>CM074724.1:140647206-141847206 GCA_037306005.1 Rhinophrynus dorsalis | reverse complement strand
TGAAACTCTCATCAATCAGATGGAGAGTCCTATAACACAAAGAATAGTGTATTGGTATTTTGTGGTAACCTGTTCAGTTCTATGTGGCCATAAATTTACAGAGTTGCTTATATAGTATGTGCTGTGATCAAAGTTAAGTGAAAATTAAATTCCTCTTCACATACTTATTTCAATTTAAGAATGTTTAATTCCTGTAACAAAGATATATTGTACTTCTTAGTACCATTCTTTTTTGAGCTTTAGCCGCATTTTTATTTACATAAAAGAAAGTCACTCACTTTGTAGTTACAATGATTACAGTGTTTACATAGGTGATTATTGGTGTGTATGTCATGATGCTGTTCACAGGTTATTACTGCCTTCAGTGATGCTCCAGAATGCTGAAACTGGATGTGCTCGGCTCAGAACACATCTGAAGACACAAGGGTGGCATTGGGGTTACAATACTCACTGACCTCTGTGGGCATCAACAAACCATATATGGCTAACATCGTTGTGGGCTGGTCCCCATCACCCCCCCCCCATGTGAAAGTATATCCAAAGGAACACTGGGAATCAGAGGTGGATAAAAAGCAGTTTGAACATCACTGCATCAGTGCATTGTGCGGGTCATCTATGTAAACATAACCTTAATGTGACCAGACCACTCCTTTAAAGCAGTGTTTCTCAACTCATGTCCTTAGGACCCACTAACAGGCCAGCATGTGATGGTTTCCTTGTTAGAGCACAGGTGAGTTAATTAATGTGAATGAGCCTCTGATCACCACACCTGTGCTCTAGCAGAGAAATCCCTAAGTCCTGGCCTGTTAGTGGGTCCTGAGGGCAGGAGTTGAGAAACACTGCTTTAAAGGAATACTCACAAACTCACAGGATGTGTTAGAATTAAAGCACATGTTTTGTTCTTTACTGCTAATCCTTTATGAAAGAAGTGGTTCTTATAATTTTATATGTACGTTTTACTCATTGCGAAAGCTTCCAGCAGATGGAACAGCTGAATTTCCCAATTTCTCTGAAGCCTTACATTGAGCTTTCTACATGAGTAACATAAAATCCTCTATACCTTAACTGGTGTCTGCTCTAACCCCAGCGCAAGTGGTCTAGCATCATGCTCTAAATATTCAGTGCTGTGTGGAATCTTATTCATTGTAACTTGATTTCAGTGTAGTGTGAGTGTAAGGCAATCTGTACCAGCCTCACACTAAACATAAATAGTGTTGCGATATATTAGATGCCATGCACCATCCTACAATTAAAGCACAGTGCATAACACCACGTAGAGGATTGGACCAGTATAGGGGAATTCCCTGTAGCCTTCCCTCACAATCCCAAGTTGTTCCCCATCAAACATATGCTTCCACTAATGGCTGCTGATTCAGCCAGAGCTACCAGAGAGGTATGGGACGCAAAGAATGCATTGCGCACCCCTCTGGCACTTAAAATGTTAAAAAAATAAATCATATTTAGACACAGGCCCTAGGTGGTATTAGAACATATTATATGTCCTTTAATACTATGCATTTTTTGCTGAGATGACTTTCCATTAAGGACGAGATGCTTATTCATATTTCATTCTGGAGTACTGCACAGTAGGTAAATACTGGAGGCTGGAAATCAGAGAAATAGAATAGCTTTGTTATAGCTTAGAAATACCTTGCAGCAGCTGTATTGTGGGTTGTCTGCTGCACTGAATGACTTGTGGCAATTGTGCAAATCCTTCCTCCTCCTCAGTGGTTCTGTTACTACATGTGTGATATGCTTCTCTGTCTTATGTGTTCTTTTTATGATTCTGCTACATGATGGTCTTATAGTATTAGATGTTGGTTCATTTTTAAAAATTTAAGTCTACCTGCTGCTAGGTAGATGTTTCCTCCCATCATTAAAGGGATAGTAATGTTTCATAATAAAAGCAGCTCTGATTAATCATCATAGTATTTGGACTTTGGAGAGTGTTATTTCAATTCTGTCAGAGTTGTAGTTCAAGAGTAATTCAATGACAAAGTATCCCCCTCCTGCCCCTTTTACTGATGTAACACTGCTCAGCCAGATCAGGAGGGAGGTGCCCTGGTAGACTGCAGAGAGGGACAATCTTCAATTAAGATAAGGGAAAAACCTGAAAAACTTGTCAGGGGGGGAGCTTTCATTGTTCTCATAGGAAGAAGATTGTCCCCTTCTGTTATCTGTCTGGTCTATGGACTGGATTGAACATCTGAGAAGAGATGGCTTACACTAGGTAAAAGGGGTGGGAGGGGAAACTTTGCTTGTGAATATCTCTCAAACCATAAAGGTAAGACTTATATCGTTCTTCATGTTTTTTTAATGCCTACAAAATAAAATAAAGATAAAACAAAGATTTACTATCCCTTTAAAGATATAACAAGCTGCATTGAAAACCTACTCTGACTGTTAGGTTGTGGGTAACAGCTAAGGGTTTCCATAGCAATATGCACGAGTGCTGGCCACACACACTGTTTTGTTTGCCAGTCCTTAAGTTGGTTATCGTTTAAACTATGAACATAGTTATCCTGTAAGTATGCTCATGCTGTAATCATCTCACCTGGGCCCACTCTTTTGAGATAAACAGTGTTCACTGTGCATCAGTAACCAATCCAAATTCTAGGAGCAAGTACCATAGAGATGTGCTAGTGCCACCATCACCACCAATGTTAGACTGTCTCACCTTAGACAAATTATTTGCTTTTAGTGATGATGACGTGTTCTGCAAATGTTGCTGAGGGCATAATCTTTTTGCTCTTTTTCCTTTTCAATATGCAATCTAGTTTTGTCCCTACGTTTCCTTCTCATCCTTCACAATGCAAACTTCCACTCGATCTATAAATATTTCTTTATAGGTTTCCACAGAATCCAATTCCTCAGATTGCTGCTGCTGCCCACACCTTGGCACTAATACTTAAATGCATGTTCAGCAATGTAGCTAGAATGCGATCCTGCTCAAAGCATGAGAAGATGCAATTCACTAACTGGTTCATGTCTATGTTGTTGTTATTTTAAGAGTCATTTGCCATGCTCTTAATTTTTTGAGTAATAAATATTATGTCCATGAGTAACCGCCTAACAGCACGAAACATGTCGGGCTTATGAGCTCCTTTTCCCGTGTGTCCTGCCTCACTTCCTATCGACTTCAGTGTGTTATTCATGTGCAGTTTTTAATGAAGATATAATAAAGAAGTTGTGTTTTAACATGGATATGCAACATATATATGTCTGGGTGCAATTGAATCTTTGAGTTTGCTACGCTATATGTCCGGTGGTTGGAGAACCGGAACGCTGTGCATCAGACGTTGTGAATTCAGAATTCGGTTTTGGAGGTTGCTGTATTTATAAGGTACCAAATGTATCATTATATTAGTGTGTAGCGTTTTTCAACCAATTTGTTCAGAAATAACCCACTGATTCCTGCACAGCACAAATAACCATCCAGGTGGCTTCCTCAAGAGGTTTCAGTGGCTCATATAAGTCTCATATTAGCTGCCATAAACCAGAAGACAAAGACGCCCCCTCCAAAGCCTTTCAGTTAAGTATTGTATATTCATTAATTGCATTGTTCTGATCATAAAAACACATCAGCATTTACAGTGGGGATTTCCACCTGGTAGGGATCTCCATTTTAAGCCGCCACTGGGGCAAGTGGTAGCACTCTTGCAAGGCATAAAATGCATTGGAGACACTATAATATCACCTGAAATGTGCACAGATTTTGCAAGCAATGTTTAGCATTTCTTTCAGGATTTCAGATTCTGAAATTAATCAACTAACATAGGTGAATCAAGGAACATGCACCATATCTGCTATTCTCAAGCCATTTTCAGTAGACAGAAAGCCTACTTTTAAGGAGCGGGGTACAAGTTATGAGTGCATGACCTGGTTCAGTCTCTATAAGACATCCACAGATTTCAAAGCTCTGCATGTGTAAAGTGGTATATCAGTAGCATGGGCTACCTTTCCCCTTTCTGTTATTACTAGTGACAAAGTCAGAGGCAACATTGGCAACGTCCTGCTGCTGCTGGAAAAGATACCAGGTGAACAGTAACAGATGTATAATATGTACCTGGCTTTTTGTCCATGTATATGTTGTCAGGGGAATTGTCTTGCCATATGATGTTTCCAGCCCTTTCCCATCAAGCCAACCTCTTTCTTGTACAATTGTGGTGCCGCCCACCATCAAGCAACTCCAGCTCCCATCTTTTCTTCTCTGCTAGCATAAAAAAATTAAACTGTTTTCTCTCTTCCAAGGACAGACTGCCAACATGTGGTAAACTGAAACATCCCTGTTATAGTTATCATGGCAGAAACATATGGGGAAAACTCTAAGCGACATTAAAATACATTATTTTCATTCATTTCAATTCAATGAAAAAAAAGCATAAAAATTGTTTCTACAGAACGTGGGAATTTTGCTTCTGAGGAGAAAAGTGTTGCACACCCCTACACATGAACTAGTGCTACCCTGCACTAGGTTTTTTCATAGACAAGTATACACCATACACTATTTGAAAAACAGAGGTATGCATATTTGCATAAAAAGTAAAGTCCATGCATCATTTACCATTCTTACATGCAACATTCGATGTCTGGTAAAATTATATTCTAGGCTGCAAAAGGTTGCACAATATTTAATCAAATAAGTTATTTTTATTGGACTTTGACAAATATGTTTTTTCTTGCTCCAGAATTCCCAGATGCTCACTCATACCTGAACAAGCCTTGGATTTTAAAAGATTTGTACTTAGTCTATGAAGAAATATTATGCTGATGCATCTGTAAAAGGGATTAACAACTTGTAGCCTTCCAGCGCTTGAAACACTATTCCCATCATTCTCGACTGGCAAAATAACTGGCTGAGTGAGGATCCTGGGAATTGTAGTGAAGCAACCGGTTGACCGATACCCATCTTCTTTAAGACTTGTCTGTCAGTCAGTGTTTTCCAATCCCATCTATGCATAATTAACGTGCCAAATTTGTGCCATTTAACCCCTTGGATGCTAGAGACTTCTCCATGTATTGTTTCACAAGAAAGGGAGGTCAAATTCCAATATTTTACCTCAGGATTCTGATCTGATATTAAATGTTCCATCTGTAGATCCTATGTAGGCTGTTCACGAGGAACAGATTCAAATGTTAATGGATGTTTCCGTTAACAGTTCCTTATCAGAAGCAATTTCTACCTCTATGAATAAAATACCTGAGTAACAGGTTAAATCTTTCTGAAATGCACTAACTCAAGTTAAAGGGATACTAACACTTATTATGCAAAAGTATATATTGTAGGTTTTATCCTCCTGAGTAATACAAGTGCACTCCAACTCCTGAAGGGTGTTTTATTAAAAAAAAAGTTGTTGCAGTTCAAATTTGATTTTTAGATAGATGCAGTATATCAGTGGCCAGAAATGTTACAGTGTGCTGCTGCTACACCGTCTTAAGGAGATTTATGATCAACTGACGAGAGCTGTTTATAGATGAACTGCAATATCTTTGAACAAAACTCCTTTCAGCATATTTACATGTTAAGTGTTACTGGCCCTTTAAGACCCCAAGGGAGTCAGGGAGCTAATGCATCTTTGCATTCAGTCAAGTATTGTTCCAGTGAGGATCCTGTGTCCAGAGCTGATATTCCAAATTTTGATAGTAAATTTAAGTGGGAAAAAGGTAACCTTCCCATTCAATTTGATGTTTTGTTTGCTGCTGTGGTAAGAATGCTCCCCCTCATCCTGAAGATAAATTGACTTTTTTTGTCAAAACTAACGAGAGGCCCAAATACTGAATATTGTAACTCAATCCCATGTCTAAGACTCTCCCCTTGGAAGGAAGTGTAACAGAAGAAAAACATCTAGGCTAAGAGAAAAGCCTAATAATGTTGTATTACCATCCTATGATGACAATTCTGATAAGAAGTCTTCTTGTTATTCAGCTCTGGTTTATGATGCTACAGTGGTTTAACCCCTTAGGGACCCTTGACGTACCAGGACCGTCAAGGGTAAACTTGCTTGAAAGACCCTTGACGGTCCTGGTACGTCACGTACTTTTTACTTACAGCGCTCTACCGGGAGCGCTGTAAGTAAAAATGGGGCATGAAATAGACCGCTCCAAGATCGGAGCGATCTGTTTCAAGCCCCATAGTGACGCGCCGATACACGTGACAGGTCACGTGTACCAGCGCGTCCAAGTGCCCCTATGCGGACGTTATGGGACGGAAATGTCCCATAACGTCCGGTCCTTAAGGGGTTAATGTAAAAAGTAAGTGTAAGCTAGTCTGTGTTGCTTTATGGTATTACTTCCCCTTTAATTCCAACAACCTTGAAATACTCCCTAATAGCATGTGCAGGAGAAAGGAAGACATCTTTGCTGATTTTATTGCCTGTGTGGCTTGTTAGTACATTGAGAGAAATAAGGTATAAAGTACAAAACACCCATACACTTCACAGCTGACCTCCCCTTCTCTCAAGCATCGTAAGGAGAAGCAGTTTCTTCATAAATAGGCATTAGTGGAAAGGCATAAGGCAGGTGCAGAACACAAAAAGGAATCATATGCAGAACTTATTTTTTTTTCTCAGAATCATATTAGTATATATTTATACCTCTCCATAGTGCTTGGTTTTATGCTAAAATTATACCTGTTTTTTCAGGAACACAACTGTGTAAAACACAAAAGCAAAATCTGAACTTCTATGAAGAACAAACAATCTAATTGAAGCAATAGATTTTGTTATTTGACTAATCTTCAATACGATTGCCCAGCTGTTCTCCCAAAAGACTTTGATAAATAGCGTCTAATATGTCAGAGGCCCCTTGCAATTACTCATTCAGATGCTGCCTACAATCTAATGGATAAACAGATAGGATGTTAAGTAGTGTGTGCCGCTATTTTACCTAGTATTTCCATCATTAAAAGATTAGTTTTCATATTTCCTGAAATAACATAGTCCCAGAGAACACAGATTAAATATGGCCAAAGGGGTATTAATGTTTCATTGCTAAAAAAAAACTTCCTCTGTTTGTTCTTTCTTATCTTTTAATAATTCAAACTGAATTATGCATCTTCTTTTTGTTTTTTCAATCATGTATACTCATTTACTGTTTGAGTGCCTAAAGGGTGTCCACTAAGGATGACCAAAAAAATTCTGTAATGTCCTTATTCATACTAAACAGGCTGTTTTGCAAGTCTTGGAAAACTAGTTGGTAATGCTGTAGTATCTGGTAAAGCTTACAGCTTAGTACATACTCTCCTTAGAAATGGAAATATGTCACACTGTACAAGTTATCTCCTCTTTGTACCTCCTCCCAGGTGTTTTGTTTTGTACTACATTTGCTATTTGAACCAATCAAATAGCGGGAACAGCAATCATGTAGGGGCCCTATGTTAAATAAAAAAACAAAATTGGATGGTTATGTGGAAGCATGTCAACATTTCTCTCCTTGGATCCATGTGTGTTGCATTGCCCATTAGGTAGCCCCATAAGCACATACAAAGTCTCATTACCTGAAACACACACACTCACTAAATCATAAACACACACATTCACAGTGATGCACGCTCACACATCCTGAAGACCTCACACACACACACACACACACACAGTGACACACCACATACACACACACAGTGACACACCACATACACATACAAACACACACACAAACACACAATCTCTTTCTCCCTCTCTCTTAGGTACTTGCACACAGAGCCGATGAAGTGGCAGATGGGCTAAACTGAACTGTCTAAAAGGATGGTGGGAAGGCTAAATTGAATCGGCTAAAAGGAAGGTGGATAGTGGGTGTGGTATTTTGCGCTTGTCATGGTTTACTAACCTGTTGCTCAAGTCTTTATACTGTGTTTCCAACACTTCTAAAGTTTGTATAACACTCTTGGTACAAACATGTGTATGTTTATCCCACCTCCATGCATAGATCTATTTTCTATGCTGAACATGGATCAGCTGTACTTGTGGCTTAAAGATACATATACACACTGTGGTTTGTATGGGGAGCTCTCTAACGGTTCAGTGTTTTGATGGTTATAAAGAGATCAGAACAAAAGGGAGATTCGGATGGGCCAGAGAACCCTCCACACACACACACACACATACACACAAAGTTTTTTTTCTGTAATATTGAGTTGACCAGATGAGGAACTTGTGAGCAATTGAGTGTTGAGATAAGGGGTGCAGCTGGAGAGAGTGAGGAAATTTGGGGTTCAGCTGGACTCAGAAGAGAGGGTGATCATGCAGGAGATGCAAATGGACACAAAGGTGTGGGTAACTACACTGGGGTGCATCAGGACATAGAGGAGAGAGTAAAGAGGGTAAGGAGGGTGGGAGGAAGGATGGAGCAGTTAATCTGGCAATTCCCATGGTAAGCTTTGGGGAATGGCCAGCATCATGTGACTTATGTGTCTGGAACACACACCCAAGGGCGGCATTAAGGAGGAGATATTCAAATATCCTCCATACTGCCTGTCCAGGACATACAGGGGGCATGATTTAGACAAGAGTGGACAGGGTGTCAAAATATCTGCAAAGTGTTGCCCTGCCTTCAACTTACATCTCAATATAAAAAAGAAACATGGCTGACTCTCATCACTCAATTCAACAATACACATGCCCCAGTCATGTCTTCACAATAAACACATCTCACTAATTCATGTACCAACTAATTTCACAACACTCTATACAGCATGCTTTGTCAATAATCCAAGTGGTGCCTACAATCCATATTCACTCTGTGTCTCATCCTCTGTCCATCTCATTGTTTCTGTGTCAGTTGGGTCCTGTTTGGAGGGAAGGGGATGAGGTATGTCACCTCACTGGAGCTGGCGGAGGAGGCAACACTGGTGGTGATCGGTACTGCTGGCCCCTAACATAATCACCCATCCCTGTGGTGTGCCTAAAGAATGCCACCTCCTCCTACCAGAGAGGGTGTTTATACAGCAGACACGTTGGACAAGAGAGGAGACAGTATCATCCTTTTGTGTGCGGGGCCCTGCTTCTCCCCTATGTCCAATTCTTCCTCCCAGCACTTCCACCTCTGTTCTTCTTTATCCCTTTCCCTTTGTCTACATAGTCCTGCATTTCTTTTCTTGTTTATCCTTTTTCTATCTGATTCTCTTTCTGCATGTCACCCTACTTCTGCCCTATGTATGCACTTTCCTCCCAGCGGCTAAAGCTCTGTCCTTCTTTATCCGTTTCCCTTGAAGCATGTACCCCTGCTTCTCCCCTATGTACCGTCCTTCCTCCCAGCAGTTTGCTCAACAAACAGGCTCCTCTGTCACCCAACCCCTATACACCACCCATAGAGCTCCCGGCCCTGGTCATGGATCAACTGGAGATTCTAGACACTGACCACAAGGCAATGATCAGCTTTGAGAAGGAGAAAGTTAGTAGGTTTAAAGGAACACAAACACATTAAATTAATGGGATACAACAACTTTAAATATCATGATGTACAGCTGCCATAGGTATAAGTACTCATATGATACATCCCTAACATACAATCCTAAATGTGTATTTTAGGGACAATTTACTTAACATTGTGCTCTTTCTACAGAAAGCAGTGTGTGTATATAAATATATATCTATATATATGTATCTATATACACACACACACCCATGGGCACATTCCCTACATAACATGACGGGCAACGCCGTCCCACATTGCTAGTAGATAGATACATAGATAGATAGATAGATAGATAGATAGATAGATAGAGAGAGAGAGAGATAGTTTGTGAATTCTGAAATTGGTGGTACACTGTCTTAAACTTCAGGCTTGTTTCACTGCCTGCTGTGATCACAGAACAATGCATACTGTAGAGAAAAGAAAAGAAGAAGCCGCCTCTTGTGCAATATCCTCTGAAACAATATATACACCACACCACCATCTTGGCTGGAATAATACATAAGTATAGACCAGCAATATACACTTGGGGACTGTAAGCTGCTCTCCTGTACAGCAATAGATGTCTCACCAATCGAATATGGGCTGCTCTCTTCTGGGAACCCCACTCTCAAGGCCCAAATATATGAAACAGAAAACACACAAAAGGGGGGCGTCAATAGTGCCTGATCACTATGAATGGTGATGTTATAATTCTACTAATAAAGGATCACTAACATTTCACATATGCTCTGCAATAAACATATGTTACACACAGCCATTCAGCATATAGAGAAAATATTACCGTCTCTGCTTGGTATCGGTCAGTCCCGTCTTTCTCCTCCTCCTTCCTTCAATCTCCAATGTAACGATAACCCAACTATAGGCAGGCTAGAACGTTTCTTTGGATATCTTTATTAACATCATATAATTTAAAAAAACTGCGTAGTTCTCTTATGCGTTTCGCAGCTGTAATGTAATATAAGAACGAAACGAACATGCCTGCCTGTTCGAGATTTAAAACCTCCACATTGATCCTGATTGGCAACTGTTGTCAGTTAAAACCTTCAGCTGTGTCTCTTGCCACACTTTTCCTGTAGCAAGGCTGTCTCTTTACCTGCCCTCAAAAATCAACAAATAAAAATATTTCTAAACCTCTGCAGGTTTCCCCCCCATCCACACAAACATAGGTCCCGCCCTGCAACAGGTGCCCATTCCCCCTAACAACACCCACAGACTCACATTGCATAGAGATTTTAAAAAAAGTCAGGGCTTCGAAAGTGGACCAAGTCAACCGCATCATAGGGAATTCATAAAAATCCTCATTTATTTAAATGGGGCTTCTCAATGCCTTGCAGACAAGGGGTTATAATGCACATTTAAATAAATGAAAGTTCATCCTCCCCCACCATGGTTCAGTTGGATTGCTCTAGAATTGCTCATCTTTAGGTTGCTGAAAAAGACCCACTTTGTTTTAGGGAGGATAAAAGCTGATGTACTATCGAAAAGATGGTGCAATGGTGGGGCAAACTAAATCCACCATAGACAACAGATAAAAATTTCCTTTTCGTTAAATGGGGCTTTTAACCCCTCAAATGCTAGAGAGAAATATAATGCATTGCTTTGTAGTTCTTTGGAGATCTCTCTAGCATTCAAAGAGTCAGGAACAAGAAAATTAGACAGGTGGCAATGTATGGTTCACATTGTAGGCCTACAGACCACATGTTTGGGATGCCTGCACTAAGGTGTGATAAAGGTGAAAGAAACTCTGTAGGTGATAGATTCTCTAATTCCTCTGTTATTCTATGGGGCCTATGAAATAAGATCTCCCCAGCGTGAATTATGCTAATGCATAGACATTATAGAATAACATAGATATTGGAAAGTTTATCACACTGGAGAAGTTATGTGCTCTTTATCATTCCTTTATCACAGCTTAGTGCACCTTCTCAGGGGGGATATGCCGTAAACTTTTCAAAGGGTCAATTTTGGTGGTATGGTTGTGAATTGGACCCAAATCCATCTCATGGTACATACTAAGGTGTATTTCTCCAGATTTAAAATGTTTTATTGGCTCATTTGCATATTGGAAACTCTGTTAATGATCCATCTACATATTTGTATTTGCCTCATTCACTAAAGTCTGATATTGTCAGAACTCACAGAAACATATTTACCTGCCTCATGCAAGTGAACTGGGATCTTGTCATAGCTTTTAATGCAGCCCCAAATTACAGTTTACCAGGTCTCACAGTCCTTCACTCTCAGTTATGAAACAAATTCAGCACCAGGAACAGCATTATCTGTCCCTTAAGAGATGGTTGATGCTATTCTTGGTACTGAATTTGTTTTGTATCTGATGCTGTTCTTAGTGCTGGTCATGGTCACCTTGCCACCCTCTTCTCCTCTAACATGGTCTAATAGAAAACAAATCACAGCTTTCACAGTTCAAGCCCAAGCTGGAGACACAGGAGTCTCAGTTAGAGTTGCCACTAAGTAGACTGCAAGCTGCTCAGGATTGCAAGCCATTGATCAGCTGTTAGTTGTAAACAAAGAGCTCATCTGGCTTTTGAAAACTCAGAGAAGCACAAGGTGCTGTTCTAAGCTCTCTTTGTTTACAGCTATCAGCTGATTGTTGACTTGCGATCTGCATAGTGAGAACTCTGACTGAGGCTTGTACATCTGCTATCTTGGGTGTGTCACTATGACATTTTGGATTATTTTGATCAGAATGGCTTTAATTTATTTTATGTATACTCAACAAGCTGTCATTTTAACATTCACTTCTTTCCCCAACCTACGATTAGAGCACATCGGCAGCTTTATGCAAATATGTTATGCTAATGATCAGTGCCTCTCCTTCTTCCCTTGCATACCTAATTCTTAGTGAATATGAGGAATTATGTATTATTCACCAAGGTGAATTAATCACCACTTGTCACCAGACATGTCAACATAGCAGATTTTAGTGCTTATGCCTCCTGTAGTAATTCTGTGACAAAATAAAGTACCTTAGGGGACATACACAAGTTCCCAAAATTACCATTGATTTAAATGGGGCTTTTAAAGGGATAGTAATACTTCGTTTTATCTTTATTTTATGTTGTAGGCATTAAAAAAACATGAAGAACGATATAAGTCTTATCTCTCAAACCTTTATGGTTTGAGAGATATTCACAAGCAAAGTTTCCTCTCCCACCCCTTTTACCTAGTGTAAGCCATCTCTTCTCAGATGTGGAATGAAGTCCATAGACCAGACAGATAACAGCAGGGGACAATCTTTTTCCTATGAGAACAATGAAAGCCCTGCCCCCCTTGACAAGTTTTTCAGGTTTTTCTCTTATCTTAATTGAAGATTGTCCCTCTCTGCAATCTACCTGGGCACCTCCCTTCTGCTCTGGCTGAGCAGTGTTACATCAGTAAAAGGGGCGGGAGGGGGACACTTTGTCATTGAATTACTCTTGAACTACAACTCTGACAGAATTGAAATAACACTCTCCAAAGTCCAAATACTATGATGATTAATTAGAGCTGCTTTTATTAGGAAACATTACTATCCCTTTAAGCCCTTTGGTGCTAGAGAGAGGTCTCCAGTTCATTGCAAAGCAATGCTTCAGAGACATCGCTAGAATTCTAGGGGGCTGACAAATCACATTTAAACCATAGGGAATTTTTATTTGTCACCTATGGCAGTTTGATCAAGAATTTCCGCATTCTATTTTGGAACACCGGCAACATTATCTAATAAAAAGCATATTTCTATACCCTCATCATCATTCACAATAGGTTCCTGGCCAGATCACTACTGATCTGGAGCAGGTAGGACAGCTGATGAGAAGATGCTACTGCTCACAAGGCAATGCTGCTTGAAGGCTCCTCATCCCTCTCTCTTGCTCTCTCCTGCTCTCCCTCTCACCCCGTCTCAGTCTCTCCCTGTATACTGTATCTTATTGTCCCACCATGATTCATTCTGATTTGGTCATAAAAGAACAAGAGGGAGATGTACTAAAGTGTGATAAACAGAAGATAACATCTCCAGTGCAATTAAAGTGGAGCTGTCACTTTGGAACAATTAGATAGTTTTGAAAGAGCTTTTAAAATTACCTGTATTTTATGTGAGCCATTTGATATTTAAACAGTTGTTTAAAATATATTTGGCTTTATTTATTTATCTGTTTATTTATTTTCATTTTATACAAATTGAACAATACTGATATGCATTCTTGTTAGATACTAACATTCCACACTACTCCCCCATCCCAACAGCCATTTCTTGCTGCCCAGTAATATCTGATTTGCATAAACCGACAAATAAATAAAGCTATATATATATATATATATATATATATATATATATGCAGGTAGTTGAAGAGCTCGTGTACACAAGCCACAGTGCCACCCAGCAACGGCCGTGGGGCAGTCTTGCACAGTAGAGACTGCACTCGCTGCAGCTGATACGGAGCAGGGCGCTCCGAATTCAGACCGTAGTCCTCTCTGTGCACCGTTATCAGCCACGGTGCAGTAGTCTGTAGTGCGCATGACTGCAGCGCACACAGCTGTCTCTACTGAGCATGACGGCTTCTGACAAACACACATTTAGCAAATTATTATATAGGATATATATATATATATATATATATATATATATATCTCCAAAAATATATATATATATAAAACCACTGTGGAAGTCTGTAAAATGAATTGCTGAAGTTTTCCTCATCTCTCGAATAAACACATTGTACATATTTGTGACAGTCAGTGGGATAAAATTGCAATTTAGAGTTTCCATAATAAAGTATATGGGGGATCCATCAAACAAATTGCAATAGTAGTGGATAGTCGATTAAGGCTGGGTGACAGACAGTGTATCTGTAGTTTTGGTACTACAGTGGTAAGTAGATTAAAGCCAAGGAAGTATAGAGTGTTTGTGGGCCTGTAGTGGACAGTGGAACAAGATGGGGAAGTAGAGATTGTAGGTATGGTTCTGTAAACTACTGTGGATAATGAAACAAGGAGGAAAATGCAAAAGAGTGTATGTGTGGTTCTGTGGACACCAGTGGACCATGGAACAAGACTGAGGAAGCAGCGAGTGTATTTGTTGTTCTTTGACTACTAGTAGAAAGTGAAACAATGCTGGTGAAGCAGAAAGTGTAAGTGTGGTCCTGTGACAACTAGTTGACAGTGAAACAATGATAAGGAAGCAAAAAGCGTATGTTTGGGTTCGTGATTACCAGTGGACAATGGAACAAGGATGCAGAGACAGGAAGTATATGTGTGGCTCCATCACTGCCGGTGGACAATGGAACAAGGATGAGGGGGCAGACAGTTTATGTGTGTTTCTGTGACTACCAGTGGTTGTGGAACAAAGATGGGTAAGCAGACAGTAGCTATGTAGTTCTGTGGCTATTAGTCGAAGTATGGAAGATTGAAACATTCCAAACTGTATAATGTTCTTTTCTGTAAGAACTACTGTTATTAACTAGTAAGTTTTAGTCTAATAATTTAGTAAGTTAATGGTATCAGCAACTTTCAAACACATTTGATATTAATATTATGTTAACCTGGCCTAGATTTACGTCTCAAGTGCACTGATCTCACTGCACACCAAGATTGTCAAATTAGTATAACATTTATTAGATCATGATTCAGGTGAATTACATTATGCCTTCATCAGGACACTAAGCAACGCATTGGCGACCTTATTAACATTCAAGGGATTGAAATCCCCCATTTAAATCACTGGGACATTTAATTTGTCCCTTATGTTGCAGTCGATTTGTGCCAAAATTGCATTGCTTTAATTTATTGGATACGGCCTATAGTGCTGATGGATTAACACCTTGAGGACAAAACCGGTGTCCAACACACTAGTATGGTAAAATAAGTGGGGGATTATTATTCAAGGGTTTTAGTGTTCCTTGTTATCATTCTACAGGGATTTTATTTAAAGCAAAATGTTTCAGCACAGCAACACTTTGAGAACCATTGGGTTAAAGGATGGCTTCCTCTTCCATCTCTGTTTGTGTCCCAGGAGTATGGAGTACAGCTGGATGCTGATCGCTGTGTTCTGTTCTTTTAAATAGCTAAAGCTCTTTAGACTTGGCTTTTACCATGTAGAAAGGAAAAAGGACAGAAAAGCCTGCTTTTAAAATCAATTGATTCTCCTCTACGGGAGAAGGAACACCGTACATCTGTAAATAAAATGTGCTGGAGTACGCTGCTTTCAGTTGCATGCACAGTCTGACCACTGTGCGATTTATATGATCCTTCTACTCAAATTGTTCTTTCTCTCTCTATATTCTATAACTTGCCTGACTCTCGGTTTATTCCATTACATTTGCTTTTCTCTATTTTTTTCTATGCCGTCTTCTTTATCTATGCTGTTTCAAGTTGTTTATTTGTTCTGTTTTTTTCTATCAATTATCAAAGAGGCTGATCTACTAAGAGAAATTGAAGAATTCTGGGGCTAACCATATGCAACATAGTGGGCAAATAGAAAATCCCATTGATTTCAATTTGGATTTTAAAGGAGCAATAACTTTAGTCTAGTCTAAATGTTATAGGACGTTTCCTACTGAGTAAAACAAGAGTACTTCTAGCTGTTTCATTCAAAAAGTTATAACCATTCAGAACTGTTATACTCTGTGGAAACAGCAATCAGGGAGCTTACTTCCTGAAAGTTCAAACTGACAGGAAGTGACTCCACAGTTGCTATCACATTCCATGGAGAACTGTTTTAAGTGACTCTCCTCTCCCATACAGGGCTCAAAGCCCCGTTTAAATCAATAAGAATTTTGAGAATTGTTTTTCTTCCTATAATGCAGTTAGTTTAATGCCTATAATTCAGTTGGTTTAGAACATCAGACAACCACAGGCTGATTAAATAAGAAAACAGACTACTTCTAGAATAAACCAACTGCTTTATATGGGGCAACTAAAATTCCCCAAATTCCATTTGATTTAAATGGGGCTTTGTGTCTAAGTCTTCTCTAGCATTCAATGAGATAAAGTCAGAGTTAAATCAAGTGGGATTTACATTTTTCTATTTTGGTACACTGGTTTTAATTTAGAAAGAGTTCTTCTGTAGTATGTCAGACTCTTTGTGGTGATCCTTAATCTTCCTTTCTTGTTCATTTTGACCCCCAGTTTTCACATGCATTTCTGTTTCCTTATATCACAACTGTACTATACAGTCCATCTTTCATTTTGCTTCATTTCCTTTTCTCTCTTTATGTTGCAGACACTGCTACGAGATGGGAAGCGAGAAAGTATAATCAGCACGTTATTTGTATCATCTTCAGACATAGAGAATGGTCAGAGCATAACATGTCGGGCGACCAATAAAGCTGTGCCAAATGGGAAGGACACTACAGTCACTATCAACATTCAACGTGAGTCCAATCTGTTTAATTTATAGACATGTAAGACAAATTCATATGCTGACAAATTAATATGCTGGTCCCAACCACAACAAATTGTACTAGTACTAGGGTCAGTACTGCCATTGGAACAGCCTGTACAAAGCTATTTGAATCTAGCCAACTTCAGGTAGAAATAGAAAATGTTAAAGTGGAATTCTATCTTAAATATTATAGGTTCTTAATCTGTTTAACCCCTTAAAGTCCGACCTATCGCATACATGGCTGGCACTTAAAGACCACAGACCATTTTTTATTTATTTATTTTTTTTCAACATCGGATTCATAGCTCCCCGAACGGTGCAGCCCTCTGGGAGCCCTGAATTACATGAGGGTCCTGGAACATCATGGGTTCTTATCTCTCCCTAACCCATGACATGCCAGGACACTCAAGGGTCCTTAAGGGGTTAATAAACCATCAATGATGTTATGGTGAACAAAAGTGACAAAAAAAAATCCCTCCATAGTAACTATATAAGAATATACCTGTACTTTCATATACCTGATCCAAATAAGATATCCTTTTGCTAGCACAAAATACATAAACGGTGCAATCACATTTTACATTCAAACCCTATATAAAGATGTATCCCTTAGCTCATGCTTTCTCTTTTCATAGTTTTACAGTAATGTATAGGTTGGGAATGAGGAAATGTGAACTATAGGCAGAATTTAACATAGATCATTATATACAGGAAACTTTAGGTACAATGCAAATGTTCATAGATAGCTCTACCAGAATGCTATATAATGGACACCTACCTAGGTAAGTCTTACTGTTACACCAATTAAGACCCATGTATTCCTAAGCTTTTGTTCCCCTGTAGAGATTTTTTCAGTCATTTAAAAATAACTTTGACCAAAAAATATATTTGAATAAAAGCCCTAAATTCAGTAGAATTACCTCTGACTAGTATTGTGATCATTTTATCTACTGGAACCACTGTCAGGTATCCTTTTCAGACTGTGAAGTTGTGACCATTTTTGTTTTTGTTAAATCAGAAGGTATACAGTTTTAGATTTGCTGACTCTCTCTAATCTTATCCAATGATTGCCTGGTTAAAAAAAAAAAAAAAAAACTAGTAAAAAAACTTTATGCGAATTAGTGCAAGTGACCAAAGAGGGACAACATTTTCACCCAATGTTGTGTGATAGGGAAAAGCTGCCAATAATTTAATCCTTTGAGTGCCAGAGGGGTATGCAACGCATTGCAAAGCAATAGGATATAGTCTATGTTCAGGATATAGTTTATGTTTTACTTTAATCGTTCTTTTTTTTTCCTTCTGCTTGTCTTAACCCTTTGAGTGCCAGAACTATAAAAGTAAAACATAGACTATATCCTAAAATAGGCTTAAAGATGTGCAGCACAAGGGAGTTTAACCCTTTGCATGTCAGTGGGGGTATGCAACCCACTGCATTGCATACCACACTGGCACTCAAATTATTACATGGGCCCTTTCAACGTGATTGAAAGTATATAAGTAGGAGATTTACTTTACTATTACCAAAGATAGTGCCCCAAAGGATTCCTTGGGAGCAGACCTGCCGGTGAAGCTAAGGCTGCATTGTGAGCATCAGTGCATACTTCTCGTGTCCATCTTTAGGAAGGACAGTCCTTCAGAGACACAAATCCCCCTGTCCCTCTTTCCCACCTTGGTGTCCCTCTGTGTAGGAGATCAGACTGTGTGGTGTGTGTATAGAAGTGTATCACATAGCTCCACAGCAATAAAACTCACATTAAAGGGATAGTAATACTTAAAATGTAAAAAAAATATATGTAGCAGTGGGAGTACTCTTGTTTTACTCAGGGGGATAAACCCTGCATCATATTTTTTTTTACATTTTAAGTATTACTATCCCTTTAATGTTTGTTGAAAGACTGTATAAGCCCTGTTTTTAGTAATTAAGATGGAAACTACTCTCCTAAGCTCAGAACATACAACACCTTTCAAAACCGATATGTATGACTATTGTCTCTGCATTTCCACCTTTTACATTACATTTCTATGTAATTTACAAAAATTGTCACCAGAAAATCTCTGTTTATGTGCATAGACAAAAGATGTATGGGAATATACAGCCAATTTATCTGTCTGTCAATATCAGATACTCTGGATCAGTTCTGTAAGTATGATAATCATATGAAAACATGATGTTCCGCAAGAAACTAAATAAACATAAAATTTTAGAATGGGTGTTTTGTGTCCTGTTAACCCAATCAGATAGCAGGAAAAGTGACCACATGATGTCCAGGAAATAAAAAATTGATCAGGCTTGTTTACCTTCAAACATTAATCAACAAATCCCTGCCCAGGTCATTATGCTGCAAAAGGTATTGAACTTCTTCAGTGATTGGCTGCCTCTTCACTCACTTCAATTTTCCCAACAATTTCTATGGCAATCTGCTGTCTTTTTAATGCACCCAATTGTTACTATTTACTCTCTACTCCCCTCCACCTCCTTTCTCCCATACTACCTTCCCCACCCCTTCTTACCAGCCTAATCTCTCCTCTTTTTTCCAAAGTGTATTTAAGCACCTTTTCTATCCTTTCAACCTCTGCCTATCTCTACCCTCCCATCCATTTTGAATTGATTCGTTTGAAATCTTCACTACATCATTCAAATTGATGCAAAAACTGGTTAATCCCTTGGATGCCAGAGAGCTCTCCCGCACATTGCTTTGCAAAGCATCTGAGACCTCTCTTGCATCCAATGAGTTAATGCTTATCTAATAAGCAATTAAACTTGAAATCCTTGCTCTTCTATGATTAATTGTTAGTTGGTCTGAAGTTATTAATGTCTTAAATTATGAAACTAGCAGTAAAATGGCAAGGAAGATGAGAACATTGATGAGGACTGCCAGTTTATTATTTTTCCTATACATATGATGAAATGTGAATGGACCTACAACTAGCCACCCACCACCAGCTATGCTTTAAGTAACTTGCAACGAGCAGTACATATTTTTTTATGAAAAAAATACATTGATGGGTTTTTCCTGTTGAGTAAAATAAGGGTACTTCCACTGCTAAGAGATGCATATTTCCAGAATTATTGCAGTTTAACCCCCTTTTTTCACATTTGCGGGACCCCCCTGGTGGTCAAATGCCAATTAGTTATTATGTTACATTCTAATAGAGAGGAAAGTCAGTGACAGTTCTTTATAGAATGTGACAGAAACTGTTGAGTCATGCTGTCAGTTAGTACTTTCAGGAAGTAAGCGCACAGTAAATTCACTTCCTGCTTATTTGAAGTGTTATAAATCTATCCTATATAATAATTCGCCAAGTTGTGTGTAACGCCCGACATGCTCAGTAGACACTGCTGCGCGTGCGGCAGTCACACGCAGTGGAGACTGCCCGCGCCGCGGCTGATACAGAGCTGGGCACTCCGAAGGAGCGTCCAGCTCTGTATCAGCCGAGGCGCGGGCAGTCTCCACCGCGTGTGACTGCCCCGCGACCGGCTGCCAGAGGCTCTGTATCAGCCGAGGCGCGGGCAGTCTCCACTGTGTGACTGCCCCGCGACCGGCTGCCTGAGGCACTGTGGCCCGTGTAACGGGCTGTTCAACTAGTATATATATATAAAAGAATAAGCCTCATTGCATAATTTATGGTACCTCACACACAGAACATCATTTATGTCTCCTCAGAAAACAAACACACATTGAACAGAATGCCTCATTACATAATTTATGTCTCATTAGGAGACACAACTCCTATTGGGTGATTCAGTGGGGATGTTACTGCTCCCATTGGGTGATTCAATGGGGGCATGTTTATCATACAGGGAGTTGGCCCGCCCACCACTATCCAACTGACAGACAAAAAAATACATAGCTGCCACTTGCTCCTGAAGTAGGGGATATCAGTAACTTCTCCTGGTCCACACACACTCTCACTCAGGATCATGACCTCACAAACACACTGTTTCACCTCCAACAGGTAATTGTAACCCTCCATACACACTGTTTCACCTCCCACAGATAACTGTAACCCTCCATACACTCTGTGTCAGTACGAGGGTGTAATGTTTCCATAAAATACAAACACTCAGGGATAAACTTAATAACAACTCTTTTATTTAACTCTTTTCATCTCTTCAGTCAGCCTTACTGTCTGTTTTCAACTGTCACTCCTCCACTTCATGCTTCCTGATTCCCGCCCTTTCTCCTTAAAGGGAGAGATGCTTTGCTGTATGTTATAGAGGGCAAGCCTCAAACACCACTTTCTATTTGTTCCCTCAGCATACTGCTACTCTGCCTCAACTGAAGAACCACCGTGTGTTATATTGCTATGTTACCATAACTTAACCCTTTGAGTGCCAGAGGGGTACGCAACGCATTGCTTTGGAGGAGGAGTTATTGCTCCCATTGGGTGATTCAATGGGAGAGTGATTTAAATCATGCAGGGAATTGGCCTGCCCCCACTAGCCAACCCGCCCACCACTATCCAAGTAACTGAAAAAACAAAATTGCTCCCACTCGCTCCTACACCACAGACACAAACAAATCAGACAAAAAACACTCACACACACTCAATCATATACACTCACAATAATTCACACACACACACACACACACTCAATTACACACTCAATCACACACACTCACACACTCAATCACACACACACTCACACACACACACAATCACACACACACTCTCAGTCACACACTCAGACACTCAGTCACACACACTCACAATAATTCACACACACACTCTCACTCACAAACTCACACACTCACAACAATTCACACACACTCACACACACTCAATCACACACACTCACAATAATTCACACACACACAATCACACACACACTCACTCTCACACACACACACACTGACACACACACACACTCAATCACTCACACACACACTCAATCACACACACACTCTCACTCACTCTCACACTCAATCATACACACTCACAATAATTCACACACTCACACACACTCAATCACACACACTCTCACACTCAATCATACACACTCACACTCTCACTCACACTCTCAGACTCACACTCTCTCACTCACACTCACTCACTCTCATACACCCTCTCACTCACACACTCTCACTTTCACACTCACTCACATTCACACTTTCACTCAATCACACACTCACTAACACACTTACGCAATCACTCACATGCAATCACTCACACGCAGTCACTCAGTCTTGCACTCACACACTCACACTCTCACAGTCACACACTCTCACTCAACTACACACACACACACACACTCACGCAATCACTCACATGCAATCACTCACTCTAGCACGCACTCACTCACACTCACACCCCGGGATCCAGCACGATCCACCTTCCACCATAGTATGTGCAATTACCACATGCATTTCAACTACATGAATGAATGCTACTCACTCACACACACACTCACTCACACCACTGGAGCCAGCACAATCCACCTTACACCATAGTTTGTGCAATTACCACATGCATTTCAACTATATGAATGAATGCCACACTGGAGACATAAGTACAAACACAAACTCATTAAAATGACACATAAGTCACCCCCTTATGACTTACTTCTGTGTGTGTGTGTGTGTGTGTGTGTGTGTGGGTGGGTGTGCCTGTGTGTTCCTCACTGTGTGTGTTGCATGTCTGTATCACACTATGTGTGTCTGTATGTATGTGTGTATGACTGTGTCGCTCTTTATGCATCTCAGTGCATGCATGTGCATTTGTGTGTGTGTGTGCAGATTCCAGTCATTTGACCAGACAGAGGCTCTTCAGCAGAGCTGAAATCACGCTATTTAGAAATAAATACTTCATTGGAACAGTCTACAAAGTGCGCTTGTAAACCAGGCACACTTTGTAGACCGTTCCAAATTAAGTATGTATCTTTAGCTACAATACAAATAAGTGCAAGTACTCTCTTTTAATTGTATATACCATATAGTTATTACTTTTTTTCTGACATTACTATCCCTTTAAGGACCAATTTGATCTTTTCAGTGCCGGCACACGTGACTGGTTACTTGTCCAGTGCTCTGAATGGGGGTCTGAGAGAAACCACACCTGTCTTGGAGCAGTCAATTTCAGACCCCATTTGTCCTTACAGCGCTCCTGCAAAAAGTACATGACATGCCAGGACCGTCAGTAGTCCTTAAGGGAAAAAAAATGGTGACGGTCCTGGCACATCACTGGTCATTTTAGTTAATATACTGAGAACTGTGCGTGAAGATCACTGCCACGTCCCCTAGCAGGGCTCTATTGCATACATATAACAGTAATTTACAAAGTGTGATCTTGTGAAATGTTAAACACGACAATTTTATTGGTACTTCTGGCACAGAAACATGGCACAGTATACAGACATAAAAAGTCACAATCAATTTTTACAGTCTCAAACACCAACTCCAAAACTGCCAAAGTCAAGGAATATTACATCAATCACAGTATTAGTGTTATCTTATGGTATGGTGCAAAGCTATGAAGTCAGTTATTACTGACAGATTTATCTTCCTCTTAAAAAAGAGAATGCTAATTATAGGATTAAGTGGCTCTAAAAGTAGTAGAAAACTTTTTAATGAAAAAATGTATGTTGTAATTCATTCCTTCTGAATAAAATACAGTACACCAACTGCTTGGAGATTTTTTATTCATAAGTCGTTACAGATCAAATGTTTTACTAAATTAAACTGTAACATTTTTGTGCCTACTAGGTGGTTCTGTTTCCAAACGGAAGTCGCAGTCTATGACTCGATGTTATCCCATTGAATGTATCATAAAAATAAATAACTTTTTGAACACAGTTGGTGCTGTTGTGAACAGTTTGAGTAAAATGGATGATGCTTTATTCAAAAGTTATTATGGCACACAATTGCACTGCCACCATAACATGGAAAGCCACAAAAGCATCCTCCCTCAAATGCTGATTTGCACTGTAATAATAGTTGAATGATACATCTTTTAGCAATTCTCTCATTTTACTGAGTATGAAATACCCTATCAATTATACAGTATATTTGATTATAAATGTTGCCATCCCTTAGAAAGCAAAGAGAGTAATATACTCTCTGCAACACTACACTGTTTTAATTCATGATACACAAGACTTACATGCACATATTTTTCATAACAGTTTACCACTAAAAGGACCCTAAAACAGCTTGGCTGATTTTATAGCACATTCAAAATCATCAAAATGTTGTATTACTAGTTTTTTATTTAGAAAACTAAGGGCTCGATCCAAATGTTGGCGTCGCCAGAAGAAACTGGCGACGCTGGTTTTAACGTCAATTGAGCAATGCAAATGTTCTACTAGAAACAAGCGACGCCAGTTCTGAAACACACTTCGCCCGTCGCCAGAACAGCAAGATCTCACCCATAAAGGATAATGTACAAGCGACGCCAAAAGCCATTCAAATGTTGGAGTTAGGGCTAACGCGCGTTAAATTGCAACATTTCTCTCCAGAAATCTAACGCCTATTTTTTTTGGAGAACAACACACAACGCAGAGTACAAAACCATCGTCGAGGGAAATAAAACAGAGAAGCAGGTCATCCAAGGACAGAACCCAAGCATACAGGAGTCAGATATTAACCCCTGCAATGCCTAGCAAATACAACAACAAGGCCTACAACAGTGCTTCACAACCCCTCCACCTAAGACACCCCTAACATTCAATCTGGATATGCCAGGGCATCCCCTGAGGGCACAAGGGAATACCCAAATAAAAAAAACATATGCCCAACATCAGGTCCCACTGTGACAATGGCAATGAAGAGAAATAGTGCCTCAAATGTCCCATACACACATCTCCCCAGAAATGTGTAAAATCAATATTATCAAACACCAATGCAGAACATAGCAACATGGGAAAAGTGATGCACCCTGAGCTGGTGCACATGGCGCACCAACATCACATGACACCCTGGTTGGGAACCACTGGTCGACACCAGACAAACAAGTCACAGACAAACAATAACAATCAAGCAACCCCACAGGGACAGGGGGAACGCAAAGCAGCACAACATAAGCCATCCCAACACACCTTTGAACAACAGGGGTTAACACACAACACCACATGCACACCTGTCACTCCAGCAACAAATCAAGCTCACCTATGTAACCTCAGCAGTCCATGGAGACAAAACACACACCTGACAGCTACATACCAATTACAAATAATCACACCACTAACCACAGACACACCAGAAAACAATTACCTGGATAACTCACGCACTACCATTAGTCCATTATGACCACATGATACACAAAAAAGGGAAGAAAGGAAGGGGTTAACCAGCCATAGGAGAACCACCAGGCAGAGCCCCCCCTCAAAAAAAATGAAGAACTGGCGCACACCACAGGAGTATACCAAACCAAAGCTTCATCAGACAATGCAAAATTAATCAAGTGAATACATCAAATCAATCAAAAAACATCCAGCACAGGAATATGGAGTCATGAAGACATTCCAACATTGAATAATGCCTCCATAGACTGAGAGCAGGTATATGTAAAGCAAACGTCCAATACCATGTATACACAAACAAATCAAAGTGGCCCATTAGCAATGTGCAATATCATCAGACATATAAAGTGCAACATCATAATAATCCCCAAAGTATGAATACATCTATACCTATCTCTATGAATATAAGGGGAGGGCAAACAATGTGACCCCTGGAGTCATGGAGATGAGTATATGATGTGTATTCATACTTTGTTCATGATCACCACTTTGCACCTCACATGTATGATTATATTGCATATTGCTAATGGGCCACTGTGATTTGTTAGTGGATACATGGTTTAGCACGTATGCTGTACATATACTTGCTCTCAGTCCATAGAGGCATTATTCTATGTTGGAATGTCTTCATGACTCTTTATCCCTGTGCTGGATGGTGCACAATTGACTTGATGTATTCACTTGATTAATCATATATTGCCTGATTAATCTTTGGTCTGGAATACCCCTGTAGTGTGTGTCACTTATTAGGTGTGTTGTTGGGGGGGGAGGGTGGGCACCGCCTGGTGGTTTTCCCTGGTTGGTTAACACATTCTTCTCCTCCCTCCCCTTGCTATCATTGCATATCCCTATGAGTGCACCTCAGCTGATCACAGTTTAATCTTGAGTAAGGAGTTATGTACATAGCTGGTGCAATTCCTCCCCTTTGTTTTGGTCCCATCACCATGACCACATGAACAACACCTTACTGCTGTTTAACAGTGACAGCCCACCCTCCTTAGTTGTAGTGTGAGAGAGACACTGACAGAGAGACAGACCAACACCAGGATGTACACATGCTTGTACCTAAGACGACAGTGGAGGCGAATGTGTGAGAGGGTTAGGGCTCATCCCCCCGCCTCCAAGCACCCCTGTCCAACAGCTGTCCCCTGCTGCAACTGTTCATGTTCCCGCTGAAGGCCTGCTATGCTGACTTGTTTGTATATGTGTGTGTAGCACAGTGAATATGCCACTCCATTGCTTCTCAATGCCTTGTCTAGGCGTCAGGACCATGTGAGCTGTCCATCAAGGGGATGGCAAGCAGAAATATGTATGTGTGTCACAAGGACCCTGAGCACACACCTCATCAGTATGTAGATCAAGATCCATGAAATAGCTCCTCTGTTTCATGGGTCTTGGTTTACACACTGATGTGTGTGCCCACTCACATATACATATGTCTGCTTGCCATACCGTGATACGAACCCCATGAAATCATGATGGCTCGATGACACCCTGACAAGCAATGGATTGTTCACTGTGTCAAATAACCAAGCTGTCCTCGTGGAGTGCAAGTAAGGTCTCCAAAGCAGTGATGACCAATGTGTTGTGTACACCTCTGGCACTCAAGGGGATGATGATGGGTCAGCAGTAGCATGACTGTTGTGTTCGTAGTGCACCTTCCAGTCTTCTTTTCATCCTCTGCAGGCATCCATGGCATGACCCCTCATGGTCCGGAAGTTTATTCCGGTGACACGTTGAATCCACGTCCATGGGGATCACCTGTTGGTGTCCATGTCAATTACAAATCTGATCACACATGATTATCATGTGTCATTGATCAACCCCTCCCCTGTCAGGGTTTAAAGGTATAGTAATACTGAATATGTTCCATGAACCTAACTAGTAGGGTTCATCCTCCTGAGTAAAACAAGGGAACTCCCCCTGCTTTGCATTCCAAAGTTAGTTCAGCTCACAGTTGAACATCATACATCAAATCTCACAGTGGCCTGAATTTTTACAGTGGTTCTGTTGCTACACCATCCCATGGACATTTCTGGTCACAGCACCTTGAATCTACATTGGATGGTGTAGCAACAGTGCCGCTTGACCATGTGAGACCACTGTGGTTTGCCTATGTAAAAACAAGTGCGAGCTGACATAACCTGTGAATGAAACACCCTTCAGCAGTGGGAGTTCCCTTGTTCTACTCAAGGGTATGAACCCTAACACATATTTGTTCAAACATTCTAAGCATTACTATCCCCTTAATTGAGATTATGTTGTTGATCTGTTGATATATCTAATGTGTTCATGTTGTTTAAGTTCAAGGCACATCATGGAACAACACCCTGATGTTGTTTGGCTTTCCAATGTCTGTGAGTTGAACTTGGACAAACATGTCTGAATGTGATGTGTGTGTACACCCTGCTGTAAAAGCTTGTGATGCCAGTCATCATGCCTGAGTTGTGTTCACTGCATAGCTGGACAATGCATTGGAGACAACTCATTCCCTGACACCCATGTTAGATGTGCCTGAGTTGTGTTCACTGCATAGCTGGACAATGCATTGGAGACAACTCATTCCCTGACACCCATGTTAGATGTGCCTGAGTTGTGTTCACTGCATAGCTGGACAATGCATTGGAGACAACTCATTCCCTGAAACAAACCACATCCTAAATAGGAAACATGCATGGACACAGATGTTATGACAAAGTGACAAGATTTATTTAAAGGGCCTGGAGAAGGTTGGCCTCACTTTTTTTTCCTTTTTGGAGGGTCGGGGGGGGGAGCTGTAGAGGAGGATTCCCTCCGACTCTGACGGGTTACCCGAGGGGGTCTGGTGGATGGTGGTGGTGGTGGTGGGGGTCGTGGCTCGCTGCTGGCTGGTGAGACATCACTGGACCCCTCCCGTGATGGCTGGCCCATGTCCTGCTGCTCATCCTGCCTGCGGTTGGAGGCCCGCATCTCGACCAGCATGTTGCCCAGTACCTCCATCATCCCCGTGTGAAACTGGAGCTGCTGGGTATTTGTCACCACCTGTTGAGCCTCAATGGCCCTGAGGCACCCCATGATCCGCCCTAGAGTCATCTCCACCCGTCTAAGGGCTCGGACACACCTCCTAACCAGTGTCAGCTGCTCCCCCTGGATGGCCACACATGTTGCGTCAAGGGCCGCTGTGCCAGACGGGGTTACAGGAGTGGAGACACTAGAAGCTGGTGCAGGCGGTGGTGTGGCGTGGGTGAGCAGACTCCCATGGGGTGCCTCAGGGGGACGTTCAACATCATGGGTGCTGTGTGGGGAGAAATGATGCTGCTCCCTGGACCCGTCACTCCCCTCGGATCCTCTGTCCCCACGTTGTCCGACCAGTGGTGGTGATGGTGTTGGTGGTGGTGGTGGGGTGAATACCTCCCTTCGCAGGGGACGTTGTGGCTCACCCAGAAGCCCCACATGTTCATACCCCATGGGCCATTCATATGTGGACTCCTGGGTGTCCTCCTGCCACATATGTCCCCGTGGCCTAGGGGTTGGGCCAAAGCTGGACAGCTGGGGCTCTGGCACCATCTGGGGCATCAGGTGCCTACCCGGCGGTGGTGGTGGGGCCTGGTAGCCCAGATGTGGTGGGGCCTGGTAGCCCTGCTGCTGTGGGGCCTGGTAGCCCAGATGTGGTGGGGCCTGGTAGCCCTGCTGCTGTGGGGCCTGGTAGCCCAGATGTGGTGGGGCCTGGTAGCCCTGCTGCTGTGGGGCCTGGTAGCCCAGATGTGGTGGGGCCTGGTAGCCCTGCTGCTGTGGGGCCTGGTAGCCCAGATGTGGTGGGGCTTGGTAGCCCTGAGGTGGTGGGGCTTGGTAGCCCTGAGGTGGTGGTGGTGCCTGGTGGGGCTGAGGTGGTGGGGCTTGGTAGCCCTGAGGTAGTGGTGCCTGGTGGGGCTGAGGTGGTGGGGCTTGGTAGCCCTGCTGCTGCTGGTGATGGTGGGGTGTGCCCTGGGTGCCATGGTGAGGCTGCTGCTGTAGTGGGCGTTGTGGTGGCAGTGCCCTGGATGTGGTAGCCTCCTCAGAGGAGGTGCCTCCGGAGTCCTCCACACGGGATGACTGGTGTGCTGTGTGGGGAAATGACATGATGCAATCAGTGACGTGAGCCATGACAGGAGTGCTGCAAGACTATTACATTGACATGTGAACAGTTGAGTGGCAGGATGGTATTCATTGCATTGCTTAGCAATGCATTGGTTACCATCCTGACACACATTGCTTAGCTTGACTACATCACATACATTGATTCCACTGACCTACAGTGGTGGAGATTTTGTCATCATATGCATCCTGAGCAGTGGGTATGGCTCGGCATATATCTCATTGCTATCCCCATTCATCAGGATCCATGTGGTGAGCAAAAGTGAACCATCACACCTTGAATGCCACAAAGCCACTGCATGTCCTACACCTAGACCTTAACAGCAAACAAACACACTAGACCGCTAAACACAGCAATGCACCAGTAATGACCTATGACTACAGTCCAACCAATGATGTCGGCAACAGTAATGAACACACCAAGCACACCAACCAACATGATCTGTGGAACCCAGCAACACAATCATCTGCTGGAGGACACACAAACACACCCTTGACAGCTAAAATCCGAACACACAGCAAACATGTGCATGGTTAGACTGTACTATTTGCGTTTGCTTCTACCTTTTCCCATGTTATGCTATGGAGACTAAGCACTGGTATGTCACGTGTTGTTTAGATCTCAGTGCATTGTATCCTCAGAATAACACAGGGATTGCAGGTGTGATGACACTGCATTTGTCATGTACACAAAACAAAAACCAATGTGGCTAACCAATAATGTAATTCATGAAATAAATAACAAGAAAGCGGCATTTAAACATTATAAAGCTGAGGGATCAGTAGAGGAATTTTCAGAATACAAAAATGCCAACAAAACCTGTAAAAAGGCTATTAAATTAGCTAGACTAGTGAATGAAAAATATATTGCTAAGGAGAGCAAGAGAAACCCAAAAATAATCTTTAAATACATTAATGGCAATAAATTAAAGGCTGATAATGTTGGATCCTTGTTAACTGAAACAGGTGAGATGGTCAAAGGGGACAGAGAGAAGGCAGATATTTTAAATACTTTATTTTATTCTGTTTTTACCAAAGAAGACCCAATGGACAAGAATCTGCAAAATACTTTTACAGAACAGTCACAGCAAACATGGGACTGGCTAACACAAGAAAAAGTGTTCAAAAAATTGAATGGTGTTAAGGTAGACAAAGCTTTGGGGCCAGATGGTATACACCCACTTAAAGGGATAGTAATACTTCATTTTAACTTTATTTTATTTTGTAGGCATTAAAAAAACATGAATGATATAAGTTTTATCTCTGAAACCTTTATGATTTAAGAGATATTCACAAACAAAGTATCCCCCCCCTGTTCAACCAGATCAGAAGGGAGATGCCCAGGTAGACTGCAGAGAGGGACAATCTTCAATTAAGATAATGGAAAAAGCTGAAAAACTTGTCAAGGGGGGGAGGGCTTTCATTGTTTCATACAAAGAAAATTGTCCCCTTCTGTTATCTGTACTGTCATACAACCAGACTCACATCTGAGAAGAGATGGCATACACTAGGTAAAAGGGGCGGGGAGGGGAACTTTGCTTGTGAATATCTCATAAACCATAAAGGTTTGAGAGATAGGACTTATATCATTCTTCATGTTTTTTTAATGCCTACAAAATAAAATAAAGTTAAAACGAAGTGTTACTATCCCTTTAAAGAGCTAAGCCAGGCCCTGGCCAGACCGTTATATTTGATTTTCAGGGATTCTTTTATCTCCGGTATGGTACACATGGATTGGCGTAAAGCAGATGTGGTGGCCATATTAAAAAAGTCACAGCCAGGAAATTATAGACCTGTAAGCTTGACATCTGTGTTAGGGAAGCTGTTTGAAGAGTTGCTAAGGGAATTTATTCAAGAATTCTACTGGAACAGGAATATCATTAGCAGGAGTCAACATGTCTTTGTGAAAGATAGGTCTTGTCAAACCAACTTGATCGCATTTCATGAAAAAGTGAGTAATGATATAGATGCGGGAGCGGCGCTTGATGTGATCTATTTAGACTTTGCCAAGGCATTTGATACGGTTCCACACAAGAGGTTACTGTACAAATTGAATGAAATTGGCCTAGGGGAAAATGTTTGTGTGTGGATTGGAAATTGGCTGAAAGATAGAATGCAAAGAGTGGTAGTAAATGGCAAGTTCTCCAGTTGGATAAACGGAGTACCTCAGGGATCTGTCCTGGGTCCTCTTCTTTTTAATTTGTTTATGCCAGAGGGCATAGGGAGCCATGGATCAGTGTTTGCCGATGACACAAAATTAAGTAAGGTAATAAGGTCTGAACTGGATGTGTCTTCATTACAAGAGGATTTGGACAAATTGAGTAACTGGGCAGGCAAATGGCAAATGAGATTCAATATAGACAAGTGTAAAGTTATGCATTTTAGGTGTTATTATGAAAATGCAACATATAGTTTAAATGGTGTTTCTCTGGGGAAATCTACTAATGAAAAGGATTTGGGAGTAATGGTAGACAATAGACTTAGCAGTAGCATGCAGTGCCAGCTGGCAGCTGCAAAGGCCAATAAGATATTGGCATGTATTAAAAGGGGCATTGACTCAAGGGAGGAAGATACAACTATGCCTCTTTACAGGTCCATGGTAAGACCCCACCTAGAATATGCTGTGCAATTCTGGGCGCCCTTTCTGAAAAAGGACATTATGGAGAAAGTGCAAAGGAGAAACGGCATCTTAGAGGGGATATGATAACACTATATAAATATGTTCAGGGCCCATACAAAGAGCTCTCCAAAGACCTGTTCATTAACAGAACAGTACATAGGACAAGGGGCCACCCGCTTAGACTTGAGGAAAGGAGATTTGATCCACAACAGCGGAAGGGTTTCTTTACTGTAAGGGCAATAAAGGTATGGAATTCACTGCCTGAGGAGGTGGTGCTATCGAATACATTAGATGCCTTTAAAAAGGGCCTGGATACTTATTTAAGAGAGCATAACATAGAGGGCTATGTACGTTGTTATTGTTGGGATTGATATTTAGTTAGGGCTTGTTAATCCAAGGAGAAATCTGATTGCCATTTGGAATCAGGAAGGAATTCCCCCCCCATTCAGGGCAGAATTGGAAGTTGATATATTGAGGGTATTTTTTTTTTCTTGCCTTCTTTTGGATCAACAATGGTAAACAGGAATAGGAAGAGGGTTGAACTATATGGACACAAGTCTTTTTTCCACCTAAATTACTATGTTACTATGTTACATTGTCACCTCTTTCTGACACCCTAGTGAGTGTCCCCACCATCAGTCTTGTGGATCACATATGTCCTGCAGAGTGGGGATGGCGGGGAATGCCCCCTGGCCATCCCTACTCTGCAGGCTACATATGATGCAGAAAGCTGAACCTTGACTATTCCACTTAGACTAACTACCTACATGTACAATGCCTAGCCCTGACATGCAGTCACAATACAATAGGAAACACACCAATTCCCCTCCTTGCTATTCTCTGTTAACCCTTTGGTTGCCAAGGGACTAGCCAATGTATTGTCGACCAATGCATTACTCATCCCTGTGGCACTCAAGGGGTTGTGTGCAGACCTCTTTGTCACTCTATGTATGACATTGTGATACACATAACAGTTAGATCTGTGACTGACACATGACAGTGTGCATTGTTTTTGTGCTGTGCATGATATTGTTTTAGAAAGCATGAAGGTGGTTCAACAGGGACTTGACCATTACCATTCAGGATGGTTCGGTCATGTATTCTGTCCTTGTTTGACGTCCCTCCAAGCTGTGTGGGTGAATTGTGGTGTGGAATGCTGTCCATGTGTTCAGGTGTCACTGTGTTGGCCTCTGTCTGGTGGGTGTCAGGAGTTGTGTGGTGATGTGTGTGGGCCTTGATGCACTTACCAGTGGACTGGAGACTACTTTCATCCCCGGTGTCACTCCATCCAGGGACACCACACACCATGATGGAGGAGATGGTCCTCCGCACGGCCTCCTCCCACTCGCTGTATTCCACATGCAGGGGCGGACCACCCCCTGTTCCAGCAGCGTGCAAGGCCTGCTCGCCCATTTTCTTCTTCACCTTTACAAAAATGGACAGAAATGGGAAAAGGGTTGAAGTAGATGTACGCAAGTCTTTTCTCAACATACATTACTATGTTAATATGTTACTATCTTACCTTTGCCTTGCAGTCTGTCCACCTCTTTTTCACCGACTCCAGGGACCGGCTGCGGTTGGACACAGCATTGACTGCATCCACAACCTCATTCCAGGCTGCCTTCCTCTTGCGGGACAGACCAGCTACAGGCCCCTTGAGGAACAGGATCCTGTGCCTTTGGACCACAGCCTCACAGAGGACAAGGTTTTCCTCCTCTGTGAACTTGGGCTCTCTGGACCTCTCCTCCTCCTCACCCCCAGAGGTTTGTTGAGAGCCCTGGCTGTGGCTCTCCAGCCCTGCCTGCACTGGCCCTGGCTGTGTGTGTTGCAAGGGGACTACCCCTCGTCCCACTGTCTCTGCCCCTGCACTGGATGTGCCTGCTCTCTGGTGACTGCCCCTCCGCCCCAGGGATCTCCCTCTCCTTCCCCTACCCTGACCAGGGATGCCCCCCTGAATCTCCTCCTCCTCTCCTCCTACACTCCCCACCCCTCTCTCTTCTCCTCTCCTCTCCATCTCTCTCACCCACTCACACCCAGGCACTCACTCAGGCCCTCACACACTCACTCACTCACTCTCTGTCACTCACTTGCACTCACAGACTCACACTGTCAAAGAAAATATAAAAAAAGTGTGTGTGTTTTACAAAAAAAATATGGACTATGTGTATGTGTGTATGTGTGTTTGGATGCGTGTATTTGATATGTTCAAAAGTGTATTGTGTCGCTTTGTGTGCTGTCAAACTCTACTTCTACCTGTCTGTGTGTGTGCCGCCTCAACTCTCTTTCTCTCAAAACTAACCTCCGCTCCTTGGGTCCTGATATCTAGCTCTTGGGAACTCGATAACAGACAAAGGTGCGTAGGTGATTTTGGGTCTATTTATAGTTTATTCCACTAAACTTGCTACTTTGGGGTGCTGTGATTGGCTGGGGCTTGGTAACGTTGGACGTTTCGCTTGTTTTTTATTTTTGGAGACGTTTTCTCGCGTTTATCGTGTATTTGGCGTCGACGATGAGGTCAAATTGTAGGCGACTCCAGTTTTGTAGTTTTCGTGTGTTTTGTAGGCCGTCGCGCGTTAACTCTTCTGGGTAAGGAAGATTTGAATCTCTCGTTACCCAGTTTTGTTTAACTCGCAACGCCAGTTTTTTTCTTCACGCTAGTTTTAACGCCAACATTTGGATCGAGCCCTAAATTTGCTGAGAGATTGAGTAATTATATTAATTAAGATATGCTGTGAAAGCAATGCCAGCCCTAGATTACCTTCCCACTCACTGGCACTTAACCCTGTCAGTGCTAGGGGTGTGGGCAGTGGATTGCTGTTGGTAAGTGGAGGACATAATGCAAAGACAAGACAACAAGTGTTACATGGCATTCCTTAAAGGGACAGTAATGTTTCATAATAAAAGCAGCTCTAATTAATCATCATAGTATCTGGGCCTTGTACAGTATTATTTCAATTCTGTCAGAGTTGTAGTTCAAGAGTAAGTGAATGATAAAGTATCCCCCTCCTACCTTTTTTACTGATATAACACTGCTCAGCTCAGAGCAGCAGTGAGGTAGCCAGGTAGATTGCAGAGAGGGACAATCTTCAATTAAGATAAGGAAAAAAGCTGAAAAACCTGTCAAGGGGGACAGGGTTTTCATTGTTCTCAGAGTAAGAAGACTGTCTCTTGCTGTTATCTGTCTGGTCTGTGGACCAGATTCCACATCTGAGGGGAGATGGCTTACACTAGGTAAAAGGGACGGAGAGGGGGAAACTTGATCATTCAATTACTCTTGAACTGCAACTCTGAAATAACGCTCTCCATAGCCCAAATACTATGACAATTAATTGGAACTGCTGTTTTTGTGAAACATTACTATCCCTTTAATTACCATAATCTATACATAAAAAAAAATCAGAATGTAGTTTTTAAAAAAAAAAAGAAAAAAAAATGGCTAATACAATATGTAGGGGATTTTGAAAGCTCTTTCAAAATTACCTTTGAAGTGGAAGAGTCCTTTTAACCCATTAAGGACCATAGTGGTATACAGTGATTTGCATCACAATGCAATTAGGGTTGCCATCTTTTCTTCAAAAAAATACCAGCCATGGCATTCCCTCCATAGACTTAACACTAGACAGAAGCCAATTATTTACCGGCCTGCCAGTAAAATACCAGCTGGGTGGCAACCCTAAATGCAATTCACATTTATCTTGAGCTTAAAGGATTAAACTGTGCAATTTTCTGTTATCCCTTAACCATATGAATACCAGAGGGGTTTACAAAACATTGCTTTGCAATGCATTGGATGCCCCTCTGGCACTCAAAAGGTTAAAGGGGGCCTTTAATCTACTGAATGCTAGAGGGGACTTCAACAAATTTCAATGCCAGTGCTCCGCAATACGTTGCATACCCCGCTGGCACACAAAGCCTTATAACTCCAACTTAATCTCTCACTATATAGCTGTTTATACGTGTATTTTGCTCAAGATGTAATATCTTCTCTAAATCCTCTTTTGAAACTCTCTCATTGCTAAGGTAATATTATTTTTACCTTCAAGATGCATTTTGAATCTCACCTATTCAACAGTCCATTTCATAGCCCACACATACTTAAAGCTTGTTTGTGAACTTAGTAAAGCACACTAAGTGCTTGCAACTTGTGTATGAGCATAATAAACTATGAATATTATCTCTGTAGGTTAATATCTCATTCACATTAGATTGCTCATTGTTACAGGCAAGAATTCATGGGATGCACAAATACCATCATCATGTTTATTACCGCTAGAAAGAGCTATTCATGGTGCATATTATTTCAATTATCAGATATGTGACCAAAACATACATTAAATCATCGTCTTTGATCACCTTGAAATTCTTGTGAGTGCTTTTAATTCTTCTCTGCTTGCAAAACTTTGACCAGTGTTGAACAGCCAGGCCAGAGACCCATTAAGAGTAAGTTCTTCCTTACATATTTTTCTGTCTGTATTAATAAAAGGAGAAGGCTGATACATGAGCAGAATTATCTGTCTGTGCTAGCAACACCCAGGGGTGGTAATAAGGAGGAGATATTCTAATCTTCTCCATCCTGCCTCTCCAGTAGATACAGGGGAGGGTTGTTTTCACAGGTATCCTTTTAAAAGGTTACAAGTTAAATATTGTGCGGCTGTACGTCGCATTTATCATGTCGCCTGGACGAAAAGAGCGACATTAGAATCTCGCCCTGCATATAAGCACGAGATTCTCATGTTGCCTCCTTCGATACCACAGCATTGCCTGCATACCTAAATCTAGATTCAGTCCTCTGCATCCATCTCTCTTTAACTCCCTCGGACAACGAAGGTGTATCACAGCTGTAGAATCATTACAAAGGACTTGTAGCTGGCTCATGTACTACCTGCGATCTCCTGGTAGGCAACTTCATTTTTTGGTGTGACACACAAAGGGTTAATCAATATTTCAAACAAAGATAAGGGAATTTTTGTTCGATATGTGGCTTAACCCTTTGAGTGCCACACCAAAAAATGAAGTTGCCTACCAGTAGATCGCAGGCAGTGCATGAGCCAGCTAGAAATCCCTTGTAATGATTCTACAGCTGCAGTAAACCTTCCTTGTCCGAGGGCTGGATGCAGTGGGCAGGATCCAGGCGTTAAAAAAGGCTAGATCCAGGAGTTAAAGAGCACCATTCTCGTTGGACCATCACGATGTGTTGGAGTGTCACATCATTCACAAACACATTTGATATGTGACTGCAAGTGTTACATGATTACCCATCAATAAATCATGGTTTTATTGGGAAGCTGGAGGAATTTGAAATGTAGATGCACCATATTGGTATATATCCTTAGGATTCTGTGTCTTTCATTTACCCTAGGTATTTCTATAGTTTCTTCAGTATACACTTTCCCACTTGTAGTTTATTCATGTACTATTCACACTTTTTTCTTTGCTTTGCCCCATTTATTGCATCTATACATTATAGATTCACATCACTTTGTGATGAGGCACCCATGCAACCACATCTATTTCATCTCCACACACACTGGTGGGTGCGTCACAATGCAGTGGAGTACCAGAGCTTGCGGACCTGCACCACTGGTGTTAATGTGTTGGTGTCCGGGCTGGATCCAGATTCAGGAGGCGACATGAGAATCTTGCGCTTATATGCAGGGCGAGATTCTCATGTCGCCCTTTTCATCTAGGCGACATGTTAAGTGCGGTGTGCAGCCACGTGATATTTAACATGCGGCCTTTTGAAGTACCGGTTTCCCAGGAGTGTCCTACCTCTCCTGTACGACCTCAGCCGGTCCTGCAGGATTTTGTGCTACTGTCATGAAAGGACTTTCCTGCTCCACTCAGGCCATGTCCTTCCCTGTAATCCAGACACTTCCTCCCTTTCAGTTCTCCATCCTTTTTTCTAGCCTCCCTTTCAAGGTTCTGACTTTACTTCCATTAAGTGCAGGTCAGTGAATAGAGCATATTCTTACCTTGCTGAAAAGCTGGGCTGCTATGCTGCAGATGATTCCTCTTCCACTCTGCCCCATGTCCTTCACAGTAAGCCACTGCAACATGTCAGCCCAGTGAGGCTAAACGATATCTGATGCTGCTCCTCCCGACGGTATTACGAAATTGCCCTACCTTTCTCCGCCTCCAAACATCTCAACCTCTATTTTGCCCACTCTAAATGTCTATACCATCACAGATGTAAAATAGATGTTAGCCTGCTGCTAAAACTATTTGATATTTGCATATTGAAATAGGGACTCAAAATACAGACTACCATATTTACAATGCAACACAATTAACGCAATGCATTGTCTACCTCTCTGCCATTCAAACAGTTAAGACAGACTAGGCAATTTCCTACACTGAAACTTGGAGCACAACCACAACAGAACAAGTGGTACTGCTGGCTCATTTCGTAAATATTGGCAAAGAAAAAGTTTTTGAAAACTCAGATTACATAAGATCAGTGCATCTGTGTATTTTGTAATACATACTCCCTTTCCTCACTATGCCATTGATAAACTTCACACCTGTACCTACTTTGGGCCTACAACTCCCCTCATCATCTGTTCTATTTTGGATGCTTGATGGCTAAAACTGCATTTGACAGGCATGAATGCTAGAAGGATCTCAAATGCATTGCAAAGCTGTGTGTTGGAGACCTCTCTAGTGTACAGAGTTAAAAGCCCCAGATTAATCAATCAGATTTTGGAACATATTTTATTTGTCCACTACAGTACATTTGGTTTGCCCCAGAACTGCTACTCTTTGTCTTTTTACATAAGACTCATAGAGCAAGATGTTCAAAAAGTTGTGGTAACTGAAATTGTCTACAATCAGAATGAAAAAATTATTACACTGTGGTCCATCAGTTCCCGGACACATTACCTTCATTTTTTGCATCCAATTCCGCCATCTCCGTCAAAGGTAAAAAGCAGTCTTACAAGTGGGTGTGGTTTAATCCACCTTCACACTGTAAGGTATATTCAGTAAAAAAAAAAATCTTCTTTCAGCCGTTGCTTTTTTTGTCTGATTAACGTCACTTTTTTCCAGACAAAATAAAAATGGCTTAACTTAGAAATGATAGATCAGCATTAGTACGGAGTTAATGATTTTTGTTTGAAAATGTATCACTTTAAGGACAAAAAATATCTTTGCTTCTTTGAAAATGTTCATTTTAAAGAAAATTAAAGCCATTTTTAACATCAGAATTTTTAAGGGCAATATTCATCAAGTTCATCTTACTACCGGTTTTAATTCTGACACAGTTCCAATTCTCAAGGGGCCACCTCTTGATATTAGAGAAAAGGAGGTTTCAACTTCAGCAGATGAATGGGTTTTTTTACAGTAAGGTCTGTTAAATTGTGGAATTCCTTGCCCAAGGATGTGGTAATGGCAGATGCAATGGATACATTTAAGAGAAGATTAGATGCATTTATTTCAGGATGGAATATATAAGGTTATACTGTGTATTTGTAGGCAAAACAGGAAGTTCAGATAAAGACTAACTTATTTGGCAGCAGGAAAGCTTATATAATTCTCATTTCTCTGGGTTATGAGGTAAAGGTTGAACTTGTGTCTTTTTACAACCTAATTTACTATGTTACTAAACGTGATACATTTACTTCACGACCTGATAATTTTTTCATTTTGACAACTTTTTGAACATTGTGCTCATAGCGAATTATGTTTTGTTATTACCTTGAGAATTGACTATTGTATAGAGGAGTGCCTAGGGACCGTCTGCAAAGATTTGCCTTGCCTGGGCAAGCAAATAGTGTGAGGAGCTGCAAAAAAAGCTTCTCTTGGGCTGCAGAAATAAACACAATTAACCCTTTAAGTGCCAGGGTCAGCTGGCCCAGTATATAATAAAATTATTTGCTAAAATCTGTAAGCATATTTTGACATGTTAAAGTTTAGGTGAAAATGGCAGCTTGTAATCAGTTAGCAAAAACACATTTGAACCCAGCGAATGCTAGAGAGCTCTACATTGCACTGGATATGTCTCTGGCATTCAGTGGGTTAATAAGTTCTATTAAAGTGCATGGGAATTAAGGTGTTTGTATTTTGTCCCCTATGGTGCAGTTGGTTTATCCCAGAATAAGTCCAGTTTACTTTTATAAATATGGGCTATAGAGATGGATTCAGCCCAAGGCCTATTAAGTCTGTCCCTGTCACCACAGGGTGAAATGGTAGCACAGAGCTGAAGGGATCAGTGGACCATTAACACTGCCCTTCTCTCCACGGGAGCACGGAGTGACACAAAGCAGAATAGACCTCTGTCCAATTACCTCTGTCACTGTCACTGTAGGGTACCCAGTGACCTATTGTATTAACAGGCAGATAGAGCAGCCCTAAATTCTTTCCATTCCACATTCATATTCTTGCCTGAATATTCTGCAAATTCTTCTTCCCATTGAAAGGGAGGAATCAAAATAATTATTTTTCCCTGCAATCCTTTTTAAAAACCTAAATGGAACAATGGTATTTATAGCTGTGTATTACACTAATAACTGACGGCACAGGAATTGTCGGGCATTAAATAGCATCTTCTTTTCGGGACATACTAATTGGATGGATGAAAGACACAACAGCTATCGGAAGACTTTGAAATGAGATTTCGAATAAAGATCTTGCTCGCTCTGAATTGCTTACGCGGAAAAGCAATTAAAAATGCTATTAACGGCTACAAACTGCATCTGGAATGGAAGAACACACGTTGGAAAATAATTATGCTTAACCCCTCTATTTCAAGATATTATTTTACACTACAAAAAGCAGACATATTTGAGTGGGCAGTGAGGGAGAGTGAAGCAAACTGAAGTTTTGCAAATCTTCACTACAACACTAATCACTAGCAAAAATATAAATACAGAAAACTAAAACTGAAAAATAATCTCTGTAATAACTTAAACACTGTGCTGTCAACATTAAGATATGTATGGCTTTTTCATCAGAAAAGAATTGGTAAAATTCATTAGTTGCATTAACCCCTCAAATGGAACATTACTAATGCACTGGTGATGTCTCTCTCTTTGCAAAGGAAGTTAAAGGACATATGTGTTAAAAGAGCTGTAAGCTTTTTTTTTTCATGAAAAAAATGCTATTAGTCTTTTCCTGCTCAGTAAGTCATATTATCCCCCACTGCTTTTCATTAAAAAAAATATTTTTTGTTTTTTTTATTAAGCTTATAGCAATAGCACCAACAGGTGTCCAAAAGGCACACTTTTTTATACTTTAGACTTTGGCTGTCCATAGTAAATGATAGGAACAGCACCATCTAGTGACCCCAATAACAAATTGCACTTTATTATAAGAAAGCATGTTTGAGTGGTAATATCTTTTGAATTGAAATAAAATCCACCCAGCACTGGAAATATCCTTGTTTTATTCAGAAGAGACAGTCCTAAAACATTTTGTTTTCAATAGCATAGTTTACATTTTCTTGAAGCACAATATTTTACTAGCTTATCAGTATTTTCACTTCTGGGAATAGCATCATTGAAACCTACCATCCTAACTGAATAAGAGGCCCAAAACTTTTGTTACCCTTCCATTAAGAGTTGATGCTGAAACTGGCATCCTTGTTCCTATTGGCTTTTAAGGTAGCCATGATATTACAGCAGCCAATAGGAATAATCAGCTTCACTGCTAAAGCTCAGTGGAAGAGAAGCCTAAGTGGCAGGCATCTACACTTTAAGTTTATAATGCTGCTACTGCCATAGATGGAAGCAACAGCAATTAACTAGGTAAGGATTGAACTTAAACCCACTGAATGCTAGAGAGAGCCCTAAGGTATTACAAAACAATGTCTTGTAGATTTCTCTAGCATAGGATGGTTTAATATATATATATATATATATATATATATATATATATATATATATATATATATATTATTGTTTTATGTTAATCTACCTTTAAAAGTACAAAGCCAGCAATCTGTTCTGGAAAAGTAGATTTCTTTCTTTTGTCTGACTTGCCAGACAGAACTGACATTACCACACTTTAACCCTGTCTGGGAATGAAATACTATGACAATAAATGTCCTATTATAGAACAAGAGGCTCCTACCTCAGCAAACCTTTTAGTTACTAAGTGAGATACAGCTAGTGCCTTGGGAATATAATGACCCTGAGCAGACCCGCAGCTGTATGTTAAAAGCATGAGAGCTTAGGGATCTACGGATTTTGTGCTGATACATTTTAACTGCTCTTATGTGTCTTGTGTTTTCAGATCCGCCATTGGTCAATCTTACCGTTGAGCCGCAGCCTGTCCTTGAGGATAACGTGGTAAAGTTTCACTGCTCAGCTAAGGCTAATCCTGCTGTCACTCAGTACCGGTAAGAACTATTCTCTTTAATAAAGATCTTGTTTATTTTGAATTAAATAGAATTTAAAGCACAGCAAGTACTGATATCAGTTATAAATAAATAAAACATAGTATTATTGTGACATAAAGATAGCACAGTTGGCTTCCAGAAGGGGACTTACAACATCCTTCACTGCTTCACAGTCATACAGAGGGTGCTGCAGTAGCTGCGTCTGAGTCACCTTACTAGCCTTTATGTTAACCACACTCACGACTTTTCTAAATGGGGATGACAATCTTGAAGTGGCATCAATCAAAAAGCCATATTCATATCTGAGAACCCTCTCAACCAATCATCCCTGGAGCACTTATCCCAGCCATAGCTTCTCTCCCACTTTACACATCCTCAGACCTAGTCTTTATTGCTGTCTTAAAATTTTTTCCTAATAACCCTTTCAGGACCAAGATGTATACAACACATTTCAAAGCAATGCATTCCTTATCGCTTTGATCCTTAAAGAGCTAACATCCAGTTTTATATGGCACAAAAAGTAACCTTGGCCTATAAAATAAAAGGCCAAAAATGCTCTTAATCCTGTGGACATTAGAGAGGCTTTCAACATATTATGAGACATTGGAGATCTCTATAGCACCCAAGGCATTAAATTATGGTCAATAAAGTGTATATTAACTGCCTGCATTATTGCATTAACTTGTAACTAAACTGTTCACTGTAAAAAGGAGAAAATATCTGTTACAAGGGTATTGCGTGTGACTGACCACACCCATAAATCAAAATGAGGACGTAGCCAGCACAACCTAGATGACCCTCATAATTTGGTGCAGTTGTCTGCCAACTTTGCTTAATTGGAGATTCAGTCCTGATTGAACAAATTGGACCTTTCTGTCCTTTGACCATTATCATATGATGCCAGCATATAGCGGTCAACATGTTGGAGATAGAAAGAGGGCCATGGTCGGATATACATCACAGCGCCCTCTGGTGCCCTTAGCCCTTCCTTGGTCCCACTACTAACCACACCCTTTTTTGTGGCCAAACCCATTTTTAGATTTATTCTTCACAGTAATGTGACATTTTCCAGAAGTAGATGAAAATGCTCTGTTTTTGTTCCATTTTGGAGAAGTCTTAATACATTGGCTCCATAGAATAACATTGAACTTTTTTTTGTTTTATTTTTGTTGCTCAATTTTCTTGCACAAATATCTCTTTATTCACATATCTCTCAAGCTGTAGGCATTGGCTCTATACGTGGAGCACCACTTTTTTTGGTACCATTTTTTGCTTCATTTTCTTGCTCCATTTTTTGCACCTTTAGCTCTGTTTACTTGCTCCATATTGGAGAAATCTTACTATATTGGCTCCATAGAATAACACTGGACTTGGAGATCTTTTCTTTACTCTATGTACCCAAAGTCCTATGTTTTCCATGGATTCAATGTATTAAAGGGATAGTAAACCCCCCCCCCAGAAAACTTGAAGCCAAAAGCTAGTAATAAGCACAACATACCTAACTCCTTTATTCCCATCTCTCAAACCGTTATGGTTTGAGAGATATAAGAAAATAAAGACCTCCGCTCCCTCCCCCTTCTCATACGTCCGCTGTATAGCGGACGTCATGAGATTCTGCTTCCGCGACCAGACAGCGGCTCTTCAGGAGCGCTGTCATCTCGATATCTCGGTATTATTACTTCATCGGTATGGTCTAAAACGTGTGCCTGGCTTGCAAGCACATGTTGTAGATCATACCGATGAAGTAATTATACCGAGATATCGAGATGACAGTGCTCCTGAAGAGTCGTCGTAAGTCGGTCGACCGGATTCTGCCTCTGACAGCTTTACAGCTCGTCAGGCAGAAAGGGGAGGGAGCGGAGGTCCTTCTTTTCTTACATCTGTCAAACCATAACGGTTTGAGAGATGGGAATAAAGGAGTTAGGTATGTTGTGCTTATTACTAACTTGGTTTCAAGTTTTCTGGGGGGGTTACTATCCCTTTAAGCTTTCTCCAAAATAGACAAGAAAATGGGGCAACAAATGTGCAAAATGGAGCAAAAATTGAGCAAGAAAACAGTGCAAAAATGGAGCAATACAATGGTGAAAAAAAGCTCCAGATTTATTCAACATCAGAGGTCTTAAATCCTGACCTGTTAGCCTGGAGGACTGAACCTGGAAACCTATGCTCTAGGGAGCCAGTACACTAAGAGCTCTAATGTTGGAGAAATCTATGGACATTGGTTCCATAGAATAACACAGGACTTGAAGCTCCACTTTCATTCACCACTGTCTTCTTGCTTTGATTTCTTCTTGCTCCACTTTTTGCTCCATTTTCTTCTTGCTCCATTTTTTGCTCCATTTGCTTCTTGCTCCACTTTCTTCTTGCTCCATTTTCTGCTCTGTTTTCTTCTTGCTCCATTTTGGAGAAATTTTAATATATTGGCTCTATAGAAAAAAATAGATATTTTCTTTAGTCTATTGAGCCAATGCTAAGTCCTCTGTTATTCATTGGAGACCTCTCTAGTATCCAAGAGGTTAAATAACAGACTATAAAGTGGTATGTAACTGGTTCAGAGACATGAATATTTCTCTGACCACACCCACAATTCAGAATGTGGTTGTGGCCATCTTACTCTGTTTTCTTCTTGCTGCGTTTTCTTCTTGTTCCATTTTTTGTTCCTTTTTCTTCTTTGCTTCATTTTCTTCTTGCTCCATTTTTTGCTCCGTTTTTTTTTTCGCTGTTTTTTGCTCCATTTTCTTCTTGCTCTATTGTTTGCTCCATTTTTTTTTGCTCTGTTTTTTGCTACATTTTCTTCTTGCTCCATTTTTTGCTCCGTTTTCTTCATTTTCTTCTTGCTCAATTTTTTGCTCCATTTTTTTTGCTCCATTTTCCTCTTGCTCCATTTTTTGCTCCATTTTTTTTTGCTCCATTTTCCTCTTGCTCCATTTTTTGTTCCATTTTCTTTTTGCTCAGTTATCTTCTTGCTCTACTTTTTGGCTCCAATTTCTTCTTGCTCCGCTTTCTGCTCAGTTTTCTTCTTGGTCCGTTTTCTTCTTGGTCTGTTTTCTCCTTGGTCCGTTTTGGAAAAATCTTAATACATTGGCTCCATAGAATAAGATAGAGATATTTTCTTTAGTCTATTGAGCCAGTACACTAAGTCTTATGTTAATAAGACAGTTAATAAAAAAATTAAATGAATTAAGAAATGTGTATGTAAAGTGATAAAGACACTTTAGTCCTTCCAGTTCCTCCTTTTATTGCTCAAGTGATAGCAGTCACTATGAGCCTCTCCTGCCTTAATTTTACAGCGGAACTAACACTGCTAGCAAACATTGTCTTTAATCATTCCCTATCTGGCGACTAGCTGCTTAGTAGCGCTAATCACCAGAATTATTACCTCTTCATGGAGAAATTTGAAGTGATCCTCAGCTGACAGGCAGGACGGAGCTTGGACAGCTTGCCCTAGTGATGTCCGCGCGCTTGCGCTGTCTGTCCCAGACGGCAGTAGTAGGCGTTGCTAGGAGCCATTCGGCTCCGGAAGGGACTGACAGCGCAGGCGCGCGGACGTCACTAGGGCAAGATGTCCGCGCTCTGTCCTGCCTGTCAGCCGAGGATCACTTCAAATTTCTCCATGAAGAGGTAATAATTCTGGCAACTAGCGCTACTAAGCAGCTAGTTGCCAGATAGGGAATGATTAAAGACAACGTTTGTTAGCGGTGTTAGTTCCACTTTAAATCAAGATCACAGTAGAACAGCGTAGCACATCTACCTCACTCTGTAGCTGCATCTATTGTGTTTCACTTCCACAAATATGTCACGTTTTTATAGGGTAAAAGCATAAACAACGTAAATCAAGGGCGGAAACTTTCTAGACACTGAAAAATTGGCAGGGAATTTTGGCCAATGGGCAAAAAAAGTGGACATTTTAATCGCTGTTTTAAAAGAGGATTTTTCAGTGAAAAAATGAACAATAACGTGGTTTTCGTGGGATATCTTGCGGGAACAGAGACAACTTTCACCCATCCCTACAGAGGTCCATGAAAATGGCTCATTAAAGTACATTTCAATATGCAAATAAAGCATTGACGAAGTATATATTGGAAGATCATACACCTTGCAAAAGCATGGATAAATCATAGGAGCATTTAGACATTATCACAGGGATAAGATGGAGAAGACAGTGCAATGAGATCTACTGTACCACAGAAATTTATTTTATACAGCTGGTTTGGAGTACATGACACTCAATTTAAATGCATGTAACCCTATTTCATTTTAGCTGTTGGTGCTGTAAGTAGAAAACCTATATGAACAGCCTGAATTTTTACCATACTCCTGAGACAAGTATGGCATATATTCTTCTTGCAAAACAACATTTATACTCAGAACAGAATATAATGAATGGTGCCAACAAGAAAATATTTGCTACAATGTTTTTTTTTTCCCCAAACACATCTACAGTTACTTTTAAGTATGAATTGAATGTAATTTTTTAAAACTAAAGAAGAAAAAAAGGACCTTTTGATTGTACTCACTGCACTGTAACCACTCTTTGCTTTGGCAAGCTCCCTAACTAAAGGTCTGAATATTACGGCTGTGATGTATATGGTCCATTAAATTCCAGCTAAAAATAGATGCATACACCATTCAGATATTGAGGCTGATGTACTTGAAGTAGTTCTGTAGACAAGCAACTGCACGAAATGGACAAATAAAAATTCCCATTGATTTAATGAAAGAGAGTTCCCCAACACATTGTGAAGCAATACAGTGGAGTCCTCGCTATCATTCAGTTCGTTAAAAGCTCCATTTAAATTAGGGGTGGCCAAGTATTTCAATTTAACAGCCACATTTGGAGATAGAATTTATGCAGGGGGTCAGATCAGTTATCTTGCATTCACACACATAAACACACATATTCAGATGCTCAGACACCTGCTCATACACACCTACACACATACACACTCTCTGACTCACACATGTACATTCTCAGATGTTCACACACATACTAATGAACACATGCACACACACTCTCTGACTCAGACGCCTACATGCTCTCTCAGATGCTCAGGCACACACACACACGCACACACACGTGCAAACGTGCGCACACTCTCTGATTCATGCACACATTCTGATTCACACATACATACACACATGTTCTCTAATATGCACACTCTGACTTACACAGATTTGCGGATGCTCAGAAACACACACACATACACATGTGCGCACCCTGACTCACACACATATACATTGTCTCTGATACTCAGAAATGCACACATTCATACACATGCATACACTCTTAGATTCAAACACAAATACACATGCTATTAGATGCTCAGGCAAAAACACACACATACACTCATACAAATGAGCACACTATCTGACTCACACAAAATACACATGCTCTCAGATGCTCAGATGCACACACACTCCCCAAATCCTGATCAGGCTTTTCAATAATACATCTGTGGGGAGAGACATTAAGAGGTGATAACCCGGAGATGACTTCTCCAGTGATATCACTTGTCCATTTCCTATTTTATTCTATGGCGCCTATGCACTAAGATCTCCAAAGTTGAATAAATCTTAGTGCATTCACTCCATAGAATAAAATAGTTATCGGAGAAGTGATAAACTGGAGAAGTAATCTCCTCTTTATCACCACTTAGTGAATCTCCCCCCGGACAGGGTGGTATAATAGTATCAGCATTTCACATTGAACACATCAGGATCACAAGGGGGCACTGGAGAGCCAGATAGATATGTGTGCTTTTCTTGTATCTTAAAAACCCAGAGGCCAAATCAGGTTGGTCATAAAAGAGATTTTTATCCACCTCTCACCTAAGTCAGTGGGGATTTGGGGGACTTTTACTTGTCCCCTATGGTAAGGTTGGATTGCTCCAGCATTGTTCCAGTTCTTAGTACATCAGCTTCATTGTGTTCATTTCAGAGATTATACATGGATTTTGAGAAAAATGCATGTATCAACAGATTGATATATATTTGCAAGTTGTACGAAGATTTTGAATAAAAACAACATATGTGTGTTGTGTAAATATTGTATAAAGAAATATTGATGTAAAGTATAGCATCTGAATTCTCAGAGTCTGTTTATAGCCTAAGGTCTCTCTCAACCATATACATGTCATTACCAGTAGATGCTACATTGCTACATTCAAGTATTACTTTGCTTAAGTATGACATATATATATATATATATATATATATATATATATATATATATATATACATATATAATTTTTGAAATATGTAAAGGGATATTAATACTTCATTTTAAGGATGTAAATATAAAGATGAACGTTGTTTCTCTCAGTCTTTGCATATTAAGGTTAGGTACTTGCCAAAAATGAGGTACCTTGGCGGTGGTGGCAAGCTTAGCATTCTATGGCCATGTGACATGACTAAATCCTCATCTTTAATATAGCAGTGATATGCAGGCATAATGCTGCAGAGTAAAGGGTTAATGGTGATGAAAATTTGGATGTACACCAAAATTTGGTGTATTTGCTTTTTGCTATTTTGGTCAAAACTGGTTGCACTCCAGAAATTTTAAATGTTTTTTTTTCTTTGGGTGTGCTTACCAAAACCTGGACTGAAATGATAGATATGTAAAGGGATAGTAATACTTCATTTTAAGGAAGTTTAAAATTGTGCATATTAAAAATATAAATGAAAAGATGAAAGTCGTTTTTCTCAGTCTTTGCTAGTTTAAAGGGATAGTAATACTTAAAATGTAAAAAAAAATATGTTGTAGGGTTTATCCCCCTGAGTAAAACAAGAGTACTCCCACTGCTGAAAGGTGTTTCATTCAAAAGTTATTAATTTTCAAAGTTGAATTTTTTAGGTGCAATATCACAGTGGTCTGAAATTGTACAGTGGCGCTGTTGCTACACGATCCTATGGACAACTCTGGTCAGTTGACCATAAATCTCCATAGGATGGTGTAGCAACAGCGCCACTGTACAATTTCAGGCCACTGTGATATTGCACCTAAAAAATTCAACTTTGAAAATTAATAACTTTTGAATGAAAGACCTCTCAGCAGTGGGAGTACTCTTGTTTTACTCAGGGGGATAAACCCTACAACATATTTTTTTTACATTTTAAGTATTACTATCCCTTTAAGAGTTATAAGCTTCTAAAGTTCCCCCATTCCGCCCCTTTTTACAGATGTCAGCACTCTAGCTGACAGATTAAGATCCTAGTCATGTGACCTGATGGCTCTTCAACAGAGGCACACTTTGTAGACCGTTCTAATGAAGAATGTAGATAACGTTACTTCGGCTCTGCTGAAGAGCCGTCCAGTCCCGGGACCAGGATCTCAATCTGTCAGCTAGAGCGCTAATATCTGTAAAATGGGCAGGAGGGGAGAACTAGAAGCTTATATCTCTTAAATTAGCAAAGTTTAAGAGATGGGACTTACATCTTTTCATTTATTTTTTTAAACGTACCTAAAATGAAGTAATACTGTTCCTTTATTCCTTTGCAGTGCGATGCATTGGATACCTTTCTGGCACTCAAAGGGATAAAGATTAACCCTATAAGGACCAGAGGGGTGCACAGTGCATTGTGCACCCCTCTGGTCCTTAAAGGGTTAATATACCAATTCAAAGAGTTAACAATACTGGGTCTTATTCACAAAGAAGATGAGTAGTTCAGGGGCAATCCAACTGAGAAGAGGGCGCACATAAAGAGTGGTGATATCCCCATTAATTTGAATGGAGATTTAACTCCTTTAAAACCAACTCAAAAAATGGAGCAAATCTGGGGCAAACCAACTGCACTCTAGGGAAATTTCTGTTGATTTAAATGGGACTTTTAACTTTTTGAATGATAGATGAGCTGCAAGGCAATGTTTTGAAGAATTTTCAAACAATCAAGGGGTTAAATGTCCAATTTAAAGGGGATGTATCACCCCTATACAAGTTACCCACAGTGCCACCCAGCAACAGCCGTGATGCAGTCATGCGCAGTAGGGACTGCCCGCACCGCGGCTGATAATGGATTCAGACCGTAGTCCGCAGGTGCGCAGAGAGGACTGTGGTCTGAATTTGGAGTGACCCGCTCAGTTATCAGCCGCAGTGTGGGCAGTCTCTACTGCGCATGACTGCAGTGCGCCCAACCAACTGTATTGCGCATGATGGCTTCTGACAAACAACAGTAGCGTTTTATTATATAGGATATGTGTAAAAGTGTATTAATTTCATTTTTTAAAGCTCTATTTGGCTGAAATTGAAGGAATAAATGCTGTCCTGCACCTACTTCCAGATAGACTGTGGTTACTTGATCTGTAACCTCAGTCCATCACTCTGCCTCTGCTGCCCTCCCTCTATCCTGCATACTCTGATGACAGAGGCTTTCTGCCTGTAAGCTGGAGTGCTCTCATTGGCTAGATATCGATCTCTGCCAATAAGACTGCTCCATCTTACAGGCAGAAAGCCTCAGTCATTGGAGGAGGGAGGGAAGCAGAGGCATAGTTGCAGACTGCGGTTACACAGCAGGTAACCGCAGTCTGTGCAGAAGTAGGTGCAGGGCAGAGTTTATTACTTCAATTCTCACTAACTAGAGCTTAAAAAAAAGAAATTAATAAGCCTTTACACATATTCGCTATATAATGTAACTATTCAGGGTAACTTGTATAAGGGTGATACTTCCCTTTTAAATAAATGATAATTGTTCTTTGTGCATTTGTTTTGCCCCAGAATTTCTACACTTTGCACAAATATCCCAGTTTTCTTTATTGGTCCTGTTTCTCAGTGCACCAAAAGCACTCTATCCCCCACGTTAGTTGAAAATAGGCACATGAAAAGGAGTACAGACTGCAGTGGATGATTGATTAGGTGCAAACTGTGCCACTAATTAGGTGTCCATTGTGCTCCAATCTGCAGCACAAATTAGGTGCACAGAATACAATGGGTGTCTGTTTAAGTGCATCTGAACGATCACCCTTAGCATGACTTTCTTTTGTGAGTCCTTCATCATGCAGGTCACGATAAATTATGAAAATAGGTACAATAACTGAGATAGATAGATAGATAGATAGATAGATAGATAGATAGATAGATAGATAGAGATAGGATGGATAGAGATATGATAGATAGATAGATAGATAGATAGATAGATAGATAGAGGATGGATAGAGATATGATAGATAGATAGATAGATAGATAGATAGATAGATAGATAGATAGATAGATAGATAGATAGGGTCTGACTGTATCATCTTTAAAATCAAAAAGATCAATGGATGAAATGGATCTTTTAATTCAGTAAGCAAGCATTAAGCCTTCTTTTGTCCTTCCAAAGGAGACAAAGGACAATCTTTGCTGTGAAATTACAGTAGAAAAGGACAAATAAGTCTCTGAACAAAGATCAAAGGAATAGCAGTGTTATACATGTTTTTTTATTGGTATATAAAACAGATGCTATACACAGATCCCAGGAAAGTCAAAGGATTTAAATGCTTTGTAGAAATGTCCTCAGAGCTGCATCTGTTGCACCTGTTCTGTTTATAAATGGGGAGACAAAAGACTGTGTCTGTGTATTAATGTATAAGTAGAAGCAAAGCATTGTGGACCAAGAGTTATCGTGTAGCCTATCTTCAATACTCTCAAAGGAACAGCTTAAGGTGGAACGGTCAGTAAATAAGAAATTGGTGATTTGGAGAGTTGTCAGAATCACCAACATTTATGTTAGCCATTTTTTATTTCAAGTAACAGTGTATGAGATGTATAGCTGAGACAATTACGTATCTCGTAAACTACTGTTTTAATTAAAAAAATATTTGTATGTGATTTTTTAAAGCTCTTTCAAATGTACCTACTTATTACAGAGTGACACTTTAAGTGTGTGTGTGTGTATTTTTTATTTAACTGTATTTATTTTTCATTCAAAGGATTGTGTATTTTTGTAAAGTTTCAGTACTCTTTTTGACCTTTAAGCAAGACTATGTGCTTATATCAAACACTACCTTAAATACAAGCAAACAACCAAGGAACCAAACATGCTATTGAGTTCCATTCAGTTTTTCATTGATTATATACTACAGGAACTTAATAACAATCAAGATAGGAGCAACCATTTGCACTAGATTATATATAATTTATCAGTACCCGGGTGCCTGCACTAGAGATAGAAATTTTTTTTGTCAATTTTCTCTGTGCCATGTTATTGCATTGTGCAAAACCAAACACTGGGGAACATAACATCTGAAAAAATATCCAAATACTCCCACACTACTCTCCTCTTGGCACACAAGGTATAAAAAGGAGAATTTTAAGGTCTCATTCTTAAAGCTTGGGGTCTTATGCCAATTTATATTTAGATTGTAAGCTCTACAGGGCAGGAACATTTTATCCTAATGTATATTCAGCTGGTGTTCCCCTTATGATTGTCTATATAAGCACTTAAAGGGATAGTAATAATTATTACTAATCCCTATATTAAAGTAATATTACAAATAAATGTATTTGCCCCCAGTGTCATCTCTCAAACCTTTATGGTTTCAGAGATAATCGCTCCTAAAGTTGCCCTCTCCCTTCCCCAAAGTCAGCTTTGTAGCTGACTGAAGGGAAATCCTGTCTTACGATCATCAGGCGGCTCTGCAGCAGAGCCGTGATCGCGTAAATAAAAAAAATATTTCACTAAAAAGGTCTTCTATGTGTGCTTGCAAACCAAGCTCACGTAGAAGACAGTTTCAGTGAAAGATTTCTTTTTTATTAACGCGATCTTGGCTGTGCTGCAGAGCCGCCTGAAAGTCGTACTACAGGCTTCCCTGCAGTCAGCTACAACGCTGACTACGGGGAAGGGGGAGGGAGAGGGCAACTTTAGGAGCGATCATCTCTCATAAAGGTTTGAGAGATGACACTGGAGGCAATACATTTATTTTTAATATTACTTTAATATAGGGTTTACTAATAATTATTATTATCCCTTTAAAGTGGAACTTTCACTAAATACCTCTGCAAATTATTATAACATTAGCAATATGCACACAATTATTTTTTATTTTCAAATATAATTGCTGCTTTAACGAAAAGTATAACCTTTTATGCAGGCAGGCACAGGGGAACAGCAAAGACATCGTGCAGAGCCAGCATCCCTCAGTCTGCACTGTCCGTCCCCTTCAACTCCACGATTGGTCAGTTGAATGCCTTTGTTTCTTAAGGCACCAGAAGGTATGGACAGCGCAGGTGCAGAGAGTGCCTACTGCAAGATACCAGACAGTGGCTGCCTGCATATAATGGTTCTTTTTTTTGTTAAAGGAGCAATTATACTTGAAAATAAAAATAAGTGTGTGCATATCGCTAATGTAATAATCATTTGCAGTGCTATGTTATTGTAATGAAAGTTCCGCTTTAATCACTGCACTTTTTGTACCCCTTCTATACTAAATGTAAACTGTAAAGTGCCAAGTATTTATATACACTAGGTGCTATATAAACAAAAATATACAATACAATTTAAGGTGTATAATAGTGTAATGCTGAGCTATGGTAAGTGGTATTGGTGCAAATGGGTTCACTAACAATGTTTTAGGTGGTCCAAGCCCAATGTCATTTTGGAGACTAGCAACTCCCATGTTAACAAATCAGGGAGGATAGATTCACATTTATATTGTATTAAAGGGATAGTAATACTTCATTTTATCTTTATTTTATTTTGTAGGCATTAAAAAAACATGAAGAATGATATAAGTCTTATCTCTCAAGCCTTTATGGTTTGAGAGATATTCACAAGCAAAGTTTCCCCTCCCGTCCCTTCTACCTAGTGTAAGCCGTCTCTTCTCAGATGTGGAATCCAGTCCATAGACCAGACAGATAACAGAAGGGGACAATCTTCTTTCTATGAGAAAAATGAAAACCCTGCCCCCTTGACAAGTTTTTCAGGTTTTTTCCCTTATCTTAATTGACGATTGTCTCTCTCTGCAATCTACCTGGGCACCTCCCTTCTCCTCTGGCTGAACAGTGTTACATCAGTAAAAGGGGTGGGAGGGGGATATTTTGTCATTGAATTACTCTTGAACTACAGCTCTGACAGAATTGAATTAACACTCTCCAAAGTCCAAATACTATGATGATTAATTAGAGCTGCTTTTATTATGAAACATTACTATCCCTTTAAGCCATCTTGCTGTACAAACATATGTCAATATGAAGGTTGTATCAAAATGTAGAAAGGCATCTTACCTTGATTTTTCATCTTGTTATATTAAACTGAGTACTGAATATTCAGAAATATAACCAAAGATAGAAGGGAAAGTGAATGGGTTTGGGTTTTTTATTATATACAATATTAATTTTATCATATGAGGCATATTATTGTACAGTTCATCAACATATTTTGCATCCAAATGAGTACATATGTATTTTATTTGTTGTCAGAATCAGGTAACAATGCAGACTCACTCCAAAATCCTATGAACATTTCCATAGCTAGAGGAATCTTTATGGCTCCATGCAGTACAAGTGTTTGCTCAGTAATGTGCCCATTGCCTGGTGTTTTGTAAAAATACAACAGCAGGAAACGTATTCTAAAGAGCACATAAGTGGCCTTTTTTCTTGTAGTTAAATGTGAAAATTGAAGTAGCAATTAGATAACTGTATTGTAACAGAGTTCTGCAGTGGTTATCAATGTAAACTGCTTACGTGGACTGGCTCTAAATTTATGTGGCCTAGTTCTTAAGCTAGGGTTAGGTGACCTTTGGATCTTTAGCTCTTGAGGACTAAATTCCCAGAATCCTCAACCAGCAACGGGCTGGTTGAGGATGCTGAGAACTGTAGTCTCCAGTAGCCGATGAGCCAAACATTGTCTACGATTTTATTAGGCTAATCTTCAGTAAAGAGTATATAGATAATCTGTCCTCATTCCCTTTTAAGTCTATTGTCCAAGGTAAAAGTAACTGGCACTTGTTGAATTGAGCAAGTCATAGCAATAACAAGATCGTATTTTGAGGCAGAACTAGAGTAATTCTGCAGCAAACCAAATGCACCACAGGAATCAATTAAATTGGGGTTTAACTCCTTATTTACTAGTGATGACTCCAACTCATAATTCACAATACGTCTCTAGATTAAAACACTAAAGGTCATTTTTATCCCCACCCTGTGGTGCAGTTGTTTGCCCCAGAATTATTCTACTTCCTGCTGAATCAAAATCTAGATCTCTTAGTATTTATTAGGTCTAATGCTGCTGATGGTTCTACTAGGTGACACAATATATCTGAAATTCAAGTTGGTTCCATGTCCCACATGCACAAAATTAAAAGGAGCAAATCTGGACCAACCAGCAGCATCAAAGAAAATTCCCCAAATTCCCATTGATTTAAATGTCCTCTAATCCCCAGAATGCCAGAGAGGTCTCCAAATGCATTGCTTTGAAATGTATTGGAAAACTCTCTAGCATTCAGTGGTTTAATCCTTTGAGTGCTAGAGGGGTATCCTTATATCCTTTTTTTGGGGGGGGTGATTATTTGTTCCTTATAGTGCGGTTGCCCCAGAATTTCCCCACTTTTCTTTGTGTATCTGTCTCACAATGTCAGATTTTGCAGGCGATGAGATCTCAATTTCATCTTAAGCCACTTTGGGCCTAAGCAATATCTTTATATTTATCACTATTTTATAACTTTGGAGTTCAGGGCCTGGGCCCGATGTTTATCCTAGTAGCCCCTAGGTAAGGCACTTCAGGTGCCTGTAGCTCCACCTACATCCCATTCCTCACATGAACCCAGTACCATCCATTGCTTATAGGCAAAAAACATAGTGGTACCTTTGGCCTATAACAAGCAGGGACAAAAAGAAACCTTTAACAACTTGGTGTAGTTAAATAATAGTCTGTAAATGGACATAAAACTGGTGCAGGGACTTGGTATGACCACACCCACAACTCAGAATGTGGGTCTGGCCAGCACAATTGAAGTGCCCCTCTAAATTTGCCCACTATGTCATTTGAGAAATCTAGTCTCATAGCCTCCTCGTATCCAAATGGCTCCTTCTTGGATGCTAGTTATTTACATGGCTGCTGTGTCTTTAAGGGGAGGGGTGTGGCTATGGAAGTGTATTTGTGGGAGGTGCTTGCACTTGGTTAGGTCTAGGGAAGCAGAAAGCCTAAATACACCAGTAACTGGTATCATGTTGGTGTTAACCAACTGCCCCATAGGGAACAAAAACAAGCCAAAAATGATGTGAGAGGCTCTGAGTACGAACAAAAAGCACAATGGCCTGTTCTCCGGCTAGTCACCGCTCAAGAGCATCACATTTTAGCTCTCTAGTGCCATTACAGAGGAGAAATGTCCACATACATATTAGACTAATCCCGCCCATAAGGGTGGTCCAGTACCAAAATGATGGGCAAGTCTCCTCTGCACGGAAAAACCAGCTAACCCCAGACGTACGTTTCGGCCTTATTTTGGGCCTCGTCAGTGAGGTGCAGCTGGCTTCCCTAGGCACTGAGAGCAAGGGGTCCACGTCTGGATTGCCCTTTACACTTAGGGAGAGACCCTAAGTGTTTCTCAAAAACAAGCCAAAAATGATGTGAGAGGCTCTGAGTACGAACAAAAAGCACAATGGCCTGTTCTCCGGCTAGTCACCGCTCAAGAGCATCACATTTTAGCTCTCTAGTGCCATTACAGAGGAGAAATTTCCACATACATATTAGACTAATCCCGCCCATAAGGGCGGTCCAGTACCAAAATGATGGGCAAGTCTCCTCTGCACGGAAAAACCAGCTAACCCCAGACGTACGTTTCGGCCTTATTTTGGGCCTCGTCAGTGAGGTGCAGCTGGCTTCCCTAGGCACTGAGAGCAAGGGGTCCACGTCTGGATTGCCCTTTACACTTAGGGAGAGACCCTAAGTGTTTCTCAAAAACAAGCCAAAAATGATGTGAGAGGCTCTGAGTACGAACAAAAAGCACAATGGCCTGTTCTCCGGCTAGTCACCGCTCAAGAGCATCACATTTTAGCTCTCTAGTGCCATTACAGAGGAGAAATTTCCACATACATATTAGACTAATCCCGCCCATAAGGGCGGTCCAGTACCAAAATGATGGGCAAGTCTCCTCTGCACGGAAAAACCAGCTAACCCCAGACGTACGTTTCGGCCTTATTTTGGGCCTCGTCAGTGAGGTGCAGCTGGCTTCCCTAGGCACTGAGAGCAAGGGGTCCACGTCTGGATTGCCCTTTACACTTAGGGAGAGACCCTAAGTGTTTCTCAAAAACAAGCCAAAAATGATGTGAGAGGCTCTGAGTGCGAACAAAAAGCACAATGGCCTGTTCTCCGGCTAGTCACCGCTCAAGAGCATCACATTTTAGCTCTCTAGTGCCATTACAGAGGAGAAATTTCCACATACATATTAGACTAATCCCGCCCATAAGGGCGGTCCAGTACCAAAATGATGGGCAAGTCTCCTCTGCACGGAAAAACCAGCTAACCCCAGACGTACGTTTCGGCCTTATTTTGGGCCTCGTCAGTGAGGTGCAGCTGGCTTCCCTAGGCACTGAGAGCAAGGGGTCCACGTCTGGATTGCCCTTTACACTTAGGGAGAGACCCTAAGTGTTTCTCAAAAACAAGCCAAAAATGATGTGAGAGGCTCTGAGTACGAACAAAAAGCACAATGGCCTGTTCTCCGGCTAGTCACCGCTCAAGAGCATCACATTTTAGCTCTCTAGTGCCATTACAGAGGAGAAATTTCCACATACATATTAGACTAATCCCGCCCATAAGGGCGGTCCAGTACCAAAATGATGGGCAAGTCTCCTCTGCACGGAAAAACCAGCTAACCCCAGACGTACGTTTCGGCCTTATTTTGGGCCTCGTCAGTGAGGTGCAGCTGGCTTCCCTAGGCACTGAGAGCAAGGGGTCCACGTCTGGATTGCCCTTTACACTTAGGGAGAGACCCTAAGTGTTTCTCAAAAACAAGCCAAAAATGATGTGAGAGGCTCTGAGTACGAACAAAAAGCACAATGGCCTGTTCTCCGGCTAGTCACCGCTCAAGAGCATCACATTTTAGCTCTCTAGTGCCATTACAGAGGAGAAATTTCCACATACATATTAGACTAATCCCGCCCATAAGGGCGGTCCAGTACCAAAATGATGGGCAAGTCTCCTCTACACGGAAAAACCAGCTAACCCCAGACGTACGTTTCGGCCTTATTTTGGGCCTCGTCAGTGAGGTGCAGCTGGCTTCCCTAGGCACTGAGAGCAAGGGGTCCACGTCTGGATTGCCCTTTACACTTAGGGAGAGACCCTAAGTGTTTCTTAGGGAACAAATAAGAAGTCTCATTATTTTAAATAGGCCTTTTAACTCCTTCAGTGCTAAAGAGGTCTGCAACATATTGCATCACAATTCATTGACAATCTTTCTAGCATTCAAGGATTTAAAATCCACATTGAAAGGGATAGTAATGTTTCATAATAAAAGCGGCTCTAATTAAACATCATAGTATTTGGACTTTGAAGAGTGTTATATCAATACTGTCAGACTTGTAGTTCAAGAGTAATTCAATGAAAAAGTATCCCTCTCCCGCCCCTTTTACTGATGTAACACTGCTCATCAGATCAGAGGGAGGTGCCCAGGTAGACTTCAGAGAGGGACAATCTTAAATTAAGATAAGGGAAAAAGCTGAAAAACTTGTCAAGGGGGGCAGGGCTTTCATTGTTCTCATAGGAAGAAGATTGTCCCCTGCTGTTATCTGTCTGGGCTATGGACTGGATTCCAAATCTGAGAAGAGATGGCTTATACTAGGTAAAAGGGGCGGAAGGGGAAAATTTGCCTGTGAATATCTCTCAAACCATAAAGGTTTGAGAGATAAGACTTATATTGTTCTTCATGTTTTTTTAATCCCTACAAAAATAAAATAAAGATAAAAAGAAGTATTACTATCCCTTTAAATCAATGGATATTTGGGGAATTTTTATTTATTCCTTATGATGCAGTTGGTTTGCACCAGAATTACACCTCTTTTTTCTTGCCACATCAGCATACCTGGGAACTTGCCGGGTTTCACACGGAGACTCCGGATTTAGGTCACTGTCTCTGGATATCCGGGTGAAACATTAAGTTCTCCAGGTAAAGTGAAAATAGAAATCCAGTGGCTATCATAATGTTGTATGAGGCTCACACACTGCACTAGCATACCACCTCAGGCAGGTGGCCTCAGTGAGCCAATGCAGTGTGCACACACCGGCACAGATCAGTAAGAAAAGAATGACAGCATTCATTACATGATCGGTAGGAGCGGAGCAAAGAACTTGTACACCACTCTAGTCCAGCCAGTTTTGGCTGGTAAGTGTATTCTTCTTTTTTTTTCATTTAACCCTTTGAGTGCCAGTGGGGTAGGCAAAAGATTGCAAAACAATGCATTGTGTACCCTTTTGGCAGTCAAATGCTTAATAACACGAAGATCTCCGGGTGACCCTATTATAAAAGTTCCCAGCTATGCACATCAGCCTCACTATATTAAATAAAATGATTACGTTTTACGTGGCCAGTGAGGCCCCAATTTCAGTTTCTGCAACCAGTGCCCATTCACCTAGAGCCAGCTCTTCTTAGTGGTACCTTGTTCAGTTTCTCCACATCACTGTGCCATCCTTGAAAAGCACTCCTCCATTTATCATGATCTACAACAAATCCACTTTACTAGTCTAAATGACAAACTAAAAATAAAATAACTGACAGAAGAACCTTACAATGAAGAAGAGAGGATGTTAAGAAGACAACAGCCACCCTGCATGCACTGCATGAAGGATTGGGGTGATGTTAAGTCAAGTTCTTTGTTGAGAAAGGAAAGAAACACAGGGTTCCACAATTCGGTTGAAATTGCATGTGCAATTTACTGCCTATTGTACAACATTATCTCTGTGGTACTATTTATAAGTTGTTGTTGCCATATGCTTCACAAGTTTTAAAGTGAAGTCAAAGCATCTTCAAAATTGTGCATTCTATATATTTTTCTTTAGTTGCAGTAAATAATACTTGAAGCCATGCTGGGATAGTTTTTAGAGATAACAAGGAGGAATTCAGAAGAGCATTGTAGACTGGCCTCACCTTAAAAAAATAAAGGGAAGCCCTGTATTTTCTCCTCAATTCCAACATTTCCCCGACAGAATGCTGTATAATCTTCTAGCAATTTTCCTTAGAAGTCATTTAAATTTGCACTCCCACGTACAGCCTATATTGACGTTGCAATAAATTGAAAGCATTCGACCATGTAATACCCGACTTCTCCACCATTATTAAGAGGTGCTTCGTAATTTAAGATAAGTTTAATAGCTTTGCAAATGTAGACCTGAGAGCTTAGCTTTAAACTGCAAAGCAACACCTATCTCAGAATAAGAATACACAACATGTGCTGTTTTCATTAGGCTCTATCAACTGAGAGAATTTCAATGTTTCAAAACCTGCACTAGAAAAAAATCCTTACTCTGCAGAGATTTCATCAACTTATTGCAAAGCAATATGATGTCAGGGACTTCATTTTGGAGAAAATGGGTTAATGCTTTACGTGTCACATAAGCGTGCAGGCATTGCTATACAATGTACTGTAATTTGTACAGCCCTCTGACATTGATGCTGCAGTTCCTGTCAATGCCAGATGTACTTTTCAAAGGGCACTTAAGAAAAGCAACCTAGGCACCTTCAACAACACTCATGGCCCCATTCCTCACATGACCATTCACTCAGCCCATCTATTTTTTCTTGCATGACAAAAAACTTTATCTAACAACATCTAAGCCCAAAAAGTTGTTCACCATTTGGGTGTCAAAGAGAGGTCTCCAAGTAGGTTCATCACTATGGGGGAAAAGAGGGGACTGCTGTCCTAGGCACAAGTTTGAAGAGGGGCCCAGGCCCTCTCCATGTTTCTGATATGCAAAACCAATCTGTAGACTGCAGCTCCCAGGAGTCTATATCAGGGTTATCAAAAGAGCACCTTTGTTCTCAACCCCCTGTGCATTGCTCCTTTGCTCAGCACCTGCAGTCAAGGATAGACTGATTCAAATGGATATTGCCCCTGGGACAGACATAATTCTGTCCAGTGGGTGGCATGTTTGAATTTGCCGCAACCTTACTTTCATCCCCCTTTAACTCCATTGAGGACCTTGCTAGTTCTGGGCCTAGATGCACTAAATGTCGATATGGTGTCAGTATGATATTGTCATTGTATTCAAATCACTTCGACAATTCGATCTGCACACACATCAACATATTCCCAAAAATTACAGATGGAAGGGGAAGGTTGTAGAAGGTCCCTATTAGCATACAGGATTTTTGAAGTGCTGTCGGTGTGGAAGGGATCTTCTCCCCTCACACGTCACCAACACTACGACAGTTCTGTGCAGTATTCTCTGTGCTTCCCTACCTAGCCAGAAGGTGAATACAGAGAAGGCTTTCAGCACCATGGACAGCATTGAATGCCATAGGGATGTGCATTGCTCACCCCTGTGGCATTCAAAGGGTTACAATAAACAGAACTAGTACACCAAGCACTACACAATGTGCACCCCCCCCCCCCTTAGTATGTCGACATATATTGCATATATTCGACATACTAAGTCATCCGACTTTCACCTCAGGGACTGCCATTTAGTCGACTACACTTTTATTCTACTCCATGTTTAGTCAACTACATTTTTATTCTACTCCATTTTTTGTCTACTCCATTTTTTTGTCAATTACATTTTCTGTCGACTCCATTTTTTGTGTATGTCGGAGAATGCTGTTCAGAATTATCTTAGCTCTCCCTGCTGTTGCTCCATAGGAAAGTACAGGGGAGATCCCAACTACGACAGCCTGAGTTAGGTGAAGTGGAGACTATGAACTCTGACAGCAGAGGCTGCTATCGGAGTTTACTGAATGAGTTGAAGTGTCACATTAACATGTCAACACACCCCCTTGCATACGAATGTGTCTCATTATGCTTCATTTCCATATGGAAATGAGCAATTGTCGATACGAAGAGTAAAAATTCGTAAACCAGTCGAAGGAATGTCGGATCGATGTCAATGATGGCATTTTTTGTCGGAATCATGTCGATGTGATGTCGTAGAGACTTTGGTGAATACCGCAGATGTGCCTACAACCTTGCTCCGACAGTTAATCACCATTCATAGCCCTCTTCGACCTTTAGTGCACCTAGGCCCAGTTCTTCAATTATACAACCAGTCATCCAATTGTACAGTGTATTAGAAGACAGGACCTGGCAAAATTTCAGAGAGATGTGAACAGAAACGCGGGCAGCAGGTAGAGGGAGAGGGAGGAAGGAGGGATAATTTTACCTTTAAGCTTATGACTGAAATGGATTTTTACAAGTGATACCACAGAGCTTACAATATGGAGATTTACAAGTCATACCACAGAGCTTACAACTGAAATATATCTACACACGTGACACCAGACAGCATACAATTTAAATGGTGATATCTGAAATTCTAAGCTCTGTGCTATAAATTTCAGCTATGTGGTGTCACTTGTGTAGCTCCATTTCATATATAAGCTCTATAGTATCACCTATGTAGCTCCATTTCAATTGTAAGCTCTGATGTGTTACCTGTATAGCTCCACTTCAATTGTATGCTCTTTGTCATCACTACTGCGGCTCCATTTCAGTTGTGACTATGAACCATATTCCAAAAGTAGGCGTATAGCAATTCTGTGACAAAACATAATTGTAAATTAATATACTATCCAAATTCTTATACATTTTATGTGAGGTTTTCAAACCATTGTATGTTAGAGATGTTTCCAGACCATTGCTTTGCAATGCATTGAACACATCTCTAAAATTCAATATGTTAATCAATAGAAATGTGTATGTGTCTCCAGTGGTTGAGTTGGTTTGTAGAAGAAGTGCTCCACTTTCTTAGTGCATACGAGTGATAAAGAGTAAAATGTATAATAGTGTTGACAGCAAAGCACAAAATATTGACAATGCGATTATATTGTTTAATGATGCTGTGGGGGGGGATGGGCCAAGTTAAATAGTGGAGTGAGGGGAACACTGTCAATTATTCTTGTCCTGTACCCCATGATTTCTGATGCAGCCCTGTCTCCAGCTCATTGCTAAGCACTAGTGATGAGCGAGCACCCCAATGCTCGGGTGTTCGGGTGCTCTGACCGAGCACCCCCTGAGGCTCGAGTGCTCGGCCGAGCACCCGAGCCCCATTGAAGTCAATGGGAGGACTCGAGCATTACACCAGGCACCCCCTGCTCTGATGAGGGGAGGGTGCCTGGTCCATAGGAAAAGGGAAGAAAATGATGGAAACACCACAGAAATGGTTCAGGGACAGCATAGGGAGGATGTCTGGATGCATCTTGGACTCCAACATCGCTGCTGGGAACGATCTTTCGCCCGTAGTACGCCATTTTTACAGACTGATCGTAAAACACACAAAAAGGAAAATAAAAACGACTTTAGGCGAAAAATTGTTACCAAACAATATTTGCTGTATATTTACTTGTATATCATCTGCAAATTCTCCCAAAAATTTCCTTGATTTTCAGAACTGAGGCCATGATTAAGAGGGAAACGTGCGCAGAGGCAAATTCTCCCAAAAATTTCCTTGATTTTCAGAACTGAGGCCATGATTAAGAGGGAAACGTGCGCTGAGCTGACCATCTAAAACATTATGGGTGAGGGTCTGCTGCAGAGCTGACCATCCTAAACATTATATGCGAAGGCCCGCTAGTGAGCTGACGCTATAAAACATTATATGAGAGGGCCCGCTAGAGAGCTGACCCAATAAAACATTATATGAGAAGGCCCGCTGGTGAGCTGACCTATATAAAAATTGTCAAACAGGGCCCGCTGGTGAGCTGGCCCTATATAAAAATTATAGCACAGGGCCCGCTGGTGAGCTGGCCCTATATAAAAATTATATCCCAGGGCATATGGAAGAGGAGGAGGAGGATGAGAAGATTAAGAGTCAACCATATACCCGTTTTTTGGGTGGAAGGGGTGAATGGGAATACAGAGTATTCACATCATTGTAAATAACATATATAAAGTGAGTTTATGTTCCCCCGCGGCTTTCCTCCAGTGGAGTGGAGAAGTCAGGGGAAATCCAGGCCTTGTTCATTTTTATAAGTGTCAACCTATCAGCATTGTCGGTGGAAAGGCGGATACGCTTATCTGTTATGATGCCACCAGCAGCACTAAATACCCGCTCAGACAGAACGCTGGCGGCAGGGCAGGCCAGCACCTCCAAGGCGTAGAGTGCCAGTTCATACCACGTGTCCAGCTTGGACACCCAGTAGTTGTAAGGCACAGAGGGATCATTGAGGACGCTGACACGGTCTGCTACGTACTCCTTCACCATCTTCCAAAACTTTTCCCTCCTTGTGACACTAGGCTGCGCATCAGGGTGAGGGTGCTGGCGGGGTGTCATGAAGGTGTCCCACGCCTTGGAGAGTGTTGCCCTGCCTTTCTCGGAACTGCTGTGTGCTCCCCTTTTCTCCCCTTCTCGGTGGGCCAAGGTAGCACGTACTCTGCCGCCAGCATTGTCAGATGGAAAATTTTGGAGCAATGTTTCAACAAGAACCTTCTGGTATTGCACCATTTTGCTTGTCCTCTCCACCGGAGGAATGAGAGATGAGAAATTCTCTTTGTAGCGGGGGTCCAGAAGGGTGAACACCCAGTAATCCGTGTTGTCTAAAATGCGTATAACGCGTGGGTCACGGGAAAGGCAGCCTAACATAAAGTCAGCCATGTGTGCCAGAGTACCAACAGTCAAGATTTCGCTGTCCTCACCAGGAGGATGACTCTCAATATCCTCATCCTCTTCCTCCTCTTCTGCCCACCCACGCTGAAGAGATGGAACTAAAGTTCCATGGCTACCCTCTGTAGCGGAGGCAACCGTGTCTTCCTCCTCCTCCTCCTCCTCCTCCTCCTCCGCCTCCTCCAATTGTCGCTGAGAAGACGAAGTGAGGGTGCTCTGGCTATCACCTTGTGTAAGCTCTTCCTCCCCCATTTCCACCTCTTCCACATGCAAAGCGTCGGTTTTAATTGTGAGCAGCGAGCGTTTCAGTAGACACAGAAGTGGGATGGTTACACTGATAATAGCGTTATCGCCGCTCACCATCTGTGTCGATTCCTCAAAATTGCGTAAAACCTCGCAGAGGTCTGACATCCATTCCCACTCCTCACTTCTGATTACAGGAAGTTGAACGGAGAGGCGACGACCGTGTAACAGCTGGTACTCCACTACTGCCCTCTGCTGCTCACAAAGCCGGGCCAACATGTGGAAGGTGGAGTTCCAGCGCGTGCTCACGTCACACAGCAGCCGGTGAGCTGGCAATTGTAAGCGCTGCTGCAGCTTCAACAGGCCGGCCGAAGCTGTAGATGACTTACGGAAATGTGCACACACGCGGCGCACCTTGGTCAAGAGATCATGCACATTGGGGTAGGTTTTTAGAAATCGCTGCACCACTAAATTAAATACATGCGCTAGGCATGGTACGTGTGTGAGCTTGCCGAGCTCCAAAGCCGCCACCAAGTTACGCCCATTATCACACACAACCATGCCTGGTTGCAGGTTGAGTGGCGAGAGCCACTGCTCGGTCTGGTGACTAATCCCCTGCAACAGCTCTGAGGCCGTGTGCTGTTTGTCCCCAAGGCAGATCAGCTTCAGCACAGCCTGTTGACGCTTCCCCACTGCAGTGCTACACTGCTTCCAGCTACTGGCTGATGGGGGAGTGGCGCTGCGTGTAGAGAATTCGGAGGTGGAAACGGAGGAGGAGGAGCCAATAACGTAGGTGCTGGCGGAAACCCTGATGGAGGTAGGGCCCGCAATCCTCGGCGTGGGTAGCACCCGTGCCATCCCAGGGTCCGAGTCGCTCCCAGCCTCCACGACATTCACCCAGTGTGCCGTCAGGGAAATGTAGCATCCCTGGCCACAAGCACTTGTCCATGTGTCAGTCGTTAAGTGGACCTTCCCAGTAACTGCGTTGGTCAGGGCACGGGTGATGTTACGGGACACATGGTGGTGTAATGCGGGGATGGCACACCGGGAAAAGTAGTGGCGGCTGGGGACCGCGTACCGAGGGACAGCTGCTGCCATCAGGCTGCGGAAGGACTCAGTGTCCACAAGCCTAAATGGCAGCATTTCGATGGCCAGTAATTTGGAAAGGTGTGAGGTTAGTGCTATGGCCTGTGGGTGGGTGGCTGGGTACTTTCTCTTGCGCTCAAATGCCTGGGGTAACGACATTTGGACGCTGTGCTGGGACAGGGAAGTGGATGTGGTCGCTGATGGTGCTTCAGATGGTACAGGTGCAGGGCGGGAGGTATGCGGGCCTGCGCCTTCGACAGGCGATTGGCCGGCACCGAAAACAGGGGAAGAGGAGGCAGTGGTGTGGCCTGCAGACACAGATGGGCGATCCAGGCGTTCCTCCCACTTACTACGGTGCTTGGATGCCATGTGTCGGATCATGCTGGTGGTGGTGAGGTTTCTAGTGTTCATGCCTCGGCTCATTCTGGTGTGGCACAGGTTGCAAACTACAATTCTTTTGTCGTCCGCACTTTCCTTAAAAAAACGCCATACCGCGGAACACCTACCCTTTGGCAAGGTAGATTTACGCAAGGGGGTGCTCCGTGGAACATTTGCGGGCAGGTTTGGTGCGGTCCTCCTTCTTTCTGTAGCCACACCACTGCCTCTTCCAGCCTGTTGCGGTGCTGCAGATGGCTCACCCTCAGGACTGCTGACATCGCTCGGCTCTACACCTTCCCAGGTGGGGTCAGTCACCTCATCGTCCACCAAGTCCTCCTCCACTTCCTCACTCTGATCATCCTCCTCAAGTCTTGATCCCACCACATACTCAGTCATTGACAACTGTATAACATTCTCCTCAACAAGGTCTTGAGACGGAAATAGTGGTTGATTTAATGGCAACTGTGTCTCATCATCATCATCATCATCCACTACTTCCTTTGACCTTAAATGCCGTTCACATCTGTCATCTTCTTGTGATTGGGTAGCCTCTAGAGGTTGTGAATCAGGGCACAAGATGTCATGTTCCTCTGCAAGCGTGCTTGGAGAGAGGGTCAAATGAAGGATTGGTGATGAGACGAGCTCCTCACTATATCCCAGTGTGGGATCACTTCTTTGACCAGACCGTGTATGGTGGGAGGAAGGATGATCAGAGTGAGGATTATGTTGACCAGACTCTTGGCTACTGACAGTGGACTTGGTGGAAGACAGGGTGGTGCTTAACCGACTGGAAGCAGTATCAGCTGTCATCCAACCGACCACCTGTTCGCAGTGGTCGGACCTCGAGAGTGATGTCCTGCGACGCCCTGTAAAATTACACATGAAGCTAGGTATGGTGGATGTCTTTCTTTCTTGTGCTCTGGCACCAGGCACAGTTTCTCCGCGTCCTGACCCGCGCCCTGAACTTTCAGGATCACGTCCACTTCCCCGTCCCTTTTTACCCGCCTTCTTCATCTTACACAGAATATGTGACTTTAATATTTGAGTTTGAAAACTTAACACTATTTCTTACTATTCTGCAACTCTGCAGAGTACACAGAATAGGCTGCTAAACGGCGGTGAAACACACTGAATGGAATATGTGACTTTAATATTTGAGTTTGAAAACTTAACAGTATTTCTTACTATTCTGCAACTGTGCAGAGTACACAGAATAGGCTGCTAAACGGCGGTGAAACACACTGAATGGAATATGTGACTTTAATATTTGAGTTTGAAAACTTAACAGTATTTCTTACTATTCTGCAACTGTGCAGAGTACACAGAATAGGCTGCTAAACGGCGGTGAAACACACTGAATGGAATATGTGACTTTAATATTTGAGTTTGAAAACTTAACAGTATTTCTTCCTATTCTGCAACTCTGCACAGTACACAGAATAGGCTGCTAAACGGCGGTGACACACACTGAATGGAATATGTGACTTTAATATTTGAGTTTGAAAACTTAACAGTATTTCTTACTATTCTGCAACTGTGCAGAGTACACAGAATAGGCTGCTAAACGGCGGTGATACACACTGAATGGAATATGTGACTTTAATATTTGAGTTTGAAAACTTAACAGTATTTCTTACTATTCTGCAACTGTGCAGAGTACACAGAATAGGCTGCTAAACGGCGGTGATACACACTGAATGGAATATGTGACTTTAATATTTGAGTTTGAAAACTTAACAGTATTTCTTACTATTCTGCAACTGTGCAGAGTACACAGAATAGGCTGCTAAACGGCGGTGATACACACTGAATGGAATATGTGACTTTAATATTTGAGTTTGAAAACTTAACAGTATTTCTTACTATTCTGCAACTGTGCAGAGTACACAGAATAGGCTGCTAAACGGCGGTGAAACACACTGAATGGAATATGTGACTTTAATATTTGAGTTTGAAAACTTAACAGTATTTCTTACTATTCTGCAACTCTGCAGAGTACACAGAATAGGCTGCTAAACGGCGGTGAAACACACTGAATGGAATATGTGACTTTAATATTTGAGTTTGAAAACTTAACAGTATTTCTTACTATTCTGCAACTCTGCAGAGTACACAGAATAGGCTGCTAAACGGCGGTGACACACACTGAATGGAATATGTGACTTTAATATTTGAGTTTGAAAACTTAACAGTATTTCTTACTATTCTGCAACTCTGCACACTACACAGAATGTGCTGCTAAACTGCGGCGAAGCACACTGAATGGAATATGTGACTTTGATATTTTAGTTTGAAGACTTAACAGTATTTCTTCCTATTCTGCAACTGTGCAGAGTACACAGAATAGGCTGCTAAACGGCGGTGACACACACTGAATGGAATATGTGACTTTAATATTTGAGTTTGAAAACTTAACAGTATTTCTTACTATTCTGCAACTCTGCACACTACACAGAATGTGCTGCTAAACTGCGGCGAAGCACACTGAATGGAATATGTGACTTTGATATTTTAGTTTGAAGACTTAACAGTATTTCTTCCTATTCTGCAACTGTGCAGAGTACACAGAATAGGCTGCTAAACGGCGGTGAAACACACTGAATGGAATATGTGACTTTAATATTTGAGTTTGAAAACTTAACAGTATTTCTTACTATTCTGCAACTCTGCACACTACACAGAATGTGCTGCTAAACTGCGGCGAAGCACACTGAATGGAATATGTGACTTTGATATTTTAGTTTGAAGACTTAACAGTATTTCTTCCTATTCTGCAACTCTGCACAGTACACAGAATGTGCTGCTAAACTGCGGCGAAGCACACTGAATGGAATATGTGACTTTGATATTTTAGTTTGAAGACTTAACAGTATTTCTTCCTATTCTGCAACTCTGCACAGTACACAGAATGTGCTGCTAAACTGCGGCGACGCACACTGAATGAAATATGTGACTTTGATATTTTAGTTTGAAGACTTAACAGAATGTGCTCTAATCTGCAACTTTGCACACTAAACAGAATGTGCTCTAATCTGCAACTTTGCACACTAAACAGAATGTGCTCTAATCTGCAACTGTGCACACTAAACAGAATGTTCTCTAATCTGCAACTGTGCACACTAAACAGAATGTGCTCTAATCTGCAACTTTGCACACTAAACAGAATATTTTTTTTTTTTTTTTTTTTTTTTTTCCCCCCACACAAAATAACCTGCTGCCCCCACACACAGTAGTCCTAAAAAGGACTTTTGGTTCTTTTTTTTCACAATTTTGGTTTTTTTCCTCCCTACACTGCCTTTCCCTTCCTATCCTCAGCTCTCCCTGGCTAAGACTGAGCCGAACTCGATGGTCAGGTGCTATACAGCACCTGACCACGGGTTCTGGCCAGCCAATCAGTGTAATGCCAGCAGCCAACATGGCTGCTGGCATTACACCGATGTCAGAGCCTCCCTGCACGTTTATTGGCTGCGCAGCAGCCGCAAAACGTGCGGGGAGGAGACCCGAACATGGCGGGCGAGCACATGCGGTACTCGTACGAGTACCGCCATGTGCCGAGCAGAGCGATGCTCGAGCCGATCCGAGCATCGGCCGAGCATGCTCGCTCAACACTACTAAGCACTACTGTTGCATGCAAGGGATTAAATAAATAGGCCAGTAAAGAGTTGTGTAAACTGTCTGATGCAGTGACATTGTGATTGCACTGACCGCGTCTACAACTCAGCACCTATTGTGCTAACCTAGTAACCCAGTACAAGAGATTGGAAAATATACATGCACACGTTCAGCTAAATCACCCTAGTTTTTGTAGATCCATAGCAAGGCAAAAACAAACCAAAAAACAAATGAAGACATTGCATCTTAGTGTCGGTTTTATGCTTGGATCTCCGTTATGTCAAGATGAACTTTTCACATATGATCTGTCTTACTCATAAGTACTAATCTTATCCTATAATACATTTGATACAAGAACGGTCTGGATATCTATGGATACTATGGTTTCATAGAACTAAGTTATTATAGATACAGTTATGGTTGTCCAATGTCATGGAGCAGACATCTTGTCTGTAACGTGGATCCTCCTTATCTATGAAATCCATGATTTACCACCTTGTGTTTTGTGGATTTTGATTTATGTGATTACGTAGATGTCGGCATCTAGAGATAGGATTGTGCTTGTGTTTTTAAGCATTATGTGGTTGTGACCTGGGGTATGCGGGGGAAGGTAAGGATTTCAAGTGTGGGAGCATTTCCTATCTTCAGGAGCATTTTTAGTGTTAGTCAGTAAATTTTTACTTTATTGTATTATGATACATTATTTATTATAATTGGTTACTTTTGAGGAGCGGAGTGGCTGTATGTAATTTACTTTGTTTTTTCTCTTTTTGAATAATGCTCTTGGATTTAATGGCACCCTGCGTATGCAGTACACAGATATCTCCCTATATGTAAAGGTATTGTGGGCTAGACCCAGCATATATTGTTTTATCATTTGTCTCTGAGCAAGAGCACTGGCTTTGTGGGGGCAGTAGTGCCGGTCACCAGAGACAAAGTTGGGGGCTTCTTCCCATTGGTCTTCAAATCACAGAGTGGGATCTGCCATGTGACTGGATAAGTATTAACCCCTGAGCTAACATATCAATTTAGTGTTAGACATGGTCATATGGCCAGTCTTTTAGTTAGATTACAATTTTAGAATATATTTTTCCTTATAAATAGGTGCCCACTAAGCGGTGATAATGAGTTGATGAAGTGGAGATGACTTCTCCAGTTTATCACTTTTCCAGGTCCTTTGTTATTCTATGAAGACTAAGATTTCTTCAGCTTTGGAGATCTTGGTGAATAGGCTCTATAGAATAACATAGGAACTGGAGAAGTGATAAACTAGAGAAGTCATCTCCACTTTATCACCTCATTATCACCGCTTAGTGAATCTCCCCCAAGAAGTAGACAGCTTTTGACTCTAACAGAAAATCCAGCCATGTACCGCTCATGGTGAAAATAAACTGAAATGGTCAAAGGATTTTGGTGATTGATATCTTTTATACCTACATATGACAATCTAGGTTTTTAAAGGGATAGTAATGTCTGAAAAAAAGTATTAACTATATGGTAGATACAATTAAAATATAGTATTTGCACTTATTTGTATCTCTCAAACCATTATGGTTTGAGAGATATAGGAAAATAAAGTTCTCCACTCCCTCCCCTTTCTGCTTGACGAGCTGTAAAGCTGTCAGAAGCAGATTCTGGTTCCTGGATCAGACAGTGGCTCTTTAGCAGCACTGACATAGCGATACCTAAAAATAAATACTTCATCGGAACAGTCTACAACATTTGCCTGGTTTGCAAGCAGACGTTGGAGACCATTCCGATGAAGTATTTATCTTTAGATGTTGTTTATATTGGTGCTGCTGAAGAGCCATGTCTGGTCAAGCGACCAGAATCTGCTTTTGACAGCTTTACAGCTCATCAAGCAGAAAGGGGAGGGAGCGGAGAACTTTATCTTCCCATATCTCTCAAACCATAACGGTCTGAGAGATACAAATAAGTGCAAGTACTCTCTTTTAATTGTATCTACCATATAGTTAATACTTTTTTTGACATTACTATCCCTTTAAGTCATTTTAAAGTTTTTCTTTTATGGAAGTATTTTACCAGGAAGGATATATTGAATTGTCTCTTGCTTTCATGTATGTACTCATTTTATCTACCTCGGAAGGGTGAAAGGCTGAACTGACCAACTGGCTAAAAGTTGTTTGGTTTTCTCCGAGTTCACCCCCCCATCTGCTGCTTTTTCACATAATGTCACGTGGAGATATGTATTCCAAATGACATTCTTCCAAACAACTGTCTTTGCAGGTACTTAAGAATCTAAAACAAACTTGCAAACATGTATAAAGGCGTGCATTAAAGGGAAATAGACCTATAGAATAAGTGACTGTTACTTTATTTATCAAGGACTTACTTAGGAAAAGTCCTTTAAACAACAGTCAAGGAAACATATATCTTTTCTAGCCATGTTTTCTAGTCTGTCGAGCGATAGGCAACATGAGCCCCTCAGCTGATGCCATACTACAGATTCACTCATTTCCCATCAGCCACTGACTGGTGAGAAATGATGGGAGTTGTAGTCTGGCAGCAGGTGTAGGTCCTCCCATTGTCCATTCCTACTTTAGAGTCTGTTTTTTTTTTCTTGTTTAGGCTATTGAATCATATTGTATTGTAAGGATGTGTGGTTTAATCCTTACAATATGCACTAAGATTCAATAGTCAAAATAAGAAAAGACTTAGGGCTGACTTCAAAAAGTCATCATAATGAAAAACTTGTCTGATCATGAGTTGGTGGTAAAAGAAGGACAATATTTTCAGAAGTAAATCCATCACGTCTGAAAAGTCATCTAAAGAATTAAAAATAAGAATATCTCATTGAACATTGCCATTAAAAATTCTGATCTTAAAAATTATTTTTCATTTTGTCTTTGAAACAAAAATTTTCAAAGAAATAAAGACTTTTTTGTCTTTGAAACAAATTTTTCTTTTCCAAGTTTAGACCATTTTTATTATGTCGACAAAAAATGACGTTGATCAGACAAAAAAAGGCGTCCAAATGAAGATTGTTTTCTGAAAATACCTTACATTATGACGGAAGATTAAACCACACCCACTTTTAAGACGTTTTTATCCCTTTGACGGAGATGGCGGAATTGGATGCAAAAAATGACAGAAAAATGTCTGAGAATTGTCGGATCATGGTGTAAGAACTGTTTTATGCTGATTACAGACAATTTCAGTTACCACCACTTTCTGAATATCTCGCCCTTAGAGTTTATTGCATGAATTGGTAATGTGAGGCCCTTCAGCTGCTGCCATACTACAACTCCCATCATTCCTCTTCACTAGTGTTGAGCGAGCGTGCTCGGCCGATGCTCGGATCGGCTCGAGCATCGCTCTGCTCGGCACATGGCGGTACTCGTACGAGTACCGCCATGTGCTCGCCCGACATGTTCGGGTGAAGAGGATCTGTGCCGGAAGAGGCACAGATCCGAAGACGCTCCGCTGGACCACCAGGGAATGGAGGTACGGGGGCATTGCGGAGATGAAGGGGGCATTGCGGAGATGAAGGGGGACATTGTGGAAGAGGGGCATAGACTCTATGCCCCTCTTCCACAATGTCCCCCTTCATCTCCGCTATGCCCGTCTTCCACAATGTGCCCCTTCATCTCCGCTATGCCCCTCTTCCACAATGTCCCCCTTCATCTCCTATGCCATAGAGGAGATGAAGGGGGACATTGTGGAAGAGGGGCATAGCGGAGATGAAGGGGGACATTGTGGAAGAGGGGCATAGACTCTATGCCCCTCTTCCACAATGTCCCCCTTCATCTCCGCTATGCCCCTCTTCCACAATGTCCCCCTTCATCTCCGCTATGGCATAGGAGATGAAGGGGGACATTGTGGAAGAGGGGCATAGCGGAGATGAAGGGGGACATTGACCAGGCACCCTCCGCTCATCAGAGCAGGGGGTGCCTGGTTTAATGCTCGAGTGCTCCCATTCATTTGAATGGGGCTCGGGTGCTCGGCCGAGCACTCGAGCATCAGGGGGTGCTCGGTCAGAGCACCCGAGCACCCGAGCATCGGGGTGCTCGCTCATCCCTACTCTTCACCAAATAGGTAATGTGAGGCCCTCCAACTGCTGCATTCGGTAACTAATTACAGACCTGATACAGACATAGGGCCATATGTCCAAAGTGATAACGACAAAAAATGCTATATGAATGACAAAAATAAGTAATTGTATGCACGAAGGACATATTTTCTATAGAGTATACGACAAAAAAACTAGTAATGTCTGTTGTGTACGACAACTCCAGAACTGCATGGCAAAGGGGAGTGGCAAGGGTGTGGCTAAACTATTCACCAGTGTAGTATAGAAGAAAAGAAAAGCTGTCATATTCAATGACAAAAAAGTCTTGCAGAAGACTAAATTTGTACATTAAGAAAAAAGTGGAGGTAATGTGAAGTTCTGAATGTGAGAAACCTATAATAATTGAAGAAAACACAACACAAGCACAACTGCCATACCTGTATACCAACATTTTTGTTTTTCGTTAAGACATTTTTGTTGTTACATACAGAAATTTCAGTCAGGAATCGTATTTCAATGAGAAAACGACATATTTCCGATCACAACCGACACTCTTAAAATATTACTGAGCCCAACGACAATGTACTTTGAAATGTCGTTACAAACAACAAAAGCTATTTCGCTACTTCTTTGAACATATGGCCCTTAGACTAATAGAAAACGTGTGATGAAATACAAAAGGATACAAAGGCAACTGCAAATAAAATGCTAAAATACATAAATAGATAAACATGACTGCTGTTTGAAGGATAACAACCATTCTACAAAACAAATTAAATGAGCAGCAACCTGTTAATGAAAAATATATGTTATCAAACATTTCCTGTTGAGTAAAATAATGGTAATCCCACTGTTTGGAGATTTATTTTTCAAAGGTTATTTAGGGCTCAGACTTGTTTATTTTACTTTAACCCCTTAAGGACTGGCGGGCACGCGTGTCAGGCACTTGGTGAACACGGGGCTTTTTTTTTTGTTGTTTTTTTACTTACGGTTCAGGGCTTCCGGAGCGGTGTGCAGCCGCGTCGGGAGCCCTGAACTCCATGACATGCCAGGACCGTCACTGGTCCTTAAGTGCTGGGACCGCCGTGCCGGTCCTGGCACGTCAGTGGCCACAAACAGTTTAAACTGTGTCTTTTGTGGTCACTAGGTGTGCTGTCCCTATCACTTTCTATGGAGAGACATAGTGTTTCCAGTGGAGAGATGCACTAAGGTGTGATAAACAGGTGATCTAGTGGAGATGACTTTACCAGTGATATCAGTCCTCCATTTCCTATGTTATTCTACAGAGCTTATGCACTAAGAATTCTCGAGTCAGAGAGATCTTAGTGCATAGGTTCCATAGAATACTATAGAAATTGGAAAAGTGATCTCACTGGAGAAGTCATCTCCACATTATCCCCTATTTATTACACCTTATTGCATAACTCCCAGCTCTCCCATTGAGTTCATAATAGAAAATTTGGTAACTAGTTGGTAATGTTGTTTCGTACCCCTCTGGTACTCAAAGGGTTAGCAAATTAGGCTGGGCTGTAATAACATTTAAAAGACAAATCTCTCATCAGTGAAAATATAATTTTTTAATAAAAAAAGTAATGCTCCATAATACATATTTTTTCATAAAATGTTTACTGCTTCTTAAACAGCCTCTTACTCCTATAGAACAATTTCCTTTAATGCTTCTTCTAATATGATGACCACTTTTGATGCAGGACATTATAAATACATATTCTGCTTTATAAGAAGCCTGCTAATAGCTTTTGTGTTTCTGTCATTATGTTAAAGGAGCAGTACACTATTTATTTATTTAATATATATATAGTAGGGTGTTTCCTGTTGAGTAAAATAAGGGTACTCCCACTGCTGAGAGATGCATATTTCCAGAGTTATTACAGTTGAAACCCATGTTTTTTTACTCACAGTGCTCTCTAGTGGTCAAATGCCAATTAGTTATTCTGTTACATTCTAATCGAGAGGAAATGCAGTGACATACAATTCTCCATAGAGTGTGATAGAAACTGCAGTCACTTCCTGTCAATTAGAACTATCAGGAGGTAAATTCATAGCATATTCACTTCCTGAGTATTTGAACTGTTTTGAATTAAAAAAAACTGACATCAGTGAGAGTGCCCTTGTTTTACTCAGCAGGAAAAGCTCTATAATATTTAGGTTTTTATTAAAAAAAGTTTACTGCTCCTTCAAAGAAGAAGCAGAGATCACATAATGCTGTTTGGTTGGGAGGGGAAAACCAAACAACTTCCTGCTGACCCATCATGCAACAGCTTATGGCAGGGGTGGACAACCTACATGTATCCAGCTGTTTTTGAGCTACAGCCAAAATAGCAACTGTAGCTGAACAGCACAGCCAGCTGTTAACCTAATCTTGGATTAAAGGGAACATTGGCTCAGACTGGAATGTTGGCACCATGGTTGTCTTAGCCCACTCCTTTCCGTTGCTTGTGAGGAGGGGGTTAGCTCAGCTTGACAATAAATCCATTAGCAACACATGGAGCACATTCAAAATATCTGGGCTTTTTATATATATTTTTTATTTTTTGATTGTGGAAATAATTATCAGCTTTAGGGCTACAAAGAAATGTTGCATATTTGCCAGTGTTAATTTCAGGTTATATCATAATGTGAGTTTCCATTTCAAAAAACAGCACAGAAGGCCTATCATAGTGTTTTAATAAATATAAACCATTTTTACATCAGTCAAATGACAGCTCCATTATTCCCATATTATTATTGTATGCAGTGCTTTTCCAGATACCTTCAATAATTTTTTTCCCTTTGAAATCATTTCTTATGGGGCTTCAGGTAATTAATATTAATCAGATATGAATATAACCTTAACCATTTGAACACCATGGGGCATAAGCAATCCATTGCTCCCTTCTGGCATGTAAAAGATTAATGATTATCAGGCGAACTGTAGGTTAATTATACTGTAGGTTGTGATTTCATATACCCTCTCTTTCTCTGAAGGCAAAACTCTCTCTCTCTCTCTTTCTCTCTCTTAGGATAATTCATTTCCTTTCTGTCATTCAAGTATACTGCCAAGAGGATAGTGGCAGGGAACTGCCCATTGACTGCTGTGGCAGAAAATGATGCCTGCTCTTCCTGTCACAGCAGTTAATTGTTAGGTCCCTTCTAGTGCTTAGGACTTAGTGCTCCATTGTCTGAATTTTGTAACTGTGCTTTATCCCAAAAGAGGACTGTCTGGGATGCGGGACACCCATTCAAAAAATAGGACAGTTCACTGTTATCCCACTGTCTACTGATGTTGCCACTTCACTGTATCTGTTATTTCCCTCCTTAAAGCATGTGTATTGCAATATTTCAGAAAATCATCACGGTAAAGAATTGTGTGTTGGTCTTTTATTAGTTTCTTCAGAGCTGTTGGACTTTGGGAAGTTGTGTTTCTAATCTGGTACGCAAACCGGAGAAAATAAAGTAAACATAAATATTAAAATCAATTTAAAAATACAATAAGTAATAAAACTAAAAAATAAAAAACAAAGACCTGCAGTTGATTTGGCTACCATAAGTCAGCAGCAGGTTACTGAGATTGCTCTGGATAACATCCAGAATTCAGGCTGTGGTGGTGGCCAGCTCAATTAAGGTTTACTTTCATAACATGGAGCCTAGGGCTTGGCTAACCTAATGTTTTAGAAGTGGACCGTACAGCCTAGTTACATCATTATTAGTGGACAATTATTACACTATTACATGCCCCAAGCTGTTAACAAGACATGTGGCTTTATGCAGGGGACCTCTAGGTTTAGCCCGTTTAACTAATACCAAGCAATAGTCATGTGCTCCTTGAGCATCTACAGCAGGAGTAGCCATACCTACCCTTCCCTAAAGGTTTAAAGTTTTAAACATCCTCATTGGATAAGAAAGCAAAAAAATGCTAAGAGAAAAAATAGTGCAAAGTCGTCTCTTAAAGGGATTGTAATGTCAGAAAAAAAGTATTAACTATATGGAAGATACAATTAAAAGAGAGTACTTGCACTTATTCGTATCTCTCAAACCGTTATGGTTTGAGAGATATAGGAAAATAAAGTTCCCTGGTCAATCCCCTTTCTGCTTGACGAGCTGTAAAGCTGTCAGAAGCAGATTCTGGTTGCTTGACCAGATGTGGCTCTTCAGCAGCGCCGATTTAACGATACCTAAAGATAAATACTTAATTTGGAACGGTCTACAAAGTGTGTCTGGCTTGCAAGCACACTTTGTAGACCGTTGCAATGAAGTATTTATTTCTAAATAGCGTGATTTCAGCTCTGCTGAAGAGGCTCTGTCTGGTCAAATGACTGGAATCTGCAGCTGTCAGCTAGATGGCAGACTTGAGTAAAATAGCCAGGAAAAGGTAACTTTAGCAAGTTATATCTCTCAAACCATAAAGGTTTGAGAGATAAGACTTACATTGATGTTAATCTTTTTTTAATGTCTACAATATTAAATCAACTTAAAATTAACCATTACTATCCCTTTAATAAACAGACAAGATAATCCCAAACAAAGCAAATCTCAAAAGCACACAGATATATACAAACCACATTGGCAACACATGGAGCTAGATAGAAGACACAAACATGATTGTAAAGGTGATAGTCTGAAATAAAATAAACTGAATGGTGTAGGCTATATGACAAAGGGTGATACTAGGAGGCATTTCTCAAGAAATAAATGAGACTTAAAGTTAGGAAAATAACAGTATAAACCAAGAGAGTTCCCTTCAAGTCCTTAGGACCCACTAACAGTTCAGGTTTTATGGGGTTCTTCCCAACTAGTGAATGCCATTAGTACAAGTAAATCAAAATATCGGTTCCAGTGTCTGATCCATCTATGTTCATGTGATGAGAAAATGAAAACATGTGGACTAAAATAAAAAAATAAATAAACACACACACACTGATTTACACTTGAGAAGAATGTACTAGTGTAGTCTGTCTGCTGCACTAATACATAGGCTTGCAAATCCAGCAGCTGTACCCAGGGGCGGACTGACAGGACCCAGGGCCCCTGGTCCAAAAAGAGGTCTGGGCCCCCTGCAGAAATCTCCACATTGCCCCTTCATCTCCACAATGCCCCTTCCACAATGCCCCCTTCATCTCCACAATGCCCCTATCTCCACATTGCCCCCTTCATCTCCACATTGCCCCCTTCATCTCCACAATGCCCCTTCCACAATGCCCCCTTCATCTCCACAATGCCCCCTTCATCTCCACAATGCCCCTTCCACAATGCCCCCTTCATCTCCACAATGCCCCTTCATCTCCACATTGCCCCTTCCACAATGCCCCTTCCACAATGCCCCTTCATCTCCACATTGCCCCTTCATCTCCACAATGCCCCCTTCCACAATACCCCCTTCATCTCCACAATGCACCTTCCACAATGCCCCCATCTCCACATTGCCCCTTCATCTCCACAATGCCCCTTCCACAATGCCCCTTTCATCTCCACAATGCCCCTTCTACAATGCCCCCTTCATCTCCACACTGCCTCCATCTCCACATCGCCCCTTCCACCATGCCCCTTCATCTCCACACTGCCCCTACCTCCAGTCCCTGGTGGTCTAGCGGCATGGCTTAATACTGTGCGAAGTCCAGCGCACCTCTAGTAATGCAGAGGCTGGGAGATTATGTCCGTGACCGAATGCCCATATGGTCAGTCCACCCCTGGCTGTACCTGTACTTTTGTACAGATGCCCAGGGCCGGAATTACATCCCAGGCATCCCTAGTCAAGGTATTCTGCCCATGGCTACTCTACCCCCACTCCCATCAACTGTTTTCTGGCACAGAAAACACCCTTGACCTATAACAAGTAAGAAAAAAAAAAAAAGCTTTAACCCCTTGGTTGCTAGAGAGATCTTCAATACGTTCCTACAAAATGAACTGGAAATCTCTCTAGCATCCAAAGAGTTAAATGATAGCCTATAAAACTTGTGCAGGGACATTGTGATTGCCGTGGCCATGTCCACAATTAATAATGTGGGAGTGGCCAGTACAGCTGAGGTATGCCTTAAAGGGATAGTAATGTTTCACATAAAAAAAACAGCTCCAATTAATCGTCATAGTATTTGGGCCATGGAGAGTGTTATTTCAATACTGTCAGAGGTGTAGTTCGAGAGTAATTGAATGATAAAGTATCCCCCTCCCTCCCCTTTTAGCCACTTCCCCTCAGATGTGGAATCTGGTCACTTGACCGGACTGCTCAGAGCAAGGGACAATCTTCTTACTGTTAGCATAAGGGAAACCCTGCCCCCTTGACAGCTTTTTCAGGTTTTCCCTTATGCTCACTGAACATTGTCCCTTTCTGCGATCCATCCGGACAGTCTTGCTGCTCTGAGCTGAGCAGTGTTACATCAGTGAAAGCGGTGGGAGGGGGATACTGTATCATTCCACTACTCTTGAACTACAACTCTGACAGTATTGAAATAATGCTCTCCACGGCACAAATACTATGAAGATTAATTGGAGCTGCTTTTATTGTGAAACGTTACTATCCCTTTAAAATCCTGAGCTCTTGAGCCTACTCTTCCTATTGGTTAATCCAGTGCTGTAGATACCTTTCATGTATTTAGCACACACAACTTCACCAGCACAAGACTTTAACCCTCTGAGTGCCAGAGGGGTGTGCAACGTTTTGCAAAGCAATGCTTTGCACAGCTCTATAGCACTCAAAGAGTTAATGCAAGCAAGGTCACCATTATAGCATGGGAAATAAAGAAGGATTTTGCTTTGACTCCATCTCCTTTCTGTATGTACATGGTATAAAACAAGCCAAAAAAGGGAGATTGTGTTGGAGTATACAGGTTGGCACAGCTCTGGTATACCAATTCCAACACCTGTTTTAGTGTATAATTGTATTAGCACATCCCCTTTTATTTGTACCTCCTGTCTCTGTATTTATACAAGGATTTTACTGAAACATTTATTTTGCATCCCACAATGCAAGCCAAGTCTACGCCTGAAAAACAAAACAAAAGAAAGTGCTTCTGGTGCAATAATGTCTTTATAAAGATATCTTTCACCAACCCAACAACATCTATGGAAACGTACTCACTAGTGTTGAGCGAGCACCCCGATGCTCGGGTGCTCGGGTGCTCTGACCGAGCACCCCCTGAGGCTCGAGTGCTCGGCCGAGCACCCGAGCCCCATTGAAATGCATGGGGCGACACGAGCATTACACCAGGCACCCCCTGCTCTGATGAGGGGAGGGTGCCTGGTCAATGCCCCCCTTCATCTCCGCTATGCCCCCTTCATCTCCGAATGCCCCCTTCATCTCCGCAATGTCCCCCTTCATCTCCGCTATGCCCCCTTCATCTCCGCTATGCCCCTCTTCCACAATGTCCCCCTTCATCTCCGCTATGCCCCTCTTCCACAATGTCCCCCTTCATCTCCTCTATGCCATAGAGGAGATGAAGGGGGACATTGTGGAAGAGGGGCATAGCGGAGATGAAGGGGGACATTGTGGAAGAGGGGCATAGAGGAGATGAAGGGGGACATTGTGGAAGAGGGGCATAGCGGAGATGAAGGGGGACATTGTGGAAGAGGGGCATAGACTCTATGCCCCTCTTCCACAATGTCCCCCTTCATCTCCGCTATGCCCCTCTTCCACAATGTCCCCCTTCATCTCCGCAATGCCCCCTTCATCTCCGCAATGCCCCCGTACCTCCAGTCCCTGGTGGTCCAGCGGAGCGTCTTCTGATCTGTGCCTCTTCCGGCACAGATCCCCGCCACCCGAACATGGCGGGCGAGCACATGGCGGTACTCGACGAGTACCGCCATGTGCCGAGCAGAGCGATGCTCGAGCCGATCCGAGCATCGGCCGAGCACGCTCGCTCAACACTAGTACTCACAAGGTGTTGTGTTCAACTTAACACTTTTGTGTCTGCTGACAACTGCACTTTAGGGGGTGTTATCACTGTAACACAACAGTGTGGATCCTTTTTCTCAGCTGGGCACCTCATCAGTACAACTCGATGTACATTTAAAACAAACAGAAGAGGGCACCCAATAGTGCTTGTTATCCTTATAACAGTGATAAAATTCAGAGATGAAAATATACTCACAGGCGTGACGGTTGTGAAAGTGTATACACCCAACAACAACAATCCAGGCATACAGATATATTATCCTATCTATATTCAAGTAACCGCGCTATGGAGTTATGAGGTCCACAAAGTGCTGCGTTTTAGTCTTCAATTTTAATATGTAAATCACAATACAAAATTATCATTTTTTTTATCAGTTTAAAATATTAAGAACAAAGGCTTGCTAAATGATAATGTTTCGTGCTCTCCTGACCACCTCCTCATTTCTAGCTTCTTTTGGCTGAAGCTAGATATGAGGAGGTGGTCAGGGGACCACAAAACGTTAAAATTTAGCAAGCCTTTGTTCTTAATATTTTAAAGTGATAAAAAAAATTATAATTTTGTATTGTGATTTACATATTAAAATTGAAGACTAAAACGCAGCACTTTGTGGACCTCATAACTCCAGAGCACGGTTACCTGAACATAGACAGGATAATATGACAGGATAATATCTCTGTATGCCTGGTTTGTTATAGTTGGGTGTATACCCTTCCACAACCATCATACCTGTGAGTATATTTTCATCTTTGAATTTTATCACTGTTATAAGGATAACAGGCACTATTGGGTGCCCTCTTCTGTTTCTTCTGCAAGTCTAAACCTGTAAGCTTTCCGCAGATCTATACTTTCCATATGAGGATCATCCATGTTTATTCCAGGTAATGAATAAACAATACAATGTGTCAATCCTGGAATAAAAGTACCAACTGAACTTTAACCCCTTTATGTCTCAGAGAGGTGTACAACGCATTGCTCTGCAATGTGTTGTGCAACCCTTTGGTACTCAAAGGGTTACGCTTCACTGTAGGTAGAGAGAAAGAAATACATATTGAAAAACATTGTTATAACAATCACTGCTAACACATTTCAGAGAAGATCCATTCACCCTTTTTACTATATACTGAATAATATCTAAGACAGGAGTGGACAATATGCAGCCTTTCTGCTGTTGATGAACTACAGCTCCCATCATCCTCAACCAGCCTTTGGAAATTGTAGTCTAAAAGCATCTAAAGAGACACAAATTGTTCATTCTTAATAGAAGAGATATGGAGGTGAATTTATGAATTCGCTTGTGCAGATCTGCTGGCATTAGCTTCTAATGCAAGTGGTTGTACTAAGTGGTATGTGCTACAGTGTATGATTACTATACTGCATACTGACGGGCAATTTCTGCCATCATTAGGATTTTAATTCCAGCAAGCCCTGTATGCATGGCCCAGTAGAATGAGCAATGAAACTGCATTAAATCACACCATTTCCTTCCTCTTCTCCTTGTCTAACCCACTGAATGCCAGAGGGGTATCCAGCTCATTGCATTGCCATGCGTTGAATACCCGTCTGGCATGCAAAGGGTTAATATATAGTGTTAAGGTGAAGAGGAAAGAAATGCCTTGAATTGCCCATAAAACTGTCCCACTGCCCACCTTTTGGTGCGAAGTGTATAGGAGTGTATACTGGGTGTAGGTAGCTCAGTAAGCTGATGTTAGGCAGGTATAGGGGTTAAACATTGACTCCAACACCTGATTTAACATGAAATCACTGTTGTACATTCACCCCTTTATGATCATACCTGAGAACTTTGGTCTGTACTCTTACCGGAGGGGAGTCTTGTGGTGCTGCTGGGGGGAGAAAAATGACGCGATTCTCGTAAAAAGGGGCGGGTCTTAAAAGTGAGTATGGATGAGGCTTAACATTAGAGAGAAGAGTGGTAAAAATAGGCTGGGGAAGGAGGACAATTGGGCGGAGAGTAGGACGAACATAATGGGAAAGAGCAGAAGCTGGCACAGTTTCAGTAGAAACTCCCCACATCTGGAGACTCTGTCCAGGAGACCTGCTAATGCAGTGTCAAAACAAGAGTCTCCAGGGCAAATCCAGAGAGTTCTCAGCTATGATTATGATATCTGAGTGAACAGGAAGGAAACACAGCAAAGCCTTAGGCTTAGGCTTAGTTTACATGGGCAACTTTGTTGCAAGATGTTGCAGCAACACAAAGTTAACATTAAATAAGGTTGTATCTATAAAAGTCACTCATGTGAATTACCCCATAGACAGCAATGATATTTAGTTTATGAAGCTTGCTTTTGTAACAACATTGCTGCCATAAAGTTACTCATGTGAACTAGGCCTTGGAGCATCCAGTTCCTGTTTTAACATAGAGGGACTCTTTCTAAATGAGCTGGTTGCACCTAAATGCTGGAACTGTAATTTAACTCTGATTAACTGAATCCCTCAGAGGAGAGCAATGTCCACACAAAACACGTTTACTCTTCTTGTTACCTCCTGAGGACCAAATGAGGTATGTAACTTACTGCTTTTGCAAGGAGTTTCACACGCTTCTGGTCCTCATGGGGTTAAGATTCAATTGGACCATTTGCAGCACACAGCTTCAATTTCCTTGGTCCATTTCTGTTTAACACAAAAGAGCACAAAAAATTGCTTTGAAGTTGCTCACCCTTCCAGTATTCAGACAGTTAACCTGTCTCAAGTGATTCTCCACTGCAGAAGCACAACTTTTTATAATTGTACCATTATTGTGGACTAAGAGCACAGCAGGGCCAGCAGATATGAGAGAGAAAGAAAATTCTTGGAAATGCACAGAGTCCTCAGTTAATGAGTAAAACAGAACATGGCTTGATATTTTCTTTTGCACAACTCCATTACTAGTTAGTATTATCAGCTAGGGACATGTGGAAGATTAATTTCCCTCTCTACCATAATTTCCTTAGAAAAAGAGCCACATTTCTTATTTCCTATGACACTCCCATTGGCAGAAAAAACAGGTGAAATTTACCTGTGGAATATTAAGCTCAATAATTTTAGCGGGAGAAACTTCTTGCTGAATTCTGCCAAGCCGCCATGTTCCCACACACACACATCATGAATGAGTGAATGAATATGTTTATATAGAGCCAGTGTACACAGCACATAACATTTAACCCTTTGTGTGCCAAAAGGTTAAAATCCTTAAATTGTTAAGGATTTAGACAATACAGGGTTACAAATGCTTTGCAAAGTGAATCACTGCTCGAAAGCTTACAGTCTAAAAGTGGAGAAGCCAACCCTGAACCTCAAGAGCTACCAGCAGTGCATGTTTTGAGGATATCCCAGCTGGAGTACAGGGGGACTGAGTAGTGGCTCATCTTATTTGGTCTGTCTGTGCTCATTCAGGCATATCCTAAAAGCATGCACTGGTAATAGAGCTTACGAGCTAGGATCCCTGGTCTAAAGTGAATAAGTAAGAAATAGATAGTCCATAAGGGTTAAAGGGACAACAGCGTTAGAGTTCGGGCCAGGATGGGGGACACATAAATAAAATAAAATTATAAGTTCTTTCAATGTACAAAATAAGTTCCTTCTATGCATGAATACAGCCAGTGCCTTCTAGTATATACACATATAGATAGATAGATAGATAGATAGATAGATAGATAGAGATACATATACATATATATATATATATATGCACACATACGTCATCAAACAATCACACTGAAGCTGATATACCAATTCTGGAGCAAGGCAACTGTTCCATAATTTAAAAGAAAAAATTCCCCAAACACTGACTGATTTATATGGGTGTTATAACCCCCTGAATGCTACAGAGGCCTTCAAGAGGTTGAAAAATCTAATTTAAATCAATTGGAATTATGATTTTTTTTCAATGTGGTATAGCTGGTTTCCAGAAAGGGTCTTCTCACAGGAAGTAAAAGGCCCTATTTTCCATCAAATCTCTTGCCACAGTGAGCAGTTCCACACACCCCTAGGGTCTCTAGCACCTTTATGGTAAATTATGTCAACAAGTGCCCTACAAATTGGACATTACTAAGAGTTCCTGCCCTGTGCAGCTTCGATCATCTGTCCTCTATTTAATCCTCTGTAAAGCCAATGAAATGATTACATTCATATTCCTGAACTGGAAGAAGCAACTGAAAAATTAATTGAACACATAGTCAGTGGAGCCTTAAGCATGCTATATGATATTTATTTCAATGGTTGGTATTGATCCATGAATGGCTGATGCTTTTAGTTTATAGTTCCTTGAATTTGGTATCTGATGCAAAACGGAGAATGACCTTCAATTCTATATGAGTCTATTTGCCAGTAAATAGAATCTGTTTAATGAGAAGAATAGATAGATAGATAGATAGATAGATAGATAGATAGATAGATAGAGGAAAAATGAAAAAGGAGGGCATCACCCGTGGGACTTGTTTAAATAACTTTATTGGGCAAACTTTGGTGAAGAATAAATGGTGGATGTTCCAGTTGCAAGACCTTTATCAAGTGGGTCTTGATAAAGGTCTTGTGACTGAAACATCATCCGTTTATTCTTGACCAACGTTTGCCTAATAAAGTTATTTAAACAAGTCCCACGGGTGTTGCCCTCCTTTTTCATTTTTCATGTACCATTCTGATTTGGGAATGTGCAGCTGGGCAATTTTAGAGTGAATTCTGTATATATAGATAGATAGATAGATAGATAGATAGATAGATAGATAGATAGATAGATACACACATACACACATACCTTTACATATTTATAAGTCAGTTGTGTATCTGCATCTCACTAGCTTTCATTGGACTACAACTTCTTTCATCCACATCCAGCCTGTGAATGATGAGAGTTTTAGCCCAACAACAGATGGCAGGCCATGGTTTATATAGGTTTGTCAATTTACATTGTTGCCCAATGTGCAGTCAATAGAGCTAGGCTCTATTTTTATTATGATTTAATAAAATGAAAGCTATGGAGCTCAAGCTGTTTTTCTCCACTGAACATTCTTTAAAATGGAACTGTCATCTGTCCATATTTTCTCAGTGGGAGCATCCATCTTGACATGATTTGCATGATATTCATTTATGGCCAGCAGGGAATGACAGGTGGTAGGGGAAGTAATGCACAATGTTAATATATGGTTGGCATTCCAGCCTCTACTGTCTAATAGGCATAAACTGACAAAAGCATATAATATCTCCTAAGCTATTGTTTTAAATAAAAATTGGATAACATAAATATATGTGATGTTGAAAGCTCTTTCAAAATTACCTAAGTTGACGAACTTGATGGGTGCAGTCTTTTTTCAACCTAAACTACTATGAATCGTTGCAAGTTGTCAGGCAATAAAAGTGGAAAAGTGCCACTTCAAACAAACTATTGGCATGATATTTGTCATGCTGCAGTGCATGTTTCAGGATCTCTGCTCAATGACAAGTGGATCAGTCAGTGGCTTAGTTACTTTCATTGATTGACCTGTAATCAAGCAGGGATGTCCAAAAACACATCGTTACAAGGACTCGAGGACTGATGTTGTCCATTCCTGTCTTGAAGTATTGATTATTACCGTAACAGCGATTGCTTAACCTACATACATATGAAACACATTCAGTAGTTTTTGGTCTTATGGGTTGTTTCCAGTCTTCAGGACACTGAATTGCTTTTTTAACCCTTTGATTGCCAAAGAGTTGTCCAGGGGAGGGCTGGCAACTTGTGGCCTGGGGGGCTAATACAATCTACTGACCCATTTCTTCAGTCTCTCCAGCCCACTGTCCCAGCCTATCCCCTTTAGTTACTTTTAATGTTGGCATTCATACTTTCAAGTAAGGCAAATGAGACCACATAGCTTACAGTTCAAATGTGGCTACTCTAGTGATACCATAGAGCTTACAATGTAAGTACAGCAACATGACTGATACCATAGAGCTTACAAGGGACTTAAGTTATGCTGCTAGTGTGTCTCTATTTGCATTGTAGCTCTTTGGTATAATTTGTGTAGTTCCGTTTCAATTGCAAGCTCTGTGGTATCAGTAGTACAGCTCCATTTACAGCAGCAGTTGGGAGATTGAGTGAGGCAGTGGCCCACTGGCCCAGACATATGACCAGCCCAGGGGGCAATTGCCCCTCTGCCCCCCAGGCCAGCCCTCCCCTGGAGTTGTCCAACTCCTCTCTGACACTGAAAGGGTTAAAAACGGGTACCACTTTTAGGGCTCTACTTAGGAAGCTAAGGAGAAGTGATTCCAGGAGAATCCATCTGCACCACTGAGGAAAATATACTATACCCACTACTCCATTTGATTTGGTCTGTTTAACCCCTTATCCCTTTGAGTGCCAGAGGGGCATGCATTGCATTGCATAGCAATGCGTTGCATACCCCTCTGGCACTCAAAGTGTTAAACAACTATTGTTGATTTTATTGATTCATTTTTTTAACCCCTTGAGTGCTGCAATTGAAGTCTCCAACGGAATGCTTTGGAATGCATTTCACTCCTCTCTAGCCCCATTTAGATTAATAGGAATTTTCATTTGCTCCCTCCTGTGAGGTTGATTCACCTCAGAACTGTTCCTGTTTTCTTCCTGAAATGGCTAAAAGGGAACAATACCCTAAAAATAAATGTCTGTTAATTTGTTTTTACGGTCCACTGCAAATTGTTTATTTAACCTTTTGGAGGCCAGGAGGGCATGCAGTGCATTGCAAAGCAGCGCACTGGATATCCCTTGGTCACCCAAAGGATTAAAATCTGATAACAACCTGGGTTTTACCATCCATTCAGGTCTATTGAAGCCCACTGTTTTGTGACGTAGAGGCAGGCTCGAATAGAGACCACTATGTACAGGAATCTACAGAAATAATACAATAAAATACACATACCTGACTATTATATAAATAAACCCCACTGTTAATTTTCTATAGTAAGTCGCAGGTTATTTGTAGGTGAATATTTGATGCCCAGGCTTTCTTTTTGTTTACTATGTTGTTTGAAGGACATCTCCCTAGGTAAATTGATCTGGTAAACAAATTAAGAGCCACTAATTCCTAGGGAAAAATTCCCTTTTAGTGCCCTATCAATTGCAACATTTGTTAATGGTACATTACATCTTCAAACCCATGCTTCCAGGCTCTTCACAGTCTAATATCCTTTCAGAATAACCATATATACAAGTATTACTTCTGTGATTGCAGATCCGAGGAAATGGAAGTGTTGTGTATAGCATTGATTAGAGAAATACGATATACTATTAATTTGTTAGGTGCTAAATTGCTAATCTCACTTCCCCTGGCTGTGTACATTGATCATGCAGTGTATACTCTTGAGCTGAATTCCAAATTCCAAGTCTTAACAATAACAGCCTATGAGAAAAATCTATGCACAGGACAGACACACATGTAGGTGATAGATATATATATATATATATATATTCACTATAATGTAAAAGTTGTGTATGTTTGGCCGAAGCAGTCATGTTCAGTAGAGACTGCACAAACTCATAGGGTTCACTTTTGAATGGGCGCACGCAGAAGACCGTGCAACTATTCAACTGTTTCAGCAGGTAGCCTTGGTAAAAAGCGCAATTTGACAATCTTGCAGTGCATGACAGAGCGAGATTGTCACATCACGCTGTTAGTGAGCGCATTAGCACACGGAGGAGCTGGAGCACCTCCGTGTGCTGCAAACATCCTGCACGGAGTTAAGCCTTGTGTACTGGCTGAAAGGAAACTTGTTGAGCCACGTATATGGGGTCGGGGGAATCGATGATCACTCACATAACTTTACTGCATCCCCTACTAGAACGATTCATAAAACGGACAGGCATATTGCAGTGGCAGAGCAGTGCTGCCATTGGCCGGTTGGGTATGATGGGAGTTGCAGTCTTAAATCTATCTCTCCCCATTTCTTCATTCGCTTAACACGGTCTCCTCATAGTTCTGGCTCATCAATTGCACACTTCCCAGCCCAAAGGTTAACATACTCCGGCTCATCAATGACACACTTCTCAGCCCAAAGTTTAACATACATTGTTTTTACCCAACTCAGTCGGCTCCCCGCTACACAAGATGCTTGCAGCACACGGAGGCGCTCCAGCAGCCTCCATGTGCTTAATGCGTTCATTGACAGCGCAACGTGACAATCTCGCGCTGTCACACACTGCGAGATTGTCACATTGCGCTTTTTACCCAGACGACCTGCTGAAATAGTTGAATGGTTGCATGCTCTTCTGCATGCAACCATTCAAAAAGATACTACTTACAGAATGCTGGGAGTTGTAGTTCTGAGGTAGTACACCTGCCTTCTAGTGCACACTACTGCACTCCAGATTTATTCTGGTTTTCTTTGTGCCTACAGCTTTAAATATTAGATCTGTTTATTTAACCCTTTGAGTGCCAGAGGAGTGTGTGATGCATGGCTTTGCAATGCATAGCACAACCCTCTGGCACTCATAGGGTTTAAGTGGGGGTCAAATACCATGTGTTGGTTTAATGTGAGTGTCTGCTTGTTTCTTTATAAAACACAATGCCTCAAATAGATGCATTGGACATTTTCAAACAATAAATATGAACAAAGGATCTTTCTCCAATAACCACAATTCACAGCCTGCGCAATATTAATGAGATGGAGGCATAACTAATCGGTGTGTTAATTCACAATATAAACAGTATCCTCAGGCATTTAGTCCATTTCCATTGGGGAATGAGCATATAATTCACCCTGTGTGTGCTTGCTCGGTGCCTGCTCTCTCCTTGTTTTATGAGATAATCAGAAAATTTTTGTGGGTGTACTCAGTGGTACTCAGTACCGCCATCCCTGTTCTTGAAAAGAAAAAAAATACATTATTCTATATGGTACATCAAAAAGGACATTATAGATTAGAGCCACCTTTTTCCAGGTTAAAAAAGAGATCATGTGATAAGACAGGTCAACTAAACTGACACACACACTGGGGCAGTATGCTGGGCTAATGCAATACTGAGCTACACTAGGTGCTGGAATAGATTTATTGGTGCTGCACCTGCCTAAAACCTATTTATTTCTCTCTCTGTCTGTCCATTATGACTTTGGTTGGGATTCATCAAACTGCGTGAAAAAGCAGCAAATCAAATACACTGCTCTTTGCCGCATCATTGATGGATACCTTTGGGTATTCATCAATGATTTTGTGTAAATTAGCTAGTCAGGGAAAAAAAACATGCATACACATAAGCAAAAATGTGTATGCGTGTGTTTGCCCCATACATTGTATGGGATCCTCCAGCTTCAAATTGGTGGATCTATCTGGCCATCAGTAATTGATGAATAAGAGATGGCCAGATACAGTCCATAAGTTGCTGAACTGGCGAATGGTTATTGCACAAAGAAATGTTCTGATTTTCTTGCACATTAACCCTTTAAGTGCCAGAGTGGTATGGAACGCATTGCAGAGTAATGCGTTCATACCACTCTGGCAATCAAAGGGTTAAACCATTAGCACCTTAATGAATCCTGGCATTTGAGTGCAAGAGAAGTGTGCAAAGCATTGTTCCACAATACATTGCTTACCCCTCTGGCACTGAAAGAGTTAAGTTGTGTACACTGAAAATTGTCTTTACATCACTTGTGCCAAGTGTGCACAGTAATGGAATGTATAGGTGTTTTGTGACTCAGTGTTCCGGTGCTCCTCCACCCCTACAGCAGGGAAAAGGAATCATTTTGTTCCCTCTGTATCACATTCACACATAACCTGTACTTTTAGGGCATAGACACAGCATGCCCCTGAAATGCCATTACACTTACACAATACTGATACCTTTTGTCACTTACTGCAAAGCATCCATTTTGTCATATAGAATGCTTGGGACATATTAGTTGTACAGAAACTGGGATTGTCAGCTCACACAAAAATTTTGTGCAGAATTCTGTTTGTACATTCCCTTTACTGTCTTAGCAGCACAAAATATACTATAATCAGTAGGGATAACTGATATTTTCCTGGAAAATATCCAGTGTGGCTAAAGGGGCAGTGCCTCCTGCAGGGAAAACAAATTCTTCTCTTAATAAGTAAAACACTGGGAGGCTATAAATGACACTTCTCACAAATCTAAAAAATGATAGTTTTTGATGCTTTAACTATTTTCTGTATTTCTCCGGGGCCTCTAAATTCTGTTAGCTTCCGTTTCCTTCTGTCTATTTATTTTTGTAAACTTCCCACTGATGCTTCCACTGAAGAACATTTGAAGAAACTGCATGAGCCAAGTGGATTAAGTGGTAGTTGAGCAGTTTACCTCATTAGAATAAAATAAACTGAGAACAAGGTCTCTACCTGTTTCTATAGCAACACAAGAAGGATGTTAAACTACTTTTTTTATTTAATTAAATTAGAGTAATATATTTGAGGGCAAAATAAAATCACAAATCTGCTTTATTCTTTTACCAAAACATGCTACAATACTTATCACGATTTGTCCTAAGAGGTACTGCTCCTTTAACCCCTTGGATGCAAGAGGTGCGTAGAAATGTATTGCAAACATCTCTAGCAAGCAAAAGGTTTTTTGAGAAAGCATGGATATAATAACTTATTTGGTGAGGTTGAAAAAAGTCCAGTATCTAGCAAGTTCCACAATGCTGTCCTTTGTTGATCCAGAACAGACAAACGCAAAATACAGTCCTTGGGCGATATCCAGACCACAGACATAGTTCCCCTGGCCCTCAGGACTGGCTGCGCACATATAACAATGTTGCTGTGATGAAACAAATCACTTCTGTCTTCTCTGAAGAGTATTACATTTTATCACTAAGCACAACAATGATACAATGTTTCATTCTTCCAGTGCAGAAAAAGCCAGAATTGATGCATTATCCGTTAAAATAACATCTGAACAAACAAATATAACTTCCATTTTCCCTCACAACACATATCTGTCTTTCTCTCTCACACACCAACTATTACCACCTAGGAAGGGTATTACTAACAGGAAAAGTTTTTTTCCTGTTTGGAGATGGACTGCAACTACAGCCCTTCAAAACATTTTGAACATAAATTTGGCACTTAGGTCAAATTAATTAGCCACCTCTGATCCAGATAAAGGCAGACAAAACCCCAAATGAATCCATTTCCAGTTTTGCCACAATCGGGTAAAAAAAACATCCTTCCTCTCAACAAAATTCTTTCGATCAACATCCACTGATCTGTGTATGTGCATGTTCATGCGTGTATTTGACATGTCAATGATTAGGATGTATGCATTGTGCCTATAAGTTTGGCAGTTCACAGGCTTTCCTGAAAATCATGTTTTTATAGAGTGATTCAAGCTTGCTTAAATTGTAAATAATAATTTGGAACTAAATATTTAATTGAGTTTCATATATATATATAGAGAGAGAGAGAAAGAGAGAGAGAATCCAAAAGAAATGCGCTCATAGGTCTTTTGCAGGTGTCAAAAATGTGCTGGTTTATTCCATCAATGTTTCAGCTCCAACATGGCCTTTTATCAATGTGCTTCTAAGCTTCTAAGCATCTTCACAAAGGCCCAAGTTGGGGCCGAAATGTTGATGGAATAAAGCAGCACAGGATACAATGACATTTTCTCTTGTCTTCAAGTATGTTCAGAAAGATGAAGGGCTGAGTTGACCTTGGTGGGATAAGAATGTGAAAACGTGAGGTTTGAACAGACTCTATAACTGATACATTAACCAACTGCCCTATCTCACCTATCTAGCCTCCAAGGAGTTAAAATTCCAATTTAAATCATTATGACTCTTCTTTTATTCATCCCCTATAGTGCAGATGGTTTCACCCAGAATTTCTGCACTTTAGTAGTCTGGATAGGGCCCAAAGAGTCATAATTACTAAAGTGTGAATTGCTGTAGTCCAACAGTTGGAGGGCCTAAGGTAGCTCACTATTAACCTAAATGCATCACAAACAAATGGGCATGGCACCGTCTGCAACACTAGTTGTGATTGTCAATAAAGTCAGTGGAAGAAGAAATCCTTTCTCAATTCAATTTAGCAAGTCAATTAACCATGAGATGCAAATCCATAGAAAACCTGGCTTGATTAGTTTTAGGTGATTACCTCACAGATCTACTTATTTATATAATGGTTATATATATTGTTACCCTTTGCTTGAATGCACACAGCAGCTTAAGTACCTGCAATATTTTAGGGGAATAGAGAAATCTGCTATATGGGTTTGTTCTTGACCTGTAGTTATCAATTTAGCTGCCAATAGCCACCAAAATGTGATTTTTTTTTTTACTGTCCTTCTATGGCTATATCATCTATATCTGCTCCTTTGCTGTAATTAAGCTATGGATCTGGCATGCCGGAGTAACGCTGACATCTTCTGAGATGTCAGATGTCTTTTGAGGGTACATGGGTGCAAATTTGACAACAGGGGCTTGATTCTAAGTCCTGCCTTCTCATCTGAGCCTCACAAGCTGAGAAAGGGCAGATTTACATATCAGGTGCTCCTATTCAAGGCACCTCAGGTGCACTTATCCCCACTAACGTCCACTATTTCCACATGACCTCTAACACTATCCACCACACCTTTCATAGAAAAAACAATTAGCATATAACATTAAGCACACAAAAAAACGTAACCCCTTGGTTGGTAGAATATCCTCCAAATCATTGTCTCACATTGCACTGGAGAACGATCTAGCATCAAAGGTAGTAATTTCTAGTAAAAGTGTATGTAAACTGATACATAAACAATAACCAAAAATCAGGATTGGTCATCTTTTGCAAAGTTCTCTAGCTATGCCCACAACTCAGAATATGGGCATGGCCAGTACGGCTGAAGTGTTCTTCAACATTTGGCATCCTAGGTGTCTAGAAGCTCCTGAGAATTATCAGAAACACAGTAGGCTTGTATATGTTGATAGAGCTGAGGACAAGGTCTTTGGAGATCACAACACTAGAACAGATCTCTTGCCCCGGGTATAACCACAAGGTACAAACTAATCTTCCACAATGGATTAAGATAGGACCACGGCCGGAAGCCCACATTAGTGTAATAGGGGGATTGGCAATAAGTAGGAGTATTATTCAAGTTTAAAAGAAAGATGTATATTTAGGACTATACATAGTATGTAGACTTCCATATTCAGTAGTTATGCTCAGGTGCATGTATAGCAATCACTGAGCAGTCAAAAAGAAAAAGTACTTGTGTCTTGAACATGATAAAAGTTTAATCAATAATTGATCAATGTTTCATTATCAATGTTTGCTTTAAATAGAAGGTTGAAACATTGGGACTGAAATGTCGACCATTGAGTCTTGTACAAGAGCTTGGTTTCTTCTTGATGACATAAATGACAACATTCCGTAAATAGAAATCCCACCCATGATTCTACTGGTCTATGTAAGAGGATCAATTGTGAACTTTATTTAAAGAGCTATAAACAACAGCAGTGCACCAGTGCATAAAAGAAATTAATAGATTTAATTGAATCTTGTATGAAGGACATCTACCTATATCTAATGTTGCAAATAAAAGTGTATTTCCCAGCATCTCCACTTTGCCATTTAAACTGAGTTAGCATTTCGTTATTGCATTGAAAGAAAGCAATATGGTGCAAATGATCCCTTTTGATTGCTCCACAAGTTCTGCTGCTGTAAGCTAATTAATAATTCACATTCAGTAGATGGCAGAATATTTCTCTGTATCTTTCAACCTGTCTGTTTGATGGGGGATCAGTCCTAGAGCACAGAGGGAGTCTTGACAAACAAATCACATTACTTTAGAAAGAAATTCTGTGTTTTGTAGGTATTGTGTAAATAAGGAATTATAGATGTGTTTGTGTCATTTGTACAGCGTATTCTTACCTATTCTCTTGAAGGCGTACATTTTTCCATTTCAAAAGACATTAGGTTCCATTTGTTAGTGTATTGCTTTGTTACTTTAAGCAGTAAGAGATTGAGGTTAACATGTTATTAATATATTTCACGATTTAAACTAATAGTAATCTTTTTCTTTTACTAAAGATATTCTGGAAGTGAAAAATGAATACTTCAAATTTTCTGATTTCTTCTTATTTATTATTTTTTTTACTTATTTATTCTTTCCCCTTCACACCAATGACATCTGCTCAGAGCCTACTCATTGAAACTGATGTACTCAAAAGAACTGGAGCAATTCTGCAGCAACCAGCAGCACCATAGGGAATAAACATATCCACATGTTCCCATTAGTTTCAGGCAAATGTCCCCTGCAAAGATAAACATACCTGGGAACTTTCCAGATTTGCCCCGGAGACTCCGGTTTTGACAGAGCTTTACCGGGTCTCAGGGGCAGAGGAAGATTCCTCCGGATGTGGGGAGTTTCTATTGAAACTCTGCCCACATTTGCTGTTTCTCCCGGTGTTCCTCCTTCCCCAGCCTTCTGTGTGACACCTATAAGCCCTGCCCCCCAACTCGTGTCAAGCCCCACCCCTTTTTGACACAATTCACGTCATTATTGTCACCTCCTGCTGCACCAGAGGACTCCCCTCTGGGCAGACCTCAATTGGAAGTTCCCAGGTATGAAGATAAACAACAAAATCCAACACATACATTTCCATGTTTAGTTTGCCTCATCATTGAGATAGAAGAGTATAACAGGTAGTGTGGCCTGGTGAGAAATAGCGATGCTGGTGTAGTATCTGAGAAAACATGCTAAAAAAACAATTTCATTAAATGAAGAGCAGCTGAGAGGGACCCAAGATAGCCTCAGTGAATCACCCTAAGGCAACACTAAAAAAGAAAACATAACCAGGTTCCTTCCCTCCACAGGAAAGAAAATGAGGGGGCTGTTCAGACCCATTATGGCAGATCTTCCTGCACCTTTCCATCTTCTATCTTCAAACACGCAGAGACAAGGAGCCTCCTTACATTTTAACTTCTAATCCTCCATTGATGGTTATAATACAAAGATATATGCAGCATTTACCTACAAACTAAATTTTGATAACTTGGTGACACAAGTCAAACTTACATGCAAGGAAGAGACTGTGATGGTTAAAGGGATAGTAATACTTCATTTTAACTTTATTTTATTTTGTAGGCATTAAAAAAACACGAAGAATGATATAAGGCTTATCTCTGAAACCTTTATGGTTTAAGAGATATTCACAAACAAAGTATCCCCCCCTGTTCAACCAGATCAGAAGGGAGATGCCCAGGTAGACTGCAGAGAGGGACAATCTTCAATTAATATAACAGAAAAAGCTGAAAAACTTGTCAAGGGGGGAAGGGCTTTCATTGTTTTCATACAAAGAAAATTGTCCCCTTCTGTTATCTGTACTGTCATACAACCAGACTCACATCTGAGAAGAGATGGCTTACACTAGGTAAAAGGGGCGGGGAGGGGAACTTTGCTTGTGAATATCTCATAAACCATAAAGGTTTGAGAGATAAGACTTATATCATTCTTCATGTTTTTTTAATGCCTACAAAATAAAATAAAGTTAAAACGAAGTATTACTATCCCTTTAAAGCAGGTCTTCATCTTACCACTTGTTGGACCTTGAGGATCATAGGGCAGATCAACTGTAACTTAAACTCTGTGCAAAGTATTCTATCTTGATAAGGTAAATATTGGAACTACAACATAGACTATCCGGAAAATTGGGTAGGATGCAATAACATCAAGATTAAAGGCCTTGCCAAATCTAATGCACAATAAACTCCAGCTTTTAGTGTTAAGGCTATGTTGTACTCAGTTTTGAGGCACCTCCTGAAATGCCCTTACAACTGGATAGAGTACACAGTTTCTAAGAGCTAAAGGTCTACCATCAGAGAGGCTGCAGTACATTATTTGTAATCTGCATGACTTTCCCATTGTTACACCTACCTCTGCATCCCATTGCCTATGCAAGTCTTCCTATTTTTGTGGATGTTTCTGACCGAGCTAACATAGAAAGTGTTATATTCTGTTTGCTGTTGTTTCCAGACCACTTTTGCACACTTTTTTCTTTATTAGCAGCCTCATGTCCATTTAGACTTTGCCTGTGCTTAGAGCCAGTTCTCTATTTTTGGATGTGTTGTTCTTGTAGTACTTCCTCTGTATCAAACTTTGTCTTGTCTCTCCTACCAGTATCCTTATTCTGCCTGTCGTGATCCTTTGCCTATTTAACTATTGTAAATCTGATCCACCTGTCCTGATCTTTCTCTTTGTTGACTGCTCAGCCACAGCAAAGGCTCACTTCATGGTTGACATTGCTCTCAAACTCTGCACCCTAGCTACACTCTCTAACTGAGGTGCAGCTTTATCAAGATCTTTCCTGTGTTACACTTAACCAGTGGAGGCTGCTAAACTGAAAAACTAAGTCATAGCAGTATCACGGAGGCTTTCCCTTTCACCTTTAAGCTTCTAATGAGGAGAGATCTGTGACCCTGTGTGATCATACTGACTTCTTTGAGAGACTCATGTGTGATCAGGTGGATCTCACAGACTGATGTAATAGAGATCACACCAGTCCTGCTCAAGGCCAATCTCAAAATTCCCACTGGAGATGGTTACTCTATCAATACACAAGTGGAAAGGTGATACAAGCTGGGCCCCTGTGGTCTCTTCAAGCTCTCTGACGATTATTTCAACCACTTCCTGATTCTTTTGCCCTCTGGTTTCAGAGTACTTTCCTAATATTGCCATACAGAGTCAAATGTTTGGATTCCCTTTTGTAGTCTTTTGCAATGATTTTATTTGCATGGTCTGCATTTTCATCTGAACTCTTTGCTATTTCCATGAGTTCATTCAAAGATAATACTGGGTGCATTTTATGGTTGTCCAATTCTGTGTGGACTTTCCTGATATGTCAACTTCAAGAGGCCTGAGTGGGAACTCTTATACTTTTCTTCTTATAACCTGTCCATTTGTTAAAAAAAAACTAAGGACCTAGTCTCACTTTATGGACTGTTGGACTTCTTCACTTAATATGCTCTTATACTATTGTGTTGTGTTGCCTTGTTTTACTATTACAGGAAATGTTGTTGTTACTTATTTCATACATTCTTGGTTAGGCCTTAGTCCTCATAAGCAGTTGATGGTCAGACTATAACATCACTTTGTCATCACACTTCCTAACACCTCTCTGGGAAAGTGAAACTAGAAAATCAACAAATAATTCATTAAAGATTCCTTCAAGTCTAAAAGAAATTTGGGACCACATAGACTTCTTTGGTTATATCCATAGATAAACTGACACTTCCATACACACAGTTTGTGAATTCCATGAAGCAGTTTTGAGGGGACACTTAACCAAATTGTTTTTTAGGGTGAAAAAAATTAGACAACGTCTTCTCCTGAAAATTAGTCAACTAGAGCCAGCAGTGAATGATTCCTTGCCTCAGGGGTCCTATCTAGCCTTCCTAAATGGAGTCCACCTTATCTCCTGGCATGGGCTTATTTTAATGTGCTTACGTTCATGTCTCTGCAGTGAGACATGATATCCATGCAGTGAGACTTCATTATCAGTGCACATATTTCATTCTGACTGTGCACACACATGCCACACTGTTCTGAGCTTTCCATATGTTTTTCTTGCATCACTGCATCACATGCAGCCAAAGGACCGTCATAGACTGTCTGATACCCCAGACTTGTTCCACTGCCCCACTGGTAGCCAAAGAATCACACACACACTGAAATCCCAGCTGTCTGCTTATTCAGGCTTGCAACACTGTCCACTGGTAGCCACAGAAGAACAGAAGAGTGTCTGACAGCCAGTATCCTATTGAAATGTCGCCTTCTAGTTGGTAACAATAAAAAGGGCAACATAGCATGCATCAAAAAGGGGGACATCGGAATACCTCCTTCTTAAGGGGTCACCTTGCCATGTAGACACACAGCCACAGGAACAGTCCTGCATAATACAGACACTTGGCACCCGCTATCTTCTGCCGCCCTTCCATGTAGACACATGGACAATGTATTCTGTAGCCTTGTCTGCTCTGCTCATCAGCCACAGGAACAGCCCTGCATAATACAGGGACTTGGCACCTGCCGTCTTCTGACTTCTGGCTTTCCTTCACTTAATGCTCTAATACTGATGTTGCAGTTTCACAGTTAGAAAGTAAAGTGAAGGAAAGCCAGAAGACAGCTGGTGTCAAGTGTCTGTATTATGCAGGGCTGTGTGTCTACAAGCAGACAACATCAGAATGTTGCCCTTTTGATGCGGGCGACACTTTGATGTTGCCCTTTTGATGCAGGCGACATTATTATGTCACCCTTTTGATGATCGCCAAATAGAGGGCAATGTTTCAGTACTAAACTAAATTTGAATTAATGTGAAAGTTCTACTTTTAAAAAGGAGCTGTTATACGGAAATAATGCACCTCAAGGCTGATTTACTAATGAGAAATAGATCAAACTGGGGGCAAACCAATTGTACCATAGGGACACATAAACATTCCCTTTTATTTAAATGGAGCTTCTAACCATTTGAGGTATCCAGCACTGTCTTTATAATACATCTTGTGCTATTCTGGCATTCCAGGGGTTAAAAGGGCAACTATCACTGTAGGCAAACCTGTTACCATGGAAACAGATCTGCCAATTAATCTAGGACTGCATTGTGACCCCCATAGACCTCTGTTTCTGGCTCAGAAGCTTGACACAGTGGGTCTATGGATGCTGCATGTACAAGTCTAGACATTTGTGGCTGAGAGCCACATACGTCCAGGAAACACTCCAGCCAAGGGGCTTCAGTTTTCTGACTCCCCCTAACAACTATAGGAGCCATTTTAGGACTGCACAGTCCAACCCTGTTCTTTGTATTGCCTGCTCTCATAAGAACAGACTTTGTAAAACATGACTATTGCCCCTCAATCTCTTGAATGCTAGAGAGTTCTCCAACATATTATGGAGCACTCCAATGGAGACAGCATTAGCATTCAGGGGTTTTAAACATAATTCAAAATGAGTATTTTTATCTGTTCCCTATTGTTGATTTGTGTCAGAATTGCTACAGTTCATCTTAGTACATCAGATTTTTGTGACTCAAAGGGGAACTCCAATTGAAACAAATGTTTTTTATTATTATTATTGTAGTAGATGTTATGTGGTTATATGGCTCCACTCTTACCTTGATATATGGTATTTCTTGTTTTGTATATAACCAAAGACTAGGAATCCATCATTATGACACATGGCTTTGAATTTCTAAGACGTTTGCTCATGCCTCAAACCATCCTCTCTGATCAGAGTTTATCGAGGCAAGCTGTTTAATATTGTTGTCATGGAAACCAGAATAATGAAACCTCAATCAAAGTCAACGTTTCAAATATAGGCATTTGCATTGGCCCTGCTTCTCTGTCATTGATCTGATGAAGGAGCAGTGTATTTTCAGTCCAAAAATGTCAAAAACACCTTAAAGGTGAAATATCAATAATGAAAAGGTCAGTAAGAACGTTTATACAATGTGCAGACATATGAACATTGAAGCATCAGAAATAAGTATATTTTTTGTGATGAATACTTCAGAGATATATATTTTTACCTTGATGAGAGTGAATTGTGAGATGTAAAGGAATATATACAAAAATATACCAATCTATTAGAATTCTGTTTGTCTATAAAACATGTACATATACCACAACATTAACACTTGAAGAAACTGCTAGTTGTGCAATACTCCCCTCTGGTCTCTAAAGGGTTAATAGTAATTGTAGTAAATATATATGGGAGTGTAGTAAACTAATTGTTATAAAAAAATCATATAAATAGATTAACCTACTTTTCTTTGAATTTTCTCTTGAGGAAGGCAGATTCTTATTTCAAAGCATCTAAGAAGTAAATCTATACTTTCATCTTCTACAAAACCTGTCAGTGACCTTTCTTTGGTTCAGTGCAGAGATACAATATTATTGTACACAACCAGGCAGTCTGCACTGATTCGAGGATTCATTGTTGACCCAAGGTCTGACATTTGTCTGAATCTTACTTTGCCTTCCATGTCCTTGTATACAGAGAGACACTAAATTCATATATGATCCATAAGAGAGATAATATGCAAGTATTAGATGAATTAAATTGCAGTACATTGGAGGACTTTCTAGATTTCAGGGAAGGGGATTAAGGCATCACTGAAACCAATTGGACCCTGCATTTTCCCCTCTGGTGCAGTTGGTTTGCCCAGTAATTGGTCTCTTTAATTTTACAAACAAGTAATTTCACATAACAAATTATTATTGGAAATAAATTAACCCTTTGACTGCCAGAGGGGCACACAATGCAATCAAGGGGTTAAAATAATTAACGTTGTGCAGGGATATAATGCCCAGCCAAAATATATCCACAATATATATATATATATATATATATATATATATATATATATAATCTATCAAGCCATGAAAATATACCAAAATATCTAAAGATAAAAAATATGTATTATAAAAAGAAAAAAATAATATGATAATACAGGAAATATCTGTACACTCTATATATCAAAAAATGGAAAAAAAAGCACAAAATTACTTAAAGTAGTGTTTTATTAGAGGAATAATGGACACACGTATTATATGCAATTACAAGACACATGGTCAGAACATGCACATCTTCTTAATGGTCCAGAGAAGAGTAGATATTGTGTAGCTCACGGTCCTCTCCTTAACAGCTGTATTCTGCTGCATCTCCACTTGTGATGGTACACTGTGTTTATAGAATATGTGTAAATCCACAATGACCGTTCTCTCTCAAAATGTCTAACCACAGATTGCCATGATCAATTTGTTCTCTTACCAGCAGCAAGGAGTTCAGCTGGTTGCTGTTCAGGGGCACAGGTTATTCAACAGCAGAAGGCTTGACTGAAAGGGACCAAAGTCTGAGATCAGTTCCCAAGGTGTATTGTGGGCACACACACACCATCCACCTCCTCAGGATTTTAAAGCCTAGGCTCTGTAAATCATAATATACAATATTTAACATATAGTATATATAACAATAGAGGTTTTAAATATGCATTTTATTACAGTTGAGCAATTGTTTTATACATTTTATATTGTGTTTTATTTTTTGGTATATGTATAAAAAAGAAAGCTGAACCTAGGTTCCGTAATCCTCTAAAGAAGTAGACGGTGTGTGTCCATGATACGCGTTGGGAACGGAGTAGGTGATGAGCATCACAGACTTCTCAGACATAGGTGCCTCCAAGTTGCAGCTTCTGTCAAATAGGCCACATCCTCTGAACAGCAACTGGCTGGACACTGTACTGTTGGTACGAGAATGGATGAAGTATAGTCGTATGTACTTCACTGGTTTGAGAGAGAACAATTAGTTTGGATTTATATATATTGTGTAAAAATGTGAAGGTGCAGAAGCATACATCTGTTTAGGAACGGACTGGTGAGCTACACGGTATCTACAAGGTATCTCTGGTCTGGGAAGGAGATGAGAATATTCTGACCACGTGTCTTGTAAATGCATATAGTTTGTGTGTCCTTTATCCTTCTAATAAAAAACTCATATTTTAATTGGTTTGATCAAATAAAAGAAAAACTGTAAGACATTCTACAGAATGTGAGGGAAGGAACAGCATGAACCACAAGGTATTCTTCAAGATGAGCACAGGCTTATTATATTATAGACACTGAAGGGAGCTGCAGGTCAAAATAGCAGCATTTCTAGAAGTCATTAAGTAAGAATATAAGTTTCACTCATTATAAATGATGATTATCGTTGAGGAACAAAGGAAAAAATGCCCTTGCTGTATAATTTAACCACTCTCTGTAGCTGCAAATGAGGCTAAGTGAATTGCCATATACTGTGAAGACAATTTTAAAGCACTAATATCGAAGGTGGAGGAAAGTAGAAAATGCTATAACTTACTCCATTAATAAATATCCATAAAAATGTGCATGGGTATGCTACCAAACATGAGTAGGGGATATACTAATATGGTTCCACTGAAAACTTTTCTTTAGTGCTACACCTGCCTAAAACAATTTACTAAGATACTTACACTGAAAATTGTCCTATGTATACCACATGTGCCAAGGTGAAGGTAGTTAGGAAGTGTATGGGTGTTCTGGAACATTTCTTTAATCTTCACCTTGTATAATACGATGAGATAACAAGGTTCAGAGGAAAGTGCTGGAAATATACTCAATTTTCCTTCACATGCTATGGGGCTGGACTTTGGAATGTGTTCGTGTTAAACATTTAATTCTGGTAAAATAAGCAGAAAATGAGAAGTGCCGGAAGATTCATACAGGTACATTGCCTCCATTGGCTTCAGAAAGTGGAATAAAACTTATTACATCACCCTGCTTTATGCTAACAAGGTCTCTAACTCATTGGGTCACAATGTAAAGTAATCCAATGGAGACTAAAGCACTGGGAACTAAGTGATATGATGGAGGCAAAAGCATTGGAAATCAATACACTGGAGGTGAAAGCATTGGGTAGAGATGAAAACAGAAAAAGGGGAGGGGTGGACAGAGCAGAGAAATAGCCTCTAAGTGTAGTAGGTTAGGATGGGATTACATGCATATCAAAAACGTAGTGAAAACACCAGTTGAAAAGAATATTTAATTCTCAAAATTAATGCACATGGAAATTAAAAATATCTCAAGAATTCTTAAAGCGGAACTACCACACAATAAAAATATTGCCCCACATAATTGCCCATCTGGCGACTAGCTGCTCAGTTGCGCTAGTCGCCAGAATTATTACCAGATTAAAGAGAATTCGCTATTCTTCCCAGACTGACAGCAGGACGGAGCACGGACATCTTTCCATAGTGATGTCCACACGCCTGCGATGTCAGGCCCAGCCAGGTCTAGAAGGCATTGCTAGGAGCCAGCCGGCTCCAAAAGGGACTGACAGTGCAGGCGAGAGGACGTCACTATGGCAAGATGTTAGTGCTCTGTCCTGCTGTCAGTCTGGGAAGTATATAAATTTCTCTTTAATCTGGTAATAATTCTGGTGACTAGCGCTACTGAGCAGCTAGTCGCCAGATGGGCAATTATGTGGGGCAATATTTTTATTGGGTGGAAGTTCCGATTTAAGACTGTCAGCATAAGCTGAAATGAAATAAAATAAAATACAATATAGTGAAACAAAAATACTCAAAGACACATTGTATAGTCAATCCTCTTGACAATATATGGCATTCAATCATATATGATATACTATGTAGCATGTGAGAGTATGGATAGATCGGGCTTCCAGTAGAGTATTGTGGGTGGGGGCAAAAAATAAGTGTGAATAAGTCTGTATAAAGTGGCTGCTTACAGGAAGGAGCCTATATATAAGGGCATATATATATATGCAGTCTTATTTGGAGGTATCAGATAAGAATCCACAACCAGTAAAGTAATCTGCTTACTAGATATCCTCTTTGGTTATTGCTCATTAAAGCCTCCTTGTTGCTGCCCAATGTGTCCTCTGGCTGAGGGATGTTGAGGGATGTATTTTACATTTTTTTATATATTGGAATAAAATATTTAATATTTGAAGATATAATGAGCCCTAGGTTTGCAAGGGTGATATTTTCCCTATAGGATTACATAGCTTCCTATTTATGATAGAAAAAATGACAGATCTTTAAGTTGGCCTATATTATAGAGATTAATATACATAAAGGTCTGACCTAAGAATGTATACACTGATACCATCTACAGAAAGGAGCTTGAATAAAATCTTCATGTCGAAAAACAGTATAAATAGTGGACAAAAAGGAAAATAGTGTATATATATATATATATATATATATATATATATATATATATATATATATATATATATTTTAGCTTCACCTTGGATGGAATTGTATATTATTACATTATTATTAGTGTTCCTAAATGTAGTTTAGAGGGTATGAAATTATTTGTGGCTCCTTTTTTCCTCCATTCTCGATTCTATCTATAAAATTGAAAGCTATTGATCTTAATAATGGAGTCTCAAGAAAATGACCTTTAGAATTCATACGGACTCCCATAATAGTGTTTTAAGATGTCTCTTTCTTGGGAATATAGAAGAGTCAGCCTTTATTCGGTATATTTTTTTTTTCTTTTTTTAGGGTAACAGTCCTTAAATGCAGGCGTAGTTCGTAATAGTAGGAAACAGAAGGAACTTGATAATTAATTATTTCATAAAATAGAAAGCTGTAAAAAATATGTTATTGTTTGAAGGTAGATTTAAACACTCCCAAATGGTAAATTATAGAAATCCATGGGACCATATTAATAAACCAGCCGTTTATATAAACCATAAGTCTAGTTCCTCATTTAGTCCATTTGGTACAAGTGTTTTCATTTTATGAATCCAGTAGGTTTCCTCTTTGGCTAGCCATGTAAATCTATCACCTCCTCTTATCTGGGGCGGGATATGGTCAATGGCTAATAAACGCAGGCCCTCTGGATTTTGGTTATGGAATTTTCTGAAATGTTTAGCCACACTCTGTTTGATGTTGCCTTCAATTATATGATTACGGTGTTCTAGAAAGTGTTCTTTAAGGGGGCATATCGTTCTGTCCACATACTGCTTGTGGCATGGGCATTCCAGTAAATAGATAACATGATCTGGATGAGTTTACAAGTTATACAGGAATTGTGGCCACATCTGTAAATTCCTTTAATGATGGTTCCACCAACAATGCTTCTGAATGAGTCCTTTTTGGTAATTCTCCTTGTTATATCATTGGGTGGAGATGTACTGGAAACTACAGCACTGGGAAATAATACACTGGACACAAAAGCACTGGGAAGAAATTCTCTAGATAACAAGGAATTGGGAAGCAATACACTAAAGCAGGGCTCAAAATTTCCACTCGCCACTAGCCAATGGCGAGTGAAAATTCAGCCCTGGCGAGTAGAAATTCAGCCCTGGTGTGTATGTTATGGCTTGCAGTGGCAAGTAACTTTTCAGGTCTGGTTAGTAGCAAATGACTTCACATTTTAAGCCATGCACTAGAGACCAAACCATTGGTAAGTAATGCACAGGATACAAAATCATTGGTAAGCAATGCACTAATGACCAAAGCACTTCAAAGTGATGCACTGGAGATCAAAGCATTAAGAAGTAAGGCACTGGAGACCAACGCATTGGGAAGCAACACTCTGGAGACCACAGCAATAGGAAACAATGCACTGGAGAAGAAATCATTGGGAATCAAGGAATTGGAGTCCAAAGCACTGGGAAACAAAAGGCTATAGATCAAAACATTAGAGAGTGATGCATTGGACACCAAAGCACTGAGAAGTGATACAATGGAGACAAAAGCATTGGGAACCATTACAGTGGAGGTGAAAGCATTGGGAAGTAATGCAATGAAGACAAAAAGCATTGGGTAGCAAGGAACTGGGGACCATAAGCACTGGGGAGCAATTCTCTAGAGAACAAAGACTTGGGAAACCATACACTAGAGACCACACCACTGGTAAGTAATGCACAGGAGACAAAAGCATTGGTAGGCAATGCACCGATGACCAAAGCACTTTGAAGCAATGCACTGGAGACTAAAGCATTGAGAAGCAAGGCACTGAAGACCAAATAATTGGGAAGCAATACACTGGATACCACAGCAATAGGAAGCAATACACTGCAGTAGAAATCATTGGGAATCAAGGAATTGGAGTCCAATGCATTGGGAAGCAATAGACTGTAGATCAGAACATTAGGGATTGATGCATTGGAGACCAGAAGCACATGGAAATAATGCAATGGAGACAAAAGCATTGAGTAGCAAGGAGATAGAGACCAAAAGCATTGGGAAGCAATAGGCTGAAAGCCAAAGTATTAGGGAGAGATGTATTGGAGACCAAAGCATTGTGACGTGATACTCTGAAAACAAAAACGTTGCACTTTAGACTAAAGCACTGGGAAGTAATGCACTGGAGACAAAAGTATTGGGAATCAATACACTGGGAAGTTTTGCAATGGAGGCCAAAGCATTGAAAAACAAAGTACTGGAGACCAAAACATTGAGAAGCAATACACTAGAGACCACATCAATGGGAAGCAAGAGGATAGATTGTAATTAGATTGTAGGCTCTTTGAGGCAGGGTTCCCTTCCCAATGTATGATTCCCTTTGCTTTACTTATTTACCTGCTGATAATGCAATGATTGTACCGTAACCAGATGTGCTTAACCCTGGCTTGTATTTTTCTATTTTACATTTCTATAAAGCTCTGTGTACATGTATGGCGTTATATAAATAAAGATGCAAATATACATAGAGACCAAATCATTAGGAAGTGATGCACTGGTAACCAAACCATTAGGGAGTGATGCACAGGTGACCAAAGCATTGGGAACCAAAACAGGAGACCACAGTATTGGCAATCAGTGGGCTGGAGACCAAAGCTGTGGGAAGCGATGCAGAGAAGACCAAATCATTGGGAAGCAAAATAATGGAGATCTCAGCTTTGGGAATGACTGGACTGGAGTTTTTAGTCTTCAGCAGATGAAGGTCCAAAGTTTGACTACCCCACCTTAAGTGGTTGACTATCCAGCTGAATGGGAAATCCTTTCATAACATTCTGGGGTAAACCAACAGCACCACAGGGGACAAATACATACTCTCATAACATTAAATGGGTTTTTTATCCCCTTGAATACTAAAGAGTTCTGCAAAGCCCTATGTAAATCAATGGACATGTAATGGAATTAGAATGTTTATTTTCCCCTCACGGTGCATCTGCCTTAGTGGGGATGTATAAATAGTGTTCTGTGGTAAATCAACTGCTGGAATAGATTTTCTTTCTTTTTTTTTTTTTTTTTGAGTTTCATAATCTTTATTAAGAGAATAATTGAACAAACAAAGCAAGAGAAAGGAAACAAACATATGATGTTATGACAAAGATATGGTAAACCTCCACTCACCGGAGGAGGAAAAACATAACATAATATCAGGACATATCTTAAGACAGTAAGAGGTAGGTTAGCAAATGCCTGTCAATAAGAGTTTAGCATTGATAGCATTGAGATTGGGAAGGGTGGAATAGATTTTCTAGCCCTATGCCTATCTAACCCCAATCTACTAAGCTACTTACACTCAAAATGATTCCCTCCATACTGCTTTTTGGTGTATTCATTTCCTCCACTCCTGGCTTACTGTCATGCATTAAACATGGCACAGATTATTCTATCTATGTAAATGGCATATGGGGCAGAACTCGAAACAAGAGCACAGTGTGCGCACTGGTGTTGGAGGCGCTGGCAGATTCATACGTTACCTCCTAATATATTTGAAACTTGGCATATAATCATTATTGACCAAACCAAAAAGAGCTTAGATCAAATTAAGATGCCATCTAAACTGTAAAAGTTCTATTTTTTTGCCAACTAAAAGGTCATATTGACTTGTTCCAAATTGACCTGACCAATACTTAGACTCATATAGTGACATTGACAAACAACGCTCTATAAAATCTGCACTGTCAGTGCTTGTCTTTGGCAGGCAGAGCCTGTATGTCACATTTCATGAGCTCCGAGCATTGCATTTTATATATATACATAGATATATCAAAACCATTTATAACTTCAAGTTTTAATGCTTTGTTTTGCAACACCTTAAAAATGTGCCTATGGTTTCACATCTCCTACTGCAGATGTCTTAATTAAACATTATGAGTGAAGCTGCTAAGTGCTAATCATCATTAACAAGAGTGCTAATTATACTACAGAACTATGCTGAATTGGATGTATTTTAACAAGAATGTAACCCTTGCTGGCCTGGTAGATCTGCTATCATTAAGGTTAACTCTTCATCCCAGTGATTCTTAACATTAGTCCTCAGAACACAAGAACAGTGCACATTTTGGTTTATCAGTAGATGAGTGATTGTGATTAATTCTTGTGCACCTAAATAGAGGTATCCTGAAAATGTGGCGTGTTGGTTTGTCCTGAGGACTTGAGGTAAGACTGCCTCATCTGTGTAACTCCTTTTATAACAAGAGGCCATAGTCTAAAACTAGAGGGACACAGGTTTGGACATAATGTAAGAAAGTTTTACTTCACTTAGAGGGTAGCAGGTAAGTGGAATAGCCTACCCCGAGAAGTGGTAGAAGTTAATACAGTGACGGAATTTAAGCATGCGTGGGATGGGCATAATGCTATCCTGAACATAAGAAAAGACCAAGGACCAAATAAGGTTTGAGGTTTTTAGGAAAATGGGCAGACTAGATGGGCCGAATGGTTCTTATATGCTGTTAAATTCTATGTTTCCTTATGCCTATGAGGGACAAACGGGTGTGCAGTGCACTGTTTTTGCAATTATTGGGTACCACAATAGCACTCAAGGAGTTAAGGGTAAGAAGGGTGTACAATCACAGCTTCCCTCGAATCCTCAAGGGGTTAATATAAGCTCCTTATGAAAGATGTATGCTGCAGGGCAGAAGAGAAGCCATTGCAGGCATGATGAAGAGGTGGACAACCTTTGGTTCTCCAGGTGTTGACAGATTACATCTACAATCATCCACAGCCAGATTATGGCTGACTGAGGATGACTGGAATTGTAGTCCAACTACAGCTGAAGATCCAAAGGCTGCACTTCCCAAGTATAAATGGATGATGTGCCTTCATGCTACTTAATCATAAAACACACTGGATGCTAGAGACATAGCCGACCAATTACAAAACAATGCACCGTAGTCATTTATAATGTCCAATGGGTTAAAATAGATTGTAAGCCTTTAAGGACAGGTACTGCATATTCTTGGATAACTGAGGATGATGGGAGTTCTGTCTAATAACATGTTGGTGCAAAAGACTGACTGTTCCTGGTCTGAAACTGCAATAGTTCCTATACAGACCTACATCTTTCGTAAGCAGCCCTGATTAAAGGAAGCGGAAACCATCCTATATAATAATTCGCTAGGATGTTTGTCAGAAGCCATCATACACAGTAGAGACTGCGGGTGCTCGGTCAGTCTACTGCACATGAAGCGGCCACTTAACTCTTCAAATGCCAGAGGGGTACGCAACTCATTGCAAAGCAATGGGTTGCTTACCCCTCTGGCAGTCAAAGGGTTACCATAACCCGGACCTTGGCCCCTGTACATGGGCTTTTACACTAGTATGTTATAAACTCCATTCTAAAAGCACCAAGACAATGTAGGAGAGGCCCCAGTGCATGGCAGAGAAATGAGTGGAGACCTTACCACGCACAAATGAAAAGAGGAGCAAATCAGAGGTAATTCAGCTGCAAAAGAGGGGGAAAAGGGTGTTTACTGTCAACATAAATAAACAATAATGTTGACATACAACTCAGTTCAGCTATAATGTACAATATAAATGTAAGCTTTTTACAATGCATATAGCTTTGGTTATACCTCTTTTCCTCCCCTAATCCTCCCTATCCTCACCCTTGACTGCTTAAGGAGCCACCCCCATAAAACAAAAACATAAGCCCTTTTCCCACTCAAGAAAAACAACACAGGTTGTGTCTTGGGAAGTTAAAAGGCCACAGCATTAATTATTCATGACTAAAATGGTATGCCTGTACACAACTATCATGAAGGAGACTAACTCCCCCAACCCATGAGGGCAATTTAACAATTCAAGTACGTTATGAGGACCCCCTGATAACAAAAGAACAGAGCACTGTGATTAAACAGAGGACAAATGATAGGGAGAGTGGGAAAAAGCTGAAAAACGTGGTCTCCATGAGGGTGCACTGTTACAGATAAAATAAGGCACATACAGTATCTCACATAAGTGAGTACACCCCTCACATTTTTGTAGATATTTTTATTTTATCTTTCATGTGACAACACTGAAGAAATGACACTCTGCTACAATGTAAAGTAATGAGTGTACAGCCTGTATAACAGTATAAATTTGCTGCCCACCTCAAAATAGCTCAACACACAGCCATTAATGTCTAAACCTTGGCAACAAAAGTGAGTACACCCCTAAGTGGAAATGTCCAAATTGGGACCAAAGTGTCAATATTTTCTGTGGCCATCATTATTTTCCAGCACTGCCTTAACCCACTTGGGCATGGAGTTCACTAGAGCTTCACAGGTTGCCACTGGAGTCCTCTTTCACTCCTCCATGACAACATCACAGAGCTGGTAGATGTTAGAGACCTTGCACCCCCCCACACACCTTCCGTTTGAGGATGCCCCACAGATTCTCAATAGGGTTTAGGTCTGGAGACATGCTTGGCCAGTCCATCACCTTTACCCTCAGCTTCTTTAGCAAGGCAGCTTCTTTACCAAAGTGGGGGGATCTTGCTCTGCTTCAGTATGTCACAGTACATGCTGGCATTCATGGTTCCCTCAATGAACTGTAGCTCCCCAGTGCCGGCTGCACTCATGCTGGCCCAGACCATGACACTCCCACCACTATGCTTGACTGTAGACATGACACACTTGTCTTTGTACTTCTCACCTGGTTGCAGACACACACTTGACACCATCTGAACCAAATAAGTTTATCTTAGTCTCATCGGACCACAGGACATGGTTCCAGTAATCCAGGTCCTTAGTCTGCATGTCTTTGACAAACTGTTTGCGGGCTTTCTTGTGCATCATATTTAGAAGAGGCTTCCTTCTGGGACAACAGCCATGCACACCAATTTGATGCAGTGTGTGGAGTATGGTCTGAACACTGACAGGCTGAGCCCCCACCCCTTCAACCTCTGCAGCAATGCTGGCATCACTCATACGTCTATTTCCCAAAGACAACCTCTGTATATGACACTGAGCATGTGCACTCAACTTCTTTGGTCGACCATGGCGAGGCCTGTTCTGAGTGGAACCTGTCCTGTGAAACCGCTGTATGGTCTTGCCCACTGTGCTGCAGCTCAGTTTCAGGGTCTTGGGAATCTTCTTATATCCTAGGCCATCTTTATGTAGAGCAATAATTCTTTTTTCAGATCCTCAGAGAGTTCTTTGCCATTAGGTGCCATGTTGAACTTCCAGTGACCAGTATGAGAGAGTGTGAGAGCGATAACACCAAATTTAACACACCTGCTCCCCACTGACACCTGAGACCTTGTAACACTAATGAGTCACATGACACCGAGGAAGGAAAATGGCCAATTGGGCCCAATTTGGACATTTCCACTTAGTGGTGTACTCACTTTTGTTGCCAAGGTTTAGACATTAATGGTGTGTGTTGAGTTATTTTGAGGGGGACAGCAAATTTACACTGTTATACAGGCTGTACACTCACCACTTTACATTGTAGCAGAATGTCATTTCTTCAGTGTTGTCACATGACAGATAAAATAAAAATATTTACAAAAATGTGAGGGGTGTACTCACTTATGTGAGATACTGTACTTCTATATAATGGCTTAATAGTTTCATTCTGTCGTATTCAGTGAAAGACTTCCATTCACTTATGTGTGTGTGTGTCCCCTCTGATACTCGTTTCATATCATATCTGACAACAATCAAATGCATTGCAAAAGCTTGCTTAATAACAACTGCTTAATACAACAAAATGAACAAGTTCATTATGAAATATGTTTGTTGCTGTAATGCTATACAAATTAATCGGTACTGTGCAGCCCTTTTAAAAATCCTTTCATGAACTGTTTGTTTCTATTTTTATTTAAAAAAAAAAAACAGAATGAAAGTTTTCTGTTTCCTCTTGAGCACAGGTGAGTTAATCAGAATCTCATCCATTTTAACCCCTTCAATTCCAGAAGGGGTATGCAATGCATTGGTTCGCAATGTGTTGCTCACTCCTCTGGCATTCAAAGGCTTAAAGGGATAGTAATACTTAAAATATAAAAAGTATATGTTATAGTATTTATTCCTTGAGTAAAACAAGGGAACTCCCACTGCTGAGAAGTTTATAATTCAAAAGTTATTACAGCTCAAACTTGAATTTTTTAGGTGCAGTATCACAGGGGCCTGAAATTGTACAGTGGTGCTGTTGATACACCATCCTATGGAGATTTATGGTCAATTGCCCAGAGCTGTCCATAGGATGGTGTAGCAACAGCGCCACTGTACAATTTCAGGCTATTGTTATACTGCACCTAAAAAATTCAAGTCTGAGCTGTATTAACTTTTGAATAAAACACCTTTCAGCAGTGTGAGAACCCTTGTTTTACTCAGGGGGATAAACACTACAATATATATTTTTTTAGATTTTAAGTATTACTATTCCTTTAACCCCTTAAGGACCCATGACAGTCCTGGACTGTCATGGGTTGTTATACCCTTAAGGACCAATGATGGTCCTCGACCGTCATGGAATTCCGGGCTCCCCGCGTGGCTGCACTCCATTCGGGGAATCCAGAATCGGATTCACGAAAAAAAAAGGTCCGTGTACCTTAAGTTATCGCCGCGCATGTGCGCGGACGGTCCGTAAATGGGTTAAGGACCAGCAGCGCACGCGGCAGTCACTTAAGGACCACGGAACAGCCACGCAGGGAGCCTGGAATTCCATGACGGTCCAGGACTGTCATGGGTCCTTAAAGGGATAGTAATACTTTGTTTTATCTTTATTTTATTTTGTAGGCATTAAAAAAAACATGAAGAACGATTTAAGTCTTATCTCTCAATCCTTTATGGTTTGAGAGATATTCACAAGCAAAGTTTCCCCTCCTGCCTCTTTCACCTAGTGTAAGCCATCTATTCTCAGATGTGGAATCCAGTCCATAGACCAGACAGATAACAGAACGGGACAATCTTCTTCCTGTGTGAACAAGGAAAACCCTGTCCCCCTTGACAAGTTTTTCAGGTTTTTCCCTTATCTTAATTAAAGATTGTCCCTCTCTGCAACCTACCTGGGCACCTCCCTTCTGCTTTGGCTGAGCAGTGTGACATCACTAAAAGGGGTGGGAGGGGGATACTTTGTCATTGAATTATCCTTGAACTACAACTCTGAAAGAATTGAAATAACACTCTCCAAGGTCCAGATACTATGATGATTAATTAGAGCTGCTTTTATTATGAAACATTACTATCCCTTTAAGGGTGTAACAACCCATGACGGTCCAGGACCATCATGGGTCCTTAAGGGTTAACTAACTCGCCTATGCTCAAGCAGGGAGTGTATGAGCACAGGTGAGTTATTTAAAATGGCTGGAAAAAAAAACAAAAACAGGAAAATTCTAAAGGCGAGACCTGTTAGTTGTTCTTGAGGACAGGTTTGAGAACCACTGATCTATAGCACAGTAACTGCAAGGAGCAGACCTCCTCATAGCAGCATCACTGCCATAAAATCAAATGGCCAGAAAACACATTGCAGAGTCTAGCAAAAAGTCTGTACTTTAATAACTATAAATGATGACTCTTGTGGCAGTGTGAGATGCTTTGTCTTCCTCAATTGGAAAAACCTTATAAAATGTGTATTTTTCAAAATTAATGTTGCTATTCACATAAAGTTGTTATAAGTGACTATGTTTCCTTAAAGGGACAGTAATACTTTATTATTACTGTCCCCCATATTGTAGATATTTGCAAAAGATGTTAATAGCCCCCAGGTTCATCTCTCAAACCTTTATGATTTGAGAGATAACCGAAGGCAAAGTTCCCCCCCTCCCTCCTCCTTCCCTGAAGTCAGCGTTGTACTGACTGCATGGATATCTGGTTTTATTTTTCATCAGGCGGCTCTGCAGCAGAGCCGAGATTGTGTTAGTAAAAAAGAATTATTTCACTGAAACGGTCTTCTACGTGTGCTTGCAAACCAAGCACATGTAGAAGACCGTTTCAGTTAAATAATTATTTGTCACTAACGCGATCTCAGCTCAGCTGCAGAGCCGCAAGCCTGTAGTACGACAGACTTCCCCTGCAGTCAGTACAACACTAACTTCAGGGAAGGGGGAGGGAGGGGGAACTTTGCGTTCGGTTACCTCTCAAACCATAAAGGTTTGAGAGATGAACCTGGGGGCTATTAAATTATTTTGCAAATATCTACAATATGGGGAATAGTAATAATAAAGTATTACTATCCCTTTAAGCTTTTGAGTGCCAGATGTGTGTCCAATGCATTTGGTTACCCTTCTTGTATTCATACAGTGCATTGTTGGCCTCTTTGCCATTCAACAGGTTAAAAATGGACCTGTTAACAGTAATTGAAGGTAACGTCTGCTTCTTTCTTAACCTTCCATGAAGAGCTATTAAACACACACATATTATTATTATTCTTTATTTATATAGCACTGTACAACAGGGAATGCTTATTATATTTCTCACAGTCACGTACCATCAGCATTATCTATTTATACTATCTTTGGAATCTACAACCTTGCCATATGCAAATCATTATCAAACCTTGGATCTGATGGGTGTGCTCAGGCATAACATTACAGCGTGGATTAATTTCCTCCTTCTCTGTTTCTTTGTCACTTTGCCCAGTAGCCGTGTGGCTAATGAAGGCTATAATGCTGATACATTAAAGACTCAATGTTCGGAGCTAATGTAAAATAACATGAGCATTTAATGGAGACACTTCATTTTAGCCGATTGTGCTAAATCAACAGATGTAATGGTCTTTAGCAAAATTGGTGGGATGGTTTCTGCTCTCACCACTTTTTACATATTATCCCATATGCAGCTGATAAAACCTGGGAAATGTGCCTGTCATTCTAAGTAGAATTCCCCCACCTCTCTGGAACACATAATAATGAGCCATTCCTCACACCGCATTAGGAAGCATAGAGACTTATGCAGAAAGAAAGGGATGTTCAGTTTTGAAGCAAACCAACTGCCCTATGGGAAGGTGGATTAAAGGGGAAGTGCTTCCTAGATGAAAGAAAAATACTTTTCTTAATAAATACAGCTTTGGGGAGCCTATCCCTAATGCTATTAAATGGATTCAGAAACATTAAAAATGTATAGTTAGTGTTTGATATTTTCACCATCATCTGAGTCTCAGGTGATGCACCTGAGTTCTGGAATTTCCTTTCCTGTCAGACTCTCCCCCAGCCTTCAGATCTTCAGATGCTTCCTGAAAACTCGCCTCTTCACGGAAGCCTGACAACTACCTCCATAACAGTTATGAGCAAGACCAGACCTGTCCAACGTCTGCTCACTCTTATTCCCTACTAACCTCTCCCACCTACAACTCCATCACTCCATAAAGATAGATCATTTATCATTAAAGGTGTTTAAAACCCCATTTAAATTAATAAGGATTTTGTGAATTTGTATTTGTCATTTGTGGTGGAACTGATATTCTCCAGGAATGCTTATTTTTTGTTCTATGCATTACTGTGTAGTTACAGGACTAGAAGGCATTATTAATACGTGAGCCTCAACTCCATCTCACAATGGGCTGGATTCCATTGCAGTGCTAATTTTATCTCTGCTTTTTATCTCCAGGTTTCCCCATAGACTTCAGTAGGACATGTTTTGATAAAACTGGTGTTAACATTTATCACTTGCAATAGAATCCAGCCCAATGATTTTTAAAGAGTATTACTTTCTCTGTTATTTGTAACTTGTGTCCTATAATTTGAGACATATTGAATACTTTTAATTTTATTTCCAAAAGTCTTATGATGTCATGCATATCAGAATTGACTATGCAGATCAGGGAGTGCATTCAAATAATCAGTTTTCTTTACGCTCTAGGAAACAGCACTGCTGGCAGCTAAGTACCAATTTGACCATTTTTTTACACCTGCTGTTAATCCGTCAAGCTTATTAAATTCTTCAGATTCCTTTAGAAGAGAGGTATGCAAGCTTTGGTACTCAAGCTGCTGAAGACTACAATTCCTATCATACACAACAGGTCATTGGGGATGATGGGAGTTGTAGTCTCCAACAGCTTGTGTGACAAAGGTTGCCTACCCCAGCTTTAGAAAAGTCTTGCCTTATCTGTTATCCACTTCACTCTTTGCAACTATTTCTCATTTCTTTAAAAATGCAGACCACATTTAGCCATAAACTCTTACTCATTGCTTTCTTTTTTTGCTTTCAGGTGGGCGAAAGGTGGCCAACTTCTCAAGGAGGTGACAGAAGAATCCTACGAGACCATAGTTGATTATACCTTCTTCTCTGAGCCAGTGTCCTGTGAAGTGACCAATGCCTTGGGCAGCACCAACATCAGCAGAACAGTAGATGTATATTGTAAGGACTTGGTATCATGTTTCCACTTAAACGAACACTAACACCTCCTAGTAGTAATTAATCCACAATTACCTTAATTTGGGTGGAAAATCCTAAGGGACAATATGTATCAAATCTTATTCGAATGGTTAACCAAAATTAAACTTTAATTATAACCGGACATCATGTCCATGGAGGCGGACATGATTCTTTTTTGCTTGTCTCAGGGATCCCAAACTCATCTAATTGGAGCGTTTTTAGGAAGATAGGAAGGAAGGAATCCTTTAGCAGGAAGAGTTTTGAATTTTCAGGTCTAGCAAAAATAATCTTGTCCACCTCCATGGACATGATATTCAGTAATAAAAATACATTTTGGGCAAACCAATACAAACAGAATTGATTTGTAAAGGCCATCAGATTTTTCTGGACAGATCAAGGTTAGTCAATTAGTTATGTTGCCCGGACCAACACTATGCTATTCTAGTAAATCAAAAGTGAATACCTACTAAGTTGTTCATCCAATTCATCTTTGATTCCTGCTGGGTCCGGTGAAGGTTTTCTGTTTTCCAACTTGATTAGCGACCAGTTGGAAGGCTCCTGAGCAAAGACAATCTTTGTCCATGCTCAAACCCAAAGTTAAAACCTAGCCTTTTCATGGCTGAAGTAGTAATATTGGATTTGATCAGAAATTAAATTTGGCCCTGCTCACACCTGATATTGCTTTGCAATTTGTTGGATACCCCTTGGTACTCAAAGGTTAACTGACCCACTGGTGCTCAAGCAGAAGAAGTCTTGAATCCTGACCTTTTTGCAGCCCTTTGTGTAAGGCCTTCATAACCCTTGAATTCAAGAATAGCACCTTATAATAACAACCACCCATTTACCTTACTATTGCCAGAAAATCTTTATGTTCCCTATGAATGTTTCAGACTTGCCTTTACTCAAGGTCTTCAAGCTATCTTGGATGTCATACCCATGGAGTTAAAGATGACATTTGCTAGCAAAACCACATAACACAATTTCCACCCAATGCACATGGTAATTTTTGTCCTTTAACGCTTTGAGTGCCAGAGGGGTACACAGCATTGCGTACCCCTCTGGCACTCAAAGGGTTAATATGCTGTGCTATTGCAGTCTACCTTCGTCATTAAAAGAAAAAATTATTATGTCCTCCTCCATTGATATGACTGAAGATGCCTCTTGAGCAAAGGTGCGAAAGTTATTATTAGCTATTAAGCTATTTTAATCTTAGGGTTTACTATTGCTTTAAATCTGAGATACTTGCTAAATAAGCTACAGAGGTTTCTAAGCATTGCAAAGCATCCAATATGTCAACGAACATAGTAAAACAAGACAAAAATAATCACATTCGACAAATAAAGAAATTTGCTTTTGAGATCTTTGATATTAACCTTAAAGGGGCTGTAAACACTTATTATGAAAACAATATATTGTAGGGTTTTTTTGCTGAGTAATACAATGGTGCTTCTTCTGCTGAGAAATTCATAAAAATATATCACAGAGCAAAACTGCATATTTTTGAGAGCTTGAGTTCACAATTTTTTGCTATCAGTTGGCAATTTTGCCACTATTGCCAATGGAGAGCTGGTTGTCGAAGACCCAAGCTTTCCATTGATCTTAGTAGCAACAGTGCCACCTGTCAGTAAGACATCTTGAACTAAAGCTATCAGAAAAACACAAGTTAGCATCTCTTGAAAGAAGCAGTTCACAGCACTGGGAGTACCTCTGTTTTACTCAACAGCAAAAGCCCTACAAAATAAATATTTTCATAATGAAGGTTTGCTGTCCCTTTAATTCTTTACACATAAATACATTTGTAGAGCAACAGTGGTAGACTTTAATCTTCACCTATGCAAACGTAATTCTCTGAACTATGAAACTTTTACTTCTAAGCAGTATTATGCCAGAAGCAAAATGAGATCTCTCAGTTGCTTCATCTACTTATTAAGGGAATTAGTTTTAAGATTATTCTAAAGATCAATTGGAAATCACTGAGCTATATCTCAGTAACGAAGAAAGCAAAGGCCCAAATTAGCTATACATTTTTACAGCCCTAAACACATCCACAACGATTCTCAATTTTCAGATAGAACATTTGGGATTTTTACACATTTAGGTACATATTATAAGTATTCTATTTTAATGCCTGCTGTCAGTTGAGATATTGTGACACTGGAATTTAAATAAAAAACATGTTTTTGTGTATAATATTATTTACAGGTTTTGTACATTGCATTCTGAATGGGGGCTTTGCGTTGCTCTAGAAGTATTTGAAAAAACATTAATTAGGACACTGATGGCAAGTAAAACAAATATCTGGTTAAATTATCTGTGTTACGTCCAATTTATGGAAACAGTATAAAAACAGTAGTATGCTATTGTTGTCACCTTTTGCAATGAGTGGTCCATATTTTAATATGGTACATGCTGGAGAGACATTTCCTGTTATCCCCCTTAAGGACTAGAGAGGTTACAGTGCATTGCTCTACAATGCATTGCACACCCCTCTGGACCTTAAGGGGTTAAACAGTATTGCACTTTAAGGAAACCGCTAGAGCAGGGCTTCCGAACCAATACTAAAATATTAGTAATAGGCTGAGAGTCTAAGAAAAGCACTTACTAAACAAATAAGCATTTCCATTTATTTAACCCAGTGATTCTCAAACAGGATGAAATGGCACTTTGTGCTCTTGACATTAGCTAAAGGTGCCTGTGACGTTACCAAAAATGTAAATAGTGTGCAACCAAATTACACAGTTACCATGTCGCCATAATAAAAATGGCGACATGAGAATCTCGCACTGCATGACAGAGCAAGATCCACATGTTGTGTACTGAAACGTCACATGCCAGTCCAACAAGTACCACAGTGCAAGGAAATTGCTTTACAGAAGGAGAGAACAGTGCATTTGTATGACTTTGTAACATCATGCTGTCCCAGGACAGCCAAATACTCTGCATGTGGTTTAGAAGGTCTAATTGCTCCAATGCAAAAAATTACAAGTTTTCAAGGGCTTATTGCTTTTAAGCACTCAAAGTTATTAAAACAGATGGTTGCCGGTCATCGAGAGCAGACACGCTTCTCTGCTGCTCATTTGTCACCTTTTTAAATCCCTGTCATCTGTCTCTACCACCCAACTGCTTCAATGCCCCCTTTCAGATGTTTCAGAAGGCGACATGAGAATCTCGAGCTGTCATGCATGCGAGATTCTCATGTCGCCATTTTTATTACGGTGACATGGTTAAAGGAGCAGTAAACTTTTTTTATGAAAACACATATTTTATATAGCTTTTCCTGCTGAATAAAACAAGGTAACTCCCATCGCTGTCAGATGTTTTATTCAAAAAATTATAGCAGTTTAAATAACAGGAAGTTAATTTACTGTGTTTACTTCCTGATAGTTCTAACTGACAGGAAGTTTCTATCACATTGTATGGAGAACTGTATGTCTCTGACTTTTCTGACTTTCCTTTCCATTAGAATCTAACAGGAAATCTAATTAGAATTTGACCACTAGAGGGCACTGCTAATGTAAAAAAACATGGGTTTAAACTGTAATAACTCTGGAAATATAAATCTCTCCGTAGTGGGAGTACCCTTATTTTACTCAATAGGAAAATCCCTACAATATATATTTTTTCATAAAAAAAAGTTTACTGTTCCTTTAATGTTATGGTGTTGCACAATCTTTCGCTTGCGACCTTTTAAAAGAATACCCTGACTTGAGAGACCAAAAATAATTATATATTTAAGCATGTGTAACCTCTTTATTTCCCTAGCAAAAGCATGGCATCAGTCATTATCTGCTGAGTAAAACAAGGATACGCTGCTATGACATTTTTACATAGTAACATAGTAATTTAGGTTGAAAAAAAGACATGCATCCATCTAGTTCAACCCTTTTCCTATTCCTGTTTACCATTGTTGATCCAAAAGAAGGCAAAACCCCCCCCTCAATATAGCAATTTAAAATTCTGCCTTTGATTCAAAAGTTATTACATCTCACACTTATATCTAATCAAACTGTTATCAGCAGCAGCAGCACCAACTGTGTCCAAAAGGTACATTGGATATAATGCATTCTGTGAGAAAGCTTGAGTCATTTTCTCTGGCTCTTCAAGTTTGAGCTGCAATAAATTTTGAATAAAACAACGTACAGCAGTGAGAGCACCTTTGCTTTATCCAGGAGGATAAACCCTAGTTATATTGCATATGTTATTGTATGAATATGTTATTGTCCCTTATAATTAGAAACTGTTAATATGTTGTACTAGCCATTTGTTTGTAATATAAATAGATTTTGAGGAATTACCCCATTGATGTCCATAGGGGCACCACGTGTTGTGAAGCAATGTGTTGCACACACCTCTGGTCCTTCAAGGAACAGCAATGCTTAATATTGGAAAATATTTATTTCAGGCTTCTCCTAGTATGTATCTGGGTGCAGTACTTCCGTAGCCTGACATTTTTACAGTGCTTTTGCTACAGCATCCCATGGAGGTTTACTGTCAGCTCACCATAGACTTATGTGGATTTCACCCTGAGACTCAGGGTTTTGACCCAAATCTAACGGCCTCAGGGCGAAGTGCCAATTTCTCAGGGTGAGAGAGTTCTGTGTTACCTCTTATATGATTTCCCCCAATTAAATGTTTCCTTAGCCTCTAAATCAGTGGTTCTCAACCTTTCTAGTGCCGCGACCCTTTGATAAAATTTCCCAAGTTGTGGCGACCCCAACAGTAAAATTATTTTCGTTGCTCCTTCATCGCTTTAATTTTGCCACTGTTATGAATCGAAATATAAATATCTGATGGTTTTAGGCGACCCCTGGCAAATCATCATTCGACCCCCAAAGGGGTCCCGACCCACAGGTTGAGAACCACTGCTCTAAATTGATGCAATTTGTACCACAAAGGCAGGGGGATATGTCCATCCTGTCTTGTTTGTGTTTAGGTAGTGAGGTTTCTGAATTGTAGAATGTTAACAGTTCCTTGCAGACCAACAGAGCACCTCTGGGTTAGAACAAGCAGGTACATATGGCATAAAATCTACATTATGTGAATCTTTAAGGGTTAATATTTAAAAAATCTCAGGGTCAATTCATCTTGAAAGTTCCCAGGTATGCTGCTGTAACAACAGCACCATGGAGATACTGCACCCAAAAATGCAAGACCAAGCTGCACTATATTTCAATAATACTTTTCTCAGCAGTTGGGTGTATCCATGTTTTACTCAGCAGGTTAAACCCGGCATTCTATATATATTTTAATATTAAGCATTTCTATCCCTTTAAGATATTAACCTTAATTTGTGGTGGCACAATGTGACACTTTAAGCCAATTAGTTCTGTGCTGAGTCTATATTAGTACACTCTGGATTTTGATTGAATGTAGGCAGAGGCCACACACTGTTCACTCAAACTGGACTCAAGCTGAGCTAATCAGGATACAATGGACAGAATTATCATGGATACTGGACTATCAAAATATATAAAAGGTTAATTCCTCAAAAGCAAATTATTTTACAGAAAAAACAGCTAGCACAACATATAAGCAGAATGTAATTATCTGTAAAACAAACTGAGCTTATCTCAAGGTGCTAGGTCTATTTAATGTAAAATAAATGCCTGATGCACATGTTCTCAAGTTGTGATCACTCTGACCAGTCATTTTAAACTTTGAAGGATCAGTGGGGTGTAAAACACATTGCCTTCTAATTCATTGCACAACCCTTTGCCCCTAAAATGGTTGGTTAACTAACATGGTCTCATGAAGGTAAATCTTAAAGTCATGCCCTGTAAGTGCTGGTTGTGGACATGTTAAGGAACCCCTGCTCTAGTTTTCAGCCAGGCCCCCTAAAACACCCCAGGGGTGACGTCTGTCCCTTTGGGACACTAGTTGAACAGCCATGATATATGCCCCTTGTAGAAGCCTCACATTTAACTCAGTGATTAAATATTATCAATGCAAAGTTGATGTAATTGAGTGTGAAAGAGCATGATAGAGTAATGAGTGTTAATATTGTTCCCAATAATTTCAGTAGGCCTTCTATACATTTCTACTTTTGTCCAATAATTATAAAACTCTGGCCATAATACATACATTGATGTCTTTGTAAAATGATACTAACGAGCTCTATTGTCTCAATTTTTACACAGTTGGACCTCGGATGGCTGCAGAACCTGAATCCATTCTTGTAGATCTTGGGTCCGATGCCACATTTCACTGTGCGTGGATTGGTAACCCCTCTCTCACCATTGTCTGGATGAAGCGTGGCTCTGGTGTGGTATGTCTAGAAATACAGTGATTTTTACCAGTATATTCCTGTGATCAGGAACAACATTAATTTTATAAGACAAAACATTAATCAATGACGTGTAACAGCCCATCATGTGGCACTTAAATAGACATTTTCTAATATACATACACACAGTTTCTCTCACACACTATAATCCTTATTATCTCTCTCTTGTACATGCAAAAAAAATGTCTACATATTTAAATGATCAAAGATTTCATCCTATTGCATGTACCAATGAAAAAGTCCCATTGATTTCAGTGGCAATTTATATATTATACATATGGTGAAATTGATTTTCTCCTTTTTCAATACATTTTGTCTTGAAACACTTATTCTTTAAGAAATCGCATCCCTCTTATTGGTATAAACTCATTATAGACAGCAAGTCCAATTTTTACTGGCCTAATAGTAAGATACAAACTTCTGGCAACTCTGCTTAGAATTTCAAAAACATAAGTAACCACACTGAAACCCTTCATTTGAATGAACGGAATGTCACAGCTTTATAAAATACTAGTGTAAAAGCCCATGTACACGGGCCAAAGTGAAAGGCACTGAATGGGTTAAGATAGCCATGCAGCCGCCAGTCCCTGCACTTGTGGCCTCAGTAACAGGTGAGGTACCAGGAGAGGGATCGCACCTCTACCTCGTCAGTCTCGTGTGTGCGTGCGGAAGCGCGCCTTGACCCAGAGCAGGCGGTTCTTAAATGCGCCTCGCACCTCTGGGCTCAGTTAGACACTGCTGGATCGGGGCCAGGGCTCCCTCACACACTGGGACGGACACAGGGCTGGGAGAGTGGCTGGGATGATGGCGCATTTTGTCCGTTTGGGCAGTCTCTGCTGCACATGACTGCATCTGACAAACATAGAGCTGGCCTTTTATATGATAGGATATTTCATGGGGAAAGGGAGTTACGACACACAAAGATATCTTACCAATAGTGTGTATACTACAGCAGTATACCCTTGAATTCAGCAGAAAGCTGCCAAATTGGATGCCCTCCTCAGTTTCTTGTTTCCCATGCTGTGACCTTCAGACCATGAACATAGTCAGCAAAAGACTATTATTTCCAGGCTTCTGGCAGTTGTGATGAAAACCACCATGTCACCATATCTTATAAAACATGAACCCTATCTTTCTTAACCCTCTAAGTGGCATGGGGTGTCCAGCACATTCCAAAACAATGTGTTGGACACCCTCTGACTTTCAAAGGGTTCAATCAGTAAATAGATTGACTTTACATGTCTTACTTTACATGGTATTTTCATTTTCCTCCCTTTAAGGATGAACTGAGATACGCTGGTTAGGCAAATCCAGGGGTGAAAAGCAAAGAAGCAGAGATCGAGGGTTTATAAAATTTATATTAGCACCCACCACCTTTTCCCCATACAATGACTTCAATTCCTACACCTCTTCCTGTACACCCTAACTTAAGTTTCTCCCCTTTACTTAACTAAACTAAACCTTTGAGTCCAAACCCCACAGGCAAGATCATGGTCCCCTTATCTCTCTCTCTATCCAAGGACTGCATCCTACTGTTTACAATAATTCTCTTACACACCCACCATCTCACCACAGTCTACATAGGGATTAAATCAGGCATTTTGTTTGCAGAAGGTGAGTTTATGTCTGACAGCACCTCCCTATCAATCTTTCCCATGTAAGTTAAGTGAACTCTATCATACAGAACTGCGATGACATCCTATAACTGTCAGTGGTGGGATTGTGATAGCATTCCTGTGTAGAAGAGATTGGATGGCAGGGAACTGTTTAGACTCCCCACCTCTGAAACACTAACCATGAGAGGCAGGCGAGGTAGAAAGGGGTACATGCTCGTGCATGCATATATTAATATATATATATATATATAATCACACATGAAGGGATAAGTAGAATTAATGCTAAAGCATGTGCAGCATTCCACTGACATTCACTAAGCAAACATGAGCACTTACCTGACACACATTAACACTCCTGTTTGCTTTTCATATACACTCTATGTTTCTGTTTAAGCCACTAGAATATTTCCCTACCTGTTTATTTTCTTGAGCAAACAAAATGTCCCTGAACAGAATATGGTTACCAGAAACAGCTGTAGGTTGATGCCAAGTATCAGGCATAAGGTGGCATTCAAAAAAGGTGCAACTGCACCATAGGGGAAAATGTAAATTTGACTGGGAGTTTTAACTTCTTGAATGCTAAATGTCATCAAAGCGTTGCAGAGCAATGCATTGGCAACCTCTAGCATTCAAGAGGTTAAAAGTCCCATTTAAGGTAATATGTGGGGGGGTTGTCCTCCATTGTGCAGTTTGTTTGTCCAAGAATTGGACATCTTTCGCTTATTGAATTATACCTGTAATGGGAAACAATTATAACTTTATGTAGAACTGATTTAGCTGACAGCTGTGTTAAATTTCTTTTTCTGTAACACAAACAGGTATAGGGACGTTTCATTCCACTCCTTATTTTATTCAATCTAAGCAATCTAAGCAAAGCAATGAGCCCTTTCAGCACAGTGCAAATCAGTAAGGCAATTAACGTTCCAATGCCTCGTTCCTGTCTTTTTCCTTCCCCTCACAACCACACAATGCACGCAGTAAAATAAAGACAAATGTGTAGGTGTCAAATAAAGAGATCAGAGCTTTTACTGAGGGATTTGACTACTTTGAGGGACCCCTGGAGAGAAACCTCCCAAACCCCTAATTTACCACCCCACTCCATTAGCCACAACATGGACCAAAACCTGCATTCAGCTTCATGCTGCAGATGATCAAGGAACTTCAGATGTTGTTGTTGTCATACACCGGAATAATTTAATATTAGTGGCTGGATTCCATTGCAGGTGCTAATTATATATCTAGGTTTCCCCATAGACTTTAGTAGGAAAATATATGATAAAACATGAGGTAACTTTTATATCCCCCATTTGAATCCAGCCTCAACTCCATCATTCTCACAGCCATTTTTTTATAACTATGTTGCCTACCCTTAATTATCCTCACCTGTGCTCTTCCCTGGCCCCTCTTTCCAGCAGTTTACTTTTAAAAGGTATCATTCAAAAGAGTGTGAGACCACATGACACTTTAACCATGTTGCCATAATAAAAATGGCGGGATGAGAATCTCGCACTGCATGACAGCGCTAGATTCTCATGTTGCCTACTTAAATGTAGTGGATGTGAAGGTCTGCTGGTCTGTGTTAAAATAAACATTGTTGGATGCGAGTATTCGCTTACTTGAAAACAGCAAATAGCATGCAGTAAGGCTCTTTCCACTGTCAAAGAATTGAAGTCTCTCCTCCCACACCATGACCCTTCTCTATTGTTTGTGTCTCATGGCCTCTTTTAAAACAAACAGTCCTCTGCATCTCCAGCATGGAACAGTGCCCTCGTTGTGATGCCAGTCATTCCAGCGCCACTGATACTCCTTGTTGCTGCTGCTTAGTGTAGACCATGTGGAGGACCGGAGATGCAGAGGACTGTTACTTTTAAAGGAGGCCATGAGATGGAAAAAACAGAGAACAGGCACGGCATGGAAGCAGAGACTACAATCTTTTGACAGTGGAAAGAGTTTACTGCATACTATTTGCGGCTTTCAAGTAAGCTCACACTCACATCCAACAATGTTTATTTTAACTCAGATCTTCACATCCACAATATTTCAGTAGATGACATGAGAATCTCATGCTGTCATGCAGTGCAAGATTCTCATGTTGCCATTTTAAAAGGATACCCTTTCCAGCCTACCGTGGATGGGTCCGCCAGTTTCCATTGCTAATCTAGTGGGTCAGTCCACCCACAGATTGGAGGAAATTGTTGTCTGGCTCCTGAATATGGCTTCTGGCTCATTCTTGAGCTGTCGGCCATCTTATATGATTAAAATGCTATCCACATGCTGTGTGCCTTTTAGAGTACCGGCTTGTGGTTTTATCATATAATTTATAGCCGAAGTGCAGAAAGGTTCCAGAGGGCACACCTCCATCTATCACATGCAAATGGAAAAGATTCAAATGTAAAGTGTTTTCTATAAAGACAATCCAGGCAAAATAATGTAAATTCATAGAAGTATTGTACCATCATTGTATTATGAAAACAAAAAGAGAAATAACATTGGAGAGAAGCACTTCTGGAGTAAACCAAGTGCATTATAGAGGGATAATAAAATGGATATTGAATTAAAGGGGACATTTAATGATTTGGGTTCTAGAAGGGTCTCCAATACATTGCTTAATAAAGAGATTTATCCAGCAGTCAAGGGGTTAAAGTTCCCATATATGTGAAACAGAATTTTATTTATCCCCTTTGGTAGAACTTGTTTGCCTCAGAATAGCTCGAGTTCTTCTTCACAGATCAGCCTGTTTATCTTCTTTTTGCATCCATTGTAGCCTGGTAACCAGCAAGTTGTGCTTTACAGGCCAGACAGGATCATGAGTTGTCAAACTGCAGCTGCTTTGACATTTGTTCCCATACTTCTGACAGGCAAAACATTACTTTTAGCATTAAATGGGTCAACAACCTATAGCAAAGGCATTGCCATAATAAAGTACTGTGCTGCCTTCCCTTTCACATACAGCTATTTCCTTCATTTGATTGGAGTAACATTAAGACAGAGAAACCACCTCACAAAATGATCGACATTCAATAAAGGGCGACTTGCCATTTTAAGTGTGTAATGTACCTTTTTTCTGTCTTCTCTTCAGCTAACTCTCCCATTTATCTGTGTTTTTGTTATACAGCTGCACAGGCTTTCATTGTTATTTACACTTCTCAGACTGTTAGGAAATTCAGTTTTGCTGGTGAATTATACTTATAGGAATACTATACCCCCACTTATTGTAATCTGTGCATAAAATCCTAATGACCATTATATTTATGATTTCTACATAAACTGCTAATGCAAAATTAAAATGTAATTAGTACTAAACATCATGCCTAAGAAGGTGTATCTGATATTATTTTTTAACAATTAAGGATCCCAAGTTTCTCTGGCTGCAGCCTCCCTTAGAGTGGAACCAACACTCTTTAATGACATATGACTTATGTGATTTTATTTTTTACTAGTTTAAAAGCCTGTATACATGGGCCAAGGTCTCATTTATGTTAACCTTTTGAGTGCCACTGGGGTACGCAATGCATTGCTTTGCCGGTCCTGCTCTGCGTCTTGCCACAGATTCAGTCATGCACTGTAGAGACTGCCCGAAAGCACAGAATGCTCCCAGCATAGAACTCTCAGCATTCTGTGCGTTCGGGCAGTCTCTACTGAGCATGACCGCTTCTGACAAACATCCTGGAGGATTATTATATAGAATATATATATATATATATATATATATATATATATATATATATATATATGTATAGTTTCAGTGGTATTCAAAGTAAGGTGAATTTTTGCAGATGATACACAAATCTGCAACAAGGCTGACTCTCCAGGAGGAATAAAACAAAGGAGAATTTAGGAAAATTAGAGGAATGGAGAAGAAACTTTAAATTTGCTACAAACTGCAACATAATGCATTTAGGACACAGAAACTGAAAGGTGAAATACAGACTTAATGGCATTTAGCTGACACAAACATCAGGGGATTATTGTTTCATTTGACTTGAAGATAGGCAACCAATGCAGTAAAGCAGTGGGAAAAGCAAATCAGATTCTTGGTTGCATAGTAAGAGACATTAGCAGAAGGAAGGAAAAGACCAACAATGTCAGATCACTGGAAAGGAATCATCTGGACTACTATGTACAGTTTTGGAGACTATGGGGGTTATGCACCAAGGTACGATAAAGGGGTGATAATGTGGAGATAACTTCTCCAGTGAAATCAGTTCTCCAGTTCCTATGTTATTCTATACAGCCTATTCACTAACATCTTCAGAGTTTGTGAAATCTTAGTGCACTGGCTCCATAGAATAACATAGGAACTGGAGAAGTCTTCTCCGCTTTATAACCTCCTTACAACACCTTAGTGCATCTCTCCCCCACATGTCCAGAAGTACATTACTAAATTGGAGGTAATTAAAAGAACCATGAAAATGGTGCAGGGCCCTCATGGCACAGGGTACCAGAATAGACTTATACAACTCCATTAGTATAGATTGAAAGAAAGGCTTAGGTGGTGATATGCCAAAAACATTTAAATATATTGCGTTGTTTAATAGTTTTGGAGGGAAGCATTTTCCAGAAAAAGATTAATACTAGAACAAGAGGTCATGATCTAAATTAAAGGATTGAAAAATTTCGAAATAATGTAAGTACTACGTTACTTAAACTGTGCTACTCATGGAACAGTCTCCCAGCAGAGGTGTTAGGGACTAGCACTGCAGGGGAATTAAAACAATTCCTGGGAGAGACATGTCTGTTCTGAGATGTTGTACATTTGTGTATTTTATCTAGCGAGGAAAATTGACATACTGGATTGGCTAGCTGGTTCTTATCTGTCTATCTGTCATCAAAGTTTATGTTTCTATGATTAAGATAAGTGTGGGTTTATTATTAGGGAGTATTAGTGTTCCTTTAAACAAGCACATGGATGGGTTATATTACATGTATATGTACCTTTGTTCAAGTTTTCCCAAATATTAGTTATGCCAAGACTCTTCATATCTTATCAGTGTATACTTTGTATACATAGAAACATCTAAGGTTAAGGGTCTTATTCTACAAACACATTGGGCTAAGATATGCTGAGCAGTAAAAGTAGCCCATTGGGTATTTTCACTGGTTTACTTTGCTCAATCACTCTAAAATGTCAGCTGAAGAATCTTATTCATTCAGGACCAGATTTACTCAGAATATCATAGAGGCCAGTACACGTGAGACACCATTCAAGATGTGACGCTCTGAGCAGTTGCCTACTCTGCGTAACTGGAAATATGGCCCTACATTAATTAACAAGCGATTAAGGGTTTCTCTGCTCAGAGGAGCTATTTTCAGGGAAGATGGGTGTTACACAGGAGAGGTGCTCTCTACAATTAGCAATTTGACTACCATTAGTCTTATCAGGGAAATTGAATACTACAGTGCAAAAGTGCTATAGTAACAGCTGATAAAAATGTTGTTAAATCCTGAGAGAAAGGAACAAGGGGAATCATGCCCCTTAGAAAATCCTGGTCATTGGCAGCAAATGACATGTCCATTGTTTGAGAAAAATTGTATTTTTGTTCAGATATTCCCCAACATTATTAAAGTTCAAGTCTGTTAAATACATCTTGTGCTTGTCTACTGATAAGGATGCAGATGTCAATGAATAGGACACAATAAAAAACTATGTAGAACAGGGATAGGTACCTTCAGAACTTAAGCTGTTGGTGACTACAACTACTATCATCCCTAACCAGCCAATAACTGGTTGGGGATGATGGGAGTTGTCGCCCCCAAGAGCTGAGTTGGTGAAGGTTGCCATTCCTTGATATATATAAGATGCAGGTATGAACATAAATATTTCCCATTTTGTAAAGGTTTGAAAAAGAAGTGGCCATTTCCATGCACATCTACTGGTTATTCAGTAATACAGTATATCTAATTGCATACTGTGATTATGATATGAATACTGATGTATCCACTCTCCAGAACATCATCATTGGTTTAAAATATATATTTTAGCTCTCCCTAAGGCAAAGATTAATTGTGTCTCCCTTGCTTCACAGGTACTGAGCAATGAAAACTCCTTAACCTTAAGAAATGTTCGTCAGGAGGATGCTGGGAAGTATGTGTGCCGAGCTGTGGTGCCTCGTGTGGGTGCCGGGGAGAGAGAAATCACTCTCACAGTAAATGGTAAGAAACCATGCAGTTTCCTCTCTCTCTCTCTCTCTCTCTCTCTCTCCTGGGAATGGGGTATGTATAACATTTCAGAGATATATTAATGACACTTGTTTCAGATAAGTCTTCATGTTTGCTCTTCACAAATAAAAACAGGCTTGAACAAACCTGTAGCTTTCATAGGCATAGCTATGTGCAGGCCCGGACTGGCCATCGGGCATACCGGGCATTTGCCTAGTGGGCCGGTCCGGGGCCGGTCCAGGAGTTTAAAAAAATTAATCATTAAACGAGTTTGGGCCGTCTTTCACTTTCTGAAAGACGGCCACCTCGTTACAAGTTTCCTGGTGGGGGGGGGGCAATCAACGTGCGGCTGTGGGGCGCACAGCACGTGATTATAAGCTCCGTCCACGATCACCGTGGGCCGACAGCCCAACCCTGCGACAGTCAGTGTCAGTGAAGGCCGCCCCGCATGGGCTGCTCAAAAAATAAAAATAGGCTGCTCAGCCTTAAATGACCGGGCCTATTTTTTGTCCCAGTCCGGGCCTGGCTATGTGAATTTGTGAGTATTAGAGATGGTCAGAGATTTCAAAATATTTTAGTTTTGACATACTTCTAGACATTAATTTAGTCTCAGTGCACAGCTATTCTAGTATGTTTGTTTTTATATGACATTGACCTCGAGGTTGTTATAGAGGTCTCCAATGCATTGTGCTGGAGACATCTTTAGCAGCCAAGGGATTAGCTGAAAGTGGAACTAACACCTTTTAGGGGAATTTTGAAAGATATTTCAAATTCAAAGGTAGATTTACCAATAATGCCAGACTTATTCAGGATAATACTAGTATTGTTATGAATATCACTATGTGCATAATGATTTGGGGGGCACTTTAATCTGAGTGAAAGTTCCACTTTAAAGGAAATTTAAAACAGTATAGGTTGCATTAGCCATTTGTTTGTAATACAAAATTGTTTTTGAGAAATGTACCTTTATTTGTTTGTGGCACATTCTTGTGCCTCAAGCTAATGGCACACATTGTTCTATGACTGAATCGAGGTAGAGATCACTCACTGGGGATGTTCTAATCTCACAGAGAGTGGTAAATTTGAACTTGAGCAGAACGGATTAGCATACTGAGTGGAAAATTAGCATAAAGTGCCACACTTTAAAATTTCCTTTGATTTAAATGGGGCAATTAGTTGGAGACCTCTCTAGCATTGGGGGGTTAATGCCCCATTTAATCAGTGGGAATTTGGGGAATATTATATTTTTTCCCTGTAGCGCAGTTGGTTTTGCTACTTTGACTTATACCCCAAAATGTATGTATGGAATGAAAGATGGCTCAGTTGGTTAATGCACCAGCTGTAGATGTAGACAGACATTTTGTTCAGAAAGAAAATGAAATAGACAGAAATGAGCCAAACCTAGCATAAAAACAGTGGAACCACTGTTGTTGACTTTAATGTTATACTAATTGAATGGGTACCCATTATCCAAGCTCTTTCTGATTTAAAGTGAAGCTGTCACCTTAACCCTTTGAGTGCCATAGGGGTACACAAAGCATTGCAGTGCAATGTGTTGCGTACCCCTCTGGCACTCAAAGGTTAAAGACTAGCATAGTTTATTTTACAGAGAATAGAAACGTGTCTATATATTTTACTACCCATGCTAATTTCCAGCACAGTACGCTACCGTAATTAGTTATGTTCAAGGCCAGACATCACTTTTTGTGCCATTAGAAATGTCTGACATGTGAATTCTGCCTAGATTAATTCATGGCATAATGAATTCCAGGAGGTTAAGCCCATTAGAATCAATGGGGCTTAACCTTCGTGAATAACATTTTAGGATTTTCAGTGGGAAAGAGAAACATCACTCATATTCTGTGAAAATTCTCTCAGGAAGGGAATTAAAACTTTCTTCAGCCCTATTAATTAACTTAAAGGGGATATATCAGCTCTACATAACTTAGCCTAAATAGTTAGGTTCTAAATCCAATATGACTAAAATTGTCTTAATTTTTTTTAAGCTTTATTTGGTCTAAATTGAAGCTATAAACTGTGCCCTGCAGCTACTTCTGCATAGACTGTGGTTACCTGCTCTGTAACCACAGTCTGTCACTCTGCCTCTGCTCTCCTCACTTTATCCAGCCTCCTCCGATGAAGGAGGCTTTTGTCTGTAAGCTGGAGCGCTCTCATTGGCAGAAATCGATATATAGCCAATGAGAGCGCTCCAGCTTACAGGCAGAAAGCCTCCCTCATCGGAGGAGGCTGGAGAGAGGGAGGAGAGCAGAAGAAGAGTGACAAACTGCTGTTACAGAGCAGGTAACTGCAGTCTGTCCAAAAGTAGGTGCAACGCACAGTTTATAGCTTCAGTTTAGACCAAATAAAGCTATGTAGAGGTGACACATTCCCTTTAACCCATTCATTTCCAGAGGGGTATGCACTGAAGGGGTTAAATGCCATACAGTGCCACCAACAAATAAGATATAATTTCCCAAAATGTATTTGCATTACAAACAAATGGCTGGTATAATACATGTGCAGTTTTTATCTTCCTTTAAAATTAACTAAACTTATCTTAGGATGACAAGTTTAAATGAGGTATTCCTGTTCCATCACCCAGAAGGCCTAGCACTGGTATGGGAGCTTGGAGTTTTCCAATGAATGTTAGAGCTGTGACTAGGTTAGCTCACCTCTACAAGTCATTTTCTGCTGCTATATAAACAGCTGTCCAAATGTGAACAGCAGAAATAATTGCAATGCTGTCTACAACCCTGCCGGCTCTTGAAAACCATTTCTGGTATTGCTTCGGGTCATCCATCACCAAGTGCTCTCTGACATCAAAGAAGAAGGGATAAGACCATGTTGACAAGCATTAAGCTTTATGTTTGCATTGCAGTAGCCATTCTACAATACCTGAGTTGTTTTCCCCTCTCTCTCTGCCGCAAAGTAGTATGTTCTTACATGTTTACACTGGTAAGAGAAATCGGAGATAAGACTCATTGCAGACTCTGTTGAAAAGCTTAAACTATTTATAATGGTCTCAATAACTTGGAGTCCCACATTCTCTTCCTTTCAAGTCAAACATAATTTCTTCATGAAAGAATCAAATGGCTCTTGGGGCTGTATTGAGGACTCTAATAAGGTGCAAATGTGGAGCAAATTGCTTGCACTGGGGGTGGGGGAGGGTTAAAATACCTGCCATCTGATTTAACCTTTTGAATGCTAGGGAGGTATCTCATACATAGGTTAGCAATGCTTTGGAGAACTCGCTTGCATTCAAGGGGTTAAAAGTTCTGTTTAACCCTTTGAGTGCCAGAAGGGTACAGAATGCATTGCTTTGCAATAACGTGTTAAAATCAGTGGGGATTTTTATTTGTCCGTTATGGTGCAGGTGGTTTGCTTGAGAATTGCACATTTTTACCTTTCTCCATAAGGATTTTGATACCAGTCATTTTCTAATACCAGGATGCTTTATTCTGACCTTGGGGTGAATATACAAATCTGCTAGCACAGCTCCACTGGCTGTAGCCTCTAAAATTAGTGACTGCACGTCAGGGTATACATGATAGTGTATATGGCTGTAGTGCATACTGGTGCAAACGCTCTGCCTTCATTAAAAGGTTAACCTTTTTTTGTTCCAGAGGGATGAGCAGTGCATTGCGAAGCAATGCATTGTGCACCCCTTTGGCACTCAAAGGTAAGTCCCAGCAAGCCCCACATGTCTTCCCTTTGGTATACTCAAGAAATTGGCAAAAAGTTACATAATTTCCACTGTGACTTTTTTTAATACATCACATTAACCCTTTGAGTGCCAGAGGGGTACCCAACACATTGCTCTGCAACGCGTTGCGTACATCTCTGGCACTCAAAGGGTTAAACAAGGTATAGAGTAAAAGGACCACCCCAAATTGTCCATAGACTCCCTCACTGCCCTTGGTGCAAGCAATGTTAAGGTGAGAATTTTCAGCGTGAGTAGCCTATAAATGGCATTAAGCAGGCGTAGGACTGGAAAATCCGTTCCAGTGCCTGTTTAAGAGTGGAATTGCATTTTGTATATTTCCATCATTGTTTAAGTGGAAATAATGTACAGAGTCCTTAACCTTTTAAAGGGATAGTAATACTTTGTTTTATCTTTATTTTATTTTGTAGGCATTAAAAAAACATGAAGACCGATATAAGTCTTATCTCTCAAACCTTTATGGTTTAAGAGATATTCACAAGCAAAGTATCCCCCCCGGTCAACCAGATCAGAAGGGAGGTGCCCAGGTAGACTGCAGAGAGGGACAATCTTCAATTAAGATAAGGGGAAAACCTGAAAAACTTGTCATGGGGGGAAGGGCTTTCATTCTTTTCATATAAAGAAGATTGTCCCCTTCTGTTATCTGTCTGGTCTCACATCCAGATTCACATCTGAGAAGAGATGGCTTACACTAGGTAAAAGGGGCGGGAGGGGGAAACTTTGCTTGTGAATATCTCTTAAACCATAAAGGTTTGAGAGATAAGACTTATATCATTCTTCATGTTTTTTTAATGCCTACAAAATAAAATAAAGTTAAAATGAAGTATTACTATCCCTTTAAGTACCAGAGGAGTGTGCAATGCATTGCTTTGTACTGTGTTTCATAACCCTCTGGTCCTTAAAGGGATAGTAATACATCATTTAAACTTATCTCTGAGTATTAAGTTTTTTAAAATATATTGCACTATTTATATTTACTTACAGATTTGTATTTTAAAAGCAATTGAAGTGGAAAGGATCCACCTCCCACCCCTTCTGGCTTCGTCAATGTTCCTCTATTGCAGGTCCGGATGAAGCGCGGCGAGGGAAAAACTTCAGTAAGCAAAGAAAAATCCTGCCCTCCGTCATCAAGGGGGGCAGGGTTTTCCTTTGATTTAAGGTTGTCCCTCACTGCATCCATTTGGTCCGGGGGCCAGATTGCAGTTCCAAGGGGAGGTGGTCAGAAGTGGCTGGTGGGGGATCTTTTCCTCTTCGATTGCTTTTGAACTACAAATCTGTGAGTAAATATACATATCGCTATATGTTAAAAAACTTGTACTTTATATTCGGAGCTAAAGTTTAAAGGATGTATTTCTATTAAGATGACCACATTTCCATTCCCATTCAGGGGCACTGCAGAGATGAGAGCGGTAGAGTACTTGTCCTCTTCTCGGTTCTAGTGCAGCTATATGGGAGGGGTCACTATACATCACTGTCATCAGTAAGCAACCCTCTCTTTCTCAGGAGCACCACAAAGTTCTAAACACTAGAGGGAGAACTGACCATTAACCGCTGTAACAGAAAATTATGTCTGTTGCAGGCTACAAGAAAATGTATCTCACATCCAAAGCATTAGACAAGCATTACCCTGAAACAAAATTGCACTGCAGCTCCTGTTTGATGTCAGGATCAATGCTTGGGTCTCTTTCTAGTGTTTAGAGCTCTGTCTGGAAGCCATTTTCTTGTAGACCAGCAGAGGCATCACTTTCTGTCACAGTAGGCAATGGGCAGTTCTCCTAGTGTCTAGAACTCTGTGCTCTGTAGTCTTCATATAGGGACTTTGTATTGTCCCAGAAGGGGGCTCCCAGGGACATGGGACACACATTTAAAATCAGGGCCTGTCCTGGGCAATCAGGGATAAGTGGTCACCCTGATTACTATTCCTTTAAAAGAATAACCTAAGGTAAGCCGCTTGCGAGGGGTGGGGAGCACATTGTTTTGTATTGTGTTGCGCACCCCACTGGTCGTCAAGGGGTTAAGGGGAAATATGATCAAAGTACAGTAATTCAGGGAAAATTCAAATGCACTATAGGGAACAAACAAAAAATTCTTAATGATTTATGTGGGGTTTTTAACCTCTTGAATGGTAAAGAGGTCTCCATCTTATTGTAAAACACTGCCCACTTTTCTAGAACTCAAAGAGTTAACCCTTTAAGGAACTGAGAGGTGTGTAACCCATTGCAAATCAATGTATTTAGCACCCCTCTAGTCCTTTAAGGGCTAAACAAATTAGAGTCACTGAGCTTATTCTTAAAGATTCAATTCAATTTGATTGTGACATTGATTCTTAACCTTTTGAGTGCCAAGTGGTACGTAACGCATTGCAGAGCAACTGCAGAGCAATGCGTTATGTACCACTTTAGCACTCAAAAGGTTAACTACAACTTGCTCCTATATTAAAACATTATGACAGATAAATATATGTAGATGCCTGAACCAATTGATGGAACTTAAAGGGATAGCAATGTTTCAAAATAAAAGTAGCTTTGATTAATCTTTATAGCATTTTGGCCATGGAAAGTGTTATTTCAATACTGTCAGAGTTGTAGTTTAAGAGAAATTGAATGATAAAATATCCCCCTCCCGACCCTTTTACTGATGTAACACTGCTCACCTCAGAACAGAAAGGTGGTGTCCAGATGGCTTGCAGAAAAGGACAATCTTCAATTAGCATAAGGGAAAAACCTATCAAGGGGGGCAGGGTTTTCATTGTTCTCATAGTAAGAAGATTGTCCCTTGCTGAGAGCTGTCTGGTCCCAGGACCAGATTCCACATCTGAACTCAAACAGTATTGAAATAACACTCTCCATGGCCCAAATACTATGAAGATTAATTGGAGCTGCTTTTATTTTGAAACATTACTACACATATTGTTATATATTCTATTTTTCAGCAGTCCGGCAAAAACATTTTTTCTGTACTCTGTGCTGCATCTTTATCCATTTGACAGCTGGAGACGTTTAGCAATATTTTAGAAATCCCTTTAGAATACAAGGGGTTAAATATCAGTTCCACAGACCATATCTAAAATTTCCCCTACCTCAGTTGCTGTTCTCTCCCCAAATAAAACGCACACTGAGATAATGCAGTAAGAAGTGTGCATCAGCAGCAAGGAGATATGCCAGTGGCATCACAGTGAGCCAGGATGAGGAATGCGCCACTTGGCTTTATCTTGCCGTGCTTTGCAAAGTGATATTGTTTTCCTTCCACTCACGCTCCCTTATCGACAGCAGGAGTTTAATTACAATTAAGTAGCTAGCAGAAAACAAAACCAGCAGTAAGAAAACAACATAGAGAGGGAGAGGGTTTACTTGAAACTTAGAATGGAATCATGATTTGTGTAACTGGATCACTGCTACCATTTATGTGTATCTGCAGTGCATTGCAGCACAGTAGGAAAAGGATAGGAGTCTGGTATCTGTGCTCTGTAGAGCTATCAGCATTCTACAGTAACGCATTGCTCTTAATGTCCTATGTTCAGAACAAAATTGGAGTCATTCTAGAGCGAATCAACCATGAGAAATACAGGTTTCCAAAATTCCCTTTGATTCAAATGGTGCTTTCAACACCATGAAAGATCGAGAGGGCTTCAATAAATTGTAAAGAAATGTGTTATAACTCTCAATAGCATTCAAGACAATAAAGTCCCCACTTAAATCAAAGAGCATTTTAATAGAGGTAGGAGAAAAGTCAGAACATTTTTCATTTTTTTCGAGAAAGTTTTCTCCTTTTTCACCATTGTCAGTAATTTATTACCTATGTTTCCTATGACAGCAACATTTCCCACCACAATATTACTTCTTCTGAGGGCTGAATTAGAGAAATAAATAGCTGAAAGTTGTGAGTCCTACAACAACAACATATGACTTGAAATAGTTATTAGAATGCTGATTGCTTTTGTCTTTGCCCACAACACTAATGTCCTGCTTAAGTAACATTGGAACAACCATCTTTGAAAAACAATTGTGGCTTGGGATATTCCAGCAGTGTGCAGCACATGACATCAGTTCTTTAAAGCCTCTGTTTTCAACAAAAGAAATGGTCAGCATGTCAGTCACCGACATTTTGACAAGTTTACTATTCCATAGGTGTACTTTTTCATTATGTTTGTGCAGGTTTTGAATTCTTTCTAAGAACATAGTAAGTGTGGAATGGCAGTACATAGGAGAACTGTGTAACTTTATTGCTTTAAAACCATCACTTGTGGAGGTGGTGGTTGCATGTGTAGGCACTCTATGGCTCTTATCATCTGGCTCTTATCATCTCCTACAGGAAACCCAGAGTCATCATACTCATCTGCAGCAGGAGCATAGGTGTTATTTGGAATAAACTATCTGTTGGTAGTGGCACACTCTCTGACACACCAATTACATTACTACTTCTTTTATCTACCCAAGAGCCCTGGGAACTTTTTGGAGAATTTCTGCTGCTAGTTGTGGTACCTGTGACATGCTCATGGTGTGTCTCCCAGTCAGACCTGTGGTTGTGCTTCAAGTGGGATCTCATTGAGGAGGTGCCTAGGTGCGAGCCTGCTTTCCCCCTTCTCAGGTGCTTTTTGAACAGACAACAGATAGCAACATGCTTTTTTTTGGAGACTTTTTTTTAAGTATCTCCATACTGTGGACTTCATGGACTGAGGAGTTCCTGAGGGGCTGCTAAAATTACTGGGGCTAGATGTTGATGCAATTTTACTGTTAGGGGTCAAAGGTGCAGCACATCCAGCAGCAGCAGAGGCACTCATCATAGCTACAATTGTGGATATTAATAACCTGTGTGGTTGTTGTTGCTACTGGTTACTCAGCACAAGTGTGTGTTGTGGCTGAGTGAGGCTTGGATTTGGAAGTGGTGATGATGTTGATGATGCCTGACTTTATATTTTTAGGCATCTTTGCTTGTACAGTATCAGAGTTTCCGATGGTTTTCTCAAAACAGTTTACTGACACAGTGGTCCTTTTCAGTGGTGGAAGATTGAGCCTTCGGCTTCTGTTTTGAGAAAACCATTGGAAACTCTGATCCTGTACAAGCAATGATGCCTAAAATATACAGTTAGTCATCATGGCCATGTCATCATCTCTCTCACTCTTAGCTTCATTTGTATGTGAAGAAGAAGAGGATGCTGGAGGGATATATTCTAGATCTACATCATCATCATCAGTTATCAGCAGGTCATCCTCAGCATCGCCTGCTGCTTCTTCCCCACTAACCTTATATTCCAATAAGCTTCCAGAGGTGTCAAGCAATTTCTTTTTACTTTTACTTTCACAAAGTTCACTACTGATTTGAGGACAGGTGTTTTGGTGCTTGTTTGTCTCACTGTCAGATGCAGCAGTTGGTTCAGCTGCTACACCTTTATCCATTATGCCATTGCCATCATCAACACTAGAATAATAATAATATCAAAGTATTTTACCAGGAAGGATACATTGAAATTGTTTCTCATTTTTAAGTATGTCCTGCAGGCATACGTATTATTACCCAATTTAATGGTACTCATTTTATATCTACATCGGAAGGATGAAAGACTGAGTTGACCCTGCTAGGAGTACAACCCGCAACCTTTTTGTTTTGAACAGATTCTACATCTGGTGCATTAACCAACTGAGCCATCTCACCAGCATGATGGAACCTTGACAAATTGCATTCTCCCTGGGAGGATAAGGGTCATCATAATTTATTCTGCACACTGCAACAATTGCTGCAGTCAGTTTTTGAACTGCCACTTTACTCCCACATCCTTGCACTTCTCCTCCTTGCCCACTCCCCTTGCCCCTTGTGCAATTGCTGGACATTACTCAACTACTGCATGTGTTTCTACTCTACAGTACACAACACAACTGATGGAGTATGATGTTTTGCCTCATCCCTCATCAACATTATCAGTCTCATCTGCTATGTATCAAGTCTGCCTCAGTCACACAGCTCACATTAGGGTCCCTGTCAGCTGTATGTCAACTAATATTTTTTTTACAGTTGTCCAGACTATCTCATCACTGTCCAAAAAAAAAATTAACCAAAACACAAAATCAAGAATTCGTTCCCCAGACTTCCCCAGAACATAGATAATAACAGCAAGATCAGGAAGGAAATTGCTTGAACTGCAGCTGCGTGTGTCTTTCAAATCAATTCAGTCAGACAGAATGTTGGGGTATTTGGGGTCAACCTCCTTTGCTCCCTTCTCACACCCCAGACTCGTCCAAGGCAGATATAATAAAAACAGCAAGATCAGCAGCAAACTGGACCCCAGCTCTCTGTGTCACCCTCCTTCCTGTCCCCAGAGTACCCGCAGACTGTCCTAATACAGAGAAAAAAATGACTAAAAGACTCCCTAAACTAAGCGTCAATTCCTCTTTATTTACCTATCTCCTCTAGCTCAAAAATGTGCTGCTTTCTCCTCTCCCAAACACAGAATGGCATGCTGTGACAGCCTGACACCATTTTATATGGCTGTAGGAAAACAAGAGAAAACTGCCGTGTGGTGAATGGAAATTCAGTTTTCCTATTGATTTCAATGCAATGAGCTATGCGAAAACAGAAGGACAACAGCACTTTTCATAGGATATTTTTCACCAGATGGGAAGTGCCATTTTTTGCCTATTTTGGTTTGGTGTTGTCCATCCTTACATTTTAGTTGTCCCTATGGTGCTGCTGCACTGCTCCAGAATTGCTCCAATTTATCTTTTGAACATAAGACCTTTAGATTTATTTTTTAACATTGGAGGACTTGTATTCAAAATTCTACCCTCATCGTATGTGTTAGAAAGGGTTAAAGTATTAGTAAAATCATTAAAATCAGTAAAAACATACATACATACACACGCACACAAACACACCACACACAGTGGGTTGAATGTACCACTGTGATTCCATACTATATCAAACATTGGAATTGATTTTAGTCCCTATGCCTGCCTAATGTCAATTTACTAAGCTATGTATGGCAGAATATCTTATTCAATTACGCTTGCACTAAGAGGAGGTCAATGGGGCATGCAGTATTGCATTCATTTACCCCATTATATGGCTTTTATTGAGTCCAGACTCAGGACAGAGGTGGATAGATAGATAGATAGATAGATAGATAGATAGATAGATAGATAGAAGATAGAGAGATAGATAGACAGATAGACAGATAGATAGATAGATAGATAGATAGATAGATAGATAGATAGATACTAGCAGTATATTGGCACGGCTGAACCCTTGGGTGGCAAAGAGGTATCCAAAGCATTGAGTTGCAATGTGTTGGATACCTGTGTGGCACTGAAAGGGTTGATTATTATTATTTTATTTTTATTTATTTTTTTAAGTTCAAACCTCGTGGTGGTACATCAGGGCCTCTCCTGATACAGACAGATATATATAGATATATAGGTAGATATAGACATGGATAGATATAGATATGCATAGAGCGATAGACAGATAGATAGATAGATAGATAGATAGATAGATAGATAGATAGATAGATAGATAGATAGATAGTGATGTTTTACCCAGCAGGAAGAACGTCACAATTTATTTTATTTTTCTCATAAAAAATGACTGCTCCTTTAGAGTTTTCTCTCAGGAGTATTAAATGGGTCCAAACACACAAAGTGAAAAGTAGATAAATTAGTCAGCAGACCATAGGGGCGTATAAAAAAAATAGTAAAGCATGCTGTTATTCTTTGGTTGGGTTAGTTTTCCTTTTAATCAAAACCTTTCCCTAAAGAGAAACAACTGATAAGATGCTTGGGACCGATATAAGCCCCAGTTTGTATTACTTATTACATGTTGGGAAAAATGGATTTTCATTTATTAAAATCACTTACACAGCCTTTAATTATTTCAGTTACAGACAATGGGCCATACGTACAAAAATAAAGTGGAGTAATCCTGGGGCATACCAGCTTCACCATAGGGGAACATTTGCCTGAAGTTACATTGATTTAAATGGGCCCTTTAACCCCATGAATGCTAAAGAGGTGTCCAAAGCATTACTTTGCAAAGTGTTGAAGACCTCGTTAACATTTGAGTGTTTAAAAGCCCCTTTTAAATGATTGGGAATGTTTGTTTGTCCCCCATGATGCAATTGGTTTGACTCTAGACTTACTCCATTTTGTAATTGTGACCCACTTTTCTGATGTAGTTCTATAAAATGGCACATAAAAAACCTATAGAAATGCTTTTAAAATATACACTTTAACCTTCTGAGTGCCAGCGGGGTGTGCAAGGAATGGCTTTACAGTGAACAATGTTTTTTTTATTGTACTAGTCTACCTACTTGTGCAGAATGGTTTAACCCATACTTGTGCAGAATGGATTAACCCCATTGCAATGCATTGGATCCCTCACTGGAACGCAAAGGGTTAATGACAGGTAGCCTCTACTTTGACACTTTGTTATCTATAGAAGAATATGAATTTCATATACCCTGCAGAAATATGATCACTAGAGACAGCCACTTTAAAGCAGTGGTTCTCAATCTGTTTTTTCTACTTCAGGCATTCTGGAATTTTCAGAGCACCCATAAAATCTTATAGGTCATTTGTTTTTTTTTTGTTTTGGAGAGAGAAAAAAAAATAATTTTTTAACTTTAAAATTTTGGTGAATGCTAGTAGGAGAAGTCCCTCAACGTGAGAGTATTAGGAGTGTCAGGCTGTGGTAAAACACATACCAAAACCAAAGTTCGTAACTGAAGGTGGGAGAAAAATAAAAGCACATCAGGACAGTCTATGCAGTAGGTCTGCTGTGGATGGAAAAGTATAACATGGGGAGTCTAAAGGGAAGCGCACTTATCAAACCATTGTTGCCAACAGGTAGAGAAGGATGAGATGGAGGAAGTGTTAAGAGCGTGACAGTGTTCCACAGAAATAGGTGTGTCCATATGTTGAAGCCACAAGGAGGAAGTTGGGCGCAGTTTAGATTTCCAAAATAAAGGAATTAGTGATTTATAGGTAATTTGTTAACCCCTTAAAGGGATAGTAATACTTTGTTTTATCTTTATATTATTTTGTAGGCACTAAAAAAACATGAAGAACGATATAAGTCTTATCTCCGAAACCTTTATGGTTTGAGAGATATTCACAAGCAAAGTTTCCCCTCCTGCCCCTTTTACCTAGTGTAAGTCATCTTTTCTCAGATGTGGAATGCAGTCCATAGACCAGACAGATAACAGCATGGGACAATCTTCTTCCTATGAGAACAATGAAAGCCCTGCTCCCCTTGACAAGTTTTTCAGCTTTTTCCCTTATCTTAGTTGAAGATTGTCCCTCTCTGCAATCTACCTGGGCACCTCCCTTCTGCTCTGGCTGAACAGTGTGACATCAGTAAAAGGGGCAGGAGGGGGCATTTTGCCATTGAATTACTCTTGAACTACAACTCTGACAGAATTGAAATAACACTCTCCAATGTCCAAATACTATGATGATTAATTAAAGCTGATTTTATTATCAAACATTACTATCCCTTTAAGGACCACAGAGCATTTTTATTTTTTTCTTTGCTCAGTCCGATTCAGGGCTTCCAGAACGGCATGCAGATGTGCGGCGAGCCCTGAAAACTATGACGTGCCAGGACCGTCACTGGTCCTTTAGGGAAGTTTTCCCATGACAGTCCTGGCAAGGGATTAAGGTCTTAGTGAGGGGAGAAACACGTGGCTATAAAGTTATTATTTGGTCTCACAAGACAAGAACTAGCATGCCGTGGATGGCATTTTCCATAAATATACATTTGAAACACAACATTCACATTTGTGTCAGAGAAAATTGTTGCACCCTAAGTTGGTGCCCAGGGCACACCAGTGTGCAATGGCATACTGGTTGAGAAACACTGCTTTACAGGAATACTAACAGATAAAATTGATCTGGGGTTGTATGGACATAAATGCATACCTCCCAACATTTCAAATGACGAAAGAGGGACACTTCTGTTATAGGTGGCATTTCTGGGGGCGTGGTGGGTAGGCGGGGCATTTCCAAGAATTTTTAGGTTATTTCTTGACCCATCTGCACCTCTTTGTGTAACTGATAAATGATTTAGAGCAAGACCAAAGTATTTTAATTACCCATATTAATGTATAAACACAAATACTGACAACTAACAACACATTTATGTATGTTTTATTGCTGTGGAGCAATGTAATACACACCACTCATGCATCCTAAAAAGAGGGACAAAAGGGTGGAAAAGAGGGACAGAGGGATCTGGGTCTCAAAGAGGGACACTTGGGAGGTATGGAAATGCCTTGTATTCCAGGCAAGCATCTATAAAATGTTCTATTTGTTTTCTGAGGCCTGAAATCTAGTTTTACTTATACTGTCTTTGGGCTTCCATTTTTGCCTTTTCAAAGGCTTCCATTAAAACAGCAATGATAGGATGTCTGAAAAATTACAGCATTTTATTGTCTGTTAATGGCCTTCTAAATAGAAGAGCAGTGGGTACTAATCATACCCGTGAATGCTCCTGATCTGCCTTGGGGACTCCATTTTTTAGTGTCTCTAGCGATGGGGAGTTTCCTGTGAAATTCTGCCCACTTCTCCTCTTTCTCACTCTGTTCTGACCACTTCCCGTCTACTTCTCCTCTTTCCCATCCTGTTCTGCCCACATTCTAGCACAGTGACAGCTAGCCCTGCCCTTTTATAACATAGATCTACTCACTTACATATGCCTGGTTGGAGGCCATGAGCCCTCTCTGGAGGCTCCACAGGATGAGGTTTCCAGGTATGGTACTAATCTCAGTATCTTAAAGGCATAGTAATTTTTTTTTACGTATGCCAATATTGTAGATGTTAAAAAAAAAAATATAATAACTTACCTCCTGTCTCTCAAACCTTTATAGTTTGAGATACCTATGCATCGAAAGTTCCCCCACCCCTTTCAACTATGTCAGAGCTCTATGGGTCAGAAGCAGATCCTGGTCATTTGACCGGCCAGGAGCTCTTCAGCAGAGCCGAGATAGCGAGTTCTAAAAAGAAATACTTCCAGTGAAGTATTTTGTTTTAGAACTCCCTATCTCGGCTCTGTTGAAGAGCTACTGGCCAGTCAAATGAAAGGGGCAGGAGGGGGGAACTTTAGATCTCTATAAAGGTTTGAGAGACGGGAGGTGTGTTATTATATTTATTTTTTTAATATCTACAATATTGGCATATGTTACAAAAAAACTATTACTATCCCTTTAACAGCATTAGCACTGCACAACCAAATTACGTCTATGTAGTACAGTGTCACAAATGCAAGTGTAGGATAAGGTTTTAGGAATCTAACATAAAATAATACAATTTTACAGATTCTAGCTTGAAATAAATTATATTTAAAATTATATAACCTATTTTCATTTTTTGTGTTAGTTTTCATTTAACTGATCTAATACTGGAGATATCTTGAATACAATGCAAGGCAATACTTTGGAAATCTAGTTAGTATCCAAGGGGTTAAATGCATTTTAGGTCTTCTGAATAAAGTGGAGGAGTAATGGGATTTCAGTCCTGTCATCCATAGTATTGTAATTTGAAGAACCAGAGTCTGGCCATATGCTGCCACTGCTCCTCAGCTAAACATTGTTTAGTCACAAGGCTGGCAGACTAGACCCATCAACAGATGTGCTGTTAAAAATGCATAGGCAGCCTGTATCTGGAAGAGGTCCCACAATGCACCACAAGGAATGTTAAACTACCAGCGCCGGCAGCAGACATGGACACAGTCAGGGGATGCCTACTGATTTCCTACAGGCTCTTTTCCAACTCTTACAATTAATAAAGCTGCTGTGCTATTTACCACTCATAAAGAGGGAGCCTCATTTTCATTAATCGTTCTTCCTTTTTATTACATGCACACATGCTGCTGATTTCAATACATAAATATGTGTTGGGCAAACACCACCCCTGGATTTAGCAATTGAGCTCCAGTGGAGTTGATGTACTATACCAGACATCATGAAATACAGTACAAGCATTTCTAAATGTATTGGATAGTAAAACTGGATATGCAATTCAGGCATCTGTAGTCAAGGTATTCAAGTTCACCGTTAGCCCTAACCAGGGGCACACACAAACTAATCACATGACCCCTATATCCATCCAGTGCTTCCTAGCAAAGAACATACCCTTATCCTATAGCTTACAAGCTATAGATATTGAGGCTTCACAATGGGTTGAAGACATATGCAGCATCCCAGAGAATAAAGAATAGACAGTAAAATATTGTTTAAAAAAGTGAGTTCTTGGGCATTGGGATTGCTCTATCTACATAGAAACATAGAATTTGACGGCAGATAAGAACCATTTCAGCCCATCTAGTCTGCCCATTTTCCTACAGTAAAAACGTCAAACCTTTTTTAGTCCTTGGTCTTTTCCTAAGTTAAGGACAGCCTTATGCCTATCCCATACATCAACACATCCTGTACTTGAAGGTCTAAGCAGTTGGTGGATAGTACAGAACAATGTGGTTCTCAGTATGTATATGTGCAAATTATCTAGAACAACATTAATAGTTAACTAGATTCAGAAACACATATGAAAAGACACTTTATGTGCATTTTGCCTCATTTTTGCCAGGTCTCCCAATGATTGTCATACAAACATAGAATTTTGAGTTACCTTTCAGTAAATTTACACATTCTAAGCAGCTTATTTGGCAAATGAAGCTTCGAAATGAGCCTCATGATGACTTTTTTAGTCTTTAGAATCTAATTATAAAGTCAAATCCCCTATTCCATATGAGACAAGCAGTGAGCTACATTGGGAGCATTGTAATCAGGTCTGTCCATAAACACCCATTTACTGTGACCATCATTCATAGTAATTAATTGACACCAATGCAGTAAGTAGTGGAGGGATTCTGGAGCAAACCAACTTCACTGTAGGGAAGAAGTTAAAATTCAAATTGTAAATAGGGCTTTTAACCCTTTCAGTTCCAAAGAGATTTACAGTACATTGCAAAGCAATGTCTTGGAGAACTCTAGCATTCAAGGGGTTAAAAGTCACATTTAAATAAATGAGACATTTTAAAATCTGTGTTTGTCACCTATGGTGCATGTGATTTGGTCCAGAGTTGCTCCTCATTACCTTAGTTTACCAGTCTATGAGTGCTGAATATCTGTGCACAACACATCATGGGGGGCTATGCTCTCAGGAGTGATAAAGAGGTGATAAATGGGAGATGACTTCTCCAGTGATATCACTTCTCCAATTCCTATGTTATTCTATAGAGCCTATGCACTAAGATCTAAAAAGTTGGAGAAATCTTAGTGCATTGGCTCCATAGAATAACATAGAAAGTGGAGAGTTTAGAACACTGGAGAAATCATCTCCAGTTTATCACCTCTTTATCACACCTTAGTGCATCTCCGCCCAGATATAACAGTGTGACTGGCTGATAAATGTGCTTGCAGAACTCCATTAGGAACAGTTACAAAAGGTTTATGCTAGATGTTGGTGCAAACCATCTGCACCATCAGAAACAAATGCATACCCCAAAATTCCTATTGACTTAAAGTGACAGTCAGCCTCCTGTTTGACTTGTTATATTCTGCAATTGAATAATGTCTAAGATTCACCTATTTTTAAACTTTTGAGCTCCCTGGATCTGTTTCCAGTAAGAGTTCTGTCATGAACTGTGAAAACAAGGATAGAGATAGAGTTTTGAACCATTCCTGCAGCACCGAATGCCATGGTTGCTGTAGTTTGTGCCTCAACTATAGCATACATAGCATTCAGGCACACTTTTCTGCTTCAGGGATAGTGCAACATTGTACCCTATCATTGTGTTCATAGTCCCTGACAGAAACCTCTCTGGAAACTCGGGGAACTTACTGTTAGGGACATAAAAGTTTTAAAAAAATAGGTTAAAGCGGAACTACCACCGCTAAGCAACTTTGTTTCTAATAATTCCCTATCTGGCAACTAGCTACTTAGTAGCGCTAGTCGCCATAATTATTACCTGGTTATGGAGAAATATGCATTCATCCACGGTTGACAGGCAGGACGGAACGCGGACATCTTGCCCTAGTGATGTCCGCGCTCCTGCGCTGTCAGTCCCAGATGGGAGTAAGTACTCCTTACTTACTCCTTACTTACTTGCTTACTCCTCTGGCACTCACAGGGTTAATAGTGCAGCATACTGTACATTCCCCATCTATACAAAATTAGTTGGTTTTTTTTTTACATTTACAAATATAGTTTAAAAAAAATTCAACTCCCAGTATTAACCAATACATAACAGTAAAGTCTGTCTATCTTGCAAACAAACCTTCAAATTACAGTCTCTTAATCTTTCAAACTACAACAGGCTTCAGGAAAAAAACAAGCTGTCTGTTTGTGCTGAGGTAAATCTTCAGCTGATGCTCGTTCATGTAGCCTACTCCTCCTCTAGCAGACACGCCCCCTCAGCACCAGCCACCAACAGCTGATTTCTAAATGCCTCAGGAAGTTTGACCCTCCTACTGACCTATCCAAGTCCACGACCTGAATTCCCTAACCTAAATGATGCCACTAGGGGGAGCTCATGATTAAAAAAAACACAAACTTAAAATGGGAATTACTCCTTAAAGGGATAGTAATACTTCGTTTTAACTTTATTTTATTTTGTAGGCATTAAAAAAACAAGAAGAATGATACAAGTCTAATCTCTCAAACCTTTATGGTTTAAGAGATATTCACAAACAAAGTATCCCCCCCCCGTTCAACCAGATCAGAAGGGAGGTGCCCAGGTAGACTGCAGAGAGGGACAATCTTCAATTAAGATAAGGGAAAAAGCTGAAAAACTTGTCAAGGGGGGAAGGGCTTTCATTGTTTTCATACAAAGAAAATTGTCCCCTTCTGTTATCTGTCTGGTCATACAACCTGATCCACACCTGAGAAGAGATGGCTTACACTAGGAAAAAGGGGCGGGAGGGGAACTTTGCTTGTGAATATCTCATAAACCATAAAGGATTGAGAGATAAGACTTACATCTTCATTAAAAAAAATGTTTTTTTAATGCCTACAAAATAAAATAAAGTTAGAACGAAGTATTACTATCCCTTTAACCAAAAATCCCTCAGAAAAAAAAAGACAGCACTGAATACACCATCACTTAATCTACTTATATAATGTAAGTACTTTTTTAAGTTTACTGCTCCTTTAAACTCCTTGAATGTTAGATAGGTCTTTAGAATGCACAGGAGAATGCTTTAGCAAATGATGTTTTAAAATCCCCATATAACGAATGGGGATTTTTATTTGTCCCCTGTTGGTGCAGTTGGTTTGTCCTAGAATTGGTACATCAGCCTCACAGTGATGTACTGCATTATTTAAAGTGGATCTGTCACCTACACAGCTTTCAGTCTCATTAAATGAATTTATTTAAATTGCCTATAACTTCTGCTTTTTGTTTTTCAGACAGTTTAACTCTTTGAGTGCCAGAGAGGTATCAATGCATTGCGTTGCAATGCATTGGATACCTCTCAGGCATTCAACTGGTTAGCAGTGTTAAAGATTTTTTTTATTTAGTAGTTGGGGATTCTGATCTCAGCAGAGCTTTGTTCTCTAATTTAGTCACACAAAAGCTATATAATTCAGGATTTACACACGTTCAGAAAATAAGTTTCCACCACAGGGCTAGAATAACTAGATAAGGAAGAATAATCATATAAATAATTTTAATGGAAGCTCCCACTGAGGGGAGCGCTTGGAAAGGTAATAAGTCCTCTTTAAAAAATAAATAAAACAGTGCATCTTAGAATAAAATAATAGGAAAATATAAATTACAATTTTAATTAATAGTCAAAGATGTTTTAAAGTGAGAGGTCTACTTTAAACTCTAAGTATTCCTTCTTGGCATAATCCCCCCATCTCAATGCCTGGAGTGTATCAACCTTTGCTATAATTTCCCATGTAGGTGCTTCAAAGCCAAATGCGTGCAAAAGAGGATGGTGCAGGCTGATAATATGATCAACTGTGACTCTTCTTCACAATCTGATTTACGCTTCATTATCATTGGAGGAAATTGTTGTAGATTGACTATTTGATCACAGATTGACTATTTGATCGCCAGAGGGGTACGCAACATGTTGCAAAGCAATGCATTGCATATCCCTCTGGCAGTCAGAGAGTTAAACTGTTGAGCGCCTGAGGGGTTTGCAGTACTCTGTTGAGAAATACATTTCACAATCCTCTGCCACTCGCAGGATAAAAATAATAAATACATAGAAGACTACAGGGCTTATCTCCAGCCATTTCATGCCAGGACAATGACCCTTTACCATTTCTATTAGGCAATACATCTGCCGAATAATGTACCATTACATGCAGCCAGTTTCTTTTATTTTAAGAGAATCACCCCTGATTACGGAAAGTTACATTGATTTAAAATGAGGAGGGATAACAGATCTTTTTGACTTTAAAGGGATAGTAATGTTTCACAAAACAGCAGCTCCAATTAATCTTCATATTATTTGGGCTATGGAGAGTGTTATTTTAATACTGTCAGACTTGTAGTTCAAGAGTAATTGAATGATAAAGTATCCCACTCCAGATGTGGAATCTGGTCCTGGGACCAGACAGCTCATAGCAAGGGACAGTCTTCTTACTGTGAACATAAGGAAAACCCTGCTCCCTTGACAGGTTTTTCCCTTATGCTAATTGAAGATTGTCCCTCTCTGCGAACCATCCAGACAGTTTTGTTGATCTGAGGTGAGCAGTGTTACATCAGTAAAAGGTATCCAGACAGTTTGGCTGATCTGAGGTGAGCAGTGTTACATGCTAAGACGATAGTAACACATGTTTGGGATAGAGTGTATGTGTGTTCTATGTGTCCAATGATACATGTATTTCTTTTGTGTAACAAATGTGTATCTGCACCCAGGCATTTGCTCCATTAATATAAGTATGTATAGATACAAACCTCCCATTCTCTACTTCGCATCCCCATTTTCCTTCCACCTTCTCTTTTACCACTTTGCCTACCCTTTTTCCCCTCTCACCCTCCCTTTTGTCGCTTTGCCTCCCTTTCTCCACTTTGCATCCCCACCCGCTCACTACTTTGCCTTTTCAGCCGTCCCAAGTCTTTAGCCTCGTTGCCCCTTCCCCCTTCCTTTCACACATCCTTTTCCTCCCTCCCACCTTCCATTTCTCCTTGCCAGACACTAGGAAGGAAGAATGTATGTATGTGTGTGCTTGTCTCCTTGGGTGTGTCCCTCTCTTTTTTATGGCATGGGCAACGCCATGCCACTATTGCTTGTGTATCAGCTGCAGTGATATGGGGGGATGGGGCTGTGTAAAAGGGGGCCCCCATATGACCAAACTGGTCCACTGGGATTCTGGAGGATCTTCTTTGGTGGTTGCTTTTTTATATAGGTCAACTTCTTGCAACCTTGATGTTTCTGGTAAAGAGGAGCCCTTTGAACTGCGCCACCATGTAGTTTGAAATGGACGGCTACGCAGCAGCAGTGTTCTCCAGTTCTTTACTACATACAGAAAAATAACAAACGATAAAAGGTGGATAGACAGGTCATGTGACCATCTGTAACTACTTGTGGGCAAGGGAATCAGGCTGAGGGGGTCAGACAGTGCATGTGTGGATCTGTACCAGTTGGCAGTGGAACCAGGCTTGGTAAGGGGGTGGGGGGGGGGTGCTCAGAGAATGCATGTGGAGATCTGTGACAACCTTTGGGCATTGGAACCAGACAGTATATGTGTAAATTTCTGACCACCATTGGAGAGTGGGACCTGCCTGATGGATCAGATAGTGTGTGTGGATCTGTGGCTACTAGTGGACAATGAAACAAGCTGGAAGTTTCAGGCAGTGCATGTGTGGTGATATAACTATCCATGGAACAAAGATGAATTGTCAGATATCTTATTGTGGCTGTGTGACCATAAGAGGACTGTGGAACAAGGCGGGGGTGTCATACAATCTATTTGTTTTTCTGAGGCTACCAGTGGACAGCTAAAATAAGCTGGTATGACAGAAAGCGTGTACATGGTTCTGTGATAAACAGTGAAACAAGTGTAACCCCTCGGGGATCACAGTGATTTCTGCTGCTACTGACTTTCCTGCAGTTCCTGTGGAGTGGCCAGCAGATGGCAAGCTCCTGTACACATGGATGGATATTCAGGACTCCATTTTAGTTTGGAGTTGGTTTTTAGAGCTGAGCTGAAGTGGGTGAAGGAGCCTCTTCTAAGCAGGAAATGCTAACCTGGGTGATCCAGTGCTGGAGGATCCTGGAAGAGACATTCCAGCAGACAGTTGTAACCAGACCAAGGCACATACCTGTTCCTGGCAGAGAATGCTGTGAAGAGTGCAGGAATTCCAGCACCAGTTAAGGGAGCAGGCGATCCACTTCCTGAACTGATTGGAGACTGTGGAGTGGTGAGCTTGAAACCTCTCCCCCTGTTTCACCACAGGGCACCCTGAATCTAGTTACACAATCAAAGAGACCTTGCTCTATAGTTTCTCTGATCACTGGAAGATTACAGCATAACACAAACCATAATGTGGATTACAATTACCCTGGGCCCCAACTATGTGCACCAACTAATGGTACCCAACTGCCACTAGGGCAAAGCCTAGGGTGGGCCGCAGTATTTGTTGTGGGTGGGTGAATACCATATTGACTATTGCATTCTTGGACTGTTTTACTCTATTTTATTCATGTATCTGTTATATTTCTGCATAAGGTTTTCTTTCTGTGCAATACAAAGTTCTATTTAAGATAGTTCTGTGTCACTTTTATTGCTCACTTAAATATGTTCCCAACTGGGCCCCACATCCATACCCTGGATGCCCAGCTGGGTGGAGGCACTGCCGCAGTCATGTACCCCAACTCCCAGGTAGCAGAGGCTCAGGATCGTCCTGCAGAGTACAAGGAGGTTTCTAGGGTAAAGGACCACAGGGGTGTCTGTGGGCCTACTCAAAACCCCTTTACACAAGTTGGAAGTGTCAGGCATTCTATGTGTGGCTCTGTAACTACTGTGATTACCAGTACATGTTGGAAGAAGGATAGAATATAAGTATATGTGTGGTTCTATGGCTTCCAGTAGACAATGGAACAAGGATGGAGAAGAAAACAGTGTATATGTGGCTCTGTGACTATCAGTGGACAATTACACAAGGCTGAGAGGTCAGACCAGTGGTTCTCAATCTTTTTTTGTTCGGGGCACCCCTAACACGTGATCTTGAACATTCGGGGCACCCCTAACATATTTAATGTACTTTATTAAGGGCATAATGAAGGGTACAGTACATAAATATTCAGTATAATTAGGTCTTATAATCATAATATCATAACTAAACATATTGTACATAACAATTTCTATAAATCTTTAGTTAAAAGTCCATTTTTGTTAGTCTTATAGAAAACACAGGGCACCCTAAGTTGATATCCGTGGCACACCAAAATGCCACGTCACCCTGGTTGAGAATCACTGGGTCAGACAGTATATGCATGTGGTTCTGTGGCTAGCAGTGGAAAGTAGAACAAGGCTGGGGTGTCACACAGTGTATGTGTGGCTCTTTGACACCCAGTGGAACAAGGCTAGGTGTTAGACACTGTATTTGTGATTCTGTAACTACTAGTAGAACAAGACTGTGTTTATGTGATTCTGCAGTTGCCTCTTTATGTCCCAGTGCAAAACTGGCTCAGCAGTGCGGGACCCCCTCAACATGGGGGCCAACATTTTTGTTATGCCTTTGATTCCAACATGTGGCTCTGCAGTTGATTTTGGACTAAACTCGTATTCTCATCAGCAGCAATTTCCATTCAGAGAATAATGGGAGTTTGTAGTTGAACAACAGCTGGAGAACCACATATTGCCCTCCCTGGGCTAATCAAGCATGTGGTAATTAGTATGGTGAGTGTTGTAGTACAACAACAGCTGGACAGCTATGGGTTGTCCACCCCAGTGTTCGCTGCAACATAATAATTAGGAAGGGGGGAATTGTATTCAAGAAACAACTGGAGAGCTACAGGTTGCCTTCCCCTTTGCTAGCCAGGGATATAGTAATTAGAATGTGGATGTTCTAGTCCTGCAGCAGCTGGAAAGCCAACATGCCTGTGCCTTGGAAGGATATAGCAACACCAAGTATAATTCAGTCTTCTCACCCGCTGCCGTAAATAGAATGAGTTCAGAGAAGTTGTATACATTTTAAATATAAACCGAAGCGTATCAAATCATTTAAACAGCTCCAGGATGACACAGAGATTTAAATGAATTAAGACATGTTACATCAATATAATAAGAGTCTTCCGTATCAACAGAGTACAAAAGGATGCTAAAGAGATACCCGTGAGAGCAATGCATTGCCAGCCCTTATAACAATGAAAGGAATCTTCCTGATCTATCCTGTAGCATTGTACAATAACCAACACCTTGTAGAGATGAAATCTTCTGGTATCACAGCTCCCCCTGCTGCATGTTCCTGTGCCTCTTTCTGCTCCACTTGCTGCAGCTTCCCATTGTTCCATTTTTCTTTCTCTGCGTTTGTACCGAATCGCTGAGGTTTCCTGGGATTTTATGACTCAATTTCCACGCTTTCTTTAGCTCGGTCTGCTGAGGAGAGACAGATGCAGCTGGCTGGTGTGTTTTTTCATTTTCCCTGCCTCTGCTGCCCTGGGGATTTGTAAGTGAAATGTGTTGCCATTGTGCAACCGATAATATTTTTGCTGGAAGAAAAATACACGATCAGTCAAAGAATTGGGAGCTTGAGACAATCCAGTCTCAGATGTTTTTGACCAGCAGCCCAGTGGGTTTATCTAGCCATATAACATATGGATAAACCAATAGGTTGTCTACAGTATCTGGCCTACCACAAAACTATAACTGGTATTTAAAGCCAGTGATATGATTCATCGGCAGAAGTTACCTGTTGCTCATAAAACCTGTCCCTTCACATTAAAGCAACTCACTGACATTGAAACAGACATAGCCTTTGTAAGCCTGTGGCCTACATGAATGTGATAAACTCTAATTAACTATGGTCCATTAAGCCAACTCTACCTCAAATAATGACCTTATGATAGAGAGGCCAATCTGATTACTGCTGCCATATAGGTCAAATCCTTTGTCATTGTTAACAATATAATACAATCATCTATCCCTGCAAATATTTAATAATCTTAAACCTCTGAGTGCCATAGAGGAATCCAAGCCATTGCAATGTGTGGATACCGTTTCTGCATTCAAAGGGTTAAACAGTAGAAACCCAAAAACCCTTGTATGAAAACAGAGAGGAACAATTATGGGACAAACCAACTGCTACACCATAGGAAGCAAATAATAATTCCCTTTATTCGTGCTAATTTAAATTGATTTTTTAACCCTTTCAGTGCCATAGAGGTATCCAACGCATTGCAACTGCGCTGGAAACCTCTCTGGCATTTAAAGAGTTAAACCACTGAATGCCAGAGTGGTCATTAGTGCATTGCTCCACAATGATTTGACGGCATCTAGAATTCATATGGTTAAATCTCCCACATAACTAATTATTACATCTTATTTGTACCCCTATGGGACTGTTGGTTTGCCTCAGGATTGTTCCACTTCTGCTTAGTATGTCATGTTACTGGCGTTATGGAGGAATATCATTTTGGCAGTGAATTAGTAGTTCTGTTGAGTGTCAGAATGTATTACCTTCATGCACTTAAGGGGATAAACATCTGTCACAAAATGATGCTATGTATTTGTACATTGACATCCGTTCCTATTGACATAGCGGTCATGTTCAGCTTGTCTATCATCCTTGTCCTATATAGTAATTCACTAAAACGTGTGTAACGACACAGTCATGCGCAGTAGAGACTGCTGCGCCTTCTGCAGTCATGTGCAGTAGAGACTGCCCGTGCCGTGCCTGATACAGAGCTGGACGCTCAAAGGAGCATCCAGCTCTGTATCAGCCATGGTGCGGGTAGTCTCTACTGCGTATGACTGCCCTGTGACCGGCTGGCAGTGGCACTGTGGCCCGTGTAACAGGCTTTCAACTAGTTCCTGATAATTGTGTGGAATTCTTAACTGGGTTCTGCCATGTTGCAGATTATTGAGAAGAACATGAGGATATTTATAAAAATGGCTTCATAAAAATGTGGTCTAAAAGTGGCATAAAATGGAAGGCATTCAAACAGAAGCTCACGCCAGTTCTGGAAGCCTTAACATACATAACGTAATTGAATTTCTGGAAAAGTGTTGGGAGGGCTGGTGAAAATTCTTGCACATCCAATTTATAAGGAAATGTCTCTCACTGAGACAATTTATCACCAGAATCTTAACGTCAGATATAATCTGTTCTTAAAGCGGAACTATCACCCTAAATACCCCCCCCAATAATTAGGCATATAGCGATATGCTTAGAAATAGTGCTATTATCTACAGTAAGTACCGCGTTATGAAGAAATCCGTCTTCTTCTGAGACTGGTGGCCAGGCTTGCTCTCAGACATCTTGTCTTAGAGACATCTGCGCACCTACGCTGTCCTTTCCGGTCTCCTTCATGGTACCTTAAAGGGATAGTAATACTTCATTTTATCTTTATTTTATTTTGTAGGCATTAAAAAAACATGAAGAACGATATAAGTCTTATCTCTCAAACCTTTATGGTTTAAGAGATATTCACAAGCAAAGTATCCCCCCCTGTTCAGTCAGATCAGAAGGGAGGTGCCCAGGTAGACTGCAGAGAGGGACAATCTTCAATTAAGATAAGGGAAAAAGCTGAAAAACTTGTCAAGGGTGCAGGGCTTTCATTGTTTTCATATAAAGAAGATTGTCCCCTTCTTTTATCTGTCTGGTCTTACAACCAGATTCACATCTGAGAAGAGATGGCTTACACTAGGTAAAAGGGGCAGGAGGGGAAACTTTGCTTGTGAATAGCTCTTAAACCATAAAGGTTTGAGAGATAAGACTTATATCATTCTTCATGTTTTTTTAATGCCTACAAAATAAAATAAAGTTAAAATGAAGTATTACTATCCCTTTAAGGTAACAGGAAGGGACTGACAGCGCAGCCGCACAGATGCCTCTATCGCAAGAAGCCTGGCCATCAATCTCAGAAGCAGAAGGATCTCTTCATAATGCTGTACTTATGCTCGATAATAGTGCTATTTCTAAGCATATCGTTATATGCCTACATATTGGGGGGGTACTTTCTTTCGGGTGATAATTCCGCTTTAAGCATTCCAGGCTTTAACATCAGATTAATAATACCAAATTTATAACTATGCCCTTACCCATTTATAAATAAGACCTGACGTTATCGCCAATACTTAATAAAATACTAAGAATGGTTTTATATATCCCCCCAATGGGCCTTATCTATCTGGAGCAATTTTGGGTCAAACCAACTTCAACATAGGGGAGAAACAGTCTGACATTTTCTGTACATTTAAATGGGGCTTTTAATCCCTTCAATGCTAAAACGTTCTCCAGAGCATTGCTTTGTAATATGTTGGATGCCTATTTAGCATTCAGATTAATTTAGATTAATGGGAATGTTTCTACTTCCCCTGTGGTGTAGATGGTTTGCCCCAATATAACTGTCCTTTTGTGTATGATGTATAGAGCTTTGTTTATGTATAGGATATTTATATCAAAGCTGCTGAAGGTGTTGATGAATTTGCCTCTCTGTACTGCAGGTCCTCCCATCATCTCAAGCACACAGACGCAACATGCGCTGCATGGTGAAAAGGGGCAGATCAAGTGTTTTATCCGCAGCACTCCTCCACCAGACAGAATCGTAAGTGAAAAACTGCCAATTCATACCTTCAAAACTGAATCATACTTTGGGGCAGTACTTTTCTATCTAGAAACATAATCCAGAAAGGACATATCTTCTAACATTGCAAGGGATGAGCAATGGCCAACACACTGACATAGCCTGGACTGATTTTTAGGCAAGATCTAATGCTCACATAGCTAGGCACACGGGTTGATCAGGTTTTCACTTTTAATGAACATACTGAGTAATATAAAGTAATGGACAACTTAGATGGTCCTGCATTCAGATTGAGTGGGTCATAATTGTCAAAGCCCACCTTCAGCTAAACCAGTGGTCCACCCTTGGGCATTTACAGAAATAAAATGCCTGTCAGGCCATATGTTTATCCGGGGGGGGCTATTTAAGAAGCTAAATTTTAGTGCATTTGAGGCAAATTTATTTCACCATCGGTGTAGTTCAGTAAGCTAAACAGATGTAATTCTGGAGCAAACCAACTGTAATAATTTGAGGTTTTTAATTCCTTGAGTTCTAGACGTTTCCAATGCAGTATGAAGCAATGCAATGGAGACCTTTCTAGCATTCAAGGCGTTAAAAGTCCCACTTAAAGGGGAACTACCACCTCTTCAAGAATTTAACTTCAATAAATCCCCATTTGGCGACTAGCAGCTTAGTAGCACTAGTAGCCAGAATTATTACCTTATTCCAAAGAAATGTGCATTGTTCTGGGGCTGACAGCAGGATGGATCGTGGACATCTTGCCATAATGACATCCGCTGGCCAGCTCCTAAACACGCCTCCTAGACCTGGTTGGGACTGACAGCGCAGGTGCACGGACGTCATTATGGCAAGATGTTCACGATCTGTCCTGCTGTCAGCCCCAGAACAATTCACATTTATTTGGAATAAGGTAATAATTCTGGTGTCTAGCGCTACTAAGCTGCTAGCCATCAGATGGGGATTTACTGAAGTTAAATTCTTGAAGAGGTGGTAGTTCCCCTTTAAGTCAATGGGAATTTGGGGAATTTTATCTGTCCTCTGGTTCAGTTGGTTCGCACCAGAATCAAACCTATTTTTCTTATTGAATTAACCCTCATATGTCTCTAAGAAATTAATGGGGTGTTTTTCTTTAAAAGACTTACTTATTTGGCAGCAGGAAAGCTATATAATTCTTATGTCTCTGGGTTATGACTGAGGCAAAGGTCAAACTTGATGGACTTGTGTCTTTTTTCAACCTAATTTACTATGTTTTTATGTTACATAGAGGGAAGGTTAGTGGTAACCTTTTTGTTGGACATTATACAAGTAGGTACAAGCATGCACTCATATTTTGTAACTCATTATTATCCATTTAATCCTTTGAGTGCCAGAGAGGTAGCCAATGCATTGCAAAGCATTCAAAGGATTTAAGAGACAGTATACACTCTGTGTTTACCAAAACATGAGGTTTGCGTTCTCAAAAACTATTTATTTTACATAAAAAATGCATATTTTAATTATCCATAAAATAAATTGGTCATTGAGTGACAGGTTCTCTTATTCAAAAGAACTTGTATTTTTGTCTTTCATACAGCAACCAGGTATAGATAGCTGAATATGTTTTAATTTGAACTCTGCTGTAGTCTGCAATGTAACTGGGACCGCATAGGGGCACTTTGACGCGCCGGTACACGTGACCTGTCACGTGTATCGGTGCGTCACTATGGGGCTTGAAAGAGATTGCTCCGATCTTGGAGCCGTCTATTTCATGCCCTATTTTTACTTACAGCGCTCCCGGTAGAGCGCTGTAAGTAAAAAGTACGTGACGTACCATGACCGTCATCGGTCCTTGAGTAGTTCAAGGACCGTGACGGTCCTGGTACGTCAAGGGTCCCTAAGGGGTTAATCTCATTTACACTGATAACATTTATTGTTCATAGCAAACACAGACAAATTAAGGCACTATGCAAAATGTAAATAAATAGGTATACCCGACTGCTATATACATAGATGTACCTTACTGTTGTATGTAAGATGTAACTGACACTTTATAAGTAAGCCTCTCTTTTAAAGGGATAGCATTGTTTCATAATAAAAGCAGCTCTAATTAATCATCATAGTATTTGGGCCTTGGAGAGTGTTATTTCAATTCTGTCAGAGTTGTAGTTCAAGAGTAATTGAATGATAAAGTATCTCCCTACCGCCCCTTTTACTGATGTAACACTGCTCAGCTCAGAGCAGCAGGGCATGTCCAGGTAGATTGCAGAGAGGGACAATCTTCAATTAAGATAAGGGATAAAGCTGAAAAACCTGTCAAGGGGGGAAGGGTTTTCATTCTTCTCACAGTAAGAAGATTGTTCCTTGCTGTGAGCTGTCTGGTCTATGGACCAGATTCCACATCTGAGGAGAGGGGGCTTACACTAGGTAAAAGGGGCGGGAGGGGGATACTTTATCATTCAATTACTCTTGAACTACAAGTCTGACAGTATTGAAATACACTCTCTATGGCTCAAATACTATGAAGATTATTTGGAGCTGCTGTTTTTGTGAAACATTACTACCCTTTAACCACAATGCATTGTGTACCCCTCTGAGGTTGCAAGCTCAGTAGCATGGTAGACGGAGCTTGCTGTAATGTTAAACTTGTATGGTAAACAGCAACAATCCTAGCATTCACCGATGTGTGTATAGCCTTGGTGCAAAGATGGAAAGATGCACAGTAACACCCAAAGTTTAAACTTGAAAAGAGAAAATACACTGCACTCAAGAATGCTTCCTTAAAATCACTTCTTTTATTGGAACCAGGGCTGCAACTAACGATTATTTTGATAATCGATTAGTTGGCCGATTATTTTTTCGATTAATCGGATAAAAAAATGCTAATTTTTCATTATTTAAACTGATTTAATGAACAGTGTTAAAAACAAACAGCAGAATAAAAAATTTTACACATTAACATGTGTCATTGTTATTATTTTACTATGGGGTCTATGCACCTCTTTCTCCCCCCTTGTACTTCTCTCTCTCCCCCTTGTGCCTCTATTTCTCCCCCCTTGTACTTCTCTCTCTCCCCCCCTTGTGCCTCTTTCGACCCCCTTGTACTTCTCTCCCCCCCTTGTGCCTCTATTTCTCCCCCCTTGTACTTCTCTCCCCCTCTTGTGCCTCTATTTCTCCCCCCTTGTACTTCTCTCCCCCCCTTGTGCCTCTATTTCTCCCCCCTTGTACTTCTCTCCCCCCCTTGTGCCTCGATTTCTCCCCCCTTGTACTTCTCTCCCCCCCTTGTGCCTCTATTTCTCCCCCCTTGTACTTCTCTCCCCCCCTTGTGCCTCTATTTCTCCCCCCTTGTACTTCTCTCCCCCCTTGTGCCTCTATTTCTCCCCCCTTGTACTTCTCTCCCTCCCTTGTGCCTCTATTTCTCCCCCCTTGTACTTCTCTCCCCCCCTTTTGCCTCTATTTCTCCCCCTTGTACTTCTCTCCCCCCCTTGTGCCTCTATTTCTCCCCCCTTGTACTTCTCTCCCCCCCTTGTGCCTCTTTCTCTCCCCCCTTGTACTTCTCTCCCCCTTGTGCCTCTTTCTCCCCCTTGTACTTCTCTACCCCCCTTGTGCCTCTTTCTCCCCCATGTACCTCTTTCTCCCCCATGTACTTCTCTCTCCCCTTGTGCCTCTTTCACCCCCATGTACTTCTCTCTCTCTCCCCCTTGTGCCTCTTTCACCCCCATGTACTTCTCTCTCTCTCCCCCTTTTGCCTCTTTCACCCCCATGTACTTCTCTCTCTCTCCCCCTTTTGCCTCTTTCTCCCCCATGTACTTCACTCTCTCCCCTTGTGCCTCTTTCACCCCCATGTACTTCTCTCTCTCTCCCCCTTGTGCCTCTTTCACCCCCATATACTTCTCTATCTTTCTCCCCTTGCGCCTCTCTCCTCCATGTACTTCTCTACCCCCCTTGTGCCTCTTTCTCCCCCATATACCTCTTTCTCCCCCATGTACTTCTCTCTCCCCCTTGTGCCTCTTTCTCCCCCATGTACTTCACTCTCTCCCCTTGTGCCTCTTTCACCCCCATGTACTTCTCTCTCTCCCCCTTGTGCCTCTTTCACCCCCATATACTTCTCTCTCTTTCTCCCCTTGTGCCTCTCTCCTCCATGTACTTCTCTCCCCCTTGTGCCTCTCTCCCCCATGTACTTCTCTCTTTCTCTCCCCCTTGTGCCTCTCTCTCTCTCCCCCGTACCTCTTTTTCACTTTCCTGCACTGATGACATCCGGAGCGCAACCACTCCAAACGCGGAGACGCCGCATGGAGCGTGCAGGGGTTTTCTTCCTCTGTCTGGGCGCCAGTTTTAAACTGGCCTCAGAACAGAGGAAGAAAATACCTGCACGCTCCACGCGGCGTCTCCGAGTTTGGAGTGGTTGCGCTCCGGATGTCATCAGTGCAGGAAGTAAGACAGCAGTATCCGGCGGCTGTGGGGCTGCTGGGCGGCACAACTAATCGCTGCACAATGAATCGATAATGAGAATCGTTGACAACGATTCTCATTATCGATTTTTATCGATTTCATCGATTAGTTGTTGCAGCCCTAATTGGAACATAGAACACTGAGGGAACACAGTCTCACGAGTTTCGCACCAGGGGCGGATTGTAGGGGAATACCAGCCCAGGTATTTTGTTTTAAAGCAGCCCACTAGATGCACCGACATCCCTATCGACGCCCCCTTGTGGTCCCTGTGTGGCATCGAAGGCTGTCACAGAGAGTGTCTGTGCTGGTGGCAACACAGGCCTCTCCTCTGTATGTGTAAAACGCATGAGACTGTTTTCCCTTGATGTTCTATGTTCCAATAAAAGAAGTGATTTCAAGGAAGCATTCTCGAGTGTAATGGATTTTCTCTTTTCAAGTTTGCTGTAACGTTAGCCCACATAAATGCCCCCACGAAGGGAAGCATGAACGCCCTCCCTTGGGCAGCTGGGAGGGAGGTGGGAAGTCTTGTGGCTTGGTGCCGCACATACTGTGTGCCACAAAATGCGGACGTGCCCCGTTGAAAGGCTTAATATCTTCAATACCAAGTAAGATTGACTTAAAAAAAACAAAAACCGCTAACTTAGTTTTACTAAGTAAAGCAAATGAACACAAGTTTGTTGAATGTGAATGTTCCCCTTTAAAAGGTTAACCCCTTAAGAATCCATGACAGTCCTGGCACATCATAGGTCCAATGTGCGATAAGGACCAATGACGTGCCAGGACCGTCATGGATTTTAGGGCTCCCCGCACGGCTGCACACCGTTCTGGGAGCCCAGAATCGGGTAGAAAAAAAAAATGCTCTGTGGACCTTAACCCCTTAAGGACCAGCCGTGCATCTTGCACTTAAGGACCACGTGGCTTTGGAAATGGAATCAGGGGTCCCTGAATGGCATGTAGCTGCGCGGGGACCCTTGAATTCCATGATGTACATATATGTCATGGGTCCTTCACGTAATTTTTCCCATGTTATTTATGTACTTCGTGGGTCCTTAGTGGATTAAGTGCCAGCGGTCTTTAAGGGATTAAGATTACCATGTTCAGTCAGCAGAGTTTGAGGTTCTGTGGTGCTGCTAGCAATTATCATGTCAACTTCCATAAACATGACATCCAGGATTGATTAAAGATGTTCTCTTTTACAAAGGCACAAGGACAAAATTTGTAGGGGCTATTTTCTTGCCATAGGAAGGTAAATGGAAGGGTTATTATTATGAGATGTTAGTTCTCTCAATATGTAAAAAAAATGGAAGCCATTTTAAAACCAATGTACAAGCCTTCCACTTAACTTTTTTTTGGCTACAAACTAAGCAAATGTGAGAAAACCGCTCTAATGTGCCAAAGACATTTTTACAGAAAAAACACAATAGAAGCACAGACATCTTAAAATAATGTTCAAATATAATACCTACTTCTACAGCAAGATAAATGACCACAGCGGACTTTAAGCCCTATGTTCCAGTTAAGAAAGAATTTTTTTTTTTGTTATTTTTTTTTTTTTTATTCTAGATGAAAGTTGTTTGTAGCGGTTCTGAAAATGTGATCCTTAAATGCTACGGGGTTATATTTAGTGATACCTTTCAGTGGAGTAAAATAACAGTTCCTCATAAATCACATACGCAACTTTTCAGATGCTTATAAGTTTCTTCTTTTGTAGAACGTGACAAGGAAACCAATGTAGGGCCATTTGCAGCCAAAGTACAAGAGGTGCAATTCTGGGAAAAACCAACTACCCTATAAAAGTTCTCATTTATCTGAATGGGGATTCTAACCTCTTGAAAGGTGAAATAGAAATAGCTTTCAGAATTACTTTTATTTAAGTTAGCCATTTTTTTATTCCGAACAATAGTTTATGAGGTATTTAGCTTGATTTGTCAGTGTATGCAGATGAGCTAGTACTGTCTAACAGAGAGTGGCAGTTGGGACTGGGAGCAGCGTGGAATGTTAGTATTTGGCTGGCCTACCAGCCGATACAGTCTAATTTCCATGAACTGAAAAATAAATAAAGCTAATTATTCCATAATCTGTTGTTTGAATACAACGTGTTAAAATAAATATATGATTTTGAAATCTCTTTCAAAAGCATCTAGTTGTTGCAAAGTGATAGTTCCATGTCTATTAGTAACAACACCTATGGGAGAGTTTATGTCATAGGCTATTATTATCATCCTTTTTTAAAAAGAGCCAACATATTCCCCAGCAATATACAATAGAGAATAGATATACAGAGATATAAAACAGGACACAGAGAATATAAAAAGCAAAAGGTTCAGGAGGTCCTTCTTGTCAGAGCTTACAATCTAGAGGAAGGGAGGTTATGACATAAAAGTTGTAAGTGATACAGGGTGTAAGTGTTTTCTTTTCTGCCACTTGAACTGCAGATCAGTGGATGGTAGAAGTGCTTTTCAGTGCAGTGGTCCTTACATGTAGTGGGTTTGTTAAGGAGAAAAATTATCTGTATAAGCAATACGTTCCTGATGAGGTTGTAGGTGGAAGAGTGATACAGAAACAAGAGTGAGAAGAAGTTGTACAGGCTGTTGATTATGGCTGTCAATTGTAAGTTATAAGAACAGCACCACCTGGTGACAACAACAGAATATTTCAGTTTAATATAAAATAAATATAATAACTTCTGACTGAAAATTCTCCCAGCAGTGAGAGAAGCCTTGTTTTACTCGTCAGAAAAATACCTATAACATGTGTTTCTGTGAGGATTTTTTTTTTTTATAAATATTTTTTTAACCCTTTAACTGCCAGAGGGGTACACAAAGCATTTCAGAGCAATGTGCCTCATATCCCTCTGGCACTCCAAGGGTTAAATGCCCCTTTTATTTGGATAAGAGTTTTTACTGACTCTTATAGTGCAGTTAGTTTGTACCAGAATTGTTCCTCTTTCTTTGTGCTCCAAACATAAATATGCATTACGTTTGCTGATGCTTAGACCAAATACACTATCTTCATCTTGGCATACATAGATTTGTAACATGGTCCCAGCATACTAAAAAGAATATATAAGCATAAGCACCTTTGACTCCACCAAACAATTTTGTGCAGAGGGGTTTTTTATCAACTTGTTGCCTCAAACTATGCTAGAGAAATCACGGAGAGATATTATTGTGGCCCATCTTTAGTTCTTTGACAATTACTTGCTAGACAAGTGGTCTCCATACCAGAGAATACTTCATAGGATGGATGGTGATACATGATGCTATGTGTATCATGTGCTAAGTATCTAGTGTGGCTAGATGGAGGAGATGCTATGCACCCTAGCCAGCACACCCTTGAACCCTAGCTACTTCATTGCACAGACTTCCCTAGAATGTTGCAGGAACAAGGACACCTTCATCCACAGATCTGGAACTTAGTATTAAACACTGGGATCCCCTGGGAAAATCTATGTACCACTTATGGTGACCTTCGATTGTGGCTCAAATGATTAAAATCACACCAGTTCTATGAGTAATTGTTCCCATGCTTGAAAGGCAAACTTGCCCTTAGTAACGCTGCTTGATAATCCAATATACAGCTTCCAAACTTCATTCCAGATTCTAATCTTTGTGAGATGAAGAAACTGCTTTGGGGAGCTGCATCGAACATATCCACACTCAGTGAATATTGTCTAGTTTGGTCCAGCACATCTTCAAAACCATGAATGTCATGGTCATCATCATCTATAACATGTCCAGCCCTTGGGCCATTATTTCCTGCCATCTTCATGTAATCTTCGTGGAGTAGTCATCCTTTATTTTCATCATTTATTGATGGAAACTTTGCATAAGGAGTCTTTTTGGTCAATAGCTGTTAATCTCTTTAAAAAAGTCCATAAGTACCTAAAACTTTATTTATACATTTATTACCAATTGTGGACTATGAAAGTATTCTACTATTGTGACAGTTTGTTGAGTGGCTACTAGGGGAGCTCTTACTATTTCTGTTTTGACATCTGCACTACAAGGTCAGACTTTAATGTCTCCAGAAAAGTCCATCAAGAAAGCTAAAAAAAGGATCTCAAGGCTAGATACCACGAGGAACAGAGACCATCCTCTCAAAAGAGAGAAGAATATGTGGCAAAATGAAAAGATACCCCACCCACCAAGGACAGCATACAGGATGAAGAATATTAATACAATATACATATTATCAAGCAAATAGTACTACCACACCTATCAGGTGTTGGATTATAATGTTAAAATCTCTTTATATTGAATAAGAAAACAAAAGAATGTTGCTACACAAACTTGGCGAAAATGCTTTCATCCAATTTTCCATGCACACAAATTGAAGATGGCTTTTCATAAAATGCAATGTTTTGCTCCTTTTCTACCATGAGGTTTAGTTTTATGAGTCTTTGGATGGAAAATCAGATGTGAAATTGCAAACATAACACATCTGCAGAAAATATCATCTTTCCTTCAACTGAAAAAATGAGAAAATCTAGTCCTTTATTTTCTGTAGCCCTTCTGGCTGTCATAAGCCCGAAAACTCTTCTTGGCAGAGAATCCCTATCAGACCCTGTGACCTAGAGAAAGTCATTCAAACTCAGGAGTCAAACATTAAATACTAAAGTCGATCAGGCTAACTCTAGCTACGGCTGTCCTTTCTTTCTATATTCAAAAATGCATGGAGGAGAATGTACAAATGCGCTCACTGTTTTGAAGTTGCTGTGTTCTTAAAAAGCATTGTATTCCCATGTTCACAATATATAAATGAATTTCATTTGTTGCACTCTTCTTCTGCAGTGTCTTTGTTAGCAGTTTGGTGGGAGGGGTTTCTGATGTACTGTGCGGAATGCGCACATTGTGTTTCCATGGTTTTTGACAAAAATACAGTCATCCGCAACCAGAAAAAAAGTGCTGTTAAATACATGGAGCATTTGACCTCAATGGCAATCTTACCCATTTCTCTCATACATAAACCAATGAGTTAAATTCCTATTTGTTTTTTTGCCCCTATGTAGTCCATTAGGGACAAAACAACTGACGCTTCACACAAAAATCACCACATAGGTCGAACTGAATTTAGGTGCAAAACGGCAAAGTTTGTGACCTTCCATGTAAATACCAATGCAGTCTTTAGAATCTCTATTTAATAAGCTGGTGCTATGATAGCTTTGTGTAATTTGCTGTTGCACTTTATTCATTATGTCATTAGCACCCATGTTTATATTCTCCCTCCACCCTGTATGTACGCTATATGAAGATTTGATATTAAGGTGCAGGGAGATGTTTTCTTTGCATATTCTCACCTTCAGACCTATCTATTGTAGATGCTTCCTACTCCTGCAGCCAAACATTGCTTTGTTTAACCCTGTTCTGAGTGAAACAACACAATTTTGACTGCAGGAGCAAGGAAGAGCCACCATAAAGGTTTGTTGGTTAGACAATGCAAGGAGAAAGTCACCTTGTATCTTTACATTTAAAGCTCGGCACAGAGTAAATATTGAGGGGGGGTTGATGAAGCACTAGGGCTAATGGCATAATAAATAAAATACAACAGTAATTAATGAAACACTGTCATAGAACCAGCTTATGAATAGACCTGTTAGTGTTTTTACTACTGGAGAGCAGTAAGTAAATGATGTAAACAACACCTTAATAACTTGCCTCCCAAATGGCCAAAGAGGGATACTTTTGTTTTAGGTGGTGTTTCTGGGGGTATAGCCGGTTGGTGGGCATTACCAAGAATATTTAGGTTATTGTATGACCTTTTGACACCTCTTTGTGTAACTGAATGAATGATTTTAGAGCAAGACCAAAGTATTTTATTTACACAGACTCATTTATAAACATATACTGACATTTAATTAAACATTAATGTGAGTTTTATTGCTGTGGAGCAATGTGATACACTTATATACACAACACAGTCTGGTTTCCTAAAAAAGGGGACACTAGGATAGGAAAGAGAGACAAAGGGATGTGGGTCTCAAAGAGAGACTGTCCCGACTAAAGAGGGACACTTGGGAGGTATGCTAAACCCTTTCATCAGTAAAGGTTATCCCCCACCTTCCCTGGCCTCCCTTCAACATGTAGTGGTCCTGCTAATCTTCCAGGGTTCTGCCATGACAGTGACTTACAATCCCTTTGCGGTCTCTTTACCATTCAATTGGTTTGAATAACAGTTCCCTTTAGTAAATTTCACATAAAATGTATGTTCGTGTTCCCTGCATTTGATTGTGTAATTGTAATTATTTTAACGTATGCTTTTTATAATTTTGTGGTCCTCTAGGGGTTAATCAGAACATTTTTATAGTTTCCCTCTTACCCCCCCCCCCCCCCCATTGGTTCCTAGAGACTCTTTGCAATGCATTGGAAATAGCCAAAGTATCCAAGGGCTAACACTGGATCTAAAGATTCTCAGCTGCTGTTCTTGAGACACACCAACAGTTAAGGATTTCAGGATATCTCTCATTAATCACAAGCAGAGTCATTGATTACTCTCCATTAATTAATTAGGAATATCTTGAAAATCTGCACTGTTAGTGTGCCCTGAGGGCTAACATTTAGAAATACACATCTAATCTTTAACATCATTTACCATTACAGAGCAAAGGGTAGAGTTGCCCTGAGAATTGTTTGTGTAAGTAAAGATTTGTTTTTTTGTATCACATAGAGTAGAAGAATGGTGAAGCACAATAGAGGGACAGCTGAAAAAACCCTTTGATGTAAATGGGGATTTTAATGCCTAAAAAGCTAGAGAGGTCTCTAATTCAAGGGGTTAAAATCCCAATTTCAATAAATGGAAATACTGTATTTTGACTTGTCCCTATAATGCAGCCAATTTTTCTCAGAATAGTTCCTTTTTCTTTGGGTTTGCAAGATACACAGTCTTAGCCAGCAGCAGAATAGAATAATAACACCCTGTATTGCATATACTTATCTGCTAATTGCCTTCGTAGCTTAAGGATATAAAACATGACTATTCGATTGCTAACTTAGAAAAATCAACACATTCCTTTCTGAGACCTTTTTTCCAAGAGTCTACGTCCTAGCAGCTGTGCTACAGCATCTTTATAAGTGTCATGCACAGTCTCCAAAAATATAACCAGGGCATCTTTGATCTTATTTCTATCAATATCAGAGCCTGCGGGCTCGCAGTTAGCCGAGGGATAGAGGCTTTTCAGTGTATTGCTATTTTTACATCATCCTCCCACATACACATATACAAATAATCAGCAGGATCTGGCCGAGCTCATATTATAAATGCTGAGAGACGTGCAGTGCTGGTGTACTGATGACAACAGATAATCACAAGACTACATTTCTATACGCTTGACTATATACAAAGACAGTGCATGCAGTCATTTGGAGGATTTATGAGGTTGTTGGGCACCAAATTACCGATATCCTTGTAAACTCCAGGGAACAAGTGATACGAGTCTCCTTGAAGTTCAGGGAAGCTAGTGGAATAATGCATTCAATGAACTATGTATTATTTTGAATGCTAAATGTGATCCTTTTGTGCCTAAGGGGGTTATTCTACATGGTGGTGAAAATGTTATTGTGTAGGCCTTATTTTTTTATTGTCAAAAGGAACAGTACATGGGAGATGATGCATCTGGTTGGAGGACGTCTGACACATAGGTTTATTAACCCTTTGAGTGTCATAGCTTTGCAATGCGTTCCGTACCCCACTGGCACTCAAAGGGTTAATAAAGCATCAATGGAATACTGGGGGATCTGGGTGAATTTTATGTTGTTGTTTTTAACACATTAGCATTGTGTTTGTTTTTGTTTCCACTTACCTAGTAGCGGAGACATTTACTCTGCAAAATCGTGCACTTCCGCGTTCTACGGAACCCTGTACTGGCTCAGGACTTCCCAGCTGCCCCAGGGAGCACGTTCACGCTACCCTTCATAGCTGGATTTCTGCGGGATAAAGTTGCAGCAAACTCCGTATACAATGCTACTGTTTAATTTTATATTACTGTAGTTTAAAGGTATAGTAATACTTAATTATTACTAATCCCTATATTAAAGTAACATTAAAAATAAATGTACTGTCCCCAGTGTTATCTCTCAAACCTTTATGGTTTGAGAGATAATCGCTCCTAAAGTTTCTTTCTCCCTCCCCCTTCCCCGAAGTCAGCATTGTAGATGACTGAAGGGAAATCTGGTCTTATGATCATCAGACGGCTCTGCAGCAGAGCCGCGATCGCGTTAATAAAAAAAAAATATTTCACACGTAGAAGACTGTTTCAGTGAAAGATTTCTTTTTTTATTAACATGATTGCGGCTCTGCTGCAGAGCCTCCTGAAAGTTGTACGACAAGCTTCCCTGCAGTCAGCTAGAATGTGGACTATGGGGAAGGGGGAGAGAGAAGGCAAATTTAGGAGCGATTATCTCTCAAAAGATTAAGGTTTGAGAGATGACACTGGGGGCAATACATTTATTTTTTATATTATTTTAATATAGAGATTAGTAGTAATTAAGTATTACTATCCCTTTAAGTTTAATTTTGATGTAATTGATTTTGTAAAGGAGAGACGAAAGCAGCTAAAGAAACTCAGTGCAGGACAAACCTTAAAGGGATAATAATTTTAGCAAAGTAGATCTCCAAGTCTTCTTTATAGTAAATGTAGCGCATTGGACTATTTTTAGCAAATTACTTTCCTGTAGTTCAAAATATATTAAGTGTAGAAAGATCACCACCCCAGCCCCTTTTAGCCAGGTCACGCTGCATCTCTGTCTGGTCCGGACAGATGCAGCAAGGGACAAACTTCAGTAAGCACAGAAAAATCCTGCCCTCCTTCATTAAGGGGGGGGGGGGGCGGGGTTTTCCTTATACTTACCCACTGAAGTTTGTCCCTTGCTGCACCAGTCCGGTCCCAGGACTAGACTGTGAGAGTGGGAGACGGCCAGAAGAGGGCAGGAGCGGGATTATTTCTCCATTTAATATCTTTTGAACTACAGAAAAGTAAGTTGCTAAAAATAGTTCAATGTGTTACATTTACTATAAAGAAGACTCGGCGATCTACTTTATTGCTAACATTACTACCCCTTTAATAAGTGTATGAAACCTCACTTTTTCAGAAATAAAATGATCAATATTTCCTAAATTGCGCATTTTCTTTTTGCCAAATATACAAGCTTAAAATTAAAGTTGACACTTTAAAACAGTGGTTCTCAATCTTTTTTTAACTCAAAGAATCCATTACATGCAATCTGGTATTTTCAGGGCACCTCAAACATCATTTCGGTCATTTGTTAAGCACATTTTGAAGGGAAAAAACAATATATACAGTGGATATAAAAAGTCTACACACCCCTGTTAAAATGCCAGGTTCTTGTGATGTTAAAGAATGAGACAAAGATAAATCATGTCCACCTTTAATGTGACCTATAACGTGAACAATTCAATTGCAAAACAAACTGAAATCGTTGAGGGGGAAAAATAAAAAACTCACAATAACCTGGTTGCATAGGTATGCACACCCTTAAACTAATACTTTGTTGAAGCACCTTTTGATTTTATTACAGCAATCAGTCTTTTTGGGTAGGAGTTTATTAGCATGGCACATCTTGACGTGGCAATATTTGCCCACTCTTCTTTGTAAAAGCACTCCAAATCTGTCCGATTATGAGGACATCTCCTGTGCACAGCCCTCTTCAGATCACCCCACAGATGTTCAGTTGGATTCAGGTCTGGGCTCTGGCTGGGCCATTCTAAAATGTTAATCTTCTTCTGGTGAAGCCATGCTTTTGTGGATTTGGATTTGTGCTTTGGGTCGTTGTCGTGCTGAAAGGTGAACTTCCTCTTCATCTTCAGCTTTCTAATGGATGCCTGAAGGTTTTGTGCCAAAATTGCCTGGTATTTGGAACTGTTCCTAATTCCCTCCACCCTGACTAAGGCCCCGATTCCAGCTGAGGAAAAACAGCCCCAAAGCATGATGCTGCCACCACCATGCTTCACTGTGGGTATGGTGGTCTTTGGGTGATGTGCAGTGTTGTTTTTGCGCCAAACATACCTTTTGGAATTATGGCCAAAAAGTTCAACCTTGGTTTCATCAGACCATAACACATTTTCCCAAGTGCTTTTGGGGGACTTGATGTCTGTTATTGAAAACTTCAGCCAGACTTGGATGTTTTTCTTTGTAAGAAAAGGCTTCCGTTTTGCCACCCTACTCCATAGCCCATTCATATGAAGAATACAGGAGATTGTTGTCACATGTAGCGCACACAGCCAGTACTTGTCAGAAATTCCTGCAGTTCCTTTAATGTTGCAGTAGGCCTCTTGTAAGCCTCCCTGACCAGTTTTCTTCTCGTCTTCTCATCAATTTTGGAGGGACATCCAGTTCTTGGTAATGTCTCTGTTGTGCCATATTTTCTCCACTTGATGATGACTGTCTTCACTGTGTTTCATGGTATATCTAATGCTTTGGAATTTCTTTGGTACCCTTCTTCTAACTGATATCTTTCAACAATGAGATCCCTCTGATGCTTTGGAAGCTCTCTGCGGACCATGGCTTTTGCGTTGAGATGCAACTAAGCAAATGTCAGGAAAATCCTACTAAAACAACTGAACTTTATTTGTGATTAATCTGAGTCACTTTAAATGATGGCAGGTGTGTAATGACTTCTATTTAACATGAGATTGAATGTGATTGGTTAATTCTGAGCACAGCCACATCCCCAGTTATAAAAGGGTGTGCACACCTATGCAACCAGGTTATTGTGAGTTTTTTATTTTTACCCCTCAATGATTTCAGTTTGTTTTGCAATTGAATTGTTCACATTAAAGGTGGAAAAAGTTCTGACATGATTTATCTTTGTTTCATTCTTTAACATCACAAGAACATGGCACTTTAACAGGGGTGTGTAGACTTTTTATATCCACTGTATAGTTATTCTTAGGTTCTACAATCGGAAATAAAGAGAATACTGAGCATAATATAGTCTACAAATCTACATTTCAAACTCAAAATTCTCATCTTTGTCATAGTCTTCCTAGAAAAACAGTGGCACCATAAGCATACAACCTTGGCACAGTAAAGTGCTACAGCTCCTGATTGAGAAATTAAGACATTGCTAGCATGCCCCAAACGTCTCTCCTCTACACGCTCAGGGAAAGTTGACATAATTTCCTATGCATCTGGCTTAATGCATGGTGCTAATCCTTTGATTGCCTCTTACACTCAAAGGATTAAACACGGTTCAATGCAAGAGAAGCCCTGAGAGGCCCATACACCCCAATCCCTTGGCTAATGCAGCATTAAGAGGAGAGAGAATTGTCCATATATGTATCTTAGTAAATTGGCATTAGGCAGGTACAGCTCTAGGAAATTGGTTTCGATTTAATGTCAAATCATATTACATCGTCTAGTGAGTCTGGATTACTAACAAGAACTTCAACAATTTAGGGGGAACCACCCGTACCATAGAGGTAAAATAAAAATCCCTGTTGCTTTGAACGGTGCTTTTAACTGACTAAACACTAGAGAGACTCCAAAAAAGAAAAACAAGGAAAGCACCCAATAATGTAATACAATCAGGATATCGTTCTTCAAATAAATAATTTCAAATTGTATTCACATTTATCTATGGACAGCAGAGGGGATAACCTGAGCTGACTTGCAAACAGATGGGGAGATCTCACCGTCCCCACTCGGTGTTACACTGTCTGCTGCTCCACTCACTACACATGTAAAAGGTCATCCTCACCGTCTGGTATCCAAAAAGTTTATTCCAAAATATTCTCCAAATAAAATAAATAACATTGATGTTGAATAAAAACAAATAAAAAAAAGGTTACGTTTTTCGCAACACAAGACCGCTTTTTCAAGCCACCAATAAATATATATATGGTTTTATTGCACTAGGGCACTCTCTATTGCTCTTTTTCTGTATTTTCTGCAAATGCTAGAGAGGTCTCTAATGCATTGCAAAGCCCACCCATTCACCTGCCTTGTCCCACAAAATTTCCGCCAAATATTTTCCCCCAATATTCTAGCAAATCCATACTAGCATCTCTGAACTCTCTGGCCTGAGGATTGTTATCGGGTTTAATAGCCTCCATCCCATATGGAGGGTTGGTGCATATATTGGTGATCCTAAGACTCTGATTCCCCTCTAGGTGGAGATAAAAGATAATATCAAATACATGATGATCAAAATAACCTCAGCCACCACCTCTTGGCTCTGGGTAAGGCACATAAAACCATTGGAATGCCCAATTAGCTAATGGGTGAATTGGTTTGACAGCTCCCCATCATACCCAAAACCCTGGACTATTAGATCCCACTAGTCATATTCTGTGGGCTGAAGGTCAGTATCTACTTGTCCACCACAAGGAACATCAATGCAACTTGGGAATGTGCGGAATGTCTTCCAAATGCTGTATTTATGATTTGTTTCCAATAGGAGGCACTTCCCTTTAAAAAAAAAAAAAAAAAAAAAAAAAGATAGTCATAGCAAGAGAAAAGTTACAAGATGTAAGGTGTGGGGTACTTAATATGTGCAGTGTGGTTAACCCTGCAATGCATTGCAGAACCCTTTTGTGCCATGGAAGGATGAATAATCCCCAGCTAATACAAAGTCTGTCTTAACACAAGGAATAGTCAATGAGGTTTCTGTGTGTGGGCGATGTTTAGGGGACGGGAGGGGTTAGGAAACATTTACCTCCCTCCTGTGGCACCATGATAACAATAAAATCTAAAACACGTTTGTTGTTTTGTTTTTTTTCTTTCAGACAGGGCACGTGACTGGCAGCCACTGCTCCTTTAGCATTATATTCCCGTGTACGCAACCATGGCTGACTATTAACCCTTTGATTTCCAGATGGGTGCCTAACACATTGCTTTGCTTTGGCCCTCAAAAGGGTTAAGTGGGGGGCTAAAATAAGCTTTTTTTGTGATCTACACAGATTTAACCCCTTAACGCCCAATGACATGCCAGAACCGTCATCTCTGTCCGGGCGTTAAGGATGGTGATGGTCCTGGCACGTCATGAGAGTTTGAAATCCCAGAATGGCTGCACGGCAAAATCACTTCTGCGTAAATAAAAAAGAGTGCTGTGGTCCTCTAGAGTGCCCCACCCCCCAAATGCATCGCACGCCCTCTGGTCCTTAACCCCTTAAGGACCCATGATGTACCAGGACCGTCATGGGAAAGCTTCCATAAAGGACCCATGACAGTCTTTGTATGTCATGGATTTCAGGGCTCCCCACGTGGCTGCACACCATTTGGGAAGCCCTGAACCTGATTGGGAAAAAAAATGCTCTGTGGTCCCTAAGTGACGGCCGTGTGTGTGCAAGGCTGGTCATTAAGGGGTTAAAGTGTAAAACATAACATTTTATAAATATTATATGGAGTGGTATTCTGAAAACAAAAGATGAGTAAACCATCCGCACAATAGTGGACAAGTCTAAGTGTTTTAAATGAGGCTTTTAATCCTTCAATGCTTTGCAATGCATTAGAGACCTCTCTAGCATTCAAGCAGTTAAAAGTCCCATTTAAAGGGATAGTAATACTTCGTTTCATCTTTATTTTATTTTGTAGGCATTAAAAATATGAAGAACGATATAATTCTTATCTCTCAAACCTTTATGGTTTGAGAGATATTCACAAGCAAAGTTTCAACTCCCGCCCCTTTTACCTACTGTAAGCCATCTCTTCTCAGATGTGGAATCTGGTCCATAGACCAGACAGATAACAGCAGGGGACAATCTTCTTCCTATGAGAACAATGAAAGCCTTCCCCCCTTGACAAGTTTTTCAGGTTTTTCCCTTAATTGAAGATTTCCCCTCTCTGCAGTCTACCTGGGCATCTCACTTCTGATCTGGCTGAACAGTGTTACATCATTTAAAGGTACAGGAGGGGGATACTTTTTCATTGACTTACTCTTGAACTACATTACTCTTGACAGAATTGAAATAACACTCTCCAAAGTCCAAATACTATGATGATTAATTAGAGCTGATTTTATTATGAAACATTACTATCCCTTTAAAAGGATAGTAATGTTTCACAAAAACAGCAGCTCCAAATAATCGTCATAGTATTTGAGCCATAGAGAGTGTTATTTCATTACTGTCAGAGTTGTAGTTCAAGAGTAATTGAATGCTAAAGTATTCCCTCCTGTCCCCTTTTACCTAGTATAAGCCACCTCCCCTCAAATATGGAATGTGGTCCACACACCAGACAGTTCACAGCAAGGGCCAATCTTCTTACTGTGAGAACAATGAAAGTGCTGCCCCCATTGACAGGTTTTTCAGGTTTTTCCCTTATGTTAATTGAAGACTGTCCCTCTCTGCCATCCACTTGGACACACCCTGCTGCTTTGAGGTGAGCAGTGTTACATCATTAAAAGGGATGAGAGGGGGATACTTTATCATTTAATTACTCTTGAACTACAACTCTGACAGTACTGAAATAACACTCTTCATGGCCCAAATACTATGAAGATTAATTGGAGCTGTTTTTATTATGAAACATTTGCATCCCATTAAATCTATGTGAATGTTTATTTTTCCCCTACGTTTCAGATGGTTTAGCCCAGAATTGCTCCAGTTCGTCTTGGAATACCAGTTTCAGTGCATGCGAATTTCATTTTGAAGTGCTGAGTATTGAACTCCCTGTGGATCAATATTACAGCACGTCAATGTTGGTAGCACTATGATTTTCAATTTAGTCTTTCTTTATTTTTTTTATTTTCTATTTTTCTTTTGACAATGTTGTTACGGCCTGGACAGTGTTACAAGTGGTATTTGTGAGGGAGAAAGAGATAGTGAGCGAAAGGGAGGGATGAACTGTTGGGCATTTAGAGGTCATATAAGGGTAAGAGTTATTTATTGATACAAGTAACACATCTATTAAAAATGCTTTCACTCCTCTGCAAAATCTTTGGCTGGTTGAATCTTCACTGGTTCCACTTCGGCTCATTTTATTGCATATCTTCCAACATTTCAAAAGGTCAAAAAGGGATACTTTTGTTTTAGGTGGTTTTGCTGGGACACAAAGTGTGGATGGGGTATTGACAATAATTTTTAGGTCACTTCATGACCTACTGACAGCTCTTTATGTAACTGAACAGAGGATTTAAAGCAAGACCAAAGTATCATTATACAGATTTATAAACACATGCAGGGCTGCTTTAAAGGGATAGTAATGCTAGTTTATACACACATTTTAATATTGTACACATTAAAAATATTAGTACAATGAGCTATGTCCCATCTATCAAATATGTATAGCTTAAGAGATCTAAGAATCTAAAGTTCCCCCCTCCCGGCCGTTTCACAGAAGTCTGCCCCCTAGCTGAGAGAAGCAGATTCTTGTCCCAGGACAGTCCTTGCAAACCAGGCACACTTTGTAGACCGTTCCAATGAAGTATTTATTTCTATATTGTGCTATTTCAGTTCTGCTGAAGAGCCGCAGAATGATTCCGGGACCAGAATCTGCTTCTTTCAACTAGAGCCCTGACGTCTATGAAAGGGCGGGAGGGGGGAACTTTAGATGCTTCGATTTCTCAAACTATACATGTTTGAGAGATGGAACATAGCTCATTGTACTAATATTTTCAATATATACAATATTAAATTTTGTTGTAAACAAGCATTACTATGCCTTTAAAGGGATAGTAATGCTTCATAATAAAAGCAGCTCTAATTAATCATCATAGTATTTGGGCTTTGGAGAGTGCCATTTCAATTCTCTCAGAGTTGTAGTTCAAGAGTAATTTAATGACAAAGTATCCTCCCCTCCCCTTTTACTGATGTAACACTGCTCAGCCAGATCAGAAGGGAGATGCCCAGGTAGACTGCAGAGAGGGACAATCTTCAATTAAGATAAGGGAAAAACCTGAAAAACTTGTCAAGGGGGCAGGGCTTTCATTGTTCTCATAGGAAGAAGATTGTCATATTCTGTTATCTGTCTGGTCTATGGAATGGATTCCACATCTGAGAAGAGATGGCTTACACTAGGTAAAATGGGCGGGAGGGTAAAATTTGCTTGTGAATATCTCTCAACCCATGTTTTTTAATGCCTACAAAATAAAGATAAAATGAAGTATTACTATCCCTTTAAGACACTGGTGGGGCTTGGACAAAGCCCATGCTATTGCCCCCCTCCCTACAGTCTTCTTAAAAAAAAAAAAAAAAAGAAGAAATGTACACAGAATACCATAAAATGCAATGTAACATGAATGTTATTTATTTATCTGTAATTATATGTTCACCATGAAATGATGATTCTATATGGGTCTCTATAGGTATTATCTAGTGGTGGTAATAGTAGAAGGACTGCATCCAACTTGCTAGTTTTAGCTTCGTCATTTTGCTGTCGTTTAAAGGGATAGTAATACTTCATTTTAACTTTATTTTATTTTGTAGGCATTAAAAAAACATGAAGAATGATATAAGTCTTATCTCTGAAACCTTTATGGTTTAAGAGATATTCACAAACAAAGTATCCCCCCCCTGTTCAACCAGATCAGAAGGGAGATACCCAGGTAGACTGCAGAGAGGGACAATCTTCAATTAAGATAATGGAAAAAGCTGAAAAACTTGTCAAGGGGGGAAGGGCTTTCATTGTTTTCATACAAAGAAAATTGTCCCCTTCTGTTATCTGTCCTGTCATACAACCAGACTCACATCTGAGAAGAGATTGCTTACACTAGGTAAAAGGGGCGGGGAGGGGAACTTTGCTTGTGAATATCTCATAAACCATAAAGGTTTGAGAAATAAGACTTATATCATTCTTCATGTTTTTTTAATGCCTACAAAATAAAATAAAGTTAAAACGAAGTGTTACTATCCCTTTAAGAACAAAAGTATAACAACTATTACATGGGGTTAAGCCAAACAATATATAATGTGTGTTCTAAAAATACTATTAAAGGCAATAAGGAAGGACTACTATAGAGAAAATACATATAATAGTTAACTTTTTTATGAAAATATGTGTTACAGGGAATTTCTTGCTAAGTACAGTGAGGCTATTCATACCACTGGGAGATTTTTTCATTCAAATGTTATTCAATCTCAAACTTGTTTTTTTCTTTTTTTTTTTTACATTGAATTGTAGTTTTATTTTATACTCATTAGGTGTTGCTATTCCTATCATTTACATTACCACAGAGGGTATTATTAAAAAAAAATTGTCTTTTGCAAATCACTTTGAATTGTTCCTTACAGTTTGACTTTTTTTTATTTGATCTGTAATAAATTCTTAATTAAAAATCTGCTGTTAGTGGAAGTACCCTTGTTTTACCCGGTGTTACAACCTACAGTATATTTTGTTCATAACATATCTTACAGTAGAAGGGGTGTAGGCTAATACGACCCTGGATCACATTGCAGTTGATAGCTTTATCACTAGTAGTTTTATATAAAGAACTAGTGTAAAAGCCCGTGTACACGGGCCAAATTACGTAATGCGCATGACTGCATCCAACAAACATCTACGTTCGGGCAGTCTTTACTGCACATGACTGCATAGGCCTATGTTTGGGCAGCTTATACTGCACATAAATGCATCGGACAAACATAAATCTGGCCTTTTATATTATAAGGATTATCCACTGGACATCAATATAAATCTGTGAGGTAAAACAAGTGATAATGTTAATCACCTGCAATGTAATCTAGTCCATAGTCAGTAATGGACTGGCCCATTGTGTTAATGGGGCTCTCCTGATGGGACCCAAGTTCATTAAAATATTTGATAGGGCCACAGGGTGTGTACATGTGTGCCCAGTATTCCAGAAGCAACTGTTTGGGGTGTGGGGTGGGAGTACCCGTGATTGAAGGGACCTCTGTTAAGGGAAGCAATATTCTGGAAATATTTATTTCATTTTAGGTGTTAACCAAGGTACATTGCCAGTCTCTTTACTACCCTTCGAACATCCAGCCAACCTCAGAAATTTCTCACACCCACACTTTTTTATCTATGCCCACTTCGTATATGTCCCAAAAGATTCAAATCCCATATCTCCATCTCTCAATCATTTTTCAGTTTGAATTAATTAGAAAAGTTTGGGCTTTGGTAGTATTGGAGTTAATGTCTACTGCAGTAGAACCAATTTAAATGCCTTTTTGCATTTTTTTAAAGTGGATTGGGGAATGTGCTCTTGTGTGAGTAACTTTCCATGTTAAACTCAATAAAAAAGGTTAGAAAGAGAATTAATGAAGTCCTTCAATAATTTCTACTTCTCCTATGATTGCTTTAATGGGAAATCATCATGCAATTTCGGCACTTTAGCTTCTAGGTTTGACAATATTAAATTGCTTTCTGATTGGCAACTCGGACACACAGGACAGGGGGGACAGGACTCTGATGAAATTTGGAAAAGACTTTACTATTTTTCTGGGTCAATCTGACTTACAAATTTATAACTCTGATAGGTGTGTAAGATCCCAAATATACTTGCATTGAGCTAATTTCCATCTTGAGGAGGCAAAGGCTATATCATTTAAATTTGTAAACCCAACTCCCAGTATAATTTGAACCTTTGCAGTGTTTATCACAGGACTGGAATAGTTAAACTGACAGTCAACTTCTTCTTGACTTACCATATTCTTCAGATGAATAATATGTAAAGTCAGAGTGCCTACCATGACAGTAAGCACTCTGAATTTCTGCTTCCAGAGAGCTTTCTGTCAGTGAGTGTAAAATCAGGAACAGTGCTACAATGTAAAGCAGTCTCTGCAGCATTAAGTGCTCTGTATGCTATAGTGGAGGCATGCTTTTCTGCTGCAGTGATAGTGTTATGTTGTACTATAGCCCCTGATAGAAAGCTGTCTGGAAACAGTGATCCAAGGAGCTCACTGTCAGGAACATAAAAATCTAAAAAAAAAAAAATAGTTGAAGATGAAAAAATAATAAAAACTATAAGCAATCTGGCATGACATATTATGACTATCTAAAGTAAAAAAAATTAGGCTTATTGTCTCTTGTAATCCTTGTTTTTTGTGATTGAGGTTACCTGGTAAACTGACTGATGTCATTGGCCATTTGGTAGTCTAAAGGTAAATGTATCGTGACTGAAGCAGCAACATCCAATTTTAACCACTTGAGAACCAAAGAGTTGCACATCGTATTGAGTGGAAATTCACTACAAGCCCCTCTGGTCATCAAGGGGTTAATGGAGTGGTAAACTTCTATGTGCTACAGAGCTTTCCCTGCTGAGAGATACTTTATTCAAAAGTCATTACAGTTGACGTGTAATTTTTACATTACTCTGCAGTTTTCTTCTTTGTCATCAGGTGGTGCTATTTCTATCACTTACTATAAAGAGCCATAGTCTATGGCTCAAGCTCTCCCACAAAGTGCACTATAAAAAACAAACACCTGTCTGAAATGTAATTTGTACGTTTGAGCTTTATTAACTGAAATATCGTGTAACAGTAGGAGCATCCATGCTTCAGAAAAGTAATTATAACATACATTTTTTTATTCCTTTAAATCAACTAAATTTAAGTTGATTGATTCTAATGCAGCCCCCTTCCCCCTTTCCAATTATTATTGCATAGGCCTGGTCCTGGAAAGAGAATGTCCTGGAGTCAGGAACATCTGGACGCTACACGGTGGAGACAGTCAGCACGGATGAGGGGGTCATCTCAACTTTGACCATCAGTAATATTGTGAGGGCTGATTTTCAGACCATATACAACTGCACTGCCTGGAACAGCTTTGGATCTGACACTGAGATCATCCGCCTTAAAGAGCAAGGTAAGTGATGCAGTTGTTTGGGAGTGTTTTTTGGGGGGTTAGCTGATTTTAAAACCACGTTCATTGGCAAATTAGCCCTTTGAACTCTATAAGGCTGTGCAATGGATTGCAGAACAATGCTGTGGAGACCTCTCTAGCAATCAAGGGGGTTAATGTCAGGTCAGGTGCTGTGTAGAATATAGCATACTTAAAACGGCTGTAAATATACTATACTAGGAGAAAAGTCCAGCACAGGCCATAGTCAGGGATGTGTTTCCCAATAGTCAGTGTTCACAGCTACCTAAAATGCCATGTTTTCAAGGGCACCTCACTTGTGATGCTTTACCCACATTCTGAGTTGTGGACATGGCCAGAGGAAATCAAATGGTCATTAACCTACACCTGCTCCTGTTTTATGATAGCTAGGCTGACCATACCTCACCTTTAAAAAGGGACACATAGGAAATAGGCATATTTCAGGAGTGCACCAAAATCAAAGCAACCCTGTAGTATGCAATTTTCATGAGTGTCCCTTTTTAAAGGTGAGGTATGGTCAGCCTAATGATAGCTGATTTATTTACCAGTTTGCATGACCTTTTACTGGCCATTGTCTAACCTCTGGATGCAAGAGAGGTTGTAGACTTCTCTAGAAACTGAGGGGAAGAGACATTTTGTGTTTTTAAGTTATTGTCTATGGGCATTTTCTATGTGAGGCAACAGTGGTTGGAACTGGAGGCTGTGTTATGTTATGAGTGGTGATGTGGCAATGAGAGGAGCTAATGGCACCTAGGTTGTCTTGCCTAATGGAATCAGAGATGTAAATCTGGCTTTTCCCAAATGTCAGTTCCATTTTGGGTTGCTTTTAAAACATGGTTTATAATACCATGAACTATGCTGGACTTCTTCTTTTTGCTTTAAGTACATATATGCCATCAGCATAATTGTATGTATCATACTTTAAATAAAGAACCCATATTAGCATATCTACAAGACTAGATTCCCCATTAGACCAAGTAAGAGATTGCTTAGAGCACCTCATTTTGAGGAACATATGACCAGCAGGTCTCCCCAGAGCAATCCCAATTTCCATGCAATAGACGCCCATTAATGGATTATTGTGTCCTTTTAACTAATTTAAATGCTAATCTATTTTTACACAGTTTGCATACCACTCTACTGGCTATTATTTAAGTTCTTAGATGCTAGAGAGGTCTTCAGTGAAATCGTTGGAGAGGAGACCTTTATAACATCCAATGGGATAAGAGATTTTTTTTTCTTTTCTGTCTAAGGCCCTAAGGAAAAATTCATAAAGTCATCAAAAGTTCCACTCTTCATTTGTTCTTTCTAATTACTTGCTTTACCTTGTTTTCTTCTAGTAATACTATTACTTAGTTGGGCATGACTCCTTTCCCGAACAGCATACAAACTTGGCTGATGCCCACAGAGTTCAGACATTTATTAATGCTTTCTATAACCGTAACAACCTCCAAATCAGTCATGAGAATGATCTAAGTGGAGGCCTCATAGGATACAAGGAAGCTGCAGCATGCTGCATAGAGCTGCATTCGCATGAGGCAATACCCCTTCCCATATATAAATCCCAACCCAACACAACTGAACATTTTGCACTGGGGAATACTAATATCTCCTTTAAGAACTGAGCCTAAAATTAGAGATTCTGTGTAGAGATATGACTAAGTGCACTGCTTTTCATAAACACAATAGACAAAGTACTGCAATTATGAATGCTTTTAAAATATTAAATAAAGCTGGAAATAGCCTAATTGTGTCTAATCAAAAATCACATTATATCTAAAATGCCTTGTATCTGTATATGCAATTCTTTTTGATGCAGTGTGTATTTTTGGAATCATCAGCAGAAGGCACATAACTAAATTAAATCCAATCAAGCTTATTCACCTCATCGTTTTCCCATTCTGGATTGTACATGGGAGGTGCATTTCATTAAGCTAAAGAGGTACAATTCTGGAGAAAACCCACTGCAGGAAATGGAACAAATAACATTTCCCCAAGTTTTCATTAATTTAAACGGGACTTTTAACCCCTTGAATGCTAGAGTGGACTACATCTTATTTCTTTGCAATGCATTGGAGACCTTTCTAACGTTCAGCAGGTTGAAAGTTAAAACCCTCATTTAGCTCATTGAAAATGTTCAATAGTATGCTCCAAAACTGCACCTTTAGCACACTGAACTGCATATATGGTCATATCTAATCACGATGCAAAAAATAAATTGAGGTCAATGGTGGTGTGTTTCAAAATGACATGTTATGCTTTCTAAACAGCAATTGCTCTCTATTGGTTAAAATATTTTTGTCTGATAATTTCTGTTTCAGAAATTATAACAATGCCTAAAATCTAGTTTTGGATGTGTTTTTTTGCAGAAACCAATATGGATTTTCCTTTTCCATTTCTTAATTATTTATTTATTTTCAAATTTCTGCATTAGCAATGTATACCTTTGGGTTAAAAACCCAAGCCCTTTCCTCGTACCTCATAATATATATCTATCTCTATATATATAAATATATATATTATAATATAATTACTCTACAAACTTTTTTATAACCCCTGTGCATATACACACACAAATATGCACACACACAGTCTTACAAACACATACACTCACACACACACATACACACGAATACATGCACTCACACACATATACTCACACACATACACACTAATACATGCACTCACACACATATATACTCACACACTTACACTCACACACTAATACATGCACTCACACACATATGCACACACATACAGTCACACACTAATACATGTACTCACACACACACATACACACTAATACATGCACTCACACACACACACACATACACTCACACACTAATACATGTACTCACACACACATATGCACACACATACACTCACGCACTAATACATGTACTCACACACACATACACATTAATATACACTCTCACACACATACACTCACACACACACTAATACATGAACTCACACACATATATACTCACACACATACACTCACACACTAATACATGTACTCTCACACACACATACACTCACACACTAATACATGCACTCACACACATGCACTCACACACATGTGCACACACATATATATACCTACATATACACTCACATGTGCATACACACACACATATATACTAGAGAATAACTGTGTTATTCTTACACTTATATACCAACCAATGATGACAGCAATCTCTATTATTACTTTAATTGTCTCGCTAAACTGTAAACTGCATAATTAATTCTTGAGTTTTCTGAATTACATTAAACTATATTTCACTTTATTCAGAGTAGTTTTTTTTGTCAAGAGGCACAGGGCCCACATTCATAGAATTGCTCTGAAAATCATAGAACAAACAGAAAACAGAGCTTTGAGTGCTTTGTGTACTTCTGCCTTAAGCACCAGGTTTCTTTGGAAGACCTAAGACCTAATTAGAAGTCGGCCTGCCATCCAAAACCAAGTTTAGTGTGTTATACAAAGAAATAAAAATTGCTTATATATATATGTTGTACTAGTTATTTTTCTGTACAATAAATTGTTTGCAATAAGTTAACCTTAATATTTTGATGGCACAGTCTGGCAATTAATGATAATTCACTGAGCATTATGCTAATTAGTGCTGTTCTCGGCCAAACATACCTGTTAGAAATGTCCCCGGTGTGTAGGTTCTCCCTAGACTCATTCATAGCACAGTGATCATGACTGTGACTATGAGAATATATTCTGCAAACCCCATGTGAAAACAAATAACATGAAATGTGTATGTTAAGACATGTTTGCAGGAAATTGCACATGGTATCACACCATTTCTTGACCCATCCGCCCTAATACAATTAATTTGTATAATCTTATTAACACTTCTTCAAAACCTATTCAATGAATCATTATTGAGTAGCTGAAGAACAGTAATGAGCAGGTGCCTGTGAACTGAGTGAGGTCAATAGACTCTTTACTTGTAAAGTGCTCTACCAGAAGGAAATACATTGATATTTATCTCCTTTTCAAGAATGACCTCGAATCGTGATTTTCCCTTAACTGTTTATGATACAAAGAGAAAATTGCCATTTTCAGTCACGCACAATAACTGTACAGTTGGAGAAGATTTTGAAATACGAACAATCAATGGCCAAGTTCTCAAAAAAGTTATTTATTTATCTGAAAATAATCTAAGATACGTGTAAGCATTTCTTCACCATCATACAAATTAAGATGCAAGATCTGCATGTGATTTTTTTCAGCAGCCATTTTCCTTTCTAGTCTTCATACTATGCTGTGTCTTACATGGTACAGTGAAGCCTCCTTACCAGGAAGTGGGGGCTGTAAAGATACATGGCGTCTTCCAGCTGCAGGACAACACACGCAAATCATATTCAGTTCTATCAAATAATCATCCTTTTAAAACTTGACACATATGAAAAACACACTGTGTGGTTAGAGGTTTCATTGCTGGGCTGAAAGGGTTTCCAGGCAGCAAGCATTTGTGACCCATTTTAACCTTTTTGAGTGCCGGAGAGGTCTCCAACATATTGTTTTGCAATGCATTAGCTATATCTCTGACATTCAAAGGGTTAAAGAGGTGATCTGGCAACCCTAGTTGGTAGCTCTTGGGGATCAAACTTGAGTACCCCTGCGGACTTTGAATCCATTCCAAGCCTTTCAGATTTGTTTGTAATGTGGTCATTATGGCTGGTTAGATCCAAAGTACAGATGTACCCAGACAACTTTATGATTCATCATCTCTTTCTGCACCATGACTTGTTCAGTAAACAAATATCCCATGCAAAAGTAGTTGCTTACACAATCAAGAAAACAACACAGAAAAAGAAAAGTTAAATTTAACTACAGCTTTATATATATATATATATATATATATATATATATATATATATTTCCCCAAAGATTTATATGAGTTAGACAACAATCTGGAGACATCCATATTTCAGATGCCAAAAAAATTGTTTCAGGTTTACCTTTAAATTTCTCAATAATGGAAAGGCTGCATAATGGATTTCTTTTCTTTAAAGGGGATCTATCACCACTATACAACAAAACCGTTTTTGTTTGCTGAAATTAAAAAAATCAATACAGTCCTGCAATTACTTCTGGGCAGACTGCGGATAGCTGATCTGTGCCTCAGTCTGCTGCTCTGCCTCTCTCTATCCAGACTCCTCCGATGATGGAGGCTTTCTGTCTGTAATCTGGTGCACTTTCATTGGCCAGAAATCGATCTCTGCCAATGAGAGCACTCCTGCTTATAGACAGAAAGCTTCCATCATTGGAGGAGGCTGGCTAGAGGGAGGCGAGTGGAGGCAGAGTGGCAGACTGCGGCACAGATCAGGTAACTGCAGGCGGCCCGGAAGTAGGTGCAGGGCTGTATTTATTTTTTTTAATTTCGGCAAACATTTTTTAATTACAAATTAATACGCTTTTCACTATATTCAATATATAACAAAACAATTTACGCAACATTGTATAGGGGTGATAGATCCCTTTTAAAATGAAATACCAATGTAGGTGCTATAGCCCAGTTTATAGCAGGACACAGACAAACTGATGTACTTAGTACAACTAGAGCAATTCTTATCATCTCCACCAACGGTAAAAAATAAATATTCCCTAAATTCCTGTTGATTTAAATTGTGCTTTTAACCTATTAAATATTAGGAAGGTCTCCAATTGCTTTGCAATATGTTTGAGACCTCTCTAGCAGTTAACCCTTAGAGTGCCTGAAAGGTATCTAGTTCATTCCATTGCAATGTGTTGGATACCTCCTGGCACTGAGTGGGTTAAGCCTTAAATCTAAAGGGGATAAAATCCATTTTCATATCAATGTGTTTATTTGACCCCTATGGTTCGGATGATTTCTCCCAAAAAATGTACCAGTTCATCTTTTTACGTAGTCTCAATATCCTGAGAGCCACTGATTGGCATTTGTAGAATGCTGAACAATGCATTTTCATACAAAGCGACTTGGAAATGATTTACTTCTATAAAGTGACTCTGTATTGGGGTATAATTTGTATGTCAGTGATTCAGCATTCAAGCTAAATGATAGATGTCATGCCACATTTCTTGATATTTATAGCTTTCGATTGTAGCTAATTTAATCAAGTGATTTAGCTGTAACTCTAAGGGCCATATGTTCAGAATAAAAGTGGAGGAGTTCTGATGCAAACCAGTTGCACTATACGGGAGAACTAAAAATTCCTTTTGATTTAAAGGGACAGTAATGTCCCATAAAACAATTCTTCTAGTTTTGTAGATGAAGAAAAAAAAACTTTCTCTGTCGTCCAATACAGGTTACTGGTAACTTTGGGTAGATGATCCGCCCCTTTAAGTAGGCAGGAACAATTCTAGAAATGACTGCAGGGGGTGGAGCCTACCTTCCCTCCTTGGCTGCAGCTAGCCAACCAGCTCCAGAAAGATTTGTTCCTTGGTGAAGATAACACAGGCAAGAGAACAGTTCTGCTATAGTTTTAGAGTCTTTTTTATTTTTCTGTTAGATATGGAATACCACCATTAGGCGGATAACCATAACTGACAATGCCCTTAGATGTGGCTAGCTCAGTAACCAGGTGTTTTTTGTGGACCTTAAGCCCTGAGGGGGAAAATCTTGATTCCAAGTGCTTCCCCGGGAGTTACCCACTGAGGTTACTTCTTTCTACATGATAATCTGAAGACAGAAGATCTGCAGGAAAGGTGAGCAACCCTTTGAGTGCTGCAGGTCCACTTGTCCCACAGTGCTCCTCCGCACAGGGGTTGTTCCTGGGAGTTCTTATTGCACACTCCTGCACTCACTGGGTCTTTCCTGTTATGTCTGTCAGTGTTTGGAACAACTTTATGTGGTAAATTAACCCTTTAACTGCTGGTTGGCATCTTTTGGGGATGGTTATTGGCACTTTCCCTACTCGGTTCAGTGTTTTCTGGGTCTGATTACATGTTCTAGTGATGTTTCATGTATTTTTATTTCTCAGTTCTAACTTTGACAAAAATGTGTTCTGCGCCTTTAAGGCGCTCTCATTCTACTCGATCTATTGGGGTCTCTTGGGCTTACAAGAATCAGGCCTCTGCTGATCAGTTGTGCAAGGCTGCCACTTGGTCGTCTGTGCACAGCTTTTCGAAGCACTACCATGTTAATGTGTTGGCATCTGCTGATGCCAGCTTTGGGAGGAAAATCCTGGAGGCAGTTTTGCCTGTCTAGGATTTTCTTTTGTTCCTTCAATTTTGAGCCCCGTTGGTTCTAGTTCAGTGTGCTATGTAACAGTTTGGGGTGTTGTTACCCCTGTTTATTGTCCATTGACACTTTATTGTTGTTGGGCTGTCTCTGATCTGATGGTTCATATACGCGTTGGTGACTTTGGGGGGCTTGCGCCTGGTCCTGGCCTTACTTCCCACCTCTGGGAAACTCAATGGTTGGACATCCCAAAGTTACCAGTAACTTGTATTGGACGACAGAGGATTTTAGTCTTACCCGTTAAATCCTTTTCTCTTAGTCCATAAAGGTTACTGGTCTCCCTCCCTGTCAAGAGAACATGCTTGGCTCTCCTGTGGCAGACCATGGGGGTCCTTTGGGGTCACGCTCACAGGAGTCTTCATCCCTTCCACTATCGAGTCATAGTTAGTGTCTCAGATCTTTCTGTAGCTGTTTGGCTAGCTGCAGCCAAGGAGGGAAGGTAGGCTCCACCCCCTGCAGTCATTTCTAGAATTGTTCCTGCCTACTTAAAAGGGTAGATCGCCTACCCAAAGTTACCAGTAACCTGTATGGACTAAGAGAAAAGATTTAACAGGTAAGACTAGAATCCTCTTATATGCCACAAATCTTATCTTTATGGTTTGAGAGATATTCGCTTTGAAAGTTCCCTTCTCCCTCCCGTTCTCCTGATGTCAGCTCCTGATGTCAGCTGTAAAGTCCGCCGACTTGTGGAGGCTCTTCAGCAGAGTCGAAATTGTGTTATTTAAAAATAATTACTTCATGACAACAGTCTACAAAGTGTGCTTGCAAACCAGGCACACTTTGTAGACCTTTTTTTTTAATAACACAATTTCGGCTCTCTACAGAGCTGCCAGCTGGTCCCCGGACCGGGATCTTCTGCTGTCAGCACAGCACTGACGTCAGGAGAAGGGGAGGGAGGGAGAACTTTAGATGCGAATATCTCTCAAACCTTTACGGTTTATAGGATTTGTGGCATATAGTTTTTTTTTTTTCCATCTACAAAAATAGAAGAATTTGTTATGGGACATCAGTGTCCCTTTAAAGAGGAACAATCACCTCCTGGAAAGTCCTTCTTATTTAAATCTTGCTGGCCAATAAATGTTCATACTGGTTTTCTTTTTTTTTAAAAAAAACTCTGTATTAATGAAAATATAAGCTTTAGACTCTAACTGTATGATGTCACTTCAGGACAGGCTCTGCCCCGCAGCCTGTCAGTCTTTGCTTCTTCCACGCCCCAGTCGTTCCCCATTGCCACCTCCTCCTCTGGCTGAGGAAACCCGTATGTGACCTAGCGTGCTCTCATTGGCAAGAAAGCATGTCACTTTCAGTTCTCCCCTATAGTGAAAATGGTTTGCACCAGAAGTCCTCCATTATTCTTTTGAACATACTGCACTTATAAGGGTGCATGACGGTTCTGAATCCAGAGACAATGGAAAAATGTGATCCAGACTAAAACTGGATGAATATATAAAAGTACTATTTCTCACAAGAATGAAAGTATAATACAGATTGGCATAGTGCATGTTAGAAGTGTCCATATACAAGTAACAGTAGGTATCATTAAAGGGACAGTAATGGTTCACATAAACAGCAGCTCCAATTAATCTTCATAGTATTTGAGCTATATTTCAATACTATCAGAGTTGTAGTTCAAGAGTAATTGAATGATAAAATATGCCCCTCCTGCCCCTTTTACCTAGTGTAAGCCACCTTCCCTCAGATGTGGAATCTGGTCCACAGACCAGACAGCTCACAGCAAGGGACAATCTTCTTACTGTGAGAACAATGAAAGCCCTGCCCCCATTGACAGGTTTTTCAGGTTTTTCCCTTATTTTAATTGAAGATTGTCCCTCTCTGCAATCCATTTGGACACACCCTGCTGCTCTAAGGTGAGCAGTGTTACATCAGTAAAAGGGGTGGGAGGGGGGATACGTTATCATTCAATTACTCTTGAACTACAACTCTGCCAGTACTGAAATAACTCTCTCCATGGCCCAAATACTGTGAAGATTAATTGGAGCTGCTTTTATTATGAAACATTGCTATCCCTTTAAAAATATAGATATAGATATATACACCCACCAGGCTGCTGTATGACAGAGTATGTTATCATATTCACAGAGATTTATATTTAAAAAACATCAAGGACCAAGCAGAGATGTGCTGTTCTTCAGAATGGTAATGAAAGCAATGGGAAGTATGTGTAAAAGAAAAGTGGAAAAATTCTGGGGCAAACTAACTGTATTATAGGGGAACACTCCCACCGATTTACATGGATCATTTAACCCTCTGAGTTTCAGAGAGGTATCCAACTCATTGTGAAGCAATGCACTGAATACTCCTCTGGCACTGAAAGGGTTGAACAATTAAAAAAAAAGAGAAGCGCACTATATAGGAGCAGCCCCTTACGGAAAGCAGTCAAAATAAAAAACAATCAAACAACAAACCTGCACTCCTCCATTCTAATTGTGAAAAGTGTGCCCTGTATTGGGCATGTATAATAACACTGTTGATAAATATGAGTACTTAGTTAACTAGATGTTGGCCAAAAGAAGTTTAAGCTTGCCAGCCCTATCAAGGTACCTCAAAATATGGCAAGTACCTGCTCTAAACACCTGAAAAAATAAAGTCCTGAGGAGATGTTATAATAAACGCATAGGAGGGGACCATTTATTATAGTATTTATGATGCCTCAGGGCTTTATTTTAATTTAGATAGGGATTTTCAGGTGTTTAGAGTAGGTACTTGCCATATTTTGAGGTACCTTGACAGGGCTGGCAAGCTTAAACCTCTTTTGGCCAAAAATCTGGGTAACTAAATCTTCATATTTATCAACAGTGTTATTATACATGCCCAATACAGGGCACACTTTTCAGTATTAGAATGGAGGAGCGCAAGTTTGTTGTTTGTTTGGTGTTTGTGTTCTGCCCAGTGTTTGGGGGACTGGAGAACCCTCTCATTCCTTGCTGCATACTTCAGTCTCTTTATTTCTTTCCAATTTTATAAACTATATGTATTGTATACACTAAGGGGAGTTAGCGCTGTGAGCTATTCTTTTTAGTCAAATTAAAAACAATTCATCTTTATTAGGCAGTAATAAAAATTGAAAAGTACTGATCATGAGTAAGTGCGGTTTGCAAGAAATGCGTTGATCAAGACCACTGGCATATACCACCTCTTTGCACCAATTTATGGAATACTATTTCTGAATGAAGTGTCCTTGGAAAGAGATGTCATATTGGTCACATGTAAAGTACTTTTCAGTTTTCATTACTGCCTAATAAAGATGTATTGTCTTTAAGTTAACCGCTCTTCTCTTTTTTTTTGGTTGTTGTATGTCTGGAAGCTGAAGGGGAGGTTTGACGCAGCACTTTGAAGCCCCAATGTTTTTATACAGGCAGTTGTTCCGAGGCTATATACTTTTTTGCACCTTGACCTTTGTCCTGTTACCTTTTATATGGATTTGACTGACTGCTGAATCTCTTCTTGCTGTTGTTACTCAAAGGATTGAACCCTGAACCTTTGGATGCTAGAAAGGTCTGCAAAGCATTGCTTCTCTAATCATTGGAAATCTCGCTAACATTCAAGGGGTTAAATAAGCCCCATTTAAATCAATCTGAATCTTGGGAATGTTTATATGTTCCCTATGGAGCATTTGGTTTGCCCCAAATTGCTTCACTTTTATACATAAGGACCATTGACCCATTTTTATAAAAGCAAACTGGAGTTATTCTGGAGTAAGCCAACTGCTCCATAGGCATTATATTGAACTGGACCTTTAACCTCTTGAATGCTAGTGATGTCTCCAATGTATTGTGAAGCACTGGACAATCAGACAGAGAGAACAGTAGGATTCCAGAGCTTTTACATGTTGTAATCATTGTAACAATCTAGAAAACAAAGCTCTGAATACTATATAGCAGTTTCCTGCATTTAAAAAACTGACATAAACAGAGGTGAACAAAGATTATTTGTAAAGAAAGTTTATTCTGTGGATATTTGACTTGTACAATGCTGCAGAGCCAGAGGGCCAAGTAACATATTACTGTTACAACAGTTTATCACTTGAACTCCATTACATTGTCTGTAAGGTTATTATGGCTCGCTAATGTAGTAGAAGAGCTGGAGGAGCCTTCAAGGTGAACTCCTGCCTGTGGATTCTTCATATTGTACTGACACATCCAGTGAGGTGCTTTTAGTTTCTACTTGTCTTTTTCACTTGCAAGAAGAATGTGAAGAATGTGAGTCAGGAAGTACTCAGGCAGCCATTTTGATCTTTGCATTTGATGATTTATTTGTAAACCCCTTTGAGTGCCTGAGAGGTGTTCAACTCATTTATCTATCTTTCCATCTATCTATGTATCTATCTATCTATCTATCTATCTATCTATCTATCTATCTATTTATCTTTTTCCAGTTAATTTACATTTGAGGCACATTTCCATAATTTAGAAGTTCTTGCTGGTCATTAACATAGGTCTAAGACTAACTTATTTTTTTACTGATTTTCTTAAAAGAGGTTTTTTTGGTGGGGGGAGTTGGACAGATAAAGCTACATGTGGATTAGCATAGAAGGTTTTTCCCTAAAATTAAGTAAACTGACTCCAGAAAACCTTTGCTAATGATCAGGTTCTTCATTTACTGACCACGGGGCTGATTGTATTTCTTGACGTGTTTAAGATATTCAGTCTGCCTTTGTTGTTTAGCAGATATTGCCATTAGCACCATGCTTCTAGTTACATTATTAGTTTCCCATTTTAACTTATGCTTGTTTATTATATGTGAGGTGCGTGAAAAGAGGCCCCTGTAGGTGTTTGATAAAGTTTTTCTTGAGATAGGTGGAGAGTAGAGATTTGAGCAACTTTGTTTCATGTTTTGATTCAGCAGACAATGAATAAGTTCCTATTCAATTTGAATTAATTTCTGGATGAAACATGAAGGGGGAATGTGGGAGAAGTAGAAAGCAAGACAGAAGGAAAGACTGTAAGAGAGACAGGGAAAGAGTGGGAGAGAACAGGAGAGAGAGAGAGAGGGAGAAAGCAATATAGAGGATTGGTGGTGAGCAGCAGAGAGAGAGAATGAGTGGGAGAGGGATAGAGATATGAGAGAGAAAGAGAGAGAGAGAGAGAGAGACCAGCAAACTTCTGTAGTAAGTACTTTCAACCTACTGAAACAGTTTTCCTACTTTGTTCAGATGAGTGGGACTAATCTGTTCGGGAACTTGCTTTGACTGGTGTTGAGGGCATTAAACATCATATGATGACTTTTACACCTAACTTAGTGATCCAAATGACAAATGAGAAGTGGAACAAAACATCTGTTTCATAAAACGTGTTTCAGGTCTTATGAAATGTCTTTTTTCATATGAAAGCCAAATTTACAGAGAGGAGCATAGTGATTAAAGGTATATCGTTTGTCTGGCTTAGCCGTTTGAGGATTTTGTTTTGTATTCAAGTCGGATCTAAACTTTGATATTATGGGCTTTATGTACAAAGACAGAGGCCGTATTCAGAAAGTAAAATGGTACAGCTCTGGAGCAAACCAACTGCAACATAGGGAATACATTAAAATTCCCAATTATTTAAATGGAGTTTGGAATCCCTTGATTGCTAGAGAAGTCTCCTCTGGATTGCATTGCTTCACAATTCATTCACAATTCAAACGTTCAAGGTGTTAACCCTTTGTGTTCCATAGAGGTATCAAATGCATTTCAATGTGTCGGATAACTTCTTGCGCTTGGTGGTTTAAAAGCCCTATTTTAATCAAGTGGAGTTTTGTGAATTGTCATTTGTCCCCTTTAAAGGGATAGTAATGTTTCACAAAAACAGCAGCTCCAATTAAACTTCATAATATTTGAGCCATGGAGAGTGTTATATCAATACTGTCAGAGTTGTAGATCAAGAGTAATTGAATGATAAGGTATCCCCCTCCTGCCCCTTTTACCTAGTGTAATCCACATCCCCAGGAATCTGGTCTTAAGACCAGACAGATCACAGCAAGGGACAATCTTCTTACTGTGACAACAGTGAAAGCCCTGACCCCTTGACAGGATTTTCATGTTTTCCTTATGCTCACTGAAGATTGTGCCTCTCTGCAATCCATCTAGACAGTCTTGCTGCTCTGAGGTGAGTAGTGTTACATCAGTAAAAGGAGCGGGAGGGGGATACTTTATCATTCAATTACTCTTGAACTCTATGGCCTAAATACTATGAAGATTAATTGGAGCTGCTTTTATTGTGAAACATTACTATCCCTTTATTGCAGTTGGTTTGTTTCTGAATACTTTCCAAAGAACAATAAGTTGGAGGGAGAGCAAATAAAAATTCATATTGATTGAAATTGGCCCTTTAACCCCTTGAATGCCAGGGAGATATCCAGTACATTACAGAGTAATGTTTTGGAGATATCTTTAGCATTTAAATGGATTAAAAGCCCAATTTTGATCAATGAGGCTTCATTATCTCCATAGGAACAATTGTTTTAGTTCTGAACGGCTCCTTCCTAAATACTGACCAAACTGAAATACTGTGGGGTAAACCAACTGCACCTCGTTTTTTTATTGATTTAAACCCCTTGTATGAACTCCATTGTATTGTGATGCAATAGGGAGTTTTCATTTGTCCTTATGGTACCTTATAGTACAGTTGTTTTGCTCCAGTATTGCTATTGTACATATGTCCAGACTTGGGAACTCTTCCGATCTGCCTTGGAGTCTCTGTTTTTCAGATTTCATTACTGGGTCCCTGGGGACAGAGGTTAACCCTTTGAGTGCCAGAGAGGTGTCCAAAGCATTGCATTACAATGTTTTGACTACCCCTCTAGCACCTAAGGGGTTAATACTTAGGGCCGTATGTTCAAAGAGATAACGACAAAATTGTCATATGAAAGGCAAAAATAAGTAATTGTATGCATGAACAATATATTTTCTATAGAGTATACGACAAAAAACTAGCAATGTCCGTTGTGTATGACACAATTCCAGAATTGACGGGCAAATAGGTGTGGCTAGGGCATGGCTAAACTATTCTACAGTGTCGTATAGAGGAAAAGAAAATTCGTTGTAACTAACGACAAAAAAATGTCAAATGACAAAATTTGTACGTTAAGAAAAAAGTGAAGGGAAAGTGTTCTGAATGTAAGAATTTTTGTCTTTAGTTAAGACATTTTAAAAGACATGATTGTCGTTAAGACATCTTTTAAGACATTTTTGTCTTTAGTTAAGACATTTTTTTGTCGTTCCATACGACAATTTCAGTCAGGACAAACGACATATTTCCAGTCACAACCAACACTCTCTGAAAATATTAATAATCCCAACGACACTGTACTTTGAAAAGTCGTTACAAACGACAAAAGCTATTTTGCTGCCTCTTTGAACATATGCCCCTTAGTGAGCTCCCTGGTAACCCCGCTCTCTTCTGTCCACTCGCGCCACATTCCAATCACTTTCCATACACTTTCAGGGCAAACTTTGTCTTCCTTTCTGTCAGTCCTGTCTGCTCAATTATGCCCCGCCCATATTCTGACACAAATCATTTCATTTAGGCAATCCCACAGCAACACTTTCTTGGTATTCCAGGAGCTTTGGACAAGATGGTTCCTGAATATATATATTTCTGTCTGTGTTTTGTTAGCTTTCATTTCCTATGTAGTTTATTCCATTTTCATATTGTATTGTCACAGCACCTGGCAGCAGAATTGGTTTGGAAGAAAGTTGTTAGCAGCCAATATTTTTATTGCTCTTTCTTTATTAGATTCCTCTGAATGACAATATGCAGGAGAAAGAAAAGGCGACAAGAGTTGCACAAAGATTTTCCAAACCTCAGATCTAAAGGGTATCTTAACCCCTCGGATGTTAGATAGGTTTCCAAAGCATTGCTTTGCAATGGGCTGGAGAGCTCTTGAGTATCCAGTGGGTTAATAAAAGAAAATTGCAGAACCCAAATTTTGGCCATCTTTCCTGATACAAACTTCTATTCATACTGGTGTTATAAAACATTAACACACAGAACTAAAATGTTATAATATACATTTAATCCCTTTGATGCAGATGATGTCTCCAATGCATTGCAAAACAATGTGTTGTAGACAGCTGTATCACCAAAGGGTTAAATATCCTATTGTTAAGACTTGTTCAGGCTAGAAACTATAAATATGATCTATTTGTTACATGAAGCCTAAAATCAAGTTATAACTGTGCCCTGTGCAGGCATCCATTCAGGTTTTGTACAGCAGTTTAGGGCCATCTTACCTTAACCAATCTTGGTATAGGGGTCTGAGGGCCTTATGTTCAAAAGAAATGTGAAGTACCTCTGGGGAAAATAAAATAAGATTTAACACCTTGAAAGCAATACATTGGAGACCTCTCAAGAATTCAAAGGGTTAAGCAGTGATGTAACAATAGGGGTCGCGCCTGGGACCGGGCCCGTTACTCCAGGGGCCCAGCCACCCCCTGTGATTCTGGCGCCCGCAAGAATCAAGCTGAGGTCTGTGCTTCAGCACAGACCTCTAGCTGCTGAGCTCCCTCTTCGGCACTCTACTAATGCAGAGCTCTGGGAGATGACACCATCTACCAGCGCTCTGCATTACTGAAGAAAGGACCTCGTGGGCGCTCCAGCTTCTGAGTTCTGTGCAGAAGGCACAGACCTCTCCTGCCATGCTGCTGGACCACCAGGGAGGTAGGAGATGGACACTGGGGGGGTCAATAGGGGCAATGTGGAGGTGGAGATTGGGAGCAATGTGGAGATTGGGGGCAATGTGGAGGCAATGAGGAGATTGGGGACAATGTGGGGGCAATGTGGAGATTGGGGGCAATATGGAGGCAATGAGGAGATTGGAGACAATGAGGGGGCAATGTGGAGATTGGGGGCAATGTGGAGGCAGGCAATGTGGAGATTGGGGGCAATGGTAGGCAATGAGGAGATTGGGGACAATGTGGGGGCAATGTGGAGATTGGGGGCAATGTGGAAATTGGGGGCATTGTGGAGACTGGGGGCAATGGGGGGCAGTGTGGAGATGGCTAGTTGATGTGGCCAATGGGGGGAGGCAAATATGGTCAGGGGGGCCTATGGCAATTTTTGCACCAGGGCCCGGTTTCTAGTTACACCTCTTTTAAGAAGTCCATTTAAAGCGGAACTACCACCGCACAACATCTTTAGCTTAATTAAATCACCATCTGGCGACTAGTTGCTTAGTAGCGCTAGTCGCCAGAATTATTACCTTATTTAATAGATTTATGCTTTTTTCCTTAGCTGACAGTAGCACGGCGAGCGGACATCTTGCCATAGTGACGTCAACATGCCTGCGCTGTCAGTCCCTTTTGGAGCCGGCCGGCTCCTAGCAACGCCTCCTAGACCCGGCTGGGACTGACAGTGCAGGCGCGCGGACGTCACTATGGCAAGATGTCCGCGCTCCGTCCTGCCTGTCACCCATGGAAGAAAGCTTAAATCTATTAAATAAGGTAATAATTCTGGCAACTAGCGCTACTAAGCAGCTAGTCGCCAGATGGGGACTTAATTAAGCTAAAGATGTTGTGCAGTGGTAGTTCCACTTTAAATGTGGATTCCTATTTCTCTCTGTGTCTCAGCTAGTTTATCCTAAAATTACTCCACTTTTTTTTTGAACATAAGGCTCTTAACCGGCATATAAAGAGTTAAGAAGTGATTCAGTATTGTATTTAAACAATAAGGGATAAGAGAACAGCCTTTCTGAGTAGAATAGTTTTTTACTAATCTCAACAATCAACAAACCAAATGGGCTATCAGAAACAGAAAACATTTACAACGTTCCAATTGATTTAAATGGGGCTTTTAACAGCAAATGAGGTGGAGACCTCTCTACTATTTAAAAGTTTAAAAGCCCCATTTAAATCAATGGGAATTTGTACCTCCCCCTTGTGGTGCAGTTTATGCACTTGGTTTGTCCATAGGGCCCAATGGGTGCACATAAGTTAACAATGGTGCAATAACAGGTGCATTGTGTAACATGGACGCCTTAGTGCACACGGTATGGCGAATTGGGTTTCCATTATTCTCTACTCAGCTACACAGTGTGCACTAAAGTACGTACCCAAGATACAATGGGATGCTGACTTGGGGCATAGCATAAGCACACATAATGTGATTCACTTCTTTTGAGATTAATCACATTTCTGAACCTTGCAGGTCATGAAGAATTGCCAAAAAACTGGAAAATAATGTTTGCAACATCTGTATTTGTAAAGATTTAATTGAATGGATAGACTTGTCTAGAAATAAAGTCTTACTTGACTGAGTTGCTTTATCAGATAACTAGAATAATATTTAATGACCTGTCAGTTTTCAGATATGATTGATAGGAAAAGTACCGCAGCTAATTAACATCTACTATATCTCAAGAGCACATTTTATCAATTTGAAATTTAAAATAATCAGTTAAAATATGCAGTTATGATTTTTCAGTGCTTTTAAAAATCACAGATAATCATTAATTATAATTCGTAGAAAATGTCCCATATAAACAAGTAAAAACTTAAAGGAGCAGTACAATTTTTAAATGAAAAAATATGATATAGAAAAATATAATTCCCATTGATTTAAATGGGTTTTTTAACACCTTGAATGCTAAAGAGATCTGCAATATAGTGCAATCAGTGGGAATTTGGGGAATTTTGTATTTGTTTACTATGACACAGTTGGTTTGTTCCAGAATTACTGAAATTCTTAGTACATCAGCCTCAATGAGTCTCCATAGCAGTAAAAGTAGGTCCAACATGCTGGTGAGATAGTTCAGTTGGTTAATGCACCAGCTGTAGCATATGTTTAAAGGGATAGTAATGTTTCAGAATACAGGCAACTCCAATTAATCTTCATATTATTTGGGCCATGGAGAGTGTTATTTCAATACTGTCAGAGTTGTAGTGCAAGAGTAATTGAATGATAAAGGATCCCCCTCCCCTTTTACTGATGTAACACTGCTCACCTCAGAGCAGCAAGATTATCCGGATGGATCGCCAAGAGGGACAATCTTCAGTAAGCGTAAGGAAAAACCTGGGTATAAGGGTTTTCCTTATACACACAGTAAGAAGATTGTCCCTTGCTGTGAGCTGTCTGGTTGAAGGACCAGATTCCATATCTGAGGGGAGGTGGCTTACACGAGTTAAAAAACTCTGACAGTATTGAAATAACTCTCCATGGCCCAAATACTATGAAAATTAATTGGAGCTGCTGTTTTTGTGAAACATCATTATCCCTTTAAACCTCAGTGGTGCAGGTTCTAGTCCTGGCAAGGTCATCTCAGCCTTTCACCCTTCCGCGGTAGATAAAAGGAGAACAAAGAAAATACTTGAAAACAAGAGACAATCTCAATGCACCCTTCCTGGCAAAATGTTTTCATAAACAGAAAACATGCCTCATTTACTTTTTCAAAGAAAATGTGTCATCTTGGGAATAGTTAAGTAAGACAACTTTGTGGACAATTTTTATTGCAATAAGACTGGAAAACGTGGCCATTGGCCAATCAGATAATGCTAACCACTATATGAGAGTTTTATGACTACCCCTGCATTTAACTTTCAGGTGAGCTCAGTGCAACTTTCAGGTGAGCTCAGTGCACAGGAAACGGTAATACCAGTATGGCAGCTGTGTCACCTGATTGGTATCTCCTGTTTGAACAAAGCTACACTGTAGTAAGATCAGTAAGGTAGTCATCTGCAACTGATGAGTCATTTATATGCCACAGTTGATCATGGCTAATGCTTTAAGCAGTACTTATCTGTGTTCAACTCTGACCCACTGACCTACGATATGCTCACCCCAATGTCATCACTTTGCTGAAGATAAAATGAAGAGAAAATATTGCATTAGCACAAAAACAAGACATAGTTTTCTTTACTTGTTACTCTTTTAATGAATGCTCCACTTAAAGGGATAGTAATACTTCGTTTTATCTTTATTTTATTTTGTAGGCATTAAAAAAACATGAAGAACAATATAAGTCTTATCTCTCAAACCTTTATGGTTTGAGAGATATTCACACGCAAAGTTTCCCCTCCCACCCCTTTTACCTAGTGCAAGCCATCTCTTAGATATGGAATGCAGTCCATAGACCAGACAGATAAAAGCAGGGGACAATCTTCTTCCTATGAGAACAACGAAAGTCCTGCCCCCCTTGACAAGTTTTTCAGGTTTTTCCCTTATCTTAATTGAAGATTGTCCCTCTCTGCAATCTACCTGGGCACCTCCCTTCTGCTCTGGCTGAACAGTGTTACATCAGTAAAAGGGGAGGGAGGGGGATACTTTGTCATTGAATTACTCTTGAACTACAACTGTGACAGAATTGAAATAACACTTTCCAAAGTCCAAATACTATGATGATTAATTAGAGCTGCATTTATTATGAAACATTACTATCCCTTTAAGTATATTTATTACCTATTTTATCCGTTACATTTGTGAGTTGTATCCTTAGAATTCTTAAATGTACAAATATGTGCCATTATGAAGTGCAGGGGGAACTTTATTTATAAATTAATAACATTGCTATCATGCTTCAGGGCTAAGTAATAGCTAATAACCCTTTGAGTGTCAGAGGTATGCCCAAAGCATTGCATTGTAATGCTGCTCAGATATTTATATTCACTCAGAATGGCATAACGATCAGCAGGGTTTAACCAACGGATACACATTATGGTAGCTTTGGTTGAATGAAGAGAAATGAGAAAGTCTTTCTTCTGTCATTGCTGTGGAAAGTTTGTTCCAGCATATCTGTGTTGCAGTTCACACTGTGAGTGAAGGGGTTAAAAGATGTTAGACTGTTGGAGGGCCTCCAAGCCAGCTCAGATTTTATTAAATGCTGGGGCAGGCAGGTGGAGAGTTCTCATTAAACTCTGATTTATAGATGCCGCTGTCATGTAGATTGAATCGGAACTAAATGAACTGTTCAGAATTAGCCTTGGGCACCTTCCAACCCAAGCACAGACAGCGGCCGTTTCGGTCAGATGTTGTCAAAAAGATTACAGAAGATTTAAATCCAGATGGGTTTAGTTTTGTTTGTGGGTTCGGCCACTGGCTGAAGGGCTATGGCTGTGAATAGTAATTAACCTCACTATCATGGATGTTTTTAGAAGGGGCTCCTCTTTTCCCATATATGTTATGTATGCAGGTAATTATGCTCTTTCTCTTTTTAACATGTATTTTAGAATAAGGACCAATATAAACGATGTCCCTTCTATCCACTAGCTTAGAGAAGATCACTCTGTGGACCTACAGCTGATGGGGTTACATGGAATATATAGTCCCCAACAGCTGAGTCGAAGATTGACTACCTTTGCACTAGCCACTGCAGGCCAGTTCCTAAATCCCTCATCCTATGTTATATTTTACCCTTCTTCTACCTCTCACAAACTCCCCATTTCTGATAAACATAATAATAGATTGGGGATGAAGAATGTGGCATTTTGAAATGGGGGAGATATTGGTATTATGACTAGAGGAATTAACATTTCTCCCAGTGTTAAAAATGCCTAAGACTGTACAACCTAAATGATATGTCAATGTGCTTCCTGCAGTTATTTAAGGAAGAGCTTAGGCTATGAAGAATTAGCACTGACAACATGTCTGTCAGCTTCTGCAGATCAAGTTATATTATCTTTTTTCCTATTTGTATGTTCATGTGATTTGAGGGCTGTTGACATACAACATTATCAGGACTTACCACAGGCAGCTGCTGTAAGGAGATGAGTCCAATCTTCAAACCAATCTATCAGTTTTTTTCTCTTTAAGCATAAGGCATAAATCACTGTCAATTTGTTTGTAAATCTTGGCGCACACAGATAAGTCAAATGTTAAGAGAACCTTTCAAGTGCTTACTGGCAATGAGGGTATCTGATAGCTAATCACTCATTTTTATGATGTAAACATCCTTCATTTTTTAGCAGTTCTGTAAGAAGACTATTCATATAGGAAGCAGTAGAAAGAAGGAGTAGTGTGGGCCAGGACCCCACCAACTGTGTGACCCATTGAGAGCCAATGCGCTTCTTAATCCATGAATGTCCAACCTGTGGTCTTCAGTTTTTCATAGACTATAATTCCCAGTAACAAAATCCAGACAACAACCAATTGAGAGTGGTGGGATTGGTAGTCTAACAATACTGAGTCCTGAATGTTGCCCAACTCTGCTGTAACCTACTGCTTGATTGGTCAGCAGAAGGGTTTGTGTTTTGTTTGCACCCTTTTCAACCAAAAAAGGATCTTTATTGACCTCTGACCATAACTTGATTCTGTTATCTGTAAGAAGTACCATATCACTTCCCCATCCTTAAAGAGTGGGAAGTAGAGTCCCTCAAGCTGTTGTTGAACAGTGACTTCCATTAACCTCAGTCAGTGATGGGAGTTTTAGTCAGACAACAGCTGAATAACCATTGTTACATAGTGATGTGCATATATCCTTCACAGCAAAAGATGGCCAATTCAAGAACAAACAAATGCATGATGGGGGAAATAAAAAATCCCATTGATTTAAAATATACTTTTAGCTCCTGAATGTTTGAGAACTCTCCAACACATTTCAGAGTAATATATTGATGCCTCTATTACATTCACATGATTAAAACCCCCTTTTAAATCAGTGGAACTCTGATACTTTTTATTTCCTCCATGGTGCAGTTGGTATGTTCTAGAATGTCCTTTCTTTTCCATTTTGTATAAGCCCCCAGATGCTCTGAAAGATTGCAGTGGGTCATTTTAGGGTGAGGTGCACTTTGCAGCCATTGCTTTTTCACAGAGCAGAAGAGAAATATGGACACACTCAAAAATCAGTTTTGAAAAATGATTTAGTAATAAAAACATCATGAAGCAACTTAGTAAATCTAATATTTCGGTTTCAAAATTCTGACAAGCTGTTACTTTAGGACCAAACCATGGATTGTTTTCATGTACCAAGATGGTCTGGCCATTAATAATTTTCAAAATTGATTTTTTAGTGGGTTCTCTTTTTCCTCTGTGATATATCTGTGGATAGTAGTGACCACTCTTGTGTTTTATAAGGGATAGCTGTTAAAGGAAAAGCAATCCTTTATTATCAATTTACATATTCTTCATGTACATAATATTTACAATCAAATTATCTATACTATTTTTTTTTTTTATCTTCATCTATTTTTGAACCAGTTTTGTCCCTGACAATGATCTACCTGTATCTGTGCTTTCATCAAGGTTTCTGGTCAATAGACCATTAATTCAGGCTGTAATACAATGTTGTAGTCTCTGCAGCACTGAATAATCTGTGTGCTATCTGATTTACATTATTTATTTTTTACATTGTATCTCTAGCCCTGCTACCATGTTCCCTGACAGAAATCTCTCCACAAACAGGTCAAAGACATACAAGTGCAAAAAATATGCGAACATGAAAATATATACATGACTGTATTTAGTTTAATTAAGTAATAACAGAATGTGTTAAAGTTGAAATCAAGGGCTACTATTCCTTTAAGAATTCCTCATCCAGTCATATCACAGGGACAATGCGTGTGCAGACATATAATTCAGAGGATGCTGCTACAGACAGTAATGTTCCCTGTTAATGTCACAGTCATAGAGTGGAAGGAAGATCTTCAAGATTCATGTTTTCAAGCAGACTCTTTATGACCCAATATTCTCTCCATTGCAGGGATGCAGAACCTGTTGTCTCCAAATGTTGTTGGACTACAATTCCCAATTACCAGCTAAGGACGATGAGAGTTGTGGAACAACAACAGCTGTCATGCTAGTAGGATATATTGGGAGTTGCCCAACAAAAGCTTGCATGCTGTAGGTTGTCCATCCCTGCTCCTAAGCTCTTGCATGATGGATTTGCAGGGGTTGTTTGATTTTTGTTTTTCTGTCCCCCCCCCCACACACACACACAAGCTCAAAACTAAAATGGTATTCCTTGACCTTTCTCTTAAAGAGGTGAAGCCTCATAGGATGAAAGTGAGGTTAGTAAAGTAGCATGTAGTAGGTTTATCATAATAATATTAGAATGCAGTTTAACAAGCTTCTTGTGTTACTGTTGGGACATGGAGAGACTTTGCTCTTATTTTCCCTTATGCTGATAATGTCAGCTGCTCTAATTCCCATCTGACCTCATAGCTCATGTGTCTCTTCCAAATTTCTTTCAGTAGATTGGCTTTTGATCATCATTTGGAGGTTTAAAGCAGAACTTTCACATTGTATAAAGTCTCCCTCCAATAATTAAACATATGGTGACTAGCTTCATAATAGTTCTATTAGATCTCAAAAGTACCTGATTCTAAAGTAATCCTTAATCTTCGGAGACAGGAAGCCAGGCATCAGAGCAGACATCTTGTCTTAGAGACATCTGCGTGCCTGCGCTGTCAGTCCCGGTCTCCTCTAGGAGGCATTGCATGTTACCTTAAAGGAGCAGTAAACTTTTTTTTTTATGAAAAAATATGTATTGTAGGGATTTTCCAACTGAGTAAAATAACAGAGTTATTACAGTTTAAACCCATGTTTTTTTTAACATTAGCAGTGCCCTCTAGTGGTCAAATTCTAATTAGATTTCCTGTTAGATTCTAATGGAGAGAAAAGTTAGAGATATACAGTTCTCCATAGAATGTGATAAAAACTTCCTGTGACTTCCTGTCAGAACTATCAGGAAGTAAACACAGTAAATTCACTTCCTGGTTATTTAAACTGCTAAAATTTTTTAATAAAACATCTGACAGAGATGGGATTGACCTTGTTTTATTCAGCATGCTGCTGCTGTTCGAATTAAAGCACCTTTGACTTCTAGTAGTGCAATTGTGTCACAGCTTACCTCGCTCTGTAAAATATGTGTTTTCATAAAAAAAGTTTACTGCTCCTTTAAGGTAACTGGAAGGGACTAACGGCACAGGTGTGCAGACGGCACTAACCTGGCTGTCAGTCTCCGAAGATTTAGGATTACTTTAGAATCAGTTACTTTTGAGATCTAATAGAACTATTATGAAGCTAGTCACCATATACTTAAAGGGGAACTAATACCCCGCAAAAACTTTACATTAATTAAGTCTTCATCTGGCGACTAGCTGCTTAGTAGCGCTAGTCGCCAGAAATATTACCTGGTTTCAAAGATTTTCTTCTTATTCGGAGGCTGACAGTAGCAGGAAGCACGGACATCTTGTCATAGTGACGTCCGTGCGCCTGCTCTGTCAATCCCTTTTGGAGCCGGCCGGCTCCAAAAGGGACTGACAGCGCAGGCGCACGGACGTCACTATGACAAGATGTCTGTGCTTCCTGCTACTGTCAGCCTCCGAATAAGAAGAAAATCTTTGAAACCAGGTAATATTTCTGGCGACTAGGGCTACTAGGGTTGCCACCCAGCCAGTATTTTACCGGCAGGCTGGTAAAAAATTGGCTTCTTTCCAATGTTAAGTCTATGGAGGGAATGCCTTGGCCGATATTTTATGGAAGAAAAGGTGGCAACCCTAAGCGCTACTAAGCAGCTAGTCGCCAGATGAAGACTTAATTAATGTAAAGTTTTTGCGGGGTGGTAGTTCCCCTTTAATTATTGAAGGGCGATTTTATACAAGATGAAAGTTCCGCTTTAAAGGAAAATTTGAAATCAGAGGCCCGAGAGAAATTTAGATAACGTTGAAAATATTAAAAACAAACTATATATTTGTTACGTTTGTGAGAATTCTTAGGAATACATTTCTCAATGCTGTATCAATTAAGAAAATCTATTTTTATTCTAGGAGGCACTGCCCCTTTAATAGCAGTGGTAGTTTCTATGTAGGTATAACATACTGAGGCTTACTGTGCACATCAAGTCACTGTCATTTGGGAAAAAAGATTCTGGTGCTTCCATTGCCTTAAAAAGTATTGCAGGCACTGCTGGCAGTAACATACATTAATATAAGAACTGGCTCTGGGAGAGAAATTAAATAACAATATGATTATGGAAAGCTGCCCTTGAAAATCAGTCTTCTGCATGCCAAGTGAAAACTCAACCATTCAGATTTTTCTTTCCATCTATAAAAACTAATAATGGTTGTAGCTGTCCTCTTAATCTGGATCCAAACAGCAGCAACAATGGAGGACATCTGTCAAACAAGACAGAAATGGAAAAGAATGATATAAATTCAGTGTTTTAGCATATCTGTAGGAAGCTGCTATTGCTTCCTTAGTCAATAGTTTCAAGATCTTGTCATGCTAACTGACAAGATTAAGTCAAATTGTTGAATTATTTTCTTCTGGTAGACTGATAAATCTCACTATTCTGTAGAAAGGAGTAGTTCTCATAGACTGGTGTTGCTATCCTATATAATAATTCGCTAGTATGTTTGTCAGAAGCCGCCATGCTCAGTAGAGACTGGCGAACGCACGGAATGCTGGGAGTTCTGTGCTGGGAGCATTCTGTGCTTTCGGGCAGTCTCTACAGTACATGACTGCGTCGGCGGCAGGACGCAGAGCAGGACCGGCCTCTTAACCCTTTGAGTGCCAGAGGGGTACGCAACTCATTGCAAAGTACGGGCTTTTACACTAGTATTCAATTTGCGATCAGTCCAAGTCAGGTTTTGACATTGGAATGGTTTATATAAAATCCAGATTTATTACAGCTATCCACTGAGTCAATTTATTTTATTTTAAAATGAAGATTCATCAGCAATTTCAAATTGGGCTATACGCCCAAAATGGACATTCCCAAATGGATTCTCAATTTTTGCATTTAGAATTCTTACATTAAAATGTCATTTTTGGGCCAGAACCAGTAAATCTTTTTCATTTGAGTGGAATAACTTTGATTGAGTGTCATTTTTTCATTAAGTGTATGATGTTTTCATTTTTTCTTTTTTTTTGTCTTTTTCTTTTCTAAATACAAAAGCTCTCATTTATAAAGGTGTGGAATTCCATTAAACACATTGAGGCTAATGTATTAAGAACAACTGGGGAGAGATTCACTAAGAGGTGCTAAAGAGGTGATAAAGTGGAGATAACTTCTCCAGTTTATCACTTCTCCAATTCCTATGTTATTCAATTGAGCTTATGCACTAAGATTTCTTCAACTCTGGAGATCTTAGTGCATAGGCTCCATAGAATAGCATAGGAAATGGAGACATGACATCACTGGAAAAGTAATCTCCACTTAATCACCTCTTTATCACCGCTTAGTGAATCTCCCCCCTGGAGCTGTTCTGGGGTAAACCAATTGTGTCATAGGAGACAAATAAACCTTCCTATTGATTTAAATTGGGCTTTAACCCCTTGAATGACAAGACCAGGGAGATTATTCACTAAGGCATGGTAAAGAGATGATAAAGTAGAGATGACTTCTCCAGTGACATAATTTCTCCAATTACTATTATTCTATGGAGGCAATTCACTGACATAAGTTTTGGACAACTTAGTGCATAGCCTCCATAGAATAACATAGAAACTGGAGAAGTGATATCATTGGAGGAGTCATCTATGCTTCATCACCTGTTTATCTCTCCTTACTGCATAACCTCCAAGGTCTGCGATGCCTTGGGGACCTTACTAGCATTCTGGAGGTTAAAATACCCATTTTAATCAGTGTGAATTGATGGATTGTTATTTATCTACTGTACTGCGTTTGGTTGTCTCCAGATTTGCCTCAACAGGATCAATATATTCTAATAACATACTGCAAATTTGGGTTATATATATTACGGTTTAGGTAAACAGAAGCTAATGTCCAATGGGAAAAATAGCACAATTCTGGAACAAAGCAGCTGCACAAAGTCAATTTGATTTAGATGGATCTTTTAACACCTTAACTGCTAGAGCAGGGTGACCAGACCTCACCTTTAACCGGGACACATATGAAAAATGCATACTGCAGGGCTGCTTTGACTTTGGTGCACTCCTGAAATATGCCTATTTCCTATGTGTCCCCGGTTAAAGGTGAGGTCTGGTCAGCCTATGCTAGAGAGGCATCCAATGTATTCCTTCATAATGCATCGGAGACCTCTCTACAATTTGAGGTGTTAAAAGACCCATTTAAATGAATGTGAATTTTTTAAACAGTTTTTATTTCCTCTCTTTGCTGCAGTCTGTTTGCTGTGGAATCGTCCCACTTTCCCTTAGTACACCAGTATTACACTCTATTACTACCCCCTCATTTTGCCATTTAGAGTGTAGAGCTTAGCTCTAATTAGGTAGAGTTGTTTAGCAGCATGCCAAACCTTTAGCCTCACAAGGCCATAGACACCTGTTTTATCTTTAAACAGGTCCGAACATGCAGTCAGGAGCAAGTATGGAACCAGGTATGGATGCATGATGTCCAGGTGAATATCTACTAAGCCATGTTCAATGTGTGTCTACCCCGATGCCTTGTCAAGATGATGCCTCCATGTGTCTTTCATCACTGGGCAGAAGATTGTGAATTCCAGCCTAATGTCCATATCTAAGTTCTCTTGATGTATTTTGTCCTTTTGTATACAAATGCTACCTCATTTAGAATTAGATTCCCAGTAATAATTAAAATTTACTAACTTTGAGTGCCAGAGAGGTATGCAACGCATTGCTCTGCAATGCGTTGCGTACCCCTCTGGCACTCAAAGGGTTAATTAAAATGTTGGGGAACCAGTCCATACAGAATTGATTTATAATAGTGGTTAGGATCTTTCTTCCCAGATTAAGCCTTTACGGACAGGAGTGGTGCAGGGCACTTTAGGAATCAATGCATTAAACTCTTTGCTGATCCTTAACCCTTTGAATGGCAGAAGGGTATGCAAGGAATTGCTTCATAATGCCTTGCATGCCCCTGTGGCACTCAAAGGGTTAAAGGGCTTAGGTAAGTGTGGGATTATTATTGAGTTGTTAGTGCTCTTTTAACACCTTAAGGGCAAGAAGGTTGTGTAACACATTGCAAAGCAATACATTGTACATCCCTCTGGTTCTCAAGGGGTTAATCTTCTTCCCCTACCTGTGGCAGTAGCACAATTATAATTATAAAGTTACAGTACCCAGTGTACCACATCCCCATCACCAATCATCACACCTGGGGTTTCTCATATAAACAGAGACACTGACAGCAGATTAGAAACAGTTTGCCCATTTTGTCTGCCCATTCACCTATATAGTCAGCACAGACTTACTTTATTCTTAGACTAACCATATGTCTGTGCTGAGAGTCCTCAAATTCATTTATTATTTAACCTCAACCACTTCTGCTAGGAGGCTACTCCATTTATCTGTGAGTTCTGGAGAGGAAGAATATGATTCCTTTGGCTCTTGAAACATCACACTCATGTTTAGGGCTGTAATGAGGCTCACACCAGTAGCTTGTAGGAGGAAGGACTCAAAGCACATGGAAAACCTGTACACTGAGGCTATAAGTTTATAGTACAGTTAATGATAGCAATTATTAAAAGACTGATATTTAGCATATGAGTGCTAAGATACTGGTATTGATTTACAAGTGCACTTAAAAACAAAAATATCTGGTTCAGTGAATTCACGTATACTATGGGTGTACTAAACAGAAAAGGTTGCTACCATCTGCTGCAAACCAAAGTGTTTGGTGATATATACAGTTGTATGAGTAACAATCATCAGTATGTAAATCCATACTTTATATCAAACAAGCAGTAGGTCTTCCAGCTATGGACAAAGATCCCCGCTGAAGGAAATGTGGATATCTGCCTAATCACATATCATGAGTGCAGTGGGTGGAGGTTTACTGGGGAACATCTCGTTCCTGACTTCAGTGCTTCCGAATATTTGTGGTATAAATCATAATTGATCCAAAGGGACTTTTCCATCATTAGGTTTCACAACAGAAGAGCTTAGCGATACATACTAATATCCTATATAATAATTCGCTAGAAAGTTTGTAACAGCGCAGTCATGCACAGTAGAGACTGCTGCGCGTGCTGCAGTCATGCACAGTAGAGGCTTCCCGTGATGAGGCTGATACAGAGTGGGGAGCACCGAAGGAGCGTCCCGCTTTGTATCAGCCACATCGCGGGCAGTCTTTACTGAGCAAGACTGCACAGCGACCGGCTGGCACTGTATCACCCACGGTGTGGGCAGCCTCTACTGTGTATCAGCCACAGTGCGGGCAGTCTTTACTGAGCATGACTGCACCGTGACCGGCTGGCATTGTATCACCCGTGGCGTGGGCAGCCTCTACTATGTATGACTGCCCTGTGCCTGGCTGGCAGTGGCACTGTGTCCTGTGTAACGGGCTCTTCAACTAGTATATAATAAACTAACAGTAAATAAAATGGCACGTGTGCCATGAATAAGGTGACAGTTTGAAAATGATCACTAATTTCATCCAGCAAAAGAATACCTAAAAGATTCACACTGGAAAGAAAGAGGATGCTATAAAACATGTTTATATAGGAAAACAAGCAAGTATTACCTAGCTATACATGTCATAAGCAGTACACATTATGCTATTCTAAAGGACTCCATCAGTTAATGAAAACTTGTATAAGAGCCTCCTTCCATAGGAATTTGAAGAGTTCTTTGGGATTTACAGAGAAATTCTGCAGCATTCGAACTGTACCATAGAGGCTAAACAAAATCAGCCTTATGGATTTATATAGACCACTAGAATTCAAAGGGTTAAATCCCCATTTAGATTAGTGGGAATTGTGAGAATTTGTGTTTGGATTGACCCAGGCTTACTCCAGGTTAATTCTGAATTTAGGGACCAATTTGGCCAAAATGTATTTGCATGAAATCTGCACAAAAAGATTATAGTTAGAGGGAGACAGACAGGCATTGCACAGTTAATTCCAGACTACATTTCCACTGTACATGTTGTAGCTGTCTGTTTTGTGTTGATTTTATGCAAGTATATTTTGTACAAAGCAGGATAGTTCCTAGGTGTCCAAAAGACATGGGGATTACATTATTCTAATGATTTATTTGCAACATTCAAAAAAGAAATTATGGTTATGCAACAGCTCTGCAAAAGCAGGAGGGATTTAACTCGGGAGGTGAGATGATCCCCTCCTGGAATTTGTGTGTATATTTTCCAACTGTACAAATGAATGGGAGTATCTACCCTGCATTCAAGAGACTATATCACCTAAAAAAATATGTGATTTTGCAAGAGATTTAAAAAAACACATTGGAGAGTGTTATTTTAGAGTTGTAGTTCAAGAGTAATTGAATGATAAAGTATCCCCCTCCTGCCCCTTTTACTGATATAACACTGCTCAGCTCAGAGCAGCAGGGTGTGTCCAGGTAGATTGCAGAGAGGGACAATCTTCAATTAACATAAGGGAAAAAGCTGAAAAACCTGTCAAGGGGGGCAGGGTTTTAATTATTCTCACAGTAAGAAGATTGTTCCTTGCTGTGAGCTGTCTGGTCTATGGACCAGATTCCACATCTGAGGAGAGGGGGCTTGCACTAGGTAAAAGGGGTGGGAGGGGGGATACTTTATCATTCAATTACTCTTGAACTACAACTCTGACAGTATTGAAATAACACTCTCTATGGCTCAAATACCATGAAGATTAATTGGAGCTGCTGTTTTTGTGAAACATTACTATCCCTTTAATGGCTAACTGAGGACACAGAAATTGCAAGCTTCCAGGACAGAGCTTTAGTCTCTAACAGATGTAGAGATAAAGTTATTCTGTCCCTAGTTTAGTCAGTATTGTTAAACGGCTTGGAAAAATCATCACATCTCCCTTGAAAATATTGATGGGGATCTACCAAGCCAATGAAAGATTAAGAACAATGACAAATTTAGCCCAATAGCAGTTGGAGAATTGCAAGTTGCTTATTTCTTGCTTTTTACAACTTTTTCAGTATCCAGAATTTACTAAGCTTAAAATTATATATGGGTTGATTTTGCCGTTCTACGTGATGAAACAGTAATGTCAAATTATTTATTTACCAAGCTCTGTATAAAAAATTATGTATTATTATTGGCCTGCTAAAAATGTATGTGAGATTCGTCTTCAAAAGAAACCTGAAAAGGCTAAAAAAAATTTTGCAAGCATTGTCTACTTGCATTCCGGGTATTTTGTCAGTTTCTTGTCAATTGAAAACAATGCTTTCTAGCATAACTGCCCCGTTTTTTTCCTTTAATACCTTCATTCCCCCATTAAAATTAGAAATCCACAAAAATAAACCTTGCAAGTTGCATAATCATCTTTGTGCATTGTAAAACATAGAGAATGAGCCAAAGGTTTGCTCACCACCTCTTTGCAAATAAACGGCCTTATGCACAAAAGACGAGACAAGCAATTCTGGAGCAAATCAGCTACATCATAGGGGAGAAATAAAAATTCCACAAGCTTCCATTGATTTAAATGAGGTGTTGCAGACCTCTCTAACGTTCAAGAAATTAGAAGCCCCATTTAAATTAACGGGAATTTAAAGAATTTGTATTTGTCCTCTGTGGTGCTTTTAGCTGGCTACAGAATAATTAATCTTACGCTTTCTACATAAGGCTCAAAGTTGACCATAGTAATACAGAGCAATTGTTTCACAAACATAACTATAATTGCTTAAAAGTAAAACCCTATAGGCCTTATCCACAAAATTCTGGTGCAAACTAACTGTATTCTAGAGCAGTGGCTTCCAGCCCTCTCCACAGGGGAGCTTAAAGAAATGCTAATGTTTCATAATAAAAGCAGCTCCAATTAATCTTCATAGTATTTGGGCCATGTAGAGTGTTATTTCAGTACTGTCAGAGTTGTAGTTCAAGAGTACTTAAATGTTAAAGTATCCCCCTCCCGCCCCTTTTACTGATGTAACACTTCTCACCTCAGTGCAGCAGGGTGGTATCCAAGTGGATTGCAGAGAGGGACAATCTTCAATTAGCATAAGGGAAAAAACTGAAAAACCTGTCAAGGGGGGCAGGGTCTTCATTGTTCTCACAGTTAGAAGATTGTCCTTTGCTGTGAGCTGTCTGGCCTTAAGACCAGATTCCACATCTTACGGGAGGTGGCTTACACTAGGTAAAAGGTGGGGGGAGTGGGATACTTTATCATTCAATTACTCTTGAATTACAACTCTTGACAGTATTGAAATAGCACTCTCCATGACACAAATACTATGAAGATTAATTGGAGCTGCTGTTTTTTGTGAAACATTACTATCCCTTTAACGAGCCATATGTTTAGGATTTCCCTGCCAGAGTACAGGTGAGTTAATTGCAGCTTCGCAGCATCAGTCATTGTAATGACCCACCTGTGCATAGGCAGGGAAACCCAAAAGATACAGCCTGTTAAGAGATTGGAGATCTCTATAGCATTTTTAGCTGTCTTCTACAGTACAGTTGGTTTGCTCCAGAATTGCTTATATTTAACCTTTCTTATATTGCAGTTCTTCTGCCATATTTCTTAAAATACCATCAGCAATTATCATTTCTCTACAAAAGATAATAACTTTACAGTTTAAATTATTAGGGTTCTTAGTTCCTTCAGCTTTCTACATTTGTGTATATTGCACTGCTCATAAAAATTGCAAAAGAGATGCTTATAGAATGAGATTTTAAATTTGAGGGGAGAGTAGTTTATGAAGAAAAGCACACAGGTTGTCCATTTGCAAGCAAATTCCATTCTGGCAACAATGTCAATTATTTGTGTCTTTCTTCTCCACCTCCACCATTTCCTTAATGGGTGTGCCTTTTCTAAATCTCAGTATGGGAAAATAATTAAGACCAAACCAAATTACTCAATAAAGAAAGGTCTCTTTATCTTATACCTACACAATATGCACGTAGGATTCATTGTGTAGAAAATTATTAGCTGTTCAAGTTCTGTTTTTAATTATTTCCCACATTCAAACATTAGCCTAGGGTTCTAATTTTCAGACTAAAATAGAAGGGACTCGATGTGCATCATTAGGCAGCATCCATTTCATAAAGGGCCTACTTAATTACACCCTGATGGTGAAATCAGCAAATTGTAATATTTTAATTGACATATTTACATTGTATAAAACAGAAACAGCACACAAGATGTTTATTTCTTGAAGGAAAGTGTCTCAAAAATAAGTTAGGCTTAATTAACTAAATAAAATGAGTAGCCTCTCCTGTCACTGTAATTTTTGATGTGTGAAGTTGCATTTTTTTTAATAGTTTAAGAAAAAACATCAAACCAAAAAAAACAGCAATGGATTTAAATTAGTCATTGACTTGTCAGTCTACCACCATTTACTAAGGTTATGTTCACAAATGCAACCTTTTTGAGGCAATGGTTGATTCAGTAAACTCACTCACAGCATATGTTTGTGTGTGAACAATCCTATATAATAATTCGCTAAGTTGTGTGTAACGCCCGACATGCGCAGTAGACTCTGCTGCGCGTGCGGCAGTCATGCGCAGTAGAGACTGCCCGCGCCACGGCTGATACAGAGATGGGCGCTCCGAAGGAGCGTCCAGCTCTGTATCAGCAGTGGCGCGGGCAGTCTCTACTGCACGTGACTGCCCCGCGACCGGCTGCCAGAGGCACTGTGGCCCGTGTAACGGGCTGTTCAACTAGTTTCCTATATTGCATTAACACCTAAATTATCCTTGTGCTCAGAAATGCTTCAGACTTGAGAAACGGAGTTTATCCCGAAAGCTTGTCAATCCAAAATTCTGTTAGTCCAATAAAAAAGGTATTACAAGATATTAATTTTGTTTGTTATTTTACACCTAAATTATATATATTTTCATGCTCTATAAAGTTATGATAATGTCACACACTGACCAAGCCCTTCTGTAATAAAGTTTTTTTTGGGGGGGAATAGATTCCCTCTTTTTATGTGGACTAGTACAGTAACGCAGCAATCCCATTTCTGTGATAGTCACCTAAACATATAACTGAACATCACCTACTTAGCTGTGCACACTGGAGACTACCACAGCATTGTAGTGAATGGTGGCTCAAGTCAACACAAGGTTGGCCATCAGTCATACTCCCCTCATGCTCACCCAGTGATGGGATCTCCAGGGAATACAGGGCATCGCAGATAAGTAACACTAATTACCTGAGCAGGGCAACACTGATGCACTGTATAAATCACCAGTTTAAATTGAATCTGAAAGGAAGACAACATTTCTTACATGAAGGCAAAACTATTTTGGGAGAAACTAATGTCATATCAATCTGAGATACCACAATCTTTGCTTGTAGTTGCTAATGTATTCCACTATGATTCTGTAACACAGTGCAAAATAAATAACATATTAATAAGTCATATATGAATAGTAACTATTTGTATAGAGAGCAGTATATTTATTTATACAGAGGACTCACATTGCATTGTGAACTCACATGTTGAACACAGTTTTTGTTTTAATATTAGTATGAGAAATGGGGCCCTTTAATTTAAAATATCTGTTATTAAAGTAGTATAGTTATAATAACACCACATCACTGCCCATTAAAAGATGAGCAACCCAGCAGTGAAAGAGTTAAAAGAGTATCACAAATTGGGCAGTTCTGCAGGGTGCAACTGTTCCAGTGCAATCCTGAAAAAACAAAACCTTTAACTCTTCCAGTAGTAGGTTGCTTACCTTTGATCACCTTAGAAGGACTGCTGTACCATATTTCATGAGTACTGTTACTTATAATAAGCTAGTGTTATAGCCACAGATGGGCCTGAATGGGCCATTGTCTACCCAATATGGATGCTAGTCCATGTCTATCTAACCATATCTTCATAGGTTTATTTTAAAAAGTGTGCCCTTTACCCCTTTGAGTATTGCTTTGCAAATGGTGCTCACCTCTGTTACACTCAAAGGGTTAAAAGTTAAAATCTTGGTATGCTTTGTGCCCACCTGTGTGGTCATCAGGCCACTGTCAAAAAAAAAATCCTCACTACATCATCCTATATAATAATTCGCTAAGGATGTTTGTGAGAAGCCGTCATGCGCAGTAAAGACAGCTGCGCGCGCTGCAGTCATTCGCAGTACAGACTGCCCGCGCCGCGGCTGATACGGAGCAGGGCGCTCCGAATTCAGACTGGAGTCCTCTCTGCGCACCTTCCCAGGACCGCAAAGTTGCGCAGAGAGGACACCGGTCTGAATTCGGAGTGCCCCGCTCCGTATCAGCCGCAGCACGGGCAGTCTGTACTGTGAATGACTGCAGTGCGCGCAGCCGTCTCTACTGTGCATGACTGCAGCTGTGGCCCGTGTAAATGGGCTTTTCGATTAGTTGGAATATATTTACATAATTTTACTCCTTTGTGTGCCAGAAAGATATCCAACATATTGCTTTGCAATGCATTCAACATCCCACTGGCAATCAATGGGCTTACTTGCATCTAATCTTTCTCTTGTATTATTAATTACATAATATGGCCACAGGGACAGATCTGTCCACCATGCTATCGTAAAATGTGGGCAGACAAGTTATAGTATCAAGTTGAATCCTTCAGTTCATTGTTATTTGAGCTGATTCACTCTTTAGTTTCTTTAAGAGTCTTTCTCAGTTGCATAGTCCCCAGTTGTACTGCTATTAGCAAAGTGCTGTATTATAGATATTTAGTATGCACGCCTGACTTTTCCACCAACATCAAAGAAATACTGTAAACTAGAGGGATTTGTCTAGGACAGCTAGGTAAAAAACATTTCTGGAAAATCAAAACAAATATTACAGGCACTAAAGACTATTAGAACACATTACCTTATGAATGTTTGATGGAACAATCCCAAAGTTCCGTAGAACAGAGGCTACAAAGCTTTCTAAATGCATTTGACCCTTTTAGAAATGAAAGAACTGACATGTTATACTGATGAAATATTCATTCACTAAGATGAAGTACAACATTTGGTGTTAGTCATGGCAAATGTGGTGACCTGCATAAATTAAATTATAGTGCACAGAATCTCATAGATTTTATTAACTGGTTAAGAATATTATTCAGAATAAAACTTTTTTGATGCAGGCAGATTCTCCTGCAGGTTCCCAAAATAACCACCTCATGAGGAAAAACGACAGGTGTATCCAAGTTTTGCACTCAGAGTGCTTTTGTGGATTTTGGAGCAACACTAAAGTCAATACCCATCTCTGGTAGAAAAAAAAAAAAAAAAAAAAAAAAAAAAAAAATAAAATATATATATATATATATATATATATATATGCATGTGAGAGACACAGAGAGCAAGAGATGTGTGTTGTGATTTAAAATCACAGTTATATCTGGCTGGTTGATAACACAACAGCTGTGTTGTAGCACAGAAAAATTTATTCGGACTCTGCACTGGAAGATGGAAACATTGTATCTGTGTTATACTTTGTGATGAGCTGTAACAGGCTTCCTTTGCAGAGAAAGCCAGAAGTGACTTATTGTGTAATAGCACTGCTGTTATCTGTGTCCCTTGTATTAATCATGATATTTAAAAACCAGAAAGCACAATGCAATACAGATGTTTATCCCCATTTCTAAAACATCTCAGTGAATAGTATAAATGGTAGGAGGTAGGGTTGTCTTTTACCCTCGGCGTGAACCTGCCCCAACTCATTTCATAGTTAATGAAGTGAGGGACAGAGCAAGAGATGGGCTGTGAAGGCGGGAAGGAACAATTGAGAGGAAGTGAGCAGAGATAGAAGAGAACCGATAGACCAAAAGATCAAAACAAGAATAGGTCTGGAGGGACGAGGGGTAGAGTAATGGGTTTGAACAGAAGAATAGGGTAAAGATGAAAGAGGAATGAGTCAGCATGAGGAAGATAGTGATGGTACTAGCGGAAAGCTAATAGGGGTCAGAGGAAGACAAATCAAGGATAAGAAGACCACAATACTTATCAAATACATTGTAGAAGGGAAGAGGGGCACAAAGTAAATTTATAGGTACTAAAACCAAAGGGCTGATTTTAATAGACAAAGTGGATCTCTTTATGCTAGTATATACTATATATATACAGTTGTATGCAAAAGTGTGGGCACCCCTGACCAAATTACATGTTTTGTTGAAAATAAATTAACACAACCTCTGAAGCAAACAAACTTCAACTTGATATATTACTACAACTTTTTATGCACGTGTTTATATATTTGCTAAATTTAGCAGATTGAAAAAATAAACAGAAAATCTGGCATGTGCAAGAGTTTGAGCACCCATCTAGTTGATTCACTAGTGTAATTTTTCGAGTGACTCTTTGGTCCTTAATCTAAGTTAGGAGATGACAATTCTAGAGCTTAATACATTTTCTGACTCTTCAAACCTCTCAGGGAGTTGTTCTGACACTCAACAACTATGGGCTCCTCTAAGCAGCTGACAGGGGATAAGAACATAATGATAATTGACTCTTATAAAGTAGAAGAAGGCTGCTAGAAGATATCCAAACGCTTCCTTCTTGCAAGTTCCTTTGTCCAAAATGTAATTAAGAAATGGAAGTTAAGGGGAATTGCTGAAGTCAAGATAAGATCTAGATAGATCTAGATAAAACTTATAGAATTGATCATATACTGGTCATGAATGCAAGGCAAAACCCTCATATCACTGCAATGTATGTATGCATCTTTATTTATATAGCGCCATACATGTACACAGCACTTAACAAAAGTTGAAATAAAATAATACAAAAATACAGAACAGGGTTAAGAGCAGTAAGCATAAGTTCAATCATTACATTATTCGTGGGGGAAAGTGCAGCAAGGGAATCCTAGATTGGGAAAGGTACCCTGCCCCAAGGATCTTACAATCTAAGCTGAATTCATAATGACAAACAGAGGCAGTGGGAGGAGGATTACAAGTGCAGGTACAAGGTGTGGTGAAAGAAGTGCAGAAGGATCCTGCTGTGACTGTCAGTGTGCAAGAGGAGGACATTGCTATTGAGATGCCTCCCTGAGCAGGTCGGTTTTGAGGAGATACTTGAAAGTGATGAGTGTGGATGATTGGCGAATGGCGATGGGGAGGGTATTCCAGAGTCGAGGAGCAGTCAGTGAGAAAGCTTGTAGTCGAGAGATGGCTCGAGTTGTATAGGGAGAGGACAGGAAGAATCCTTGAGAAGACTGTAGGGGACGGGAAGGGGTGTAGCAGGAGATGAGAGCAGAAATGTAAGAGGGTGCTGAGGAGCAGAGAGTCTTACAGGAGAGAAGGAGAATCTTGTAAGAAATACGATACTTTATAGGTAGCCAGTTGAGGGATTTCAGGAGGAGATGAGATGGAAGGTATCTGGGAGCAAATGTGGTGATTCTTGCAGCTTAATTGATATCAGATTCAAGTGGAGAGAGAGATGAGAAGCAGGAAGACCGGAGAGTAGAATGTTGCAGTAGTCAAGTCTAGAGAGAACAAGTGCCTGACATAGTGTTTTAGCAGAGGAACGGACGTATTTTTGCGATATTTTTTTAGGAAGAAGCGACATGTTCTAGTGACAGCTTGGATATGGAGGGAGAAGGTTAATTTAGAATCAAGTATGACCCCAAGATAGCATGCTTTGGATACTGAGTGTATGGAAGAGTTTTCTATTGTGATGGAGAAGGGGGTTGGTGGACGGGTTTTAGGAGGGAACACCACCAGCTCTGTCTTAGCCATATTAAGTTTAAGGTGGTTGTTGGCCATCCATGATGAAGTGGCTGAGAGACATTGAGTGACTTGAGACTGCACAGCTGGAGTGAGGTCAGGGACAGAGAGATAGATTAGTGTGTCATCTGCATAAAAATGGTAATTAAATCCAAGAGATGAGATGAAGTCACCAAATGAGAGGGTATAGAGTGAAAAAAGAAGTGGCCCCAGGACTGATCCCTGAGGTACACCTACTGAGAGGCCGAGGGGAGATGAGAAAGTGTTAGCAAAAGAAACCATGAAAGTACGTTTAGAGAGATAGGAGGAAATCCATTCTAGAGGTGTGTCACGGATGCCAAGGGTGTGCAGCGTGTCCAGTAGGAGTGCCTGGTCAACAGTGTCAAAAGCAGCAGCTAGATGTAGTAGGATTAGTATACTAAAGTGTCCTTTGTCCCTTGATGTGTATAGGTCATTTGTAATTTTTGTTAGGGCTGTCTCAGTAGAAAAGTTGGAATGGAAACCTGACTGTAAAGGGTCAAGAAGAGAGTTTGTATTGAGAAAATAGATTAAGTGGGAGAATACAAGGTGTTCCAAGATCTTAGATGCAAAGGGGAGGAGTGAAACCGGACGGTAATTTGAAAGGCAGGTGGGGTCGAGTGAGGGTTTTTTGAGTATAGGTCTGACTATTGCATGTTTGAATGAGGATGGAAAAGTTCCAGTAGAGAGAAAGGAGTTAAAGATATTAGTAAGGCTGGGAGCCTTAACAAGGTGAGAGGGCATGGGATCCGAGGGGCAGGTAGTGGGTGGAGAGGAGGATAGTAAAAGAGATTCCTCCTCCTCCTCTGTTGTAGGGGAGAATGAGCTGAGGGTTGCTCAGAGTGGACTAGGAATCAGAGGCATAGGAGGAGAGAATGTAGAGGGTATCGTTTGTTGGATGGACTGTACCTTATTTTTGAAAAGGTCAGCAAAGTCCTGTGGAATGTTGGAGAAGGAGGAGCAGTTCAAGGTTGGGGGTTTGAGAAGAGAATCAAAGATTTTAAAGAGGTCACGGGGGTTAGATTTGTGGGTAGTGATGATGTTAGAGAAGTATTTCTGTTTAGTCTGGGTGGGAGCTGTGTTAAAACAGGATAGCATGAATTTATTATGGTGGAAGTCAACAACAGAATTAGACTTTCAGCAGAGACATTCTGCAGCTTGACAACAGATGAGTAGCATGCAGGTTGTTGAATTTAGCCAGGGTCTAGGATTCCTGGGGCGGGATTGTCGATGTTGGAGGGGAGCATGCAGGTCCAAGGAGGACATTAATGTGGTGTTATATTCATGGACCAGATTGTATATGTTAGTAGTAGCAGTAGGGCAGAGAGAAGAGAGGGAAGTCTGCACAGTCGATGCCAGGTCTGGTAGTTTGACTGAGTGTAGGTTCCTGTTAGGAAGGGTGATTTAGGGACGGCAAGGGAAGGTGTGTGAGATAGTGTGAAGGGGATAAGATGATGATCAGAGAGTGGAAATGGGGAAATTGTGAAGTCAGAGACTGAACAGTTTCTGGTGTGAACTAGATCTAGCCAGTGACCATCCCTGTGAGTGCTGGCAGCAGTCCACTGTTGAAGGCCAAAGGACAAGGTCATAGAGGGAAATTGGGAGGCGCTAGATGATGCATCATCAGTTTGCAAGTTGAAATCTCCACGGAGTAATGTGGGAGTGTCTGAGGACAGAAAGACGGAGAGCCAAGTTTCAAATTCAGAGCGAAAGTAGGAAGGGTTGTTTGGTGGCCTGTACATTACGGCTACCAGGAGAGGGACAGGGGAGAAGAGCTGGACTATGTGCACTTAAAAAGAGGTGAAGGAGACTGATAGAGGAAGGGACAGAGGCCTGGAGCGGCAGAGCTGAGAAAGAAGAAGTCCCATACCCCCCACCCTTGCCATCAGGACGAAGACTGAGCATCATTGCTTGCTCAAACATGATCTGCATGGAAGAGTCATCAGAAGGAAATCTTACCCGATATCCTGTTGCAAAAATCAACATCTGAAGTATGCAACACAACAATTAAATAAACCAGAGGCATTTTGGAACCAAGTGCTGTGACATGATGAATTTAATTGAACTCTTTGGCTGCTATCACCAAAGGTATTTTTGGGGAAAAAAGCATGTGAAGAAAAGGACACCTTGCCACCTGTTAAGTGGGGGGGTGAATTGATTAGGCTTTGGGGTTGTGGGGCAGCCAGTGGCACAGGAAATATGATTTGGGTAGAGGGAAGAATGGATTCAACTAAGTATTAACAAATCCTGAACTCTATTGTCACATAGTGAGTGAAGAAACTGAAGTTGAAAAGCAGTTAGATAATCCATGACATTGATCCAATGCATGCCTCAGAATCAACCATGAACTACTTCAAGAAATGAAATATTAAAGTTTGGGAATGGTCTTCACAGTTCCATACTTGAATATTATTGAAAATACGTGGCTAGATCTCATACATGCAGTGCATGCAAGACAGACTAATAATATTTCTGAACTAGAATCATTCTCAAGGAAGAGTGGGAAAAATCCTAAAACAAGAGAAGAAAGACTAACTTGCTACAAGAAATATTTTGAGGCAGTAATGTCTACCTTAGAGGGTGTTACTAAGTACTGACTGATAGGGCACCCAAACTTTTGCACATTTCACATTTTCTAGGTGAGGGGGAGGGTTCAGTCTGGTAAATTCAGCAGTTCCATGGTACCTGTGTGTTAAAATTTGCCGGAACGTGTTACACTTAACGTTGTTCACTGCAGAGGTTGTATTATCTTTTTTCATTTAGAAGGTCAACAAAACATGTAAATAGACCAGGGGTGGCCAGACTTTTGTATACTACTGTACATGGAGCAATATTTTGGAGGCCTCAAAAGCATACAAGGAAATAACAGCTTTTTATGTTTGTAAATCATAAGCCATCTGTTGGGGCCTACAATTCCCATTATTCCCAAACAGACTTTGACTGGTGTGGGGTGAAGGGATTTGTAGTCTCCCAACAGCTAGAGAGACAAAAGTTGTCTACCCTTGTTTTTGGCTAGGATATTTCTGCACCAAGTATCAGTGAAAGAAAAGTGGTGGTGGAGTTATGGGTGGGGCAAAAGACACATAGGATACCTAGCCTAGGGGAATCAGAAGTATTTTCCAGCATTGAATCAACTGCATGTTATTGACATACATCTTATTGAAGTGTAACTCATGCTTTACAACATACATTGTCTTTTAATTTTATGTCAAGAAAGAAAATTGTAACGGAATGTAATTGAACTCCATAAGTTAGGTACCTGTTACAGAAATATGCACAGTTGGCAAGCTGTTTAAGACAAATGAAAAGTATAAAACACGTCTTCCAGCTGAAATGGCATAAATATTCATTATAATGGGATTTTTTACGAAAATCCTGGATCAACTCATCTGTCCAAGTGTCAGTCCTCTCAGTATAGCTTTGTAAGAATTATATTGTCTGTTGAGAGCAATATATTTGTAGAGTGTGTTCTATTTGTTGAATTCTATTTATATTCATTTCTGTGCATGAATGCTTTATCCACCAATAGGCTATACCCCAAAGAGCCCTGTTGGTTTTTTCCTGATGTTTCTCTGTTAATCTGCAAAATAGTAGAAAACTAGCTAACAACCTTCATTCAGCATTGACATTAGACTAATTAGATAAAAGGAAAGCAATGCAGAAAAATGTGGTGTTATTATTTAAAGCACAAAACCTAAAAATTGCAGACATTTTTTTAATTTGCTACCTCTGATTTTACAACTAACAGACAATCTTATCCTCTCATTCAGGCTAGTGTCAGAGACAGAACACTACCGTCCTTTGATTGTAGAAAGGGGTGGGGCCATTAGGGGAAGACAACAATGGCTATTAAGTAATGTTCACTTGCTTATGTGTTACACCATTTTCCAATAACTATGCAGAATGAATGTTAGCTGAGAAAAGGGGGAAGCAGCTTCAGGAATCAAGAGAATTTTGATGTCAATAAAGGTTTTGCATGTCTATTAAATGTTCTCTTTTTAAAGTATTTGCATGTTCGGCCATATCCTCTGATTCTCAATGTATGGTGGTATTGTTCACCAGTTCCCCTTTGTGAGTCAGCTTGATGTCTAATGAGTTTGTGATGAGTTAATGTTAATTTACACTATAAATTATACTGGCATATCTTCATGAACTGGTTCCAAAATAAATCTCTAATTTGAACTGTATATTGTGGCCAAAGAAGTATGTTTTGATGCTAAAGTCTCCTCAGGAGTTTGAGGTCCTGCAGTCAAACAATAAAGAATCATGCTCAGCTCTTTGGACATTATATACACTACTGATTAAAGATGAATTATGGAGAACCAATCCAAGAAGAATGTATTCATAGAAGCCATTACGATTTTTTGCTCAGATTAAGATACATGTGTGTTTGAATTGTATTTCTGTTCCAGTCTTGTATTATATAAGAGTCTGAAGTCTTGGAATGGTTAAATATTTTTTTCTGTTTCTTTTCATTTTAGAATCAGTACCAGTTACTGTGATTATCGGTGTTGCAGTAGGAGCTGGGGTGGCATTCTTGGTACTCATGGCAACCATTGTGGCATTTTGCTGTGCTCGAAACCAGAGAAGTAAGTGCAGTATAACACAACTGTAAAGTTTGCATGGTAACAAAATACATGTATAACATCCAAAGCTATAAGTAAGATAATCGAAAGGGCACTACAGTGTACCTCTAGGCTCTACTGCTAAAGATGGGCAAATTTAGAGCAAACCAACTGCTCCTTGGGGGGGGATTCACACCGATTTAAATGTGGATTTGAATGCTTTGATTAGGGTATGTGAAAAGCCACATATTTTTACATGACTTTTCACGGAAAAAACAATTTCTCTTTTTGTTCATGGAAATTCCTATAGATAGACTATCTATAAAAATGTCCTCCTTTTTCTCTACTGCCAGTAAAACTCCCATGAGAACCTGGAAGTTTTCTGCCAATGCTTTCTATAGCCAGAAGAATTCTCACTGTATTACAATTAAAACAATAGGACTTCCTGCAGTGCTGCAAGGTTTTAGATGATGGAGAGAGAGAGAGAGAGACAACAAGAGAGACACAGAGCAAGAGAGAGATACAGAGAGTAGATGTTTTTGTGTAAATGAAAAACTAGAGCTTTTGACTGCTTACTTAAAATGAGTAAGAGGAGTTGGAGGGCTACTGTTGTTGAAAAATCAACAGACAGCAGAAGATGCGGTATTTGTAGTAGTGGAAACCCAGCACCAGGACATAGTAATTCTGCCACTATGTCCCAAGGGTCCGGGGGTATGTTTTTAAAAGTAGTGGTTCTTATTACGGTCACCAGTGCCTCCATCTCTTCAAGTGCACCCAGGGAGAAGGTGTCCATGTCAAATCATCACCGTAATTCTTCTCATCCTACAGAACCCCCTGGATATCTTGGGTGTGGGAATATTTTTCCTTGGGGGAATAACTGTGATGTGTGCACTGTTTGAGAAAGTTGTAAAGAGGAGGCTGATGGACCATATCTTTGCATTTCTGCTGTAGTAAAGCACTCTCAAGATAACTACCCTGAGGTTCTGGTTAACAATGTGAAAAAGCCCCTAAAAAATCAGTTGTTGTCACAGTGCCTCTTGCCCGTTCCCAATAACAACATACCCAAAATTCCCAGTTTAAAATATATGTTCAAGCAACACCCCGCCAGCCCATAACTACATTCATAACTTAATAATTTGTCTCATCTTGTGGTAGGGTCTAGGGCCAGGCTAGTAATGTCCAAGTATGAGTATGGCAATATGTATCTAAACATTGCACATTGTATGATTCATTGACAACACTAAAATAATGCAGGGTATAAGGAAATATCTACAGTCTTACCAATCTGTGGAACATGCGTGGCTCATTGAAGGGAGGTCAACTCTTTTTTTAAGTGATTAATAATGAGTCGGTCCACCAACCCACCACCATAAGCCACTTGTTGTGTCAGTTCAGTCCACCAGCCCACCACCACCAGGACTGAAAAAAATGTCAGTGCTTCCCTTGCAAAAGGCCTCAGTCAGATAACAATTTTTTCAAGGCTTACCTTGCCGTAGGCCTCAGCCTACTAACATTTTTTTCAGGTCTTGCCTTGCAGTAGGCTCTTAACAGTTTTTTCAGGGCTTACTTTTCAGTGTTAAGCTATGCTAAATTTTTTTTTCTAAAGTTATTGCCTTAAGTTACAATTATATTTGAAAAGGTAAATGTTTTTTTGAATGGTGTACTTTACAATAAACTAGCTGTTAAAACATTTTTGAAAGGCCTGTGGCTAACCATGCTGTGAAAGCCTTCCTGATGTTATAGATTTTTAAAAGGGCTATTACAGTTGCAGAGTGAACTTGGTTAATAAAGTATATTTTTTATAAAAGCTTACCTAAGTAAGTTACTGCTCTACTATAGTACACCTCCAGTATACCTGTCCTCCTACCACCAGGCCTGTTAAGAACGTAGGAAAGTCATACCTGCTGTGTATGTCACATGAGTGTTACTAATCTAGATCGCTGTCTGAATTAAAGTACATAGAACTATTACTCTTAATAATGTAATTTAAAAGTGTGAATAAAGTAAATAAATAAATATGATTAATTAAAATATTAAAGTGGTAGTGGAAGGATGTCCCATTCTCTCCTCCAAATTCTATTCATATATCCTGAAGACTATATGTTTGTGTGAATACTGACTGGATAGTACTCAGTATGCTGTCTGTGTACACTGAGCCAAAATACACTATTACTATTGATAATGTAATTTTATAATTATATTAATAAACAACATACACAGTGATGATGATATTAAATTATAATAAACATCATTCAACAACATGAAGATAGTTAAATAAGGAAAAGTTGAATTTAACGTGATGAATGGTGGTGAATATATGAAGATCATATATAGCAAAGAATGCTAAGATGCATTATATGCAGTATCTATAATTCCAATATAACATTCCATTACTTGTTAATCATTCATCTATGATCATAGCACGTGTCCCAACCACAGTAGATAGTGACAACTGTGCAAATTCCTTCTCCTCTGTGCTGTTACCTTGTCCACCTCTACATGTGTAGTGTGCTCCTCTGTTTTTTGTTTTTTTCCATACTGGTTCATTTTTAAATGCTGATGTATAGATGTGCCCTACAGTCATTAACTATATAATAGGTAGCACTGAAAAACGGTTCTTACTGCAAGCTTGCTAGTGGGCATCTAAGGGTTTCCACAGCAGCAAGTACAAGTGCTGGTCACACAAACTGTTTTATTTTCCAGTACTTAAGTGAGACATCATTTTGGCCTTGAACATAATTATCCTGTAAGTATGCTTTAACGATCTCACTTGCAGTGGGGCCACTCCTTAGATAGACAATGTTCATGTGCATCAGTTATCAAACTATATTCTAGGAATAAGTCCAATAGAGATGTGCCAGTGCTGCCACCACCACTACAAATGTTAGCGTGCAGTCACTGATTCTCATTAATGTATATTTCTGAGAGGTTCCTGATTATGAGACCTACTACTATTACATCATAACTACTATAAGGAAGGGCACTTACCTGTCTGAATATCACTATCACCATACCTGGGAACTTGACAACATGTACTACCCGGAGGGTAGCTACCGGGTGAACTCTATGACGTGATCCGTGTCATAAAAAGGGGCGGGGCTTAATCGGGATGTGGGGGTGGGGGAAAAAATACACAAAAATAAAAAAATCGGCAGAATAGCCCTGGTAAAGTAGAAGAATAGGACGAGGAGTGGGAGGAAAGGGGCAGGATGGAGCACAAGTGGGCAGAGTTTCAACAGAAACTCCCCACATCTGGCAAATTATACTCTACCCCAGAGACCCGGTAATACAGTGTTAAATCTGGAGTCTCCGGGTCAAAACCAGAGAGTTCCCAGCTATGACTATCACCTATCAGTGTGTTTTATGTTTATTGAAACTCTCTTTTCTCCCTTAGGGCTAGATACTATTGCAGGTGCTAAACGTTAACACCTGTTTTATCAAACATTTTCCTATTGAAGTCTATCGGGAAAACTGGAGATAAAAGCAGTGATAAAATTAGCACCTGTAATAGAATCTAGCACTTAAAGCTTTGAGTGCCATAGAGGTATCCAACACCTTGGATACCTCAAAGGATTAATACCCATGCTGTCACAGAGCAACTGGCTTCCACCAATACTCCTTAAAATAAGACAACCCAACTGTTTCTTTTTGCCTATCTACCTCTGCGTTACCTTGCTAAAAAATGTCAACAGCTTTCTCTCTCTCTCTCTTCCCTTCTAAACACAGATTTTTATACTAGCGAGTTATAATTATGGGAATGCATGGGGTAAACTTCAAATGCAATGAAAGAAAGCCAAAAAACTGCACTTTTCATTTGAATTTCTGCAGGAGGTGGGAACTGCAATTTTGTGCATGTTTCGCTTTTATGGCAAAAACTTTCATCAGTCCCTACCTTTCAATGATAGAAAAGCCTCAAACATATTGCAAAACAATACATTTAAGACCCCTTTAGCACTCAGTGGGTTAATAGCCCTATTAAATTGAGAGGAATATGTAGCATTTACATTTCCCGCTTAAGGTGCAGTTAGTTTGTTCCAGAATTGCTTCTCTTTGGCTAGATCAGTGGTTCTCAATCTTTTTTTGTTCGGAGCACCCCTAACACGTAATCTAGAACATTCGGGGCACCCCTAACATATTTAATGTACTTTATCAAGGACATAAGACGGGTACAATACATAAATATAACATTATTATGTTTTATAATCATAATAACAAAACTAAATATATTGTGCATAACAATTTCTATAAATCTTTATTTAAAAGTCCATTTTTGTTAGATTTCATAGAAAACACAGGGCACCCTAAGCTGATGTCCATGGCACATCAAAGTGCCACGGCACCCTGGTTGAGAATCACTGGGCTAGATCAATAGATAGTTTTATGATCTTATAAAAAAACAACACTGCATTTGTTTGCTGCTACTGTGTGCCAACAGAGTGATATCTTAGTAGGCCTTAAAAGACTGATTTTGAGGCGTTAACTATAACATTTAGTAACCCTTTGAGTGCCAGAGGAGTACACAATGCATTGCATACCTCTCTGGCACTCAAAGGGTTAATGAATCTGAAATTAATGTTTAGGTCTTGAATTAGCAAATCTGTAATCTCTTTATCACTAATAATAAAAGGCCAGATGTATGTTTGTCCAATGCAGTCATGTGCAGTAGAGACTGTCCGAACGCAGGCCAGATGTATGTTTGTCTGTTGCAGTCATGCGCAGTAGACACTGCCTGAACCCATAGACTGTGGCCCGTGTACATGGGCTTTTACACTAATATATATATATATATATATATATATATATATATATATATATATATATAAATTAATGGAAATGTTTATTTGTCTCCCTATAGTGCAGTTGATTTGTCCCATAATAGCTCCATTTCTTAGTAGTACAGTATGTTGAATAAAAAAAAACAGATTCCATCATTTCACCATGTATATCCTTTATTTACCAGATCTAAAAGGTGTGGTATCAGCCAAAAATGACATCCGTGTCGAAATTGTACATAAGGAGCCAACCACAGGGAGAGAGACAGAGGAACACTCAACTATCAAGCAGCTAATGGTGAGATATAAGACTCTCCTAGAAGGGATTGATTTACATCTCAAAAGGCTATATGCAAGGCACCCTAAGCATCACTGGCCTCTCCGATGGCCCCACCTTTGCTACACCCTATTCACATATCCAGCCTCAAGTATTTTTACCTGACATACAAAATAAAATAACCTTAGCCTATAATAAGTTGCAAGTATTAGTTATCTCTGACATCCAAGGAATTAAAAAAACGGACATAAGAAGTATATGTAAACTCATAAATAAACTTTCCAAATGAATATGTAAAATAGGAAACAATGTGACTGCAATAAATGAGTGGGTGTCTGGGGCAGGGAAATTTTAATTGTGCTAGCCCCACCCACAACTTAGTATATCGATGTGGCCAGCACAGCTATGAACCCACAACTTAGTATATCGATGTGGCCAGCACAGCTACGAACCCTTCAAAATGTAGAGCTGCATGCACATATGTCAGTGGATGTTTTTTACAGAGTACACAAAATTACATTTTATATAAACGTTAATGGCTTAATCTAAAAGCATAGAAAAATCATTCAGGCATTTAAGTATGGTATTTTCTTTGGTTAATTGAAGGCAAAACAAGACCAACAGATTATAACTTATTCTGCAGCAAATGCATGCAGGTGATCGCAGCCAATCAAGAGATCATTATGGAAACAAGCACATTCATGATGAGAAAAAATCAAGAAGCATTATAAGAGAAAAGTAAAAAAATAAAAATCAATGTTAACAAGATGAAAAAATATAGGATTCAAATCCTTCAGGGTAATTTTAAGACATACTACGTAAAACTGCTTGGTAGTTTGATTTTTCTTTAAATGAGTAACTTATACTTTGTGAAAGCTGAGAATGTATTTTATGTTGCAGTATAAGTAAATACATTTTCTTACTAAGTCATGTAAGGATAGACATGCAGGTCACTTTATTCCCTTTTTTCCAGCGTCTGGGGTTGGAAGGATTCATAGACCCACAATACACGATCAAGATCTTGCTTGTTTGTAATAAACTATAGGTGGGGAAATGCATACATACTTACTTAGGAAATTAGTAAATGAATGCAAAAGAGTACAAGTGAGTTAAAATCTGATGCATTGTTGCCATTATATTTACTGTAGCTATTAATATCAAGGACAAACCAAGAGGAGGTTTCCTGTTACCCAGAACCCCCCACAGCATTCTTTTTATAAAATTGGTAACTTGCAATCCATCAGCTGTTACAGTTCTCATTGTCCTTATCCAGCCATTGGCTTGCTCAGGATGATGGAAACTGTAGTCCAACAATATCTAAAGCAAGTCTGAATGCTGCCCACCCCTATTCTATGCATAGACAGCTGTGGCTGAATTACTCAGTACTAATAAGAGGCATTGTTATAATACACTTTTTTAAGTATAGCATGGAAATCAGTGGCATATAACTTTAGATAAAAAAAGCAACAATCATCAGATTTATTAAATTACATTTACTGAAGAATATTTATAAGCATAATACCAGATGCAAAAATAGAAAAAAATAGTTGGAAAAAATGCCAAATAATCATAAACAAATGTGAAACTGACTGAGGCTTCAGATATAACTGATATATACAATAAAGGGTTTTTATGAGGTACTTAATGGTACTTAGTTCCACCATCAAATTATCTTATTTGGAACTTTTCTCCAAAAATAATGAAAGTATATTACTGCTACCTTTTACAGAGAAACCATCCTGAATGTAACTGAATGAAAATGAAAAATGTTTTATTGCCCTTTAATAAATCCAAGCTGTAGATTTAGTCCATATGCTTCCAACATACTGAATTACATCACTAAATCAATTAAGAAAAAAAGCTGAGAACAAAATTGAGAGGAATACAATGACAAGGCAAAAAAACCCCGAAACAAGTCTACGTAAAATGAAACTAAATGTGAATCTACTAAGTAGTTATTATAAAGTAATAATAATAATAATAAAAAATAAAATAAAATAAAAAAAATATAGAGAGAGAGAGCACAAGCTGAAAAGGTTATGGTGGGGGAAAAAAATGAATAAAAACCCCTTTTCATTCACTTTTTTCCCCACCATAACCTTTTCAGCTTGTGCTCCACATGTGCACCAAGCCTCAATAGCAAGCCAGTAAAACCAACCTCATGCTGACGAGTTGCATTAATAACAAAACAGCTGTCCATGAGTGGTTCACTGGCTTTGCTTCTCTTCCTGAGTTGTGTCTTAAAGCTGTTACTCAGCATACACATACTCTAAGGAGTCCATGTATAAAGTGGAATCTGAGGCAAAAAGGTGATTCCTTGTTAAACTTATTTGCATATGCCTACCCAGAATCCCTTGCAGTAGTAACAACACTGCAAATGTGAGATTTCTGTGGGAAAAGCAAGTCTTATGGCTTGACTGTTGTGTCAAATTTTTGTTTAACATTGTATCTACCACCCTATATATATATATATATATATATATATATATATGTGTATATATACATAGATATAGAGATAGATAGATAGATAGATAGATAGATAGATAGATAATGAATTTAATAACTAGTGCATATTAAGTGACAGCAATGTCAAATTTTAAAGAACAAAAAATAGGACACTAAATTTAGGAGAAATACTCTTCAACATTTGTCATATTTCTTGCCTCCGGTGAGATACCTACTGATTTTTTGCTTTAAGAGATTGTTTACACAGCACAGTATGTGCAGTCATTTAAGGAGTTATCACGTTCTTGTTGATATTTAAAAATTCTGCCATCATCATTAATACTTGAATGTGGACAATCACTCAACGTTACCTCTAGAGAATCCACAGGAGTAATGAAGATATTTTCTACAACTTCCTCTGTGCCTCGTTAGGCCATAGAAACAATGCACAGGGGTTAAAGGGATAGTAATACTTCGTTTTATCTTTATTTTATTTTGTAGGCATTAAAAAAACATGAAGAACGATATAAGTCTTATCTTTCAAACCTTTATGGTTTGAGAGATATTCACAAGCAAAGTTCCCCCCACCCGCCCCTTTTACCTAGTATAAGCCATCTCTTCTCAGATGTGGAATCTGGTTGTAAGACCAGACAGATAACAGAAGGGGACAATCTTCATGCTATGAGAACAATGAAAACCCTGCCCCTTTTGACAAGTTTTTCAAGTTTTTCCCTTATCTTAATTGAAGAGTGTCCCTCTCTGCAGTCTACCTGGGCACCTCCCTTCTGCTCTGGCTGAACAGTGTTACATCAGTAAAAGGGGAGGAAAGGGGATACTTTGTCATTGAATTACTCTTGAACTACAAGTCTGACAGAACTGAAATAACACTCTCCAAAGTCCAAATACTATGATGATTAATTAGAGCTACTTTTATTATGAAACATTACTATCCCTTTAAGAATGCCTCAATACTCCCATATAGTCCCCCAAGATCCTCCCCTTGGCCAAAGCAGTGTAAGGAGTATAATTTTCAGAGTAAATGGCTTAGTAAGTAGGGTCTAGGAGGGCACAGCACAAAAAAATCCATTCCTGTGCTGTTTTAGTGGGGCCTCATATTAGTACATCCTCCCATGAGTCATTTATCAGTTCGTCTATAGTAATACTGGGGGAAACACATATTAGGGCAACAACTACATAACTCAGTTTCTTATAAACACCAGTGGGGTTATAAGAAGTATTTTGCTTCTAAGAGAACGATAAATGATTTTCACTTTTGAGTAGAAACACAGAGATTAAAGTCTTATTACTGGCATTCATTAATTTTTATTTATCTGTTAAATCATATAACAAGCGTTTATCACATAGGCTGCAAACTAGCATTTCTATAAACTACTGTGACAGCAACATTACAACAGGACAGAAATCTTTGCAGTCACTTATCACTGAACAGCAGTCATAGTGATTGCAGGAACAAAACAAATGTGTATTTGAAAATGGAGTAAGTAGTACTGCAGCTGTTCTTTACATACAGAGAATCTGATAAACTATTTTATTGGAGCAAATTAATTACCACTCTCCCTGCATAAATTCAGCACATACAAAACATAGCTCTGGCTAGCACTTTTAGCCAGACAGATTTATTGGTACATCTATTGCATAAATCTGATTTAAACATACAATACTTCTGATAAATAGTTTCATCTGGTGAAATTTACTCCGGTTCATAGAGTTTATAGAGATGAAATTAAACAAACACTGAAATCAAGATGCTGAAACGTAACCTTTTGAGTGCAATAGGGACATTCAGTGCATTGCTTTGAATTGCTTTGGATACCCCCTGGCAATCAACGAATTAAAGGGATAGTTATGTTTCATAATAAAAGCAGCTCTAATTAACCATCATAGTATTTGGAGAGTGTTATTTCAATTCTGTCACAGTTGTAGTTCCAGAGTAATTCAATGACGAAGTATCCCCCTCCCGCCCCTTTTACTGATTTAACACTGCTCAGCCAGAGCAGAAGGGAGGTGCCCAGGTAGACTGCAGAGAGGGACAATCTTCAATTAAGATAAGGGAAAAACCTGAAAAACTTGTCAAGGGGGGCAGGGATTTCATTGTTCTCATAGGAAGAAGATTGTCCCCTTCTGTTATCTGTCTGGTCTATGGGCTGCATTCCACATCTGAGAAGAGATGGTTTACACTAGGTAAAAGGGGCGGGTGGGGAAACTTTGCTTGTGAATATCTCTCAAATCATAAAGGTCTGAGAGATAAGACTTATATAGTTATTCATGTTTTTTTAATGCCTACAAAATAAAATAAAGATAAAACAAAGTATTACTATCCCTTTAAAGCGGAACTATTACAGGAATTAAAGTTATCCCCAAATAATTATGCACATAGCGATATTGCCATACTAGCATTATCCTGAATAAGTCTGGCATTTTTGAGAAACCCAAATAATTCTGAGATGCACAGGCAGGCATCTTGCTGTACCGGTATCTGTGCGCCTGCGCAGTCAGTACAATGCAACGCCACCTAGAGGACACCATGATGGACAGTGCAGGAGCACAGATGTCTCTTTGGCAAGATGTCTGTGCTGATGCCTGCCTGTTTGTCTCGGAAAGAGTTGGATTTCTCATTTAAGCCGGAATTATTCAAGACACTACTAGTATGGATATGCGTATCGTTATGTGCATAATTATGTGGGGGTAACTCTGATTTGTGGGATAGTTCCGCTTTAATATCTAATCTTGCCCTGACAATCCGTCAAGATGGAAATAACCTATTGCTCAAGATCTAAAAAGCTATTTGATGTATGGCACCTAATATGTAGTATGGCATGTTTGTGCTTAATATGTAAAGTCACATTGCATTATAATTATTATTATTATAATTTTCAATTTTGCCTATTCTTATACGTTAACATCCCTAACATTTAGCTACCTGCCTCTGTTTCTAGACAGCTTTCTGTCAGGGACTATAGAAGCAGGAATAGTGATATAATGTAAAAAAAAATAAACAATAGTAAGACAATGTAGAAAAGACTGCCTCCAGTATAGTAAAGAAAACATGCAGAACACTCAGTGTTATAGGTGTAGTGTTACAATTTATAATAATCCTTTTTTACACAGACACTGACCATAAAGCTCACTGGAAACAGATGTAGGTAGCTCCCTGTCGGAGATGTAGGAGAGTAAAAAAAGTGTCAAAACAAGGTTATTATCTCTTTAAATAACATGGAAAATGTTAAAGGGATAGTAATGTTTCAAAATACAAGCAGCTCCAATTAATCTTCTTAGTATTTCGGCCATGGAGAGTGTTATTTCGATACTGAGAAAGTTGTAGTTCAAGAGTAATTGAATGATAACATATCCCTCTCCCACCACTTTTGCTGATGTAACACTGCTTACCTCAGAACAAAATGGTGGTGTCCAGATGGCTTGCAGAGAGGGACAATCTTCAATTATCATAAGGGAAAAACCTTTTAAGTGGAGTAGGGTTTCATTTCTCAGTAAGAAAATTGTCCCTTGCTGTGAGCTGTCTGGTCTTAGACCAGATTCCACATCTGAGGGGAGGTACTCCATGCTCCACTTTAACTGTATTGGAGAACTTTCCATTTACAACCACACACTGTTTCCTATCCTTCAAGCAGTTCTGTATACAATTGCAAAGGTTATCTCCTAGCCCCAATTTCCTTATTTTATACACCCACCTTCTGTGTGGCACTGTATCAAATGCCTTTGCAAAGTCTAGATATACTATATCTACTGCCTTGCCATTGTCAAGGTTGCTGCTTACTTCCTCATAGAAGCTGAAACGATTAGTTTGGCATGATCTATTCTTCATAAAACCATGTTGATTTGTGCTAATGATCTTAATTTTTGTGTTGTAATCCTGAATACAGTCCCTTATTATCCCTTCTAGCAGTTTTCCCACTACAGAGGTCAAACTCACAGGTCTATAATTCCCAGGTTCTGTTTCAGTTCCCTTCTTAAATAGAGGCACTATGTTAGCTGTTTGCCAATCCTGTGGCACTGAGCCTGTGGTAATAGAATCTTCAAAGAGTAAATATAGGGGTTTTGCTAACACTGCACTAAGTTCCTGAAGAACCCTTGGATGTATACAATCAAGACCCGGTACTTTGTCGGTCTAAATTTTGTTCAGTCTTCCCATGACATTTTCTTGAGTTAACCCAATATCTGATAAATGAAAATTTACAGACCTCTAATAGTACGTATTGGAATAAGTGGCTCTCAGCTCCTTATCCCCTTAAGGACCAGCGGTCTTTGGGGTTGAGTTTCCTTTAAAGACCAGATAAGGAAGTTCAGTGCGCCAGCACACATGACTGTTCAGGTGTGCTGGTGCACCAAACGGCAGTCTGATAGTGACCACTCCAGTCTTGGAACTGACAATTTCTGTCTCCGCTACTACTCACAGCTCTCCCGCAGGAGCACTGTTAGTAAAAAAATACGTGACGTGCCAGGACTGTTACTGGTCCTTTAGGCAAGGACAGCGTCTATTTGGCAGATCTGAATGGGCTAGGTAATGTGAGAGTTCTACTGCTTCTGGGAGGTTGGGATCACTGACATCACCCAGGCAACCACATCACTGAGATCTGCAGGAGTATAAGAGGATTTACACAGGGCTGCCCAAGTTTAGTCCTTATGGGTGACCAGTAGGTCAGGATTTAAGGAATATTATGGTTAACCTAGGTGGGTTAGTCTAAATGACTGAGTCACTAATTAATCAGCTGTTCTTAATCATTGATTTCCTTCAGTTCTGGCCTGTCAGTAGCCCTTGAGGACCGAACTTGGACAACTGTGGGTTAAAGCTATGGGGATTGTATTCTGATAGTTTATAAATAGCAACCATTACTTCCAAAAAGCTCTTACAAGACCTTTATTACCCATTTAAATAATTGCTAAGCCCCAAGAAAAATTTAGAGAAGTAGGCCCTCTTAATCCCTTGGCTGCCCATTCACTTCCCCACCATCCTCTCTGTGGTGCAAGAGGATTACAGAGAACCATATTCTGAGTAGTTAACTTAATAAGTTGGCATTAGTTGGGTGTATCAATATTAAATCACTTCCAGCTCCAAGGTTAATATGGAATCATATTACTACATAGCCCCACCTTCTAAAATATCACACTCATCTTCTCATATTGAGCCGCCTATATAGCCTGCCCCAGATTATCACAGAGACCCTAATGGTACCAGTGTGTTGTATGAGAGTCAGTGTTTCTCCTTGTTCTCCTATGTTCTACATATAATAGTCGGGTATGTTTATATACTTTTTGTATTGCATGGTAACTATTTTGGAGTCTATAGTTCGTTACTTTCAATGTAAAATCTGATAAAGAACAGAACTGTGCAGAACCATGCATGTGGTCTTTCCTGTTGGGATTTTTCATTCAGATTGTAAAAGCGAATGGTCTATTGTGAGGAAGTGTGAACTAAAGTCTGTCAGTAAATTCAGGCAGCAGCACTTACAATGTAAGGATTATAATGTAAGTCAATACACGTGACTTCTGTATGAAAGATACATGACCAGTACAGTTCTTCCCTTAAAGGAGCAGTAAACTTTTATTCATGAAAACACATATTTTATAGAGCTTTTCCTGCTGAGTAAAACAAGGTCACTCCCATCACTGTCAGATGTTTTATTCAAAATTTATAGCAGTTTAAATAATCAGGAAGTGAATTTACTGTATTTACTTCCTGGTTGTTCTAACTGACAGGAAGTGACAGTTTCTATCACATTCTATGGAGAACTGTATGTCTCTGACTTTCCTCTCCATTAGAATCTATCAGGAAAACTAATTAGAATTTGACCACTAGTGGGCACTGCTAATGTAAAAAAACATGGGTTTAAACCTAATAACTCTGGAAATATAAATCTCTCAGCAGTGAGAGTACCCTTATTTTACAATATATATTTTTTCATAAAAAAAGTTTACTGCTCCTTTAAACAAATGAAGAGCCACTGTATTTGATGTCCTAAGAAGAATTGGAACAATTCTGGAATAATCCAACTGAATCACAGGGGGCAAATAACAATTAGCCAAATTCCTTTAAATGAGGCACTGAATTCCTTGGATGCTTAAGAGGTTTCCAACTCATTGTTTCACAATTCACTGAAGACCGATCTAGCATGAAAATGGTTAAAAATGGTGAATAGTCATTTTTGCCCTGTATGGTGGAGCTGGTTTGACTTAGAATTGTTCTACTTCGTCTTTGTGCATTAGACTCACTGACACTTATAGGTATAGTTTCCCTTTAAGCCAAGTGGTTGTTATGTGCTGTCAGCCCCTGTGTTCTGTTTAGTCTATAATAAAACTGTATATTTTGACAGAGACAGCAGAAATATATCATAAATTCATAATTACAGTATTCCAGCTACAGCTAATAAATGGCAGCAGGCCACCGTAAAGATTGACACTTAATTATTTTTAATTTTAAGCACCCATAAAAAAAGAATACAATGTTTTTGTTGCCTTCTTCACAGGACAGCCAGGAATGAATCCAACTCTAATAAAAATATATATAGATAGATAGAAAACAATTTAAATTGATGAATAACTAAATAAAAACAAATATACAGGCAGTCCCTAGACAATTTTCCATAAAACAATGTTATAATGGGTCTTCTGTTCCTAACCAAGGATCTGATGCCCAACTTACCATAAACACCATATTTAATCAACTATATTTAATCATCTGCTGTATAACTGAAATACACTACACTGGACAGTGCAGTATAATGCTCCATAAAGTGTACTACTATACATAAAATGATTAACCCCATGAGGACAGAGGGGAGCATTGCAAAGCAATGTATTGCACAACCCCTGTAATACTCAAGGGGTTAAAAGAACACTACCAACTCCTAATGATAAACCTCTATGGGCTCGATTCTATTACCAGTGCTAAAAATAAAACAGGCGTTTTTTTTAAGTCAGTTTTTGCTATCCTATTACCCGACTTGTGAAAGCAAAATCAGCGGTAATCATACTTACCGCCAGTCTGAAAAAAGCCCATAGGAAACAACTAAAAACAACGTGCAATTAGTATCCTATTACCCACACTCAGTATTACTGCCTGTTTTGTGGTTACATGTAAGTCAGAAGTTTTGCACCTCAGAGGTTGAGGCATAGAAGCCATAATAACAGTTTCAAAACCATCGTTGTTCGAACAAAAGCAGTGTATAATACAGTATACAGCATAGAAATCCAAATAAAGTGCCCCCCTCGACATATTAACCCCCCATTTTAAAAGTCGACTTACACAGTGCTTTCTTCTACCACATTAATCCGACAGATATTGTTCATAGTAGACAATTAACCCTTCCCCTTCCAAAGTCGACTTACAGTGCTTTCTTTCACAACCTGCTTCTTCCAATGCCTCTCCACTATTAACCATTTGAGTTCCAGAGAGTTATCCACCGCAATGCAGTGAGTTGGACACCTCTCTGTCACTCAAATGGTTACTCATTTGATGCTGACAGGGTTAACCCTTTGGATTCAAGAGAGGTATCCACTGCATTGCAATGCAGTGCTTTGGATACCTCTCTTTCACGCAAATGGTTATTTATTTGATGCCAACAGGGTTAACCCTTTGAGTGCCAGAGGGGTACTCAACTCATTGCAAAGCAATGCGTTCTGTACCCCTCTGTCACTCAAAGGGTTAAAGAGCATAGGTTCACATAGGTTATATGCTCTTTAATTAATAAAGGGGGCAATTGTTGCCCCCATGCTAGGGGGGTGTCATGAGGGGTCATGATACCCCCTCTTGAGACCTGAAGTACTTTTGTAATAAAAATTACATATATAATTTAGTAAAAGAAAATCATTGTTAACATAAATAAAATATTTAATTACATTTTCACACAAATTACATCTATAATAAAAACAAACACCTTTTTTTTATACATATACAGGTTGCCTATTCACCCTATGAGTACCAGAGGGGTAGCAAACACATTACAATACCTCTCTGGTACTCATAGGGTTAATCTTGCAATACAAAATACGAGGGCATGTCGAGTATAATAGGAGAAGAAAAATGTCGGATGAAAATGGTGAAAGAAAATCATGGGAGAACTGTAGTCGACTTTTCAAGGGGAGTTAAAATGTCGGGTGTACAATATTCGTCGAAGTAGTATGATGAAAGAAAGCACTGTAAGTCGACTTTGGAAGGGGAAGGGTTAATTGTCGACAATGAACAATATTTGTCGGATTAATGTGGTGGAAGAAAGCACTGCAAGTCGACTTTTAGAAGGGGGGGTTAATATGTTGAGGGAGGGCACTGTCGGATTTTGTTATGTGGAGAACACATCTAACACTGAACTTGATCTTTCTGTTGTCAAATGTACGCCTATTTCCTTGGACTTTGACATTTTGCACATTTTTGGTATGCGGTTGTTGGAAAAAAGCAGATAGCGCCAGTTTTGTTACTACTCTGAAAAGTACTGTCTATGCCAGTTTTGTTTTACCATGGTTCTGCAATAGAATACCGACGTAACACGTTTGCAAAATCTGCGCTACTTGTTTTTCTTTGTAACGCAGGTTTTAGCGCGGGTAATAGAATCGAGCCCTATGTATGTTAATCTGTGCATTATATTCTAGTGTCCACAATGAAGCAATTCTGCGTGGATTGTTCTCCAAAATGATTCATTCATTAGTACTGGAAATAATGTCCATGGAGGAAGATGCAATTTTTGTTGCAGGACTCCTGGACCCCAAGCTCCTCCTACTGGTGTGGAATAGTAAAAGGTTGAGGTACTGAAGTCCTGCAACAATGAATTGGGGGAGATGCACTACGAAGTGATAAAGCAGAGATGACGTCTTTATTAATATCATTTCTCCAAGTCCTATGTTATTCTAAGGAGCCAATGCACAAGTTTTCTCCAACTTTGGAGATCTTAGTGGATTGGCTCCATAGAATAACATGGGAACTGGAGAAGTGATATCACTGGAGAAATTATCTCAGCTTTATCACCTCCTTATCTCATAATTAGAAAGGAGAAATTATCTCAGCTTTATCACTGCCTTAGTACATAACCCCACATGAGTGCCTCCATGAAAGTGAACTCCAGTGCAAATTAACTTTTTGAGTGCCGAAAGGCAACGCACTACTTCAGTATGCATCGCACACTCTTCTGGGCTTTGAAGGGTTAATGATTAATTTTGGGGATCCAGTCTATTCAGAATTGATTCATAGTCACCATTAGGATTTTCTGCCCAGATTAAGATAAACTGGGGACTATTACTGTCCCAGAATTCCATCCTTTGAAGATGGATGATGGTCTTGCCAAATCATGTGTTAATGATCACAGTGAGCCTCATTGAGTATTGTGATTGCATTGGGGAGGATGTAACTGACTGCTCCAGGACCAGAGCAGTCAGTCTCAGCCATTCCCTGGTGGTTCCACACATCTGATCTCTGCTATGTTTTCTAATGAGCTGCATACCCCTCAGGCACTAAACAAACATTAATGTGAGTTTTATTGCTGTGGATACACACCACACAGTCTGATCCCCTTAACAGAGGGACAACATGGTGGGAAAGAGGGACAAAGGGATTTTCGTCTCAGAGGGACAGTAACCCCTAAAAAAAGACATTTGGGATGTATGAAAAGTACTAGAGAATGTTCACACTTTTTACCTGGTTCCTGGTAAAAAAAATGTACAAATAATCTTAGGAAAACATATAAAAAAGTTGTGTTTTTTTCTTTTTTATATTATTATCAAATGAAATGATAGATTATGATTATAAATATGGCATCACTTTGTATCCTTAAAAAAGTATATCATTTGTGTGGGTGTACTAAAGGAATTAGAGGGAAAACATGGTTGCAAAGATACACTAAGAAGGCCAACATTACTCTTTTTCTCTAGTGTAAAAAGCTGTGGTCACCAAGGGGTTAAATAGAGAAATTCACTCTGTGCAGTAACTAAATATATAATATAATATCATATATTGGACTTTATAAAGTTCCTGAGGAAAATGTATGAATACACCCCGCTGGCATTAGCCTTGTATGCTAACGGCTACATGGTAGGGGGTGAACTAGAGTAGTGATTCTCTCTTCTAGTCATTGGAGCACACCAATTAAGCTTACCGTAAAATCTCAGGTATAGTACGCACCTGTGTATAATATGCAGGTGTATATTATACCCAAAATTTTAGGGGAAAACAAGAGTGCCTATGTATAATATGCATCATTAGAGCTGCCATATACCTTCCCTCCCACCCCCAGTGCAATCCTCTCTCAAAATAATACTTACTTCCACTGAAGTCCCCATCTTCCCTGTGGGCAGCATACTTGCATTTGCTGCCCACTACCTTCAATGGGCTGTCAGGACCTTCTGCCTCCAGCCAATGGTAATGCCCTGTGAGGATCTCAAGGTCCTCTCAGAGCAGTACCATAGGAGGAAGGTCCTGACAGCGTATTGAAGGGAGCAGGCGGGAAATGCAAGCATGATGCCCGCAGGGAAGGTGGGGACTTCAGTGGAAGTAAGTAAGGATTATTTTGAGAGTGGATTGCACTGGGGGCAGGGAGGCAAGGTATCTGGCAGCCCTCATTTTTTTTTTTATTTCAGCAAGATAACAAAATGAAAAAAATGCCAAAAATTATTTTGTATAATACACACCCCCCACTTCACATAGGGTGAAGAGGGGTAAAATTGTGCATATTAAACCAGAGATTTTACAGTAATTGCAGTGACTGAGCCACTGAATACCCCTATGATTAAGCAGGGATATACTGAAAAGCAGACCTGTTGGTATGCCCCAAGGACGAAACACTATACTAGAATGCATGATTGCTGTATTGCATACAGGCAGATACACTCCACTGTCATTAAGATTTTAACACTTTGAGTAGCTGAGGGGAGTGCAGCACATTGCTTTGCGATGTGTTACACACTCCTCTGGCACTCAAAGTGTTATTACCTGCTTAACAGGGCGCAGACCTATAGAACACCTCAAAATGGCCATAGACTGTCCCACTGCCCTCTCCTTGGCGCAAACTGCATTATGGGAATTTTTGGGTACGTAGCTTAGTAAATTGTTATTAGGTAGGCAAAGGATAGAAAATCAATTCCAAATAATCGTATTCGTACATTTTACAGTTTGTTCTTAAATTCTGTTTTATTTTCATACCGTGCCACTGTAAGAACATTGGTGTAGTAGATGTTAGAGTCAATGTTTGGATCTCCAGTGTTTGAGCACTACAATTCCTTCATCACTAACCAGGCATCACTGCAGATTATTTCAAGATTTACCTTATTTCAGTTTTCTATACTTAAGTGTATTTAGATATCTCCATAGTTGACAAAAGACTGAAAGGGTAAAATGTAATATTAAGTATTAAAATATACTGTCTGCTGACAGTTACAACACATACAAATTTGACGTCAGCATCATATGTTAATGATCAATGTAGCTACCTTTCCCCTTGAATAATTAATTCTTAATATATATATATCAAAGTATGGCTTATTCTTCAAGGCAAAGTGCTTTCATTAACCCTCTGAGTGCCAGAGGGGTACGCAAAGCATTGCTTTGCAATGCGTTGTGTACCCCTCTGGCACTCAAAGGGTAAATATCCTATATAATAATTCGCTAAAACGTGTGTAATGGCACGACATGCGCAGTAGACACTGCTGCGCGTGCTGCAGTCATGCGCAGTAGAGACTGCCCGCGCCGCGGCTGATACAGAGCTGGACGCTCCAAAGAGCGTCCAGCTCTGTATCAGCCGTGGCGCGGGCAGTCTCTACTGCGCGTGAGTGCCCCACGACCGGGTGACAGTGGCACTATGGCCCGTGTAACGGGCTGTTCAACTAGTATCCCATAAAAAATCTGCCATTGTATCTAATTTTAGTGCATCTCTTCCTTTGTGTAAATGGCTGAGTGTTATAAAAGCTTTTCACTATAATTCAATATTATGTAAGTTGTGGACTCTGTATATGAGGAAGAATAGTAATAACTACAATTTAAAGTCATAATAGATATACAATCATAGAATAAAATATGAAATAATTATAGAAAATGATATGCTAAATTCTGTGATAGATGAATGCAGGAGTGTACATGTGTTGAGCCATATGCACAAAACAAAGTAGAGCAATTCTGAGACAAACCAACTGCATCAACCTCACTGACATCATTTTTTTAATGTGAATTTCCATTAACCCTTTGAATGCCAGAGGGGTGTCCATAGCATCATGCGCAACGCATTGGACAACCCCTACCATTCAAAGGGTTACAATTAATTTACAATGTAAATAAAAAGGTGAATGCATAGTGATTGATATATCAGCTACAATAAAAATATTTGATAGATCATGAATGGAGGCAGCAGAAAGGTGTGTATCAGCTGGAGACATCATCAGTGCATTGCAAAGTAATGCACTGATGATGTCACTAAGTGCCAATGGTTGCTTAGCCACAATAATTGTATGTACTAGCAATTGCAGTACTGTAACTATACATGCATTATTTATTATGTGCTGTAATATAAAATGCCTAGCATAGGAAATATATGTAAACCAACATAAAAAGGAATGTTAAAATAGATAAATTAATAAAGTAATCATTTAGGTTATTACAAATACAGCTATTTTGAGAAACAGATCTAACACTAGCTTAATATCTAATCTTAATTCAAACAGACTGGGGACCTACGCAATGCATAGTAAAATGAGATGCTGCAGAAAAGAGGGTTGACCCATCATGTGCTAGAGGCCTACAAACCAAAGTGTCAGAGAAACCAATAAAATAAAATAAGCACTAATGAATATTAACTATCTATCTATCTATCTATCTATCTATCTATCTATCTATATATCTATCTATCTATCTATCTATCTCTCTGTCACTGAAGGCATTATTTTGCTAGTGCCATTGTATTCAGACATGCTGTTATCTTAGCACATTTACAGTCAATCCTGGGTAATCACCTCAACATTGCTGAGGTACTCGGAGCCCAGAAAAAGGCAGAGAGGTCTGCCCCCTTGGGAGATATGTAAGACTAGATATTAGACCTCAGAAGTACAAGTATTTAAGTGTATACAACGTTCATTTTAGGTGTTAGTATTATTTTAGAAGCCCCTTTTGAATTCATGGGAATTTTTCTTATGTTTATTTCTTCCCTATGGTTGGTTTGTCCCAGAATTTCTCCAGTTTGCCTTTATACATAAGACCTACTGTCCCTTAGATAACTGTGCACAACAGTCATTATTTCAATAGTTGGTAAGTAGTTCTAACTGCCAGTTTCCAAATGATATGCGGATGTTGAGTTTTGAATGAAACGTTTCAAGAGCTTTTGAATTTATGTTCCACACCCAGACTGTCTGCATATGTTCCATACCTTTCCGCTGAGATCTGGCACTAGTCCTACTCCAGACCTGATCTCCTGGTAATCAGCCAGGCACACGATCAGCGCTCTCCCCATGCACTGTATGAAATGACTTTGGCCCTTCCAGTAAAGCTGAAGGTGTAGAACTATTTGTAGCTGATCTATAGTTTTAATCACTTTTCCAATCTGTCATAACCATTTGCTGTGACAATGTCACTGCTATAGCTTTTCTGCCTGCATTTTAAACGAGTACGCAGCACAGTCTTTAGTATGCAGTGTATGCTGTGGGATGGAACATTTTGCAATTACTATTTTCGCATAATATCCCTGTATCAGAGGTGTTGAGTCATTCCCTGGTCTGAACTACAATAAGGAGAGATAAGTATTTTATGTAACCCCAATTTACACCTCTGTATCTTACTGTAAATCCTTTGAGTGCTAGAGGGGTAGCCAACTCACTGTGGGCATTACAGTTGGACCTCAAACTCTGCTCACTGCACGTAATAATCTTAACCCTTGAAGGGCCAGGGGTATGTGTAATGCATTGCTTCACTATGCCTTGTGAACCTCTCTTGTCCTTAAAGCAGAACTACCATGCACAGTAAAGTCACCCTGCAATAATTAGGCAGGTGACAACTAGCTTCATAAGAGTTCTCTTACCTCTCACAGTGACAGGATGCTAGAGAAATCGTAAGCCAGGTATCAGTGCAGACATCTTGTCCGCACGCCTGCACTGTCAATCCCGGTCTCCCTACAGATGCATTGCACTGGCCTTACTGGCACCGGAAGGGACTGACGGCACAGGAGAGCAGACTGCACTAACCTGCCCATCAGTCTCGGAAGATTGAGGATTTCTCTAGCATCCTGTCATTGTGAGAGGTAAGAGAACTTTTATGAAGCTAGTCACCACCTGACTAATTATTGTAGGACGACTTTACTTCGCATGGTAGTTCCGCTTTAATGAGTTAATTAGGCTCATGCACTCTGCGTGCTTCAGTCTGAAAAAACTGCCAGCACCTGTCATGGCTGCCTCCATGGCCATTACATTCAATACTGACTGTTGTTATCTATTGAACAAAGTCATAGGTGCAAAATAGATAGGTGCAATTAGTATTTTCTGGTGATATAAGGTATGTGGTGGGTTGTTAGTTCTTGTTTAAATGGTTCTTTTAAACACTTGAATGCTAGAACCACCTAACCTATAGCATGCACAGAGACATGGAATAATGTAACATTGATTTCCTCAATTCCTTGGTAGTAAATATCATAAAGCAAAGAGGAGAGGAAAAGATCACACAAACATTTGATCACTGCCCGTACTTTGGTGCATGAGGCACAAAGTCACAGTTTTTTGGTTTAAAATATTTTGCCCATTTTAGTAAGACTCACATTTGTACATTCCCTTCAATAACTCTTAGTTCATCTGAATGTCTATATGTTTTGATTTGGAACTGCGTTTTTGTCTATGACTAACTAGCATACCTGGGAACTTTCAAAATGAGCTGACCCTGAGATTGTGTAAATATTAACCCTTAAATTTCCCACAATATAGATTATCCGCAATATATCCCTCATTGCTGTAATTGAGAGTTGCTCCATTCAGCATTCATGGAGACATTAATATACAACAACTTACAGATATCACTTCATGAACACACACAAATCAAGCAGGACTTCTTCTGCCTTTCTGGTACAAGTGGCACCAGTTTAGAGACTAAAGAAGCATTTAACTGGAGCAGAATATATAACAAGTAGCACTGAACTCTCTCACCCTGAGATTTTGGCTCTTCACCCTGAGACCCTGAGATTTGGGCCCAAACCCTAAGTCTCAGGGTCAAACCCTGAGAGTTCCCAGGTATGCTAACTAGTGGTATTTCACTGTCTGACAGTGCTTGCATGGGTCAGCTGGATCATTGAGTTATCTATGCTTTATATGCTTCCTATGGGGCAGGTGGTTACTTCTAGAATTGTTCCACTTAGTACATCAGCTTCACTACCAGCAGTCTAGTAGATGACAGGGGAGCTGTTATCAATACAAACACATTATAGCAGGGTTGGTCAGTCTGTGTCCCTCCAGCTTTGAAGATTACATATCCTTAAAAATGCTTGTTTTTCTGTTGAGTATTTACAAATAACTCTTGCTGATGGATACATGTCTGATTATCCTAATCTGACTAATGAAACACACACACACACACACACACACACACACACACAAACTGTATGATAGCAATCTGGTCCAATTAACTTATCCTGACTTCTGTTAATGACTCCATAGTACTTCTTGACTTTTGTTTCTTTCCAGTCTGTATCATGTATTACTGAACTCTTACTGAACATGCCAGTTATCCATTTTACATCTACCCACAACACCATCTTCCACTGAGGTTTATCTTGAGCCTTCTTCAGTCAGTCAGACACAAAAATACAGAGAGGGTCATTAACTGTTACAAAGGCATTGAGTGTTTTTATATCAAAATTATCATTTCAAAAAAGTGAATTAAGCATCAGAAAAGTAGGTGGGTGGGAGGACATGGCAAACTGAACCTTTTTTTTGTATTAACCCTTTAAATGGATAGTAATACTTAAAATGTAAAAAAAAAATGCTGTAGGGTTTATCCCCCTGAGTAAAACAAGGGTACTCCCACTGCTGAAAGGTGTTTTATTCAAAAGTTATTACAGCTCAAAGTTAATTTTATTAGGTGCAATATCACAGTGGCCTGAAACTGTACAGTGGCGCTGTTGCTATGGAGATTTAGGGTGTACAGACCAGAGCTGTCCATAGGATGGTGTAGCAACAGCGCTACTGTGATACTGCACCTAAAATATTCATCTTTGAGCTGTAATAAATTTTGAATAAAACACCTTTCAGCAGTGAGAGTACCCTTGTTTTACTCAGGGGATAAACACTACAATATATATATATTTTTACATATTAAGTATTAATATCCCTTTAAGAACCATAGGGAAATATACCATATTGAGAAGTAATGTGTTGCATTCCCTTTTTTTCCATAAAGACTTAAAGAATAGTGCACTTTTTCAAAACAGTGACAAGTTGTTTTGCTTGCTTAATTAAATGCACAATTCTGGAACAGAAATAATTATTTTATATACAAATTGCCTGTACTTACTGTAGCCTTTTCACACAGATCACACATTTTCTGCATATTCACATAGCAGAGATGTTGAAAAATGACTGGCATTGGGACTTTCTTAAAATTGCTCCATAGCTCAACACTAATAACTATTTCACTTTTTCCCCTCCCCAGCCTCTAATTAGTTTACAATGAACAGAGATGTATCTATAACTGCTAATTTCTCAGCTGGCCATCATTGTATTATAACTTATTAAACTGACATGTCTTCATCTGGTAAATAAATATTTTCATCTGCCAAAGGCAAATTATTTTTCAAGAGATATAACATCTAACCAAGGGAAATAATTATAGCCAGGAAATTCAATGTTAAAGGGATAGTAATGTTTCATAATAAAAGCAGCTCTAATTAATCATCATAGTATTTGGGCCATGGAGAGTGTTATTTCAATTCTGTCAGAGTTATAGTTCAAGAGTAATTCAATGATAAACTATCCCCCTCCTTCCCCTTTTACTGATGTAACACTGCTCACCCAGAGCAGAAGGGAGGTGCCCAGGTAGACTGCAGAGAGGGACAATCTTCAATTAAGATAAGGGAAAAACCTGAAAAACTTGTCAAGGGGGCAGGGCTTTCATTGTTCTCATAGGAAGAAGATTGTCCCCTTCTGTTATCTGTCTGGTCTATGGACTGGATTCCACATCTGACAAGAGATGGCTTACACTAGGTAAAAGGGGCAGGAGGGGAAACTTTGCTTGTGAATAACTCCCCAACCCTAAAGGTTTGAGAGATAAGACTTATATCGTTCTTCATGTTTTTTTAATGCCTACAAAATAAAATAAAGATAAACCAAAGTATTACTATCCCTTTAAAGGGGCACCATCATCTAAAAACAATTTTGGTGATTATGAAGCTTTCAAACTGACCTACAGCTTGTATTGGTTATTTTTATTTAGAAAACTAGTTTTTGAGTTATTTAGCTTCATAGGTTAAACTAATTAAGGCATACCATGCAGGCACTCCCTGTCTTAGTCCTTCATTAACTCCTTTACTCACTGACACTACTCCACAATCTATTTCCCAACACAGCTAGCACCAAAAGAGTTAAGTGGCAGTTAGTGATGGGAGGTGATATAGGGCTAAGACAAGAAGTAAGGGACTTAGCCTGTCGAAGCAATCTAACCAAACAATACACCCCTTTGAGTTGATTGGTATCACTGAGTTTATAAGTTTGATGGAGTGGCTAATGCTGATTCTATAGTCATGATTAAGCATTGTGAATGTGAATCGCATTGACTTGGAGTGAAGAACTGACTTTGGTGGGCCTGTGTTTCATGAGTCATAACATCTTAAGATCCAGATAAGTTGCACCTTTTTTACATGTTTCAATAAAACGATCGGTTTTAAATATAGGGCTGATTAATATTTATATAACTGTTAGTACAACCTTTACTGATTGATATTTGCTAAGACAGGAAGTACCTGCATGATATGCCTTAACCCCTTAAGGACCGGAGGTTATGGGACATTTCCGTCCCATAACGTCCGCATAGGGGCACTTTGACGAGCCGGTACACGTGACCTGTCACGTGTATCGGCGCGTTACTATGGGGCTTGAAACAGATCGCTCCGATCTTGGAGCAGTCTATTTCATGCCCTATTTTTACTTACAGCGCTCCCGGTAGAGCGCTGTAAGTAAAAAGTACGTGACGTACCAGGACCGTCAAGGGTCGTTCGAGCAAATTTACCCTTGACGGTCCTGGTACGTCAAGGGTCCCTAAGGGGTTAATTAGCTTAACCTATGAAGCTAATAACTCAAAAACTAGCTTTCTAAGGATAAATAACCAATACAAGATATAGGTAATTTTGAAAGCTCTTTCACAATCACCAAAATTGTTTTTAGTTGATGGTGCCCCTTTAACATTGATTTTCCTGGCTGTAATTATTTCCCTTAGTTAGATGTTACTTGTCTTGAAAAATAATTTGCCTTTGACTGATGAAAATATTTATTTACCAGATGAAGACATGGCAGTTTAATAAGTTATAATATAATGATGACCAGTTGAGAAATGAGCAGTTATAGATACTGATTGATATTTGCTAAGACAGGAAGTGTCTGCACTGCATGCCATGATTTGCATAATCTATAAATCTAAATAAATGAAAGATTTGTTTTGTAAATATAAAAAGTTAATAGAACATATAGGTGATTTTGAAAGCTCTTTCAAAATAACAAAAGTTGTTTTTACATCAGAGCATCTCTATAAAGGGACCAGGAGTGGTCAAAATATTATATGTAACAGCACTCAACCTTAAAATGTAAGGAAATCCAGTCTACCTTACTATTTATCAGTGATTATTTAGATGTTTATTTTAGAAGTATTTTCCTGTATAGAACAAATAAAGGGACATATATTTAAAGGGATAGTAATACTTAAAATGTAAAAAAAAATATGTTGTAGGGTTTAACCCCCTGAGTAAAACAAGAGTACTCCCACTGCTGAAAGGTGTTTCATTCAAAAGTTATTAATTTTCGAAGATGAATTTTTTAGGTGCAATATCACAGTGGCCTGAAATTGTACAGTGGCGCTGTTGCTACATGATCCTATGGACAGCTCTGGTCCCGGGACCATAAATCTCCATAGGATGGTGTAGCAACAGCGCCACTGTACAATTTCAGGCCTCTGTGATATTGCACCTAAAAATTTCAACTTTGAAAATTAATAACTTTTGAATGAAACACCTTTCAGCAGTGGGAGTACTCTTGTTTTACTCAGGGGTATAAACCCTACAACATATTTTTTTTTACATTTTAAGTATTACTATCCCTTTAAATGCAAAAGAGATGCTAATCTGAGGTAAACCAAATGTACCATAATGAACAAATAAAAAAGCCCCACTGATTTGAAAACATAGTAACATTGTAAATTAAGATGAAAACGACACAGGTCCATCAAGATCAACCTTTGCCACATAACCCAGGAAAATTAAAATGATAAAAGACTTCCTGCATCCAAAATGAGTATTAGTCAATTTACCAAAACATCTTGTTTTATCTACTAATACACAGTTTAAAGTGTTAGTATTGTCCAAAAAAAAGTTTTTTTGCATTTAGAAGAGCTTTAAAAGCTGAGCTAAATGCAAAAAAAAACGTATCTCTCAAACCGCTATGGTTTAAGAGATACAGGTGTTTAAAGCTGTAAAGCTGTCAGCAGGAGATTCGTGTCGGTCGACACGGAGGCGCTTGAGAAGTGCCGAGATCTCGTTACTTACAAGGAATCCCGTCATTGGAATGGTCTAAAATGTGTGCTTGCTGTTACATGGAGGCGATTGAGAAGTGCTGAGATCTCGTTACTTACAAAGAATCCCTTCATTGGAATGGTCTAAAATGTGTGCTTGGTGTTACACGGAGGCGCTTGAGAAGTGCTGAGATCTCGTTACTTACAAGGAATCCCTTCATTGGAATGGTCTAAAACGTGTGCCTAAACACCAGGCACACGTTTTAGACCATTCCAATGAAGGGATTCCTTGTAAGTAACGAGATCTCGGCACTTCTCAAGCGCCTCCGTGTCAACCGACATGAATCTCCTGCTTACAGCTTTACAGCTGTCAGTAGGAAACAGCGAACTTTAAACGCCTGCATCACTTAAACCATAGCGGTTTGAGAGATACTTTTTTTGCGTTTAGCTCAGCTTTTTAAGCTCTTCTAAATGCAAAACTTTTTTTTGGATATTACTAACACTTTAACCATGATTATTCCCTCTTTAAAGAAATGTATCTAATCTTCTCTTAAATATATATATTGTATCTGCCATTACCACATCCTTAGGCAAACAATTCCACGGTTTAACAGACCTTATGTTAAAAAACCCTTCCTGTGCTGAAGTTGAAACCTTCTTTCCTCTAATTGTAACGGGCTGCTCCTAGTTATTTGATCTGACCTTGGATTAAAAAGCTCACTAGAGAGAACCTTGTACTGACCTTGCACATATGTATGCAATGTAACAAGATCCCATCTTTTCTCTAAAGTAAATAAACCAAATTTGGCTAGATGTTCTTCATACGTCAAGTCCTCTATTCCCTTAAAGGGTCAGTGACGCCCATATTTAACTTTGTTTATTATTGTAGAGGTGACAAAAATAAAGTATTTGGAGAAAGTGCCATCTCTCAAACCCTTATGGTATGAGAGATATTCAAAGTTCCCACTTCCCTCCCCTTCTCCTGATGTCAGCACTCTGCTGACTGCAGGAGATCCCGGTCCTGGGATCAGCTGGCAGCTCTGCAGCAGAGCCAAAATCACATTATTTAAAAATAATTACTTAACTGGAATGCTCTACAAAGTGTGCCTGGTTTGCAAGCACAGTTTGTAGATCGTTCCATTGAAGTAGTTCTTTTTAAATCACGCAGTTTCGGCTCTGCTGAAGAGCATCCTCGAGTCGTCCGACTCAACTCTCCTGCTGTCAGCTTTACAGCTTTAAAGGGATAGTAATGTTTCACAAAACCAGCAGCTCCAATTAATCTTCATAGTATTTGTGCCATGGAGAGACTTATTTCAATGCTGTCAGAGTTGTAGTTCAAGAGTAATTGAATGATAAATTATCCCCCTCCTGCCCCTTTTACCTAGTGTAAGCCACCTCCCCTAAAATGTGGAATCTGGTCCTGGACCAGACAGCTCTCAGATTTTTGATTTACAACAATGCGCTGAGGGAAGATGGCTTACACTGTTCTGTTTCTGTTCTTTTAAAGGGATAGTAATACTTAAATATTACTAATCCCCATATTGTAGCCATGGTAAAAAGATTTGATTCGTCCTTTATGGTTTCAGAGATAACCGAACAACAGGCTTGCGGCTCTGCAATTGAGCCGAGATCGTGTTAGTAAAAAATAATTATTTCACTGAAACGGTCTTCTACATGTGCTTGCTTTGCAAGCACACGTAGAAGACCATATCAGTCAAATAATTTTTTTTACTAACGCGATCTCGGCTCAGCTACAGAGCTGCCTGATGAAAGTCAGACCGGATATCCCTGCAGTCAGTACAACTCTGACTTCAGGGAAGGGGGAGGGAGGGGGGAACTTTGGTTATCTCTCAAACCATAAAGGTTTAAGAGATAAGCTTGGGGGCTATTCAATTCTTTTTACCATGGCTACAATATGGGGATTAGTAATATTTAAGTATTACTATCCCTTTAAGCAAAAGGACAAACTATAGCTACAACATTGAGGATGATGTGCTAAGATGTTTTGGAGGAATTCTTGAGCAAACGAGTTATACCATGGGGACAATAAACATTTGTAGTGTTCTTAATATGGGGGTTTAACCCCTTGATTGTTACAGATAATGCATTGCTTTGCTCTTTAGCATTCAAGGAGTTAAAAACACCATTTAAATCAGTGGGAATTTTGCAAATATTTATATTTGTCCTACAATTGTCTCTAGTTCTTACTAAGTATATCATCCTCATTGCTTTGCAGTACAATGGCATTCCATTGGGCAAATCCAGTAGTATAATAAATGTATTGTTATGTAATGAAAAAGATGAAATTAGAGTGCTAGTTTCCATAGTACCCACAGTTCACTCCAAGTTAATTATTTCAGTTTAATGCTGACATTAGTATCAACTTAAGGCAGGCGCCATAGAAAAAGTGCATTGTTGAAGCCCTTGTTTATTAAAGAGATATCTACAACTCATTGTTCTGAAATGAGATCAAGACATTGTAGCATACACAGGGCGTAAGGGAGAGTGTACCCCAATATTAACCCCTTCCCAACAATGGACGTACATGTACATCCCGCAAAAACTGTCACTTAGTGACAGAGGACGTACGTGTACATCCCGGCTGCACTCCGTTCGGGGACTCCGGAATAATTTAAAATAAAATTCTTAGCCGAGCATTAAGTGACGGCTGCGTGTGTGTGTGGCCCTTAACTAAGGGGTTAATTAAACTTAATTATCTTTGAAGTATTTGGCCCTTCCTGACATTATTATTAATTATAAAGGTTATTGTAAAGCTTATTTTTTTATTACTGTAAGAGGGCAGTGTATGTGATATGCTGCTGTAGGCTGCTATTCTCTGGCAATGCTCAGTGGGCCTTATTCATCAATAAGATGAGCAATTCTGGAGCAAACCAACTTCTTCATAGGAAGAAATGCAAATTCCTATTTATTGTCTTTATCTCTTTGTGCCTTCAGACATTTACCTGTAGATAAAGAGGGATTATCATACTTAGCCATTACTCAGTATTCCAGAGTTAATTAGTTCTACCTGATAACAAATTTGCATGTCTCACCCTGGTGGAATTTTAAAGGGCAAGTAGACTTCTTTATGAATAAATAAAATCTTGTATAGGTATAACATATATTGTAGGGCTTTTCATGCTGAGTAAAACAAATATATTTTTTGACTTGCTGTGTAAACTACTGAGCTTTACTTGGTATCCAAAAACTGTTTTGAGTATACAAATTAGTAAAACAACACAAAGAGACAGGGTGCAGACCCTCTAAGAGCAAAATCTGTTTAACCCCTTAAGGACCATTGTCGTGCCAGGACCGTCACGGCGGTCCGGCACTTAAGGACCAATGACGGTCCTGGCACGGCATGGAGTTCAGGGCTCCCGTCGTGGCTGCACGCCGCTCCGGAAGTCCTGAACCGGAAGCGTTATTAAAAAAAAATGCCCCGTGGTCCTCAAGTGCCGGACGCACGGGATTGCGCTGGTCCTTAAGGGGTTAAACAATAAGTTGTTTATACACCCCAGTTTCCAAGCTTCTCACCAGATTTCAGATGTTTTCAAGCATATAACTATTGCCACAGTATTCACTGCGGAGTCACTAATTCTCAAAAAAAATTCTTCTTTTTATTTTCGAACTTTAAACTTTCCAATGCGTTTTGTGTTTTACAAAACACTTCGTCAGGGATAACAAACATAAAAAAACTTGGTAAAACAAGGGTTTTGGAATGCATCATCCCAACGTAATTTTAGTTTAAATAGTGTTGCTCAGAAAGTTTATTTTTCATTTTTACACTTTTGTATTTTTACATCATAGCTTGTCACATGATGCAAAATTCCATTTTTATGAGGTGCCATGAAAATAAGATGAATTTATAGTTTTCTGTATATAACTAAAGAGTTATATATGGGAAACCTAAAGAGATGAATAGCAAAAATGCTGAAAATGTATGTGGCCAGCAGGGTACAACATTTTTCCCAACCCTCTGGCACTGAAAGGGTTACACATCATTCATTTATGTCTGACTAGAGCAAGGCTTTGTAACCTGAGGTTCTCTACCTGTTCATGACACCAAATCTCACCATCCCTAACCAGCTAATACTGGCTGGGTTTGATGGTTATTGTCCTGAACAGCTAGAGGGCCTCAGGTTGTCCACTACTGCATCTGTGACTTTGCAGTGCAGTTTATTCAAATGCATATTTCATGGTCCCTGGATAGGCCACTTATAGTCTAAAATTTCCCTACCTCTCTTTAGAAATCTTGAAAATCTTGTTGTCGTCCCTTGGGCAAAAAAAAAAAAATGAAAGTAGGACTTAAGAATCAATAGCAATTACAAGTAACATTTTCCATGCGGCAACATATCTGAGCTTTTTTTTTTTTATCAGAAATCTTTTCACATAATAAATAACTTGCAGGAAATAGAAAACATACATCAAGTCTGAATATTTAACTCTTTAGATCAGGGGAAGAAGTCAAGCTTTGGACCTGCAACAGCTGCTGGCTCAGAGTATAAGGACCTGTGGTTTAACCCTTTGAGTGCCAGAGGGGTAAATCTGGCACTCAAATGGTTAAATACACGTTGTATTAAATACATTTTAGTTCTCTGGGAAATAGATAGCAAATAACATGAGTGATTGTATTAATTAACAATTTTTTCAGGAACTTTAATAATGTTTATTTAAAATTTTTTATTATTTGCTGCTATGCGTTTGAGCCTTTGGATAAAGTTCATATGAATCAATGGATTTAAACATTACTTATTTGTTTTTATTAGTAAATCTCCAACCTATTCCACAGTGCCGTACATGTAGGGTGTAATTCATTCAAAATATTAGGGGCTGGATTCAAATGCAGGTGCTCATTTTATCTCTGTTTTTATCTCCAAGTATCCCCATAGACTTCAATAGGACATTTTTGATACAATGGGAAGTAACACTTATCTACTGCGCCTGAATCCAGCCCCTGGACTTATCTATCAATCAAACTGGAGCAATCCTGGGGCAATCCAACAGCATCGCATGGGACAAATAACAATTTCTAAAATGACCATGGATTTAAAAAAGGACTTTTAACTCCTTGAATGCTAGAGTGGTCTCTAAAAGCTCCTTTTACATACTTGGAATTCTTTATTTCCCTCTTATGGTTCCTTTGGTATGATCCAGAATTGCTCCGATTTGGTTGATACGTAAATTCCATCATGACTTAGGGTCGTATGTTCAAAGGGATAACGACTAAAAAATGGTGTATGAAAGACAAAAATAAGTAATTGTATGCATGAACGACATGTTTTCTATAGAGTATACAACAACTAATACTGTAATGTCTGTTGTGTACGACACAACTCCAGAATTGCCATACAAAGTGGTGTGGCAAGGGCGTGGCTAAACTATTCTCCAGTGTCGTATAGAGGAAAAGAAAATTTTTCGGATGCAACAACAAAAAAAATGTCTTGCAAAAAGACAAAATCTGTACGTTAAGAAAAAAGTGGAGGGAATGAAGTTCTGAATGTGAGAAATCTATAATAATTGAAGGAAACACGAGAAAAGCACAATTAACATACCTGCGTACCAGCATTTTTGTCTTGAGTTAGGACATTTATGTCTTGAGTTAGGATATTTTTGTTGTTAGTTATGACAATTTCAGTCAGAAATTGTACTTCAATGATAAAAAGACATATTTCCAATCACAACCGACACTCTATAAAAATATTAATGAACCCAACGACACTGTACTTTGAAATGTTGTTACAAACAACAAAAGCTATTTCTCTGCCTCTTCGAACATATGGCCCTTAGAGTTGAATATAGTGGCTGAGGATCTTGGTTGTGACTACCTACAGTTTAGAGAAATGTTTCTCAACGTTTGTCCTCAGTGCATGTTTTTAAGTTATTTCTTCTTGATCTTAGGTAAGTAGTCACTAGTCTGTATCTGATTAATCTATTTGTGTTTAAGTATGGATAATAAACAATTAGGCAAGTGCTCTAAATGAACAGATATGCAAAATGGGGCCAAGAACATGGACTTCGCTTTGTTTCTCACACCAGCCCTATTTGGCGTAACAAGGAATTGTACAAAAATGATGGCTTGCATCTTTCTCAAAAGGGAACAGAGGTCCTCAGCAAGAGATTCAGAACTTTTCTAACAAGTATTTAAACTAGTAGAGAGGGGCAATTCAATGATACAGGATAAATCCAATTTCCCAGCACAGCATTGCACAGATGAATTTGAACAAGGTATGTCTGTGACTCATAGGTCAAAAACCAGTAGACTTCTTGCCATGTGTACAAGTGCCCACAGTGTAGAGAATATGATCCCTGAACGTATTATTATTCTTTATTTATATAGCGCCAATTTATTCCACAGTGCTGTGCAATGTTATTGCAAAAATAACTATTGAAGATGTGGACTTTCTAAGGATTACCGAGACCTAGGACAATGAAAAAATGACTGGAATGTAGTAATACCAGGGTACTCTCTATGGGTCATATGTTTAAAGGGATAACAACAAAAAAAAATTGTATGAAAGACAAAAATAAGTAATTGTATACATGAACAACATATTTTCTATAGAGTATACAACAAATAACTAGCAATGTTCGTTGTGTACGACAAAAGGGCGGGGCAAGGGTGTGACTAAACTATTCTGAAGTGTTGCATAGAGGAAAAAGAAAATTTGTCATATACAACAACAAAAAAATGTCTTGCAAAAGACAGAATTTGTACGTTAAGAAAAAAGTGGAGGGAATATGAAGTTCTGAATGTGAGAATTTTTGTCGTTAGTTAAGACATTTTTGTCGTTAGGTAAGACATTTTTGTCTTTACATAGGACAATTTCAGTCAGGACAAACGACATATATCTGATCACAACCGGCACTCTCTGAAAATATTAATGAGCCCAACGACACTGCACTTCAGGAGGAGGGATTGTCATTTATGTCAAAATAGCTAAAAAGTTAATCTTATACAGGGTATGGAGGAGAACACAGAGACTGTTTGGATAACTTTAGAATATGGGAATAAGATGGTCACTCGTATAGATGTGATCTATAGACCCCCTGGACAATCATAGGAGTTGTATTTACTGCTGGTCATTGAAGTAACTACAATGACAGTGAAAGGTGAGGTTATTATTATGGGCGACTTTAATCTTCCTGACTGGAAAAAAACAGATTTCCTAAATTCTTTACAAGGATTAACTGCTAGGCAATTAGTAGAAGAGTCAACTAGGAAGGCATCCAGACTATATTTATTATTTACTAATGAAGACTTAGAGTCAGATGTAGCTGTAGGAGAGTGTTTGGGCTCCAGTGATCATTAATCTTTGTGGTTTAATATAAAGACAGAGGCTGAGTTGTGCCACACTAAAACAAAGGTTCTAGACTTTAGAAAGGCAGGTTTTTCTAAAGTGGAATATGTATATAATCTCGATAAATAGATAAATGTGTCTATTTAGAGGATATACATATTCATTTATTTAGAGTGCTCTGCTAATTGTGTATTATTTTTTGTTTCCTCTGACCAGGCACATTTGGGTCTGAAGAATAGTAACTTGCTTACATTATTTGTCCCTTTTTTTGATTTTTATATATTTTATTCACATAGTTTTTTATATGCTGTAATTGAGCATAGCCTGAAAACCTGACTTTGGTGTGCTCCAAGAACTGGCATTGAGAACACAGGTCTAGAAGAATTAGGTGAAGTAAAACACAAGATAGAAGAGGAGGGCTGCTGAACAAACAAATTTGGAAATTGTGTGGGTTTCACCAAAATTAGATTAAGTAATAAGAGGGACTTTAAGGATGGGACTAGGTTAAAGGGAGAGACGGGGGCATCAAGGCTTATACTGGGTTGTTCACCAATAAGATATGAAGGATGTAGAAGAGGTCTGAGCTGATTTAGTTAGAACTGAGGAGGGATACCAGATCAAGTGATAAGGTTGGGTTAGCTGCTAATTAGTTTGATCTCAGATGAGGATGGCTAATATTACAAGATTTAAGGACAGACTTTATGAGAATATGAGTTTTAAGTTTGTTTATGGAGATGGAGTCCAATGGTAAATGGCAGCTTGTTCAGATTTTGGCTCTCATTTTGCAAGATCTAACCCAGTTATGCAATAAGCTAAGATGTAGGGAGCTGGACCACTCACTTCAGTGAATAAGACAAGCCATGAAGTATGACACATATATTTTAATATTGTCCTCTTTGCAACCCTTCATTTGTCTGGCTATGGAACATGCAGGGTCTAATATGAATAAAATCAGAATTTGAAAGTTACTTTCTTGTCAAACTTGATGGAAAATTATTTTAAATGAGATGAAGTGTGATTAAAGTTCAAAAATGCTTACTTGAATAGCAAATCTAAACTTTGTATTTTTCTTTAGATCGACCGGGGAGAATTTCAGCAGGATTCTGTGCTTAAACAATTGGAGGTCTTGAAAGAAGAAGAGAAGGAGTTCCAGAAGGTGAGGCAACATGTGTGAGTAGTTAATCCGTGAGACATCACCTTTGCTCGTTGGTTTTTTTTTTTGTTTCTGTTTTTACTTTGGAGTTATGCATACAAATGATCAACATTTATATTCCATTGAGCACCTTGATGCTTCCTCCACTTTGATTATGAAGCATTTCATGCATTGGTTCAGCAAAAGGTCTTGTCACTTGTAAAATCCAATTTATAGACCATATATTCTCCAAGTCAGGCCCCCAGCCTCCCCACGAGTACAAGATTTAAAGATCTACCCACTGAGCACTGATAGCTCTATCATTACCACTGATGGATCTGTCAGAATGGCTGTGTCATTAATGCATTCACCTATGCTTATGGGAGTATGTCCTGGAAATGTGCTTGTAGGCCTATTTTAAGAATTCATGATATTGAGAACAGCACTTTTTAAGAAGTGTAAAAACTCCCATTTTGTCAAAAGAATTCACAGGTGTTGAGATTGGTACATTTGGTATACAGATCTTTTTAAATGTAGCATAATCATTATTAAAAGGCACATGTACAAAGCCTGCTGTCCTTAGGTATAAGAGCAGATGTACCAGAGGGGAGAAGTGACATTTCCAGTTGACTTACATGGGGCTTGTAACCCCTTAAAAGCTAGAGAGGTCTCCAGAGCAGTGCTGCACAATTCACTGGAGACCCTCCTATCCTTCAAGCAGTTAAAAGCAATGTTATTTGTCCCTGATGGTACAGGTCGTTTTCTCTAGACTTTTACCACTGTAATGTCTGTCTAGTGATAATTCCAAATATGAACTAAGGACACAGAGGAGGCTGATGTGGTAATATTTTAACACAACAATATATTCTATATTGAGGAAGCTAAAAAGCAATTTGCCTGTCTTCTCAGTTTTATCATGCATGTTACCAACCTTGACCACAGCATATCTGGTGCCTTTGCATCCCAAACCAATTGACATGAAGACAAAGACCTATTTTACAGCTGGGGCCTTTGGCTGGCCTCCACATAATAACATCTGCTTCAGCTTCATTCCAGCAGCTCTGGATCAGTGCTTAAATTGCATGGCCCCAAGGTTTACTAGCCAATTACGAGAAGACATTGATAAATCTGACCAAGAGTTCCCTGGATGGCTCTTTTAGTAACATACGGGAGTAGGTATGATAGGTAGGGAACTTTATAAATAGCCTGTTAAAGAATCTGACATGTTTCCTTAGATATTTAGGTCATAGATGAGATCCGCATACGAGGACAAACTTGTATCACTACCGGCTAAGCTGTTGTTCTCCTGTAAATAAATGTAGGGCATCGCAAATGTCTTTCTTCTCCTTTCTCATCATAGATCAGTTTTATGAACATCCAAATAGATAGATAGTAAGATAGATAGATAGATAGATAGATAGATAGATAGAAGAACGAACTGTAAGATAGATTGATTCATATACACATGCCATTCAGTGCAAAGAGTTGAGGTATAAATGTCATACAAATCAATACATACAGTAGTGGTGGCCTTGTTTCTAAGCATGTAAAAATAGGAGTATGTATAAAATTCATAAGGTTTTATGTATCAAAAAAACAAGCAATTCAAGGGGAAACATACACCATAGGGGAAAGGACATTCCCATAATGCTCTTTAATTTAAATGGAGTTTCAAACCCCTTGAATGCTAAAGAGGTCTCCAACACATTGCAGAGATGCACCCTATGGTGCAGATGGTTTTCTCCAGAATTCTTCTAGTTTACATGGATACATAAGGCCCATAGAATGAGTAGCCTAAAAGTAGATTCTATAAATTGTGTGCAGCATTAAGGTTGGGCCAACCTCAACGTTTTTCTCAGAAATATGTTTTATGAAAAATAAGGTAAAAACTTAAACCAAAAAAGAGAAGAATAATCCACCATACTATATTTAGTGCAGGGAATCATACTGAGCCATATGCACAAAGAAATGTGAAGCAATCCCAGGGCAAACTTCTGGCATCAAAGACAAATGCAAATGTCTAAAAATTCAGATAACATTTAAATGGGGCTTTTAACCCACTGAAGTAAGGTCTTACCAGGATTGCTTCATCATTTACCTACATTTCACCCCAAACACACACACACATCAGAAGGCTGCCATCTTAGTTATTGCTTTGGTCAAGCCCTTGTAATTCAGCTGAAAATGCTGCACTTTAAAGATCATGTGCATATAAAATCAACCCAGGAACAGTGATTGAAAAAAACACACAAGCAGCACTGGTCCTTATTCACCAAGCTAAAGAGGAGTGACTAACTGCACCACTGGGATGGAATGAAAATTCTGATTGATTTAAATGGGGTTTCTTAACCATTGAGTGCAACAAATCCAACATTTAATTATTCAGGGTTAAAAGCCCCACTTAATTCAATTGAACTTTGTGGATTTTTTTTTCTCTCTGAAGGTGCAGTTGCATTTTTTCAGGATATCCCAGCTAGAGAACAGGAGGGTTAAAAGCTCCACTTAATACAATGGAACTTTGTAGAATTTTAATATCTCCCTTAACCCCTTAAGGACTGGCCGATCTTGCACCCGGACGGCACTTAAGGATCTTTTTTTTCTGAATCCGATTCAGGGATCCCTGAACGGCAAGCAGCCATGTGGGGAGCCCTGAATTCCATGACGGTCCTGGCACATCATGGGTCCTTATAGCTTGCTGACCCATGACATGCCAGGACGTGCTTCAAGGGTCCTTAAGTGGTTAAGATGCAGTTGCATTTTTTCAGGATATCCCAGCTAGAGCACAGGAGGACTAATTAGTGGATCAGTCCCTTTAAATAGTCTACCCGTGCTCTTTCAGAGATATCTTGACAATGTGCACTGTTATAGCTCTTGATGACCAGGGTTGGCTACCTCTGCTTTATATAAATCCCTGGAAAGGCCTCATTTAGAATATGAAGTCCAGTTTTGATCACAAGTTCTTAAAAGATGTTATTGAAGTGAAAAAAGTACAGGAATTGCAGCAAAACTAGGTTTGTTTACTTTAGAGAAGCTATATCTAATGAGTCATTTGATTATCATTTACAAATATATTCAAGGTTAATACAAAGAACAATCTGAGGAACTATTTGCTCAAAGAGCTGAGCAAAAAAATAAAGTAATCTATTAAGACTACGGAAAGGCACTTTCAACTAAAACAAAGGCAGGGTCTTTTTACAGTAAAGGCAATAAACATGTGGTATCCTTTGCCTTGGAATGCTGTGCTTGCAGAAGCTGTAATTGCTTCTAAAAAAGTAATGAATACCTTTATAACAATATTGATACTTATGACAGTTGGTATGCATTCAGATAGGATGTTGATTCAGTGAAATATCCTACTGCCTTTTGGAGTCAAGAAGGAATTTATTACCCTACTGGGGCTTCAATGAAAATAGCTTCAATAGGGGTTTGTGTGCCTTCCTCTAGATCATCAGGGGAAATAGGCATGTGATGAACTTGAGGAACTCATGTCTTATTTCAGCCTCATCAACAAAGTTACTGTTAATATGTTGCTACATGTTGCAAAAGTACTAACAATAAGTGTTAGTGGTGCTGCACATTGAGCAGCAGCAGAAGCATTCATAGCTAAGGTTGTGGATGCTGATGATCTGTGTTGCTGATTAGTGCGAGTGACTGTAGGGCTGACTTTATATCCCAGGCACCCGTAGGCAAGGCACTGTAGGTACCCTTAGCTTCATCCATGACCACACCCTTACTCCTCACATGGCCCCATCCCTAGTCCCATCCACTATTTCCTAGCACCGAAAATACCATTGGCCATTGCTTGCTAGAGATCTCCTTTGCATTGTGAAGCAATGTGTTGGAGATCTCACTAGAATCCAAGGGGTTAAATAATAGCTAGTAAAGGGGTATAAAACTGTTGCAAAGACATGGAGATTGTTCTGGCCACATCCACAATTCATAATGTGGGTGTGGCCAGCAAATCTGAGGCGCCCCTCAAAATTTGGAGCTATAGGAAGTTGTCTAATCTGCCTATTGGGAAAACCGTCCTTGAGTGACTGGGTGGGGGTTGGACTTGGAAGCGTTTCTGACAGACACTTATGATAATGGCCATGGCATGTTTTCTTGTCCATAGACTTTCCAGTTAATCTCTCAAAGAGTTTATAAAAATATATATGGATCTTTTTCAGATATTTTTGACAATATCATCATCATTCTCCCTCTCTCTCCTTCATCTGTATCAGAAGAAGGGGAGAACAGTTAAGGGATATATTCTAAATCAACATTATAATCAGTAAATATGACAGAATAAGCATCAGCAGCATCACCTGGCTCATCACCACTATTTTCAGATTCCTCTTTTAGGTTTTTTTGAAGCAAAATTTATAGAACCACTAGTATGCTGCAGGGTGTTACTGTCAATTTCTGATGCAGCAGTTGTTCTCACAGCTAAGTTCTCCTCCTTTATTGCAACAACACAAGAATACGTCATTTTTGGTGTTGTTAAAAGGTTTAGTGCTACTACTGGTGGTGGCAAAACTTTTCATATGACTTACAAACAGCCGCCTCACTTTTATTGCACAAGCTGTAGCAACCATCGCCGTAGTCAGTTTTTGTAGTTTGATTTTACTCTACCAAACTGTCCATGTAGTCCTCCTGCTCCATAACCATTACTCGTGCCCCTAGTATGTTTGGCGGGCATAGTTATAGTTGTGTATAAATAAACCCTACTGTAGGCACCCTAAAACTAAAAGGGACAACTGGTACATATAAAAAAGGCTATTCTAACGGCCATAAAATCATCAGCTGCAGAAATAAAATATAAAATATTACAAAACATATATAACAGAATCGTAACCATGATTTAACGAAAGTTTTCGCCACACATATGCCCACGGTGCAAAACAGTGCTACATTAAATTAGATTTTTTATGTTTAGGCAGCTATGATTGTGGCATATTGTGTGTGTGTGTGTGTGTGTATATATATATATATATAGAGAGAGAGAGTGAGAGAAGTAGAGAAAGAGAGAGAGTAATGTGCAAAAGTTTTAGGCAGGTGTGAACAAATGCTGTAAAGTAAGAATGCTTTCAAAAATAGACATGTTAATAGTTTACGAGGAAAACAAAACAGTGTGATCCACTCTAAATGTAGTAAACTGGACTCCGTATTTCAAGAAGAAAAGGTATAAAAAGACTCTCCACGGTCTCCCAGCTGCTTCTCCCCTTGTCCTCCAAGGAAATCACTCCAAAGGATACTTTACCTTCCCCGGTCCATATAACATCAGTGCCGCTCACAGTAGGTATTCGGTAGTATCTGGGAGACCATGGAGTGTGACCATGACTGGAGGTCAGATCTAGTCAAGGCGAACATTAGAGGCAGACTGAGACGCTTTTAAATGTGAGTTCCCTGGTAAAGGGGTCTTTTTATACCTTTTTATACCTTCTCTTTTACTACAATTAGAGTGGATTACGCTGTTTTGTTTTCTTCTTCTGCATGTTACTTGGGAACTTGTCCGACATCCTGGCTACAAGCTGCATTTCCAGACTCTAAGGATTTGGAAGGATTCAAGATTTAAGGGACTAACCCTAGTTGTGGGATTAGAACTGTGTTTTTTCCTTAACCAATGAACACATCCCTTTTGTTTCTCTTTTTCTTTTTTCTCCTCTTTTTTATAGATTGAGTATATGATGTATTAATTGTGTGTGTTATCTTATAGCTGTAATTCAAGGCTGACACACTTGATGTGAGAGCAGGTGTTTATATATTAGTATGTTAATAGTTTATATTCATCAACAAAATGCACAGTGAGTGAACAGAAGAAACATCTAAATCAAATCAATATTTGGTGTGACCACCCTTTGCCTTCAAAACAGCATCAATTATTTTAGGTACACATGCACAAAGTTGGGGATTTTGTAGGCATTTAGTCAGGTGTATGATTAAACAATTATACCAAACAAGTGCTACTGATTATCAACTTAATATGCAGGCTGAAACACAATCATTAACTGAAACAGAAACAGCTGTGTAAGAGGAATAAAACTGGGCCATGAACAGCCAAACTCAGTTAACAAGGTGAGGTTGCTGAAGACAGTTTAATGTCAAAAGTCATATACCATGGCAATACTGAGCACAGCAACAAGACACAAGGTAATTATACTTCATTAGCAAGGTCTCTCCCAGGCAAAAATTTCAAGGCAGACAGGGGTTTCCAGATGTGCTGCCCAAGCTCTTTTGAAGCAGCTCAAAAAAAAGGACAACTTTGAGCACCATAGACACCAGTTGGCCAAGAAAACGTAGTGTATCAGATGAAAGACACATCATGCTTACTTCCCTTCACAATCAGAAGATGTCCAGGAGTGCCATCAGCTCAGAATTGGCAGAAAACAGTGGAACCCTGGTACACCCAACTACTGTCTAGTCAGAAGTGATCTTCATCGATGACTTGCAACCAAAAAGCCATACCTCCAACGTGGAAACAAGGCCAAGCGTCTCAACTATGCATGAAAACACAGGAAAAATGGCAGCAGGTGCTCTGGACTGATGAGTCAAAAATGTATATATGTGGCTGTAGCAGAAGGCAGTTTGTTCGCCGAAGGCTGGATATTGGTACAAGAATGAGTGTCTGCAGGCAACAGTGAAGCATGGTGGAGATTCCTTGCAAGTTTGGTGCTGCATTTCTGCAAATGGAGTTGGGGATTTGGTCAGAATGAATGGTCTCCTCAATGCTGAGAAGTACAGGCAGATACTTTTCCATCATGCATTACTAACAGGGAGGCATCTGTTTGGCCCAAAATGTATTCTGCAACATGACAACAACCCAAAACATACAGCCAAAGTCATCAAGAGCTATCTTCAGCATAAAGAAGAACAAGGAGTCCTGGGAGTGACGTTATGGCCCTGACCTCAACATCATTGAATCTGTCTGGGATTAAATGAAGAGAGAGAAGAAACTGAGGCTGCCTAAATCCACAGAAGAACTGTGGTTAGTTCTCCAAGATGTTTGGAACAACCTACCTGTCAGGTTCCTTATAAAACTGTGTGCACGTGTACCTAGAAGGATTGATGCTGTTTTAAAGGGAATGGTGGTCACACCAAATACTGATTTGATTTAAACTTTTCTTCTGTTCACTCACTATGCATTTTGTTAATTGATAAATATAAACTATTAATATGTCTATTTTTGAAAGCATTCTCACTTTACAACATTTCACACCTGCCTAAAACGTTTGCACTATATATATATATATATATATATATATATATATATAATGTGTGTATGTGGGGGGGCATGGCTTCGCCCCTACAAGAACCTTGTTTTTTATTTATTTATTTTTTTTTTAAACCTTTTAGTGCCAGACAGGTATACAATGTATTGAAATGCAATGAGTTGGATATCTCTGCAGCATTCAAACGGTTCATTTGTATTAAATGTCAGACCTCGTGGTGGGGTATCAGGACCCCTCCTGGTGACCCCCAGCTATTGATCTCCTGGACAGTTTTGCAGGGAAATCAATAGAGATGACACAGGGAGCAATAGAGCTCCCCTGCTTCCATTCTACCTGGAGCCAGGTAGGATTGGACAGGCTGGCAAACCCTCTCATATTAATGGGGGAGGCTTTCCATCATTGACGTGAGAGGGTTTCCCTATACCACCCACTCCTACCTGGGCACTCTGGTTAGAATGGAAGAAGGAGAGCTCTGTTGCTTCCCTGAATCACCTCTATTGATCTGAATCAGCTGGGAGATGAGTAGCTGGGGGCATCAGCAGGGGTCCTGATGTCACACCATGAGGTCTGACTTTTTGTTTTATAAACTGTCACAACCATCCCCCTCCTAAACCAGTGGCTAAAGTTTGTTTTTTTTGCCAAATAGAGTGGCAGAGGTGGTTGGTTGAGGAGGCACTGGGCTCTTCAGCCAATAAGCATTTTCCAGCCACACACCGACAGCTAACCATCTAACCAGATTGTTTTTTTTGTCTAATAGAGTGGCAGAGGTGGTTGGTTGAGGAGGCAATGGGCTCTTCAGCCAGTAAGCGTTTTCCGGCCATGCCCCCTGACATCTAACCAGATTCACTTACATTCATATACTGCTTTGCGTACTCCTCTGGCACTCAAAGGATTAAAAGATTATTTTGAAGCCATTCCATTATGAGTATTATCCAAGGTGTTTTAGTGGGTTTAGAGACTATATTTGTGAGATGCTTCAAACATTTTTATATACTTTTTATAAGGTCAGTTGTGTTAATTTTTACAGTAAATCACGTCAGAGCTGTTAGCGTGTGGAGTAATATTTTGTCCATCTGAAAATAATTTATGATGTATGTCTCTGTCTCTAGTATCTATCACTATCAATCTCAGTCACAGCTCAGGTTAAGGTTTTCCTATCTCTGTCACCTATCAGACAAAGCGTTTTTATTTCTGTTTATTTATATATATTTTTTTTCATGGTCACACTCTATTACTGTCTACAGTGTTGTACAGTATGAGTATAGACCTGTAAGCCTCAGAATCAGTAGCTTGTAATTAAAGCTAAAGCATGCCGCATAGCAGCTGTTGCAGGATTATAGCACCACCACACCTGAGAACATGGTTGTCCCTCTTGTTCTTGTGGATATGTCACCTTGTTCCCTTCGGTTTGTCTTAAAAGTATGATGTATTTATGTCTGTCTACAAAGTATCTGTCACCCACTCAGTCTCGGCCAGCTCAGCTCAGTACCTGAATCACCTGCCTGTCACCTATCATTCATAAAGTATTTTTAACTTCACCCCCACACCCAGAGCAAAACTGACTACCACCGATATACCAATAAAGCAATTCCAGCTCCGTCTCTTTGCCTGTACTCCACTAGCATTAAAATTGTAGCTGCTTTCTCTCACTCCCAAGCAGACTGAGGACGTGCAGGAAACTGGCACCCATTTTGAAGTTGGCTTGGCAAGGCTACATGGAGTAAACTCCACATGGGGCAGACAAAACACTTTATTATTGTTGATTTAAATTCAATGAAAGTGGAAAACAGTGGAATTCCCTAACCAGGTGAAAAGTGCCATTTTTGCACGTCTTATTTTTATAAAGAAAATTTTCACTTATCCCTAACTTTTCTTGATGAACATAACATTAGAGACGATATCCCTGACACTCCCAAGTGCCCATATATATGTAAAAGATGTACAGGTAGGTCTTTTATATTTTCAACATTTTCTTAGTTTTTTCTGGGGTCTCTAATTTCAAGTGGTTTCCTTTTCCTTGTGCACTTTCTTTCTTTAATAAAATCCCTTTGTTTTCCAGAGGGGTACGCATTAGATTTCCAAGTGATGCGCTATACACCCTTCTGGCATTCAAAGGGTAAATCTTCCAGCTCAGTTATAATAAAGAAATTAGAAGGCGCAATATGAGCTGAGAGGGCTATGTGGAAGCTGAGAACACCAGTAAGAAAAGAAGAAAGACTCTGATTGTTGCCATAGAAAAAAAAGAAACTTGTTAAACGTTATATATATATATATATATATATATATATATATATATATATATATATATATTTTTTTTTTTTTTTTTTTTTTTTTTTTTTTTTTTTTTTGTTAATAAGTGATATCAGGGCAAATACAGAAAACACAGATGCTGTTATTCACATTTGATGTACAGCTGTACTGTACCTTTAAAATGCTGAAGCCATAGACTGAGGTCTCAGCTTTCAATTGGTGCCATGTTGCCTACATGGCCTTAAATGGTCAATATTTTCTTGACTCATTATAGTGAATAGAAGGTGACCTAGGATGCAATGTAAACCAGTCTCACTAGAAAATGCATTATGGAGTCTGCAGGAAAAGGTTTTGCAGCATTAGTTCTAGGGTTTTTGTTTTTAGACACCCACTTTACAATGCATTGAAGACCGCAGTAACACCTAAGGGGGTGAAATTGCCATTTGAATAAAATATCATTTTTATGTTACATAGGGTTTTTCCCCAGACTTTAACATATGATTCTCTATTTACGTTCAAATGTTGTTTTACATTTAGGGTTCCATATTTATATCCCAATTCTAAGGAATTTCATATATATATATGTGTATATATATATATATATATATATATATATATACATATACTAGTTTAAAATCCCATGTACACGGGCCAAGGTCCGGGTAATGTTAACCTTTTGAGTGCCAGAGGGATACACAACGTATTGCTTTGCAATGCGTTGCGTATCCCTCTGGCACTCAAAGATTTAAGAGGCTGCTACCTCACTGCTCCATGCGATGCAGTCTTGCGTCACCTCACTTATGCGATGCAATCATGCTCAGCAGAGAATGTCCAGGCAGTCTCTACTGAGCATGACTGCATCGTGACAAACATCCTAGCGAATTATTATATAGGAGATATCTATAAAATTGTCATTGTTCATCTTTATTATATTTATCCCTTATTTTCTTTTTATGGGATGTATAAACAATATAATCAGCATCAATGGTTAAAAGATGTCAGGCAGCATTGCTAGATCTTACACTCCCTGAGGCTTATGACCCAGCTGTAGTGATTCTGGTGAAAAGCAATGGCACCTTTTGTGACAAAGTAAAATTTCTTAAATTTCTATTGATTTAAATGGATCCTTAACCCCTTGAATGACAGAGAGGCCTCAAATGTATTGTGAAGCAATGGTTTGGACAGACCTCTGGATCTAAAGGCTCTGTTTGAATAAATGTGAATTTGCTGGAATTTACATTTGTCCCCTACGGCACAGTTGGTTTGCTCCAGAATTGCTCTCTCACCCTTGTCACAAAATTCAGCAATGCAGTGCTAAAGTTGCACATGTTCTACCTCTTCAGATGGGGTTTTTCAAAACAGACCTGAAGCTCAGAAATCTCCCCCCTACAATATGCATTGTGTACAAGTGAATATCACCATTAGCCCCCTCCTCTTTCCTCATACAGAAACAATTTCAAATGGTTATTAGCCTTTTAAGTCACATTTATTTACATATAGATGAAGGAATGTGTTTAAAGGATAATTAATCTCCTCTCCTTCAAAAATGATTTAGTGTCATATTTAATCAAAGTGGTTTCCATAGCAACACCAAGACACTCACTCTCTCGGGAGTCGGGCCTACATTTGCTTGTAAAGCCTTTTGTGTTGTTCTTATTGCTAATTTTGTGGGGGGTTTATTACTCTATTTAACATTTCAAGATATTTCATGATGCTTTTCTGCTTATTTCATTAGGGACTGAGTGTTGTTGTTTGGTCATATGTAAAACTGAAGTGCTCTGCTTCAAAATTTGGTTCATGTACTAAGTTGAAATGGAGAAGGTCTGGAGCAAACAACTGTAGAGTCAAATAAATATTCCCTACATTTCTGTTGATTTAAAAGGGGCTTTGAAGCCCTTGAATGTTAGAGAGGTCTTCAATTAATTTTGAAGCAAAGTGTTGGGGACCTCTTTACCGTTCAAGGGGTTAAAAGCTCAGTTTAAAACAGTGGGCATTTTTATTTTTCTCCTGTAGTACAGTTGGTTTGTCCCAGAATGGCTTCACTTCTTAGTACATCTGACTCACTGGGGGTTATGCAAGGTGTAATAAAGAGGTGATAATGCAAAGAGGACCTCTCCACTGATATCATTTCTCCAAGTCCTATGTTATGCAATGGAGCCTATGTACTAATTTTAGTGCATTGGCTCCATACAGTAACATAGGACTTGGAGAAATTATATCAGTGGAAAAGTCCTCATTCCATTATCACCTCTTTATCACACTTAATGCATCTCCCCCATTGTGTGTATCAGAATCAGAGAACCTTGTCTGATCATTTCTCTCATTATGTTTCAAGGATCCCACCAATGGTTACTACAGTGTGAATACTTTCAAGGACCACCATTCAACCCCAACAATCTCCCTCTCCAACTGCCAACCAGATCTTCGTCCTGCCAACAAGCAGCGAGTTCCCACAGGCATGTCATTTACCAACATTTACAGTACACTGAGTGGTCAGAATCGGCTATACGACTACAGTCAGCGTTTTGTCTTAGGGATGGGGAGCAGTTCCATTGAGCTTTGTGAGCGTGAGTTCCAGAGGGGCTCCATGAGCGACAGCAGCTCCTTCCTGGACACTCAGTGTGACAGCAGTGTCAGCAGCAGCGGGAAACAAGATGGCTACGTTCAGTTTGATAAGTCCAGCAAGGCTTCAGCCTCCTCTTCTCACTACTCGCAGTCATCGTCTCAAAACTCTGACCCAAGCAGGCCACTTCAGAGGCGAATGCAGACACATGTGTGAAATGCCTTACCTATGGCTATTTGTAAAGAATACGGGAGAAGGAGGGTAGGGAAAGTATTACAAGTGCTGTGTGGCACTTGTCAAAGTTTAAGAAAAAGACTTCGGACATTTTGAAGCCTGAAATAAGGGCAAGGGCCTCTCTGTCTGAAATATTTATTTAGTTTTATATTTATATGAAAAGGAGAGGATCTTCCTGTTGTATAAAGCACTTTGTTCAATGGAGTACAACAAGCCATGGTTCTATCATTTAGTTGGGTATATAGAAAAACATTTTATAAACTATCCCCCCGACATGTAAAATAATAATAAAATTGAGCTCCCGATTAAAGCTGGAGCTGTGGCTGAATTTTAATTGTTTCAACTAGGAATCTAGCCATTAGCAAGCACAATGTTGATGAATTAGAAACTTTATTAACTGTCTCAAAAGACACCTACAGAGACAACAAGGCTGAAGGGTTTAAAAAAGGCAGGTAATACAATAGCATGGGAACTCAAAGGACAGAACGCCATAGATCTCGAAACAAAGAAATAAACATGGGTTTTGGAATTTGCAGAGAACCTAGGAATTTTTCATGGATGGTGAATACAAAGGAAATCTGCTCATAACAAGAAAGTCAGAATAGTTTTTACACATGTCATTTTCCACAGTTGCTTAAAATTTAGCAAGGTGTCTTGATTCAGAATCAGAGAAGAGAGTTCTGAACAAAGTGAATCCCGAATGGATTAAGCAGAATGGCAATTCTGGGGCAAACCTATATCACCATAAGTAGGGCTCCCATATTTGTTCTATGGTATGTGTTTTATAAGCTCCCCCTTTAAAGTGGGATATAAGGAGAGCTTTAATCATATGCAGCAATTAAGCAAATGGGGCGTTGATCCCCTTGAATGCAAGTGAGAGTGAAGACCTCTCTTGCATTCAAATACTTTAAAGCCCTATTTAAATCAATATGAATTTTTATTTAACACATGTGGTGCAGTCAGCTTGTCCCAGAATTCCTTAACTTTTTTCTGTATACATATGTTTTTACTACGAAAGGCAAGTGGAAAAAATCGTATATAAACTCCCAGCAGTAAAAGAGTGCAATGGCATGTGTGTTTGCAGTAGACTATGAAATATATATAGGCCCTTGTTCCATTTCTAAAAGGACAGAAAGCTCTCACATGTATATCACTGTCCTGTTTAAAACAAATAAAACAAACAGACCTTTTATTTTGGAGACTATGGGGAGAGATCATAAGGTCGATTTTCTAAGTGTGGGACTAATTTCCTGTTCTTTTATTCATTGTGTAGTCTTGCCTACCTGAGCCACTTGTACATCCCCTACCCATTGTGTGTTGTTTTCTCTCAGATGTATACACACATTCATGCATATTTAAATACATATATATTTATGTAGAATTCTTTTATATCAGTTCATTGCGTACATTCAGATCTAAACTATTCCCAGCTGATGGGGAAAATGATGGTTCTTTTGCCAATGTTTTTACAATTTTCATGTCAATCTTCCTTAAAAAATAGAGACTGCAGTGAGAAGATGTTGATAAAATGGCAACAAATCAAACACAGTGAAGATAATGTAGAAAGAAGAACTGGAGAAATCCTGGGGCAAATTAACTGCACCATAGGAAACAAAGACCAATTCCCATTGATTCCAATTAGGCTTTTAATCCCTTGAATATTTTCTAGCGTTCAAGTATTTAAAAGCAACATTTAAATCAATGGGAATTTGAGGAATGTGTATTTGTCCCATATGATGCAGTTGGTTTTTCCAGAATTGCTCAGATTCCTCTTTGTGCACCAACATTACTCAGTGACGCCTCTCAGTTGGATATAAAAGGCACATATTCATATTGATGCCTGCTATGTCCAGACCTATTCTGTTACATTTAACAAAAATGAGAAGGCCTGTATCTGCTTCATGAAAAGAGACCAAATGGTTGGACAGAGATATTAAGTGGGTTGGCACTGATTAAGACAATTGTAAAGTGGTGCTTGGATGGGATTGGACAAAGAGGGTTTTAACTGGTGTGAGGAAGTTATTAGCCAATGGGTGTTATTGATTGTGCTGTGCTGGACTTTTCACAAGTTATGAAAATCTAAGTGGTCGGAGCCCATTTCCACTGGTACGGCCTGACAATCAGAGGGTGAAAGTAATTGTGGCTTTAGGGCAATGCGTTCCTGTGGCCTATGTGACAATCCCTTTAATAGCACAAATGAAGGATTAAAATACAAAACCTGTTATGTCAACTATTTTTGCCTGGTTCCTCTTTTATTTTAAATCATTTCTGGAAGGTGTCAGATATATTTGGAAATTCAGAAGAGTCAAGATACATTTATGTGTTGTTTTGCAGAGCCTAGAAATTAAATGGGACAACATGTTCCATCTCTTTGTCAGCTTATGATATCTATCTAATCAAGATCCAAACTCTGAAGAATGTTTTTTTCCCTTAGTAATGGTTAATTCAGGTGCACATCCTCATTTAGTACGTGAGTCAATATCAATGTTACAGTACACTCACATGACACACACAAATAACAGATGCTAGTAATGCTTCTGGTGGGACCTAATATGTTCAAGAACATTGGGTTTTATATAAAGCTAAAGTGAAATAGTTCTTGGGGGAAACCAACTGCATTACAGGGAGCAAATAAACATTTTCATATATTTAAATGAATATTTTGGTAGTATTTATAAATCCCCATGGTATAGTTGGTGTGCCATGGAACTGCACCACTTTACCACCTTTATATGTAAGGCCCATTATACTTAACAGATCTACTGAAATCCCTACATCTCTTCTACAGTGCTAACACACACATACATTAGACTTCCTTCTAAAACTTATAATCAGGGATACACTAAATACAGGAACTGAATAAATATTTCACATGAATACTGGCGTATTTTCTAGCATTCTGATTTGGTGAATTTAATCCATATCCTCTGCTTCCTTTTCCAGACTGATCAGGGTCAGATTTCCCATTAGGCAAAGTAGGCAACTGCTTCACATGCCGAATTGTTCTAGCCATGTTCACCATTCCAAGTTGTGCCCATGGCCAGCACAATTCAAAAGCCCATACAGAAAAACATTATTCGATTGTGGTGGACATTGTATTTACCAGTGTACATGTTACTGTGTATCCATTTTTTTTATAAACATAGTAGCAAAAGTTGCACAGATTCCTGTGCAAGAAGATGCAGGGGTAAGGGAGAAATATTGCACTGTTCAGTGGTTGTGACAGAACCAAAAAAAAAGACTGTGTCACGCCAGTCTTGTTGAACTTATAGTTGAAAATAATGAAATGTTAAAGGGATAGTAATATTTTATTATTACTATCCCCCATATTGTAGATATTTGCAAAATAATTTAATAGCCCCCGGGTTCATCTCTCAAACCTTTATGGTTTGAGAGATAATCGAAGGCAAATTTCCCCCCTCCTTCCCCCTTCCCTGAAGTCAGCTTTGTGCTGCAAACAAAGTACATGTAGAAGACCGTTTCAGTGAAATAATTATTTTGCAGTAACGGGATCTCGGCTCAGCTGCAGAGCCGCAAGCCTGTTGTACGACAGACTTCCCCTGCCGTCCGTACAACTCTGACTTCAGGGAAGGGGGAGGGAGGGGGGAACTTTGCCTTCGGTTATCTCCCAAACCATAAAGGTTTGAGAGATGAACCTGGGAGCTATTAAATCATTTTACAAATATCTACATTATGGGGATAGCAATGATAAAGTATTACTATCCCTTTAAAAGGGGTTAAAAGGGTAAGTGTTTTAGAAACATACATTGTCCTGTTTGAGAATGTTCTTACCCTTCTGGATAAATAAATATTTTTGTTGTTTTATAGGTTTCAAAAAAATAAATTATGTGGCTCAAATCCTTTCTCTCAAACCTTTATGGTTTGAGAGATATTCACATCTAAAGTTCCCTCTCCTGAACTGTCAGCTGTGAAGCTGACAGAAGGAGATCCGTGTCGGCCTACAGGAGGCGGCTTTTCAGCAGAGCCGCATTAGCGATATTGGAAAACAATTACTTCATTGGAACGATCGACAAAGTGTGCTTACAAACCAGACACACTTTGTAGACCTGTCCAATGAAGTAATTTTCCAACATCGTCATTTCTGCTCTGCCGCAGAGCCGCCGCCTAGTCCCAGGATCGGGATCTCCTGCTGTCAGCACAGCGCTGATGTCAGGAGAAGGGGAAGGAGGGGGGAACTTTATATGCAAATATCTCTCAAACCGTAAAGGTTTGAGAGATAGGATTTGTGCAACATAATTTATTTTTTAAACTCTACAAAACAAGAAAAAAATTTTAGTGTCCTTTTAAATGTATTGTGCATTAAACTTTTAAGTGCCAGAGGGGTATACAGTATATTGTGGAACAATATGCTTCATACACCTGTAGCATTGAAAGGGTAAATTAATGTTGACAGTTAAAATGTGCTCTTAAAATGGATTATAGCAATATTACCATAATGAAATAAAACATATGTGTAACCCTTTGAGTCTCAGGTAAGTAGTGGCAGTGGCAAGTATGTATTTGTACCCTTCTATTTTTATTACTTAGTACCTACCTTATTTCTGTGGCTAATCTTAAGCTGCTGACCAGCTGATTGAGGTAATCCACTAACAAACACTATCCCAGTCTGGAGACAGCTGGCATTATTCTTGAATTAGCATCTGCTTCGTCTGCTGCTGTGCCTCTCTTGCAGGACCTCTTCCATTGTGCATATTGAAATTATGGTAGTTCCCTGTAAGATGTTCACAGGGCACAAACCTATGTTCAGTGGAAGAGATCCTGTAAGGAAGGCAGGGCAGTGGAGAAAGCTGACGCAGTGTGTGACAATCATAGTCAAGAAAAGGTGGGCAGGCACGGGCTCACAGTAAGTGAGATGCATGGAAGATTTAGATAATGGGAGTGAGAGGGAACAGGATGGTATTGGATATTGGAGTGTGCATGTGGTGGTTTTGGAAATTACTTGTAGAAGGTAGTGAGGGTGAAAAAGGAGATTTTGTGTGTGTGTGTGTGTGTGTATATGTTTTTTTTTTTGTTCAGAGGGAAGTTGAGTGTGGGTCAAGTCAATGCTGAGATTTTGATAGGCGTGGCCAGGGGTCATTAGGCTAGAAGGGGAACTGCCTATTGACTGCTGTGACAGAAATTGAAGTCTGTGCTAGGATTCAATAAAATGGTCTGCGCGCAGATACACCTGTCCAAATTACACCCCCTTCTATGTTTGAAACAGTCCTTATTTCTGTACTAGGGTATGGCAGGCATGGCCTGAGAATTCACCAACACATGACAGTATTCTCTTTTATAGTATAAATAATGAATTGATCAATTACACACTATTACAAGAAAGAGATGCACACGGTGTAGGGAATATATCTGCTTTCCCACTTCGATATATAAAACAGGACCACAGTACTCTATTTCAATATGATTTTAAAGTAAATACATAGGGGGGAGGTTGAAACATTTCAGACACTCCCAGCGTTCTGCAAAAATGTGCACAATTGGACTTGAGGAAAGGCTGAGAGGGTCTGATATGTTGTCCCTTGCTCCCATATGGCTATTTTAATATAGATCTCCTTAAAAGAGTGTAGGGATGGGCAAAAAGTCCCATTTTGTTCCTGCAAGAATTTATATGAAAAAAGTATGATTTACTGATTTTTCTGCTTTTCCCATAGGAATTTCTGCCCATAGAGAAACCAATAGATTTTCCTCTGTTTTGCTAACACTAACATTTTCTACCTATGTTTTCCAGTGGTGGAAAAACTTCCTGTCTCCATATTATAAAAGTCCAGAATTTTCCACTGCGCAACATGGTGTAGTTTAAGAGATAAAGAGACTAGAAGCATGCAGAGAGAGAGAGAGCACTATCACCAGCAAAAGAAGCTGCATGGACCCTGCTGCTTCTGATACAGATGTGAAGGAGAAAGTCAGCAGCAACAACATTCACGGGTTCTCACATACCCATGAACAAATTATTGCTAATCCCCTGCTGGGACTGTCCCGCTGGGAAAGTATACTGAAGGAGGCAGAACTGGATAGAAGTATATGCAGTAGCATGTCAGCTGCCTGTGTCTGCTGCCACTGCTGTCAGTGCACCTTCTTCTGAGGAGATGGCAAGTGTGATAGCAGGGAACGCTCTGTCATACTTTTCATCCCCAACCAGTCCTGAAGATCAACTTGAGACTGTTGGAACTGATGAGAGTGAGGATGATGGTGGAGCAGGTGGTGTGTAGGAAACTATCAGACTGTTTACGGCAAAATGCAATAAGGAAGGGAGAAAGAGATGCAAATGGGGTTTGCTGCTGTGGTATTCCTGCTGCTGAGTTGTTAGAGGCAGATGGTCATCTGTCACAGCAGCAGAATGATTATGAGAGGGCTAATGTGCCACAGACCACAGTGATGACCATGGGATTGGGTTCTTCATGCAGTGTTATAGGACTAGGACAGAATCCTGTTCCCATCAATACTCCTAGTTTTAGCTCTAGTACCGATGCTAAGGCATCAGCAGCATCACTTGTCCTACCCAGCGAAGGTTTAATGAGAAGAAAAAGACAGCCATTCTTCTACACCTCTCCCATCACTAAAAATATGGGTGCGGGAACATACTTCCCTTGGCGCAGGCAAAGTTCAGTCATCAGTGACTGCACCATGCACTATGTGTGATAATGTAGTTGAAAGGTAAAAGAGGACACACACACTTTGGCACATCAGCTCTCATAAAGCACGTGCAACATAGACACTACATTGTTTCTGTTAAGCCAGTGAAACAGACTCCAAAAAAGATATAGAGAACTGCTTTCATTGTTCTCCCTGTCCCTCTACAAGGGCACAAAGAACAGGGGCAGCAATCCCAGAGGAAGACAAGAGAAACACGGCCTGGAAATCAGATGGCGAGCTTAACACTGATGTCACAATCTTCTTGTGCTAGGATCCAGTACAAGAAAATGTACCCACTGCCCCTAGCCAGGCCCCCTCAGCTTCCTCTTCCTCTGGTGTACCAACTTTGCCTCCATTATCTGGGGAGCAATTGAATGCAGGGTATCAGGAAGCACCTGCAGACTTTCCATCCGAACAAGTACACTAAGCTTGTGGCAAGGAGAATTCATTATTTTTCATAAATCTTCAATTTTGCTAGCACATGTCCTTAGTGAAGTGTCCTCTAGATGTACCTGAAGTGGCATGGGGGCTTGTTGTGATGTTGCTGCTGTCTCAGCAACATTAGGGCTAATGGCAAGTAGAAGCATCATTGCACTACCAACTGTCTTATATTAGTGCTAATGATCCCAATCCCATGCATCAGCCTAAACCTTCTGCTGCTTAGATGACTCAGTGACAGCAATTACAGAAGTAGCCAATGCCTGAATATTACAAGAAACATTTTCCACCACACCATCTAGCACTGCTAGCACTAGGCCAGTAGGGCATATATTTATTTCAGGGCTTATGTTTTGCAAGCCTGAAGCCTACAAGCAAATATTCTCAGGGTGTTAGGGACTAGGAACCAGACAGGACACAAAAAGGTAAAATGCAATATACCTTTATTAGTGTAACAAAAACAGAAGCATGATCCAAGAGCATAAACCAAAAGACATGTCAGAGTCAGGAACCAAGACAGGTAATCAGCCGAGCCAGATTCAGGAAACCAGAAATCTGCAAAGTCAGGAAAAAGCCAAGGGTCAGAAGCACAGAAGTCCACGATGTCTGGAACAAGCCAGGGGGTCTGGAACACAGCAAATAGGAGCAGAGGAAAATCCCCAGCAGCAACAGGTCAGCAAACAAACACAAGGACCATGGGGAAGTGAGCCAAGCTGCTATAAATACCCTGAGAGGGTTGGCTGATAACAGTCAGGTGAGTAATCAGAGAGTCAGCTGATTCAGCCTGAGCCAGAAACTCAGAAGAAAGCAGCAATGGATAGCAGAGAACTAGATAAGCTCAGACAACAGATTCAATAGGCAGAATAGGAGTAGCTCAGCAAAACCTTGACACAGGATTTGTTTTTGCAAGCCTGAGTCCTATGGAAAAAAAATATTTGGTTTTGTTTTTGGCAAGCCTGAGTCCTACAAACAATTTTTTCAAGGTGAGCTTTGTTTGAAGCTCGCAAGTAATTTTTTTCATTTTTTAATTAGCCTTGCTCTAATATTTTGAATGTTTAACTTTCTATAAACCAGAAAAATAAATATTTTTCAGGTTTTTCTTTCTGCAAACCTGCTGCAATGCTTGATAACCATTTTAAGGTTACATCTCCACTGAATGTGGGGGATGTGTATGGTAGTGGTGGACTGGTGTGGTATGATTGATGTAATAATATATCATCATGATTCATAGGGCTGAAAGCTAGACCCATTATTTGCATTATCATCTTTGAGTCTAATTTAAGCTTGCCTAATTTTTACATAGATTGTAGCTATCCAACAAGTACGTTGTAACCATCTTACATGCAGTGGGACCACTCCAAGGATCTACATGGTGATCATGTGTATTAGTTGCCAACATGTACTCTGGGAGCATGAGAAAGATGTGTCACTGCCGCCACCACGAATGTTAGTTTGCCACCCGAGACATACAAATTGCTTTCTGTGATGATCATGACATGTTCAGAAATATGTTTGGAAAGGGATGTCCTTGTTGATGTTGTTGCTGGTATTAACCCTTGGCTGACTTCTTTTTCGCTATACTTTCTGGCCGTTTTTTTGGCCCTGCCTTTCTCTCTCTCTCTCTCTCTCTCATAATCCAAAATGTAACTCTCCACTCAATCTATAAGCATGTCTTTATATTCTTTGACAGAATCCGGTTCCTCAAAGTGATGCAGCTAATCATCACTTGTCACATACTGATCACCCTTTAGCAGAAATTCAAAAATCTTATGTTTAACCCCATCCCGACAATGGACATACATGTATGTCCCGCAGAATCTGTCACTTAGTGACAGAGGACGTAGATGTACGTTCAGGAAGTCGTTGAAGGTAATGGGGGAAAAAGTATTCTAATGTGTCCTTCACTAGCTGGTGCATGTCTGTGTTGTCATTATTGTAAGATTCATCAGCCATGCTCCTCAGTTTTTTCTGCAATTACATTAAGAGTGGGGGCACGGCGTTGCCGCATATGTACTTGGAATAAAGATACAGGTAGGTGTGTATGTACATTGAATACATATGCGATACACCTACCTGCATCTTTGTTCCATGTACACATACACCAATGTAATCAATAACCCTGAAGCACAAAGGACTTAATCCCCACGGGCAACACTGTGCCCCTTGTGCTATATATATATATATATATATATATATATATATATATATATATATATACATATATATATATATATATATATTAAAAAAGGTAAGCATGCACATTTTGTAAGTGAAGTACAGAGGTGATTTATTAGGAACATAAAACCCTGAAAGTCAAATGCATTTGACTATAACTGCTACAAAAATGACTACACAAATTTAAAAGCATTGCATACCTATTTGTTATACCTTAAAACCTATTAATAATCTCGTAGTAGTTGTGACCAATGTATTATATCCCAAAAACGTTTTCAGAAAAAAAAACCCTCTAGTATAGCATTATTTTGATACATAAAACTGAAAGTCACATTTACATTTTATTCAGTCCAGGAAGCTAACCTATATGTTGTAATTATAACTTTTATATTCATGGATTGTTCCTTCTGAATGGATGATTAGTTCTTTCATATTAAAGAAAATAATGATTGTCCCATCCCATTTTTTACTTAATGAAGCACACAGACCCAAAGAACCAACTTAGATAATTGAATGAGTTGACTCGGATCAGAACACTAATGATAAAACAGATGTCATATGAATAAAGTCAAAAGTAGATCAATTCTGTGGCAGACCATCAGAACCAGTGACTTACATGCTCCACACAGTTATATGGGCTGAGTCCAGGTCTTTGTTGGAGCTGTGTGCTCTGGCTTCTAGAAAGTGTCAAAAGCAAGTTCACAGGTTTATACCCCTTAGCAATCAGCAAAATACAGGTGCCTGCTAGATACAGTTTGGCTCAACCTGAGGGGAATACTATGGACTCATGTTTTTTAACCTCACCAACAATGTTACTGTGTTACCATGAGAGGGATAACTTTATGATAAGTCAAATAAAAAAAATATTTAAAATAAACCGTGTTCACATAAAATATTAAATAAAAAAGAAAAAAGTTATAGAAAACAAATTATGCACTAGTTTTTTTTTTCATAAGTAAAAATTCAGTTGCAAGTAGGGATGGGCGAAACTTGTCACCGTGTTCCTGCGGTAAATTTTTCGAAAACCACATTGTTATCCGCTTTTTCGCATGAAAATCTGCTTTAAACTAGTGGTTAAATTTTTTGCATCTTTCGCCCATTGGCCAAAATCTTTCACATTTTTTCAATGGCTGAAAATTTTTCACCCATTGATTTACATTGTTTTCGCACTTCCGCTATAAAAACGTGACGTTTTCTCTGAAGACAGACACAATAGAAGCAGCTACAGAGTGAGATAGACACGCTGTGCTGTTCTCTTGTGATATTTAGCAAAAATTGAGACAGTAGAGGCTCATAGTGACTGCTATCACTATGAGCAGCAAAAAGAGGAACTGGAAGGACCCTTATTATGTGTCCACTGAGTCTGAGGAGGAGGAAGTGACTAGCAGTACTCAACCAATGCTGTCCAGTCCCCCTAAATCACCCCAAGGGATCTTGGGGAATTTAATAAGAAGAGAGAGAGAAAAGGGAATGGGAAGGAATGGAGAAAAGGGAAGGAAGGGAGGAAAGGGAAGGAATGGAGAAAAGATAATGGGAAGGGAGAAAAGGATAGTGAGAGCAGGACAGGTCAGCTGCCTGTGCCTGCTGCAAGACATGCTGCCCCTGCTGCCAATGCCACCATTTCTGTAACTGCAGCCACTAGTGTTGTACCTGTTGCCAAACGTGATGCCCCTGCTGCCAGTGCCACCATTTCTGATCCTGCAGCCACTAGTGTTGTACCTGTTGCCAGAACTGCTATCCCTGCTGCCAGTGCCACCATTTCTGTAACTGCAGCCACTAGTGTTGTACCTGTTGCCAGACACGCTGCCCCTGCTGCCAGTGTCACCATTCTGATCCTGCAGCCACTAGTGTTGTACCTCTTGCCAGAAGTGCTGCCCCTACTGCCAGTGCCACCATTTCTTTAACTGCAGCCACTAGTGTTGTACCTGTTGCCAGACCTGCTGCCCCTGCTGCCAGTGCCACCATTTCTGATCCTGCAGCCACTAGTGTTGTACCTGTTGCTAGTACTGAACCTGCTGCCAGTGCTGAATGTGCTGTCACCAATACTTTGCCTGCTTCTAGTGTTTCTTGTAGTACTCAGGGGGGAAGGAGAAAATGATGCCAAGTGTGACAGCAATGGACCCTAAATCCCATTTGCCATTCCCAAGCAGTCCTGCCACTGCTAGTACTACTGCTACTAACGTCCAGCAGCTTGTTAGCCTTAGGAGTGAAGGAGGGAGTAATCAACAATATCCTGATATTATTAGTGACTGTGAGACTGAGGAGGAAGACTCTGTGGCTGAACTTGATGTGGTTGGTGTTAGTAGTAGCAGTAATGGTGAAGCAGCCAGAGTGATAGGGGAAACATTTTACAGCATCCAGACTAGCGGTCAAGGGAGCCCACACCATTCTCCTGGCCCTGGGACTAGGAGTCCTCCCCTTCTCTTCACTACAGTGTCCAGATGGAACGTGAACCTGAAGAGGCCAGAACTGGTGTGGGGGGAGGAGAGCAGGCTGAGAATTAATACTACCAGCACCAGCAGGAGCACAGATCAGCTGCCTGTACCTGCTGCAATTTCTGCTAGTGCTAGTCTACCTTCTTCTTCAGGTCAAACGGCAATGGCAAGCGTGACATTAGGGGACCCTCTGTCACATTGCTCGTCACCTCCTCCAAGCAGCAGTGAGATGTCTGGAACAGAGCAGCAGCAGCAACAACAGCATGTAGGGACTAGTGGTGGTGGTGGTGATGATGCTGGAGAAGCTGGGGTGGAAGAGACATTGATGGCCTTTTTAGCAGAAACTGAGAAGGAATGGGAAGCAGGAATGAGGATGGGCATCACCACCACTATCAAGGACATCTTGGAATTAGAGGAATTTGCAACTGTTCTAATATCTTCTGATGCTGAGATGCAAGGGCAGCAGGATGCTGAGGAGCAGGTTAGTGTGCCACAGACCACCGTGGACACAGTGGGAATGGGGTCAACATGTGATGTGGGACTAGAACAGGTTCCACTTGCCAGCAGTGGCAATATTCCTGATCCTAGTTGCAGTAGCAGCAACAGCAGCAACATTATCCTCTGCCACAAACAACGAAGGGGAATGTGGAGGACAAGAAGAAAGAGGCCATTCTTCTCCACCTTTCCCCTTCCCTCTGAAGTCATCATGGGTGTGGGACTATTTTTCTGTTGGGGCAGGCACAGTACAGTCATCAGCAACGGCACTGTGCACAATTTGTAACAAGTCAGTGAAAGGAGGGAACACACACTGGCACAAGCGCCCTCATATCACACATGAAACAGAGACACCATGACATTAACTCCAAACATGTTAAAGCCAAACACCCACCACAAAAATCAAGCACCACTTTTGCTGTCCTGTACTCACCAGAAAGGCAACAAGAGGCGAGGCGGAGATCAAATAGAAGGAGGAATAGAACATCCCAGGCAGAGACTGGAAGTTCCAGGACAAGTGAAACAACTAGCTTTCCATCACCTTCTACATCTTCTGCCAATCCTCCTCATTCATTACCTCCTCTGCCAAATGATATCCACTCTGTTGATGTTAGGATGTGGCAGTTTGTCTTTACCCATTGCACAATGTGTGGTGCACTGACCACACATGCCAGTGTAGTGGAAGAGAATCGCAATCAGTGCATCAAGCAGCATCTGAGGAGAGACCATCCTGCAGAATATTCTAAGATGGTGGCAGGGAGGGTTCATCACTACTATTAAACTGTCAGCAAGTTGTCATGTGTCCTTAGCGGGTGTGGAAAAGGGGTACAGTGACAGTGGCAGTACTTCGGGTGTCATGGTGTTTGGATACAGTTGTTCCCGCAGAAGTTATTTACCACACACATACTGTGCACATTGCAGTTGCTGAGGAGACCCACTGATCCTGCTCTCAAGGGAAAAAATATATTCTAATAACAACATGATGATTTTGGAGGAGGGGCAGGTGGAGAAGATTTAATGGCCAGCTTGTTCTTTTCTCCACAAATACTGGGGGCTACTTATTCTGCTGCTACTGCCTCAGGTGCATCACTGGAGCTAGTTGTGGTAAATGGCACCTTCATCATCCATCTTCCATGATACTGCTATTGTTGATCCCATTCCCATTCAGCTGCCTAATCATCCTGCTGCTTAAACAACTCAGCAGCAGCATTACGAACAGCAGTTGCAACTCAGGAGGACATTTGACAGTGGCCACTGGCCAACATGACCTGCTGGCATTAGGCCAGTAGGGCATGTTTATTTTTTTCTCAGGGCTTGTGTTTAAAAAAATAAAATAAATAAAATCTAGTCCTACAAAAAAATACACAATTTTTGGGGGGTTTGTTTCTAACAAGCCTAAGTCCTACAAATCAATGTTTCTTCAGGGCTTGGGCCTCTAATAAGTCTAAGTCCTAAAAAAGCCTCTAACAACAAATCAAACAAATCATCTTCTACAAAATACTCTATCAAGTCAAGTATCAGTCCACCCCAGTTGCAGCTTATGTCAGGGGGTTCCTGTCTGTGTCACTTTAAATACAAATGTCTTATTTTATTGATTTATTTTTTTATTAACTGTCCCCCCCCAATAGCAGTCAAGAAACCCCCCAAAACAAATTCTCTGTTCAAATGATTCATTCATTCATTCACCAACACAGGCACCCTCCTCAGACCCCTTTATACCATGTCTTAGGTTTTTACTTTATTTTATTTAGGATTTATTTAGGATTTCTTTTTTATTAAGCTCCCCCCAATCCCAGTAAACAACCCCCTAAAAATCATCCCCTGTTCAACTGGTTCTTTCCCCACATCCCACCAACACAGGCACCCTCATGCCCCTTTTATACTGTGACTTTGGGAAATAAAATATTATTTGAAATGTGTTGTGTGTAACTTCTATGTTCCCATTGATTTCAAAGGGCAAAAAAAGTGGAAGATCGGCACTTTTCCCAGGAAATTTTTTGCCGGTTTCAGTTTGAGGCGGAAAGTTTCGCCCATCCCTAGTTGCAAGGCAGAAAGATTCTTTCAGGATTCAAGAATGGGAATTCACCAATCAGAAAGCAGCTTGCTGCAGCTGCTGTTGCTGTTATGAATATATATTAACCAAAGAGGTAAATATATAAGAGAAGAGATGGATTAAGGCACCATGGGGCCCTATCAAGGTAGCAATTTGGGGTGCTGCAAGCAAGTACCGGTATTATGGATTTAATGGAAGGGGGGAAACTGCATGACGCTGGTCTCTTTCAACAATAAGACACAAGATGTTAATGACAGCAACAGCAAGGCCTCTCTCTGTCTGTGACCCATCACTTGTAGCTAGGGCCCCTCATCTTGCCATGGGCCTTAGACAGTAGCTTAGATTGCCATAATGGATGATCATCTCTGTATTAAAGAACAAAGCGCATCTTCAAAAATCTGTCTCATATTTAATTAGTGTAGAAGACAAAGGTTTGATATTTCATATTCAGTTGATGAACATTTCAGTTTTACAAATTATCAGAAGGGTAGAAAAAGAACAGTTCAAGGGATGATGCAGTGAATGTACACATTTACAATCCATTGGCATTAGCCTTACACCCCAGTGCCTGTGCTTCAGGGAATACACTGGAACAAATAAGCAGTATGGGGCATACAGGCTGTATTAGGACTTTGATGCCAGTTGGTACCACAGCCCCATAGAATGGGCAGAGAAAAGGAATAAAATCATGCTATTCCCTCTATGTGATATTTAAAACATTTTAAATAATGCGTTGAGGAAACAAATTCCCTGAATGCCCATAGACTGCCCCAATGCCTCCCCTTGGTGTAAGCACTGTTAAAGTGTTAGTAATGTCCAAAGTTTTCTTTTAATAGAATTGTAGAGGGTAAAAAAAGTTTATCATTGCCACAAACCCCATCTCTCAAACCGCTATGGTTTGAGAGATATTGGAAATGAAAATCCCCCCTTCCCTCCCCTTCTCTTAATGTCAGCTGTAAAGCTAACAGAAGGGAATCCATGTCAGCCGACATGATGAGGCTCTTTAGCAGAGGCAAAATCCCGTTATTGCAAAAGAATTGCTTCATTGCAAAGGTGTACAAAGTGTGCTAGCAAACCAGGCACACTTTGTAGACCTTTACAATGAAGTAATTCTTTTGCAATAATGGGATTTCAGCACCTGCTGATCCCCGGACTGGGATCTCCTGCTGTCAGCTAGACGCTGACGTCAGAAGAATGGGAGGAAGGGGGCACTTTGATTGTCAATATCTCTCAGACCATAGCTGTTTGAGAGATAGGGTTTGTGGCAATGATAATCTTTTTTTTAACCTCTACATATCTATTAAAATAAAATTTTGGACATTACTAACAATTTAAGGATCAAGAATTTTAGCTTAGTAAATTGGCAATAGGCAGGCGTAGGGTGTGAAAATATATTCTAGCACCTGACTTAGAACAGCATCATTTTCCCATATTCACCTCAATGTCACAGCAATTAGGCTCACTATACTGTTCAGGAAAACCATATATATTTAATGATCTAATGTTGCCACAGAAGGAGTAGGGGGTCATGCATAGGAATAAACTAATTATTACGACAAAAATGTTCGGTAAATTTCGATTTTAGACAATTTTTTTTTTTTTCATTTGGCAACTCTGCATTTCGGATCAACCTGTTCAACTCGGACGAAATTTGACGACTGTCCGAATTATTCGTTGAATTTAAAATACTTAAAAAAATTCAATAAAAATGTAAAATTAAATAAATGGAACCATTCCCAGGGTTTAAATGAAGATGGTGGAACAGGGTAAGGTGGAACTTTAGCCTTATGGTGCTGTGGATGAAGTAGATGAAGTATGGATGTAGCTAAATTTGAAGGAAGAAGGAAGACTGAGGATGACTGGTGTGAGGGGGACTCAGGATGACTGGAACACTGTAGATGTACCCAGCAGCGAACTGTAGAATATTGAAGCAGCCAGGACTCAGTAGAGATACCGCAGACTTCAAGAGACTAGAAAACTAAGGATGACTGGTGCGAGGCAGATTCAGGATGATAGCAACACTGGAGATGTAGCCAGCAGCAAACTGCAGAACACTGGAGCAGGCAGGACTCAACAGAGATACAGCAGATTTTTTTTTACAAGAGACTATAAAACTGAGGATGACTGGTGCAAGGCTGACTCAGGATGACAGCAACACTGGAGATGTAGCCAGCAGCAAACTGCAGAACACTGGAGCAGCCAGGACTCAGTAGATAGATACCGTAGACTTTTTTTTACAAGAGATGAAAAATAGACTTAGATTGAACAACCTGTATTGTGGGGCAACAATGTAGACTTTAAATTCCCCCCTGTCCCACCATGTCAGGAGGTGTCATCTGCCCAACCTACCATGGTTCTAGAGCAGGGTAAGCTAGAGCATTCAGCATATTATAGTACTATGGTACTTTTTTCTTCTAATCTGCATCGAACCTGAGAGCAGGGTAACCCAGCTTTGGCAGGTTAACTTTTCAAAAAGTAATTTGCTCCATGAGTTGCGGGGCCAGTTGAGAGTGCTGGGGGCTAAGTATATTTCCTGTTATGAAAAATACCCGCTCACTCTGGACAGTGGTTGGGGGGCAAGAAAGCAACTCCTGGGCTATCAGAGACAAAGCAGGCCACACAGCTCTCTTGTTATCCCAGAAACTCAAGGGATCTGTACTTGGGGGCAAATAAGGTTCCGAAAGGTAAGCCTTAACCTCAAACCCAGCACTTTTTTACTATTTATGGGGAGCTGTTTGATTTGTCCGAAGCATAATCTGTCCATTGCCTCCACATAGAAAGCAGCAGAACAAGACGAAGTGCTACTGGCGCTGCTACTGATAGATCCTGGAAGACCACCACACTCCTCCAGCTCATCTGCGGAATCTTCTCCCGCCTCCTCTGACTGCATCCTGTTTTTTGTTTGCCTCACACGCACCCTCGTTATCAATTGTTCCCTTCAGGCAGTGAGTGAATTGGAACTAAGTGCCATCTTGCCTTTGATTCAAGGATCGTAAATTGTGGCAAGCATTAACTCGGGACAATTGTCCATGCGCGCTTCCATGTGTTGAGTCAGTTCCTTTTTCAGCCTTGTTAGAAGAGCGGTGTGTGAAGAGGGGAATGACTTTTGCCAGGCTAGTTTTCTTTTTGCTTAAAATTTCCTCATAGCACGAAAAGGTGTGAGGACTGTCACTACCTGTTCAATCAGGGCCCAGTCAGCCCTGCCCAGTGTTCAGTTACTGCCAATGAAATGTTGACATGACATTGCGTGAATTGCCTTTTTCTGCTCCAGGATACGCTCTAGCATATCCAAGATGGAGTTCCACCTGGTCCCAACATCTCGTTTTAGGCCGTGCTCTGGGACGTCTGCCTTTTTCTGTTCCTCCCTGAGTAGCTGGCTATCTTTGACTCTCCAATGGAAGTGGCCAGAAATTTGTCGGCACAACTCCAGAAGTGCTGACAACCTTCCATCCTCGAGAGCAGCCTTCACTACTAGATGCAGGACATGCGCTGAGCAGCGCACACCAACAAATCTGCCATCCCAGAGAGCCTTTATCATGTTAGTTGCAACATCAGTAACCACGAACCCCATTTGTGCCTGTGTGCCTGCCTGCTTCCCTAGCCACTGCACCACCATGTTCTGCAGTGCTTTGCAAATGTTATCTGAGGTGTGCTGCTGATCCATTACCTCAGCATGGAGGAGGAAAGAGAGGTGCCCCTGCTTGGCTACTGCACCTGAACTTGTTGTTGGTAAAGATGTGTCTTGCAACACATTGGGCTGCCACCAATGCGCCGTCAATGACAGGAAGCTATGCTGGCCACTCGGAGCAATCCATAAGTCAGTGGTAAATTGCACTGACTGGCCACCAGCCTTTCATAGCAGGTCCTTTAAAAGCTCAACGCATGACTGGTACAGTGAGGGCACTATAGTTCTACTAAATGTGGTGTGTGATGGAATTTTATATTGGGGTGCGACAGCCTCCATAAGTTGCTGGAAGGGCTCCCCGTCCACCAAATTAAAAGTAGCACCCCCAATGGCTATGAGCTGTGCAATGAGGCGTGTAATTTTCCTGGACTGCTGTCTGCACATCCCCTTGGAATGAAACCCACCAAAATCTTCCTGTGTGGCCCGTATTGATTTTGGGATGGGCTGTGACTGTCTGCTGCTCTTACTAGGACCAGATGTGGCATGATCCCCCTGCCCTTTCTCCTGCCTACTGTTGGTGAGTGTGTCACTGGTATATGCAGTAGTGCCACTTTCTGCACTTATCAACACTGACTTGTGGTAGTTGTTCAGGTGTTGGTTCATCCCGGAGGCGGTTAGATGACCCAACACCCGCCCACAGCTGACTTCCCTGCCATACAATTTATATTTCACTAGCCGTCCATCGTCAAGTGCCACAAAATAGTCCCATGCTTTGGAGTGACAGATGACTCTGGAAGGTGGTGGAGAAAAAAAAACTGAGGTGACACTTTCTTCATCTTCACATGCTGGAGCAACCTCACTTTGATTTTACTTTCTAAGTGCCGTTACAGGGGTACCAGTAGACCTAAAGATGGCAGCAGGGATATTGCGACTGGGATTGGAGGAGGATAGTGGAGTAACAGTGGTATTGGTGGCGGAGGCGGTAGAAGCTACTTCCTGGCTGGGAGACTCAATTGGAACTGGAGAGGCAGGTGTTGAGTTGTCAATAGAAGACACAAGTGTAACTGGAGAAACAGGAGGAGTACTATGGGAAGCAGGGGAAAAATTAAGCTCAGGGGAATAATCAAGGTCAGTAGAAAAATCAAGCTCAGTGGATAAATCAAGCTTTGGAGGGCTTGATCCCTCAGATTCTTCTTCTACCTCTTGTAAGTTTGGACAGGGAAAAAATCATCATCAGCAGCAGAGACCTGCTCAATTCCCTCTTTTGCCTGGTGGCTACTGGTAAATGGTAAACTATCTCCCTCAATAACCTTTTCTGGAGAAGATATGCTCTCAGTGGCAGTGACAGTGGTGGCAGGAAAAATGTTATACAAATACTGCAATAATTTACATTTGGGCTGCTTACATGGACATTTGGTATAAAAATCCTGTGTTGATACTGCCCGCAGTGTCCGGCCAGTAGTGTTACACATGCTAGGTGTCCCCAGGTTTATAGAACTGGCTGTAGTGGAGGTGGTGACTAAACTGGCAGAGTCTCTAGTCATTGTGCAGGTGGTTCTGGGGAGATCATCACGAAACAGCTGACAAGACACAGGTGACAGCTGCTTCGTGCTCTCAGAGGAGGACCTGGACCTCTCTACCCTGCTAGTAGAGGCAGAATGACCTGCAGTTCCCTTCTTATTTTTATTTTTTTGCTTGGAGTGCTGCTACTGAGTCTTACTATTACTACTGAAAGTACTCTTCTTTGCCTGCCTGCCTGCCTGCCTGCTGCTGCTAGCTCTGCTTGAAAGCAACATCACTGTGGTGGTGTTGGTAGTTGCTGGGTCACTGCAGCTGGTACCAGGACGAGGAACATCAGGTTGTTCACTAGGACTCAAATCCATTACACATAGGTAGTTAGTGTACTATAATAATTTGAAAATTTTACAACCTGGCCACATGACAACTGTCGGACTGGCTGTGCCACTCTGAAAATTATTCAAACAAATTTCTAATAATTTTAATGTTTACACAAACAATGATGACTCTCCCTTGCAGTGGCAATAAGGTACTAGGCCTGCCTGCCTTACTACACAATTGTAAGATTGGCTGTGTCACTCTGAAAATTATTCAAATTCCTAATATTAATTTTAATATTTAACACAGAAACAAAGGTGACTCTCCCTTGCGATGGCAATAAGGCACTAGGGCTCCCTACACAACTGTGAGATTGGCTGTGTCACTCTGAAATGTATTCAAAAAAATTCCTAATATTTTTAATATTTTGAACAGGAACAAATGACTCTCCCTTGCGGTGGCAATAAAGCACCCTGCCTGCCAACACAACTTTCAGACTGGCTGATGTGTCACTCTGAAAATTATTCAATCAAATGCCTAATAATTTTAATATTTACACAGGAACAATGATGACTCTCCCTTGCGGTGGCAATAAGGTACTAGGCCCGCCTGCCTGCCTACACAACTGTGAGATTGGCTGCGTCACTCTGAAAATCATTCAAACAAATTCCTAATATTAATTTTAATGTTTGACAAAGAAAGAAAGGTGACTTTCCCTTGCGATTGCAATAAGGTACTATTCTGCAATTCTAATATTTTTAATATTTTACACAGGAACAAATGAAAATTATTCAAACAAATTTTTAATATCCTATATAATAATTTGCTAGAAAGTTTGTAATGACACAGTCATGCTTAGTACAGACTGCTGCGCGTGCTGCAGTCATGCTCAGTAGAGACTGCCCTTGATGAGGCTGATACTGAGCGGGGTGCTTCGAAGAAGCATCCCACTCTATATCAGCTGCGGCGCAGGCAATCTCTACAGAGCATGACTGCACCGTGACCGGCTGGCACTGTATCAGCCGCGGTGTGGGCAGTCTCTACTGTGCATGACTGCCCCTCGACCGGCTGGCAGTGGCACTGTGGCCTGTGTAACGGACTCTTCAACTAGTTTTTAATATTTAACACAGGATGTTAAATAAGGTACTAGGCCTGCCTGCCTACACAACTGTGAGATTGGCTGTGTCACTCTGAAAATCATTCAAACAAATTCCTAATATTAATTTTAATGTTTAACAAAGAAAGAAAGGTGACTTTCCCTTGTGATGGCAATAAGATACTAGGCCTCCCTACGCAGTCTCTACTGTGCATGACTGCCCCGCGACCGGCTGGCAGTGGCACTGTGGCCCGTGTAACGGGCTCTTAAACTAGTTTTTAATATTTTACACAGGAACAAATGACTCTACCTTGCGATCAGAGAGTAGGACTGCTTCAGAAATGGAATTGTAAGTAAGATCTAATTCATTTCTACTTACCTAGCTCCTTTGTCCCATTGCGATTACTACTTTTGCTCCACTCCTACAAACATCCATGGCCCATATTTATAAAAGCAAATTGCAGTTATTCTAGGTTAACCAACTGTACCACAGGGGACAAATAATTTTTTTTTAACCCCTTGAATGCTAAAAAGGAGACCTCTCTAGCATTCAATTGGTTAAAAAGCCCTTTTCAAGTTCATATGAATTTTTATTTGTTCCCTGTGGTGCAGTTGGTTTAGTCCAGAATAACTGCAATTTGCTTTTATAAATAAAGATCATGGACTCTTCTTCTTTCCTTGCTTCTTGTGCCTCATGCCCATTTGTTGCCCTGGCTCTCTGGAGAAGGCATTTTCAGGGCACCTTGGGACATGATAAGTATTTGCAAGAACATTTGTCTTTAGGTGACATTTCCCCTTTAAGATGTGATCACACCAACCAAAGAGTCATTGGTTGAACATTTTGCAAACACCAGTAAAGAATGTGTGAATGTGTCCCGGGCAATTTTCTTTTGTTTCTTTGTCAGACCTCTGTTACTGCTTCTTGGGATGGATAGACAGTATAGCTTCCGTCACTGGATTAAAGCAGTATTTTACTTCAGTGCAATGTGGAGAGTTCATTTTCAAGGGATAGTAATACTTCATTTTATCTTTATTTTATTTTGTAGGCATTAAAAAAACATGAAAAACGATATAAGTCTTATCTCTCAAACCTTTATGGTTTAAGATATATTCACAAGCAAAGTTTCCCCCTCCCTCCCCTATTTCCTAGTGTAAGCCATCTCTTCTCAGATGTGAATCTGGTTGTAAGACCAGACAGATAACAGAAGGGGACAATATTCTTCCTATTAGAACAATGAAAGCCCTCCCCCCCTTGACATGTTTTTCAGCTTTTTCCCTTATCTTAATTGAAGATTGTCCCTCTCTGCAGTCTACCTGGGCACCTCCCTTCTGATCTGGCTGAACAGGGGGGGGGATGCTTTGCTTGTGAATATCTCTTAAACCATAAAGGTTTGAGAGATAAGACTTATCTCGTTCTTCATGTTTTTTTAATGCCTACAAAATAAAATAAAGATAAAACGAAGTATTACTATCCCTTTCAGCATGTCTGTCATCATTATTCCTCTCTGAGTGTACGTGTGTTATCATTATGACAATGTGTCTCTTTAATGAAATTGCTGACATTCTATTTTAGAAATCAGAAATTCTATTTTTCACTAACATCCTATATAATAATTCGCTAAAACGTGTGTATCGCGCGGCTCATACAGAGCGTCCAGCTCTGTATCAGCCGTGGCACGGGCAGTCTCTACTGCACGTGACTGCCCCGCGACCGGGTGGCAGTGTGACTGTGGCCAGTGTAACGGGCTCTTCAACTAGTATAGAATATATTATTAAGTTGATGATGATAGCATTGAGTTGTATAAAGGATATGTATGCATTCCCCATGAAATGGGCAATAGAAGTGGGACATAAAGTGACTACTCCTGTAAAAGGATAACAGTGGAGTACTACAAGGGCTGTAAATCGCTGTTGCTCTTAACCCTTGAATGTCAGAGGGGTGTCCCATGTATTGCAAAGCAATACACAGGTCATCCCTCTGCATAGCTGGGAACTCTCCAGATTTGCACCAGAGACTCCAGTTTACAGTGTGTATTACTGGGTCTCAGGGGCAGAGTCTGATTCTCCGGGGTGTGGACAGTTTCTTAAGAAACTCTGCCCATTGGTGCTCCTTCCCTGTCAGTTCCACCCACTCCCCACCCACTTCTCCTCCTTTCCCAGTCTCTTGCCTATATTTTTAACAGGTTTCTGAAGCCCTGCCCCCAATCACGATTAAGTCCTCCCCCTTTTTTATGCAAATTGCGCCATTTGTCTTCCTCAATGGCACCACAAGCATCCCCCTCTGGGAAGGCCAGAAGAAAAAGTTCCCAGGTACGCCCATTTAAAGGGTTAAAATGATTTAGCCACTCTACATTCTGGATATTTCAGTTCTCAGAATCTAATAGACTAAGGCATGTACATGTTGCTGAAAAGTTCAGCTATTTAATATCACTGTTCCAAAAGTCAGCAATTATTTTGAAAAGTTGTAGATTTGTTGGTCATGACATAGCTATCCAGCAATCTATCATTAAAGGAGCAGTAAACTTTTTTTATGAAAAAATGTATATTGTAGGGATTTTCCTATTGAGTAAAATAAGGGTACTCCTACTGCTGAGAGATTTGTATTTCCAGAGTTATTATGGTTTAAACCCATGTTTTTTCACATTAGCAGTGCCCTCTAGTGGTTAAATTCTAATTAGTTTTCCTGTTAGATTCTAATGGAGAGGAAAGACAGAAAAGTCAGAGACATACAGCTCTCCACAGAATGTGATAGAGACTGCCTGTCACTTCCTGTCAGTTAGAACTTCCAGGAAGTAAAGAACAGTCAGTTCACTTCCTGATTATTTAAACTGCTATAAATTGTGAATAAAACATGACAGCAGTGGGAGTGACATTGTTTTACTCAGCAGAGAAATAAATAAAAGTATACTGCTCCTTTAAATGAAAACTCTGCCCAGAAGTCTTGTTCTTGTTGAAGTAGGAAGACTGCAAATTCCTCATGAGATTTTCAACTCTGTTTTATTGTTAGGGAAATAACAACTAAGGAATGAGTGGGAAGAAATTGAAACAACAAACAGTACTACATAAGGGCATCATCATCTTCAGCTGATCAGTGGATGTCAGTGTTCAAAGATGCACATACCGCAGGGTTAAAAAAGCAGGTCTAATTTATTTACAATGTTACGAAGCAAGCATACAAAATGCAAATCACTGGGTATTTAAATGGTATAAGGATCTATAAAAATTGGGTGACCCTTTGTTTAAAGGATCAGTTGAGTTTTATGATTATAAATATAGGTGGGAGAAAGATTCCATTGTGTTCCTGCAAAAAAATCTGCAAAAACCACATGGCTGTTCACTTTTTCACTTGAAAATCTGCCTTAAAGGGATAGTAAAGTTTCATAATAAAAGTGGCTCTAATTAATCATCATAGTATTTGGACTTTGGAGAGTGTTATATCAATACTGTCAGACTTGTAGTTCAAGAGTAATTCAATGACATAGTATTCCCCTCCCACCCCTTTTACTGATATAACACTGCTCAGCCAGAGCAGAAGGGAGGTGCCCAGGTAAATTGCAGAGAGGGACAATTTTCAATTAAGATTAGGGAAAACCCTGAAAAACCTGTCAAGGGGGACAGGGCTTTCGTTGTTCTCATAGGAAGAAGATTGTCCCCTGCTGTTATCTGTCTGGTCTATGGACTGCATTCCACATCTGAGAAGAGATGGCTTACACTAGGTAAAAGGGGTGGGAGGGGAAACTTTGCTTGTGATAATCTCTCAAACCATAAAGGTTTGAGAGATAAGACTTATATTGTTCTTCATGTTTTTTTAATGCCTACAAAATAAAATAAAGATAAAACAAAGTATTACTATCCTTTAAACAAATCCCTTCAGATGTTCTCCTTTTTTGCCCACTACCAAAATGTTTACGTGTACTTCATGTTTTTGCTCCAAAAATGTGATTTTTCCAGATAGTGAAACACAAAACCATGCAGCTAGAGAGATGGAAAGGGTGCTAGTCAATTTCTAGTAATTTATATATCGAAATAGGGGCAGCAGAGGCTCAGACTGTTGGCTAAATGTATTAGCCGCCATCTGAAAAAGAAAAGGAGGAGCTGGAAGAACAGTTATGAATCCAGTGAGTTAGAGGATAAGAAAGTGACCATGACCAGCATGGAAGGGTGTTGAAGCCTTGATTCCCCAGACCCAATGATGCCCAGTCCCCCAACATTGTTCCTTGGGATCTGGGGGAAATTTTGTCATCATCATCAAAGGCACATGAAGAAGTTGGTAGCAGTGTTACCAGGAAAGGTCAGCTACCTGTGCCTGCTGCTACTGCTGCCAGTGTGCCTTCTGATACTCAGGAGGAGGAGGAGGAAATGATGGTACATGTGACAGCAGGGGACCCTAAGTCACACTTGCCATCCCCAAGCAGTCCCATTACTAACACGCAGCTGCTAGAGAGTGTTGGGGTGAGGGAGGGGATGCCGATGGTGATGATGGTGAAGCAGTTGGTTGTGGGACTAGCGTGACCATTGCAGAGCCTCCTGCTGAGGTGGAAGGGGAAATGATGATGCAGAGCATCCAGACTAGAGGTCAATGGAGCCCACACTACCATTGTCTGCAGTGACAGTGCAGAGTTTTCTGCTGCTGATGATGATGATTTGCAAGGGCAGCAGGATGATGATGAGCATGTTAGTGTGCCACAGACCACATTGGCCACTGTGGGAATGGAGTCCAGGTTTTACTTGCCAGCAATAATCCAGTCCCACTACTACCACACAGCAGCTAGAGAGTGTTGGGGGTGAGGGAAGGGATACTGATGTTGATAATAGTGAAGCAGCTGGTTGTGGGTCTATCATGACCATTATAGATCCTCCTGCTGAGGTGGAAGGGGAAGTGATGATGCCAAGCAGCCAGACTAGAGGTCAGTGGAGCCCACAACACCCCCCTGATCCTGTGATTCCCCTTTCCATGGCATTGTGCCTCTGGGATATGATGCTGAGGAAGGCAGAACTGGCAACCATTATTAGCATCAGCACAGATCAGCTGCCCGTGCCTGCTGTTATTGCTGCCGGTCTTCCATCTTCATCTCAAGAAGAGATGGCATGTGTGACGGTAGGGGACTTTCTGTCACATTTGTCATAATTGCCAACCAATTAGACTCTCATAGAGCAGCAGCAGCAAGGAGGGACTGGTGGTGGTGGTGGTGATGAGGGTGATGGTGGAGCAGCTGGGGTGGAAGAGACATTAATGGCTTTTTTAGCAGAAAGCCATAAGGAATGGGAGATAGATATAGAAATGGGGATGGGCATCACCACCACTACCAGCAGTGACATTGCAGAGTTTCCTGCTGCTCTGAGTTGCAAGGGCAGCAGGATGATGATGAGCATGCTAGTATGCCACAGACCACAGTGACCACTATGGGAATGGAGTCCAGGTTCTACTTGCCAGTAATAATCCTGGTCCTAGTCCTAATGCTGATTCTGAGGCAGCATATTCATCATCCTCTGCACAGTCAGTGAAGGGGATTGTGGAGAAGAATAAAGAGGCCATTCTTACCCCCCTTTCCCCTTCCCCTTGAGGTAATGAGTGTGACACTATTTTTCTCTTGGGGCAGGTACAGTACAGTCATCAGCGATGGCACTGTGCACTATATGCGATAAATCAGTGAAAAAGTGAAAAGGAGGGAATGCACTTTGGCACAGCCACCCTGATAACACACATGAAATACAGATATGAAGCATGTTAAAGCCAAACCCCCACAAAGGAAATTGGGAGCCGCTGTTGCTGTACACCCATCTCTCCCCAAGGGCACCAAGAGTTGAGGTGGAAATCTAAGAGGAAGAAGAATAGAGAAACCCAGCTTGAGCCTGAAAGTTTGATGGCTAGTGAAACACCTCGCCATCAGCTTCTTGCACTAACTTCTTCTTGTGCTAACGTCTTCTGGTGATCCACCTCTATCATTGTTACCTCCCCCACCAGCTGATAGAAATTCTGTAGTTGCAAGGATGTGGCAGTTCATGTCCAACCATTGCACATTGTGTGGTGTGCAGACCACACATGGCATTGTGGTGGAGTATAATCACAGGCATGGAATCAAGCAGAATCTGAGGAGATTCCATCCCACAGAATACGCTAAGCTGCTGGTAGGGAAGATTCATCATTATTATTAAGACTGCAAGTTGTCACTTGTCTTTAGCAGAGTGGACAAGTGGGCATAGTGACGGCAGCAGTACTTGGGGGGATAATTGATTTGACATTGCAGACCTAAGCATCAAGGTATTTGCTTTCAATTGTGCCAGTTGTTTGATGTGAGTGCAGATGTGTCCATTTTCCCAGTCCTTCCCCTATTTACTTCATACACTTTACTCATTGCAATTGCTGATGAAAGGCACAGATCCTTCCTGCTGAAGTAAAGGGAAAAATTTGTATTCCAACACACCCTTGATTTTGGAGGAATTGCAGGAGGTGAAGCGTTATTGGCCAAATTATTTTATCCACATATACCTAAAGTGGTGGGGGATAGTTGTAGTGCTGCTACTGTCTCAGGCACATCACTGGATCATCATCACCCATGATCAACATCACCCATATCACTGATGTTGTTGATCCCATTCCCTTTGAACTGCCTAATCATCTTGCTGCTAAAACAATTCTGCAGAAGCATCAAGAACAGCAGTCACAAATGCTGCAATGAAACCATAAAAAAGAAAAACACACAGGAGCTCCTAGTGCAATATCGTCTTGAAGGATTATATCACCATCCCATCACCTGTATTAGATACCGGATATCATTTTATTGTTTTTGTTAATTTGAGAAATTAAATGTTTTTTTTAAGAAGACTGAAAAGCAGCATGGGGTGGATTTATTGAACAGACATCTGCTCCACCTGAGCAGAGACAGCAGAATTCTCTGTAGGTTCGCATTGTTGTGTTTGCAGGTATATCCTTTCATAACCATCACACTTGTGAGTAAAATTTGGTTTGTAAAGAAGATTTGTTGCCATAAGATAACAGGCACTATTGGGCACCCTTTTCTGTGTTTTCTTTTGCAATGACACCATGGCATTTGCCAGTGGCCAGCTTAACATGACCTTCTGGAACTAGGCCACCAGGGCATTTTTTTTCCTCAGGGCTTGTTCATTAACCCCTTAATGTCCAATGTCCTGCCAGGACCATCATGGCTGTCCGGCACTTAAGGACCAGTGACAGTCCTGGCACGTCATTGAATTTAGGGCTCCCGGCGCAGCTGCACGCCGGTCTGGGAGCACTGAATCAGATTTAAAAAAAAAAGACCCATGGTCCTCAAGTACCAGCCGCGTGTGCGCTCACTGGTCGTTAAGGGGTTAAACATACCTCAAGGTCCTATAAAAATCAATTTTTGGGGGGGCTTGTTTCTAACAAGCCTAAGTCCAACAAATCATTGTTTCCTCAGGGCTTGTGCCTCTAACAATCCTGAGTATGAAAAAATCATCACCGATTCCTCAGGACTTGTGCCTATAACAAGCCATAGTTGAAAAGATACTCACTGACTCCTTAGGGCTTGTGCCTCTAACAAGCCTGAGTCCAAAAAACATCACTGATTCCTCAGGGCGTGTGCCTCTAACAAGCCTGAGTCCAAAAACTCATCACTGATTCCTCCGTGCTTCTAACAAACCTGAATCCAATAAATCACTGATTCTTCAGAATCTAACAACCCATATTCCCACAAATCAATGTTTCCTCAGGGATTGTGCCAAACAAGTGTAAGTCCTACAAATCAATCTTTCCTCAGGGCTTGAGCCTCTAAAAGAATCCTAGGTCCTATAAATCAATGTTTCCTTAGGGCTTGTGCTAAACAAGTCTAAGTCCTACAAATCAATGTTTCCTTAAATAGTAGGGATAGTAAACAATGACCACATGACACTTCCAGATGAAGATGTGATTAGAACGTCGAAACACGATACCTCTCCTCTCGCGTTGGCATTGTGTCCGGCTGCCTGGCTCACACGTTGTACAATTCATCCCTTCTCACAATTCGTTGTACAATGCACATTGTACAACGCATTGTGAGAAGGGACGAATTGTACAACGTGAGCCAGACAGCCAGGCACAATGCCAATGTGAGAGGACAGGTATCGGAGGAAGCGGGCAGCAAATACAAGCCTACCACCCGCTTCCTCCTATGTCTCTCTCCCCCCTCCTCCGCTTTCTCCAATGCCTCTCTAGTCCACAGGCTGTTCTTATGCTGCGGGCTTCACAGCCACCCACAGCAAAGGGAGTTCTTATGAATGAAGGTGAGGGAAGCACTGCAGTCACAGTGCAGCCTGCACCCTCAGTAGTATTTTAACCCTTTGAGTGCCAGAGTGGTATGCAAAGCATTGCTTTGCAATGCATTGCGTACCACTCTGGCACTCAAAGGGTTAACTTAGATCTCATCCATTTATAATGTTCTACCTCCTTTGTCCCATTGCTATTAGTACTTTTGCTCCACTCTCCGTTTGAAGGAGAGTGGAGCAAAAGTACTAATAGCAATGGGACACAGGAGGCAGGGCATTAAAATGACTGAGATCTAATCTAAACTAATGTGTAATAATAGTATTTTAATAAAACAGGTTTAAAAAACACACACACACACACACACACACACACATATATATACAGGCAAGGTATGTGGTCCATACCTTGCCTATTAACCCTTTGGGTACCAGAGGGGTAGGAAACATGCTAAGCAATGCTTTCCTACCTCTCTGGTACTCAAAGGGTTAATTGTGGTATAAAAGACAGATTTGTCCATTACATGGAAGTCCATGAGGTGGATGGGGTTAGTATGTCACATATATGCAATATATGTGACATACTAAGGGGGGGATGTGGAAGGGGGCATTGTGTAGTGCTTGGTGTACTAGTTTTCTTTACTGTAACCCTTTGAATGCCAAAGGGGTGAGCAGTGCACATCCCTATGGCATTCAAAGCTGTCCATGGTGCTGAAAGCCATCTCTGTGTTCCCCTAGTGGCTGGGTAGGGAAAAGCACAGAGAATGCTGTTCAGAACTGTCGACGTGGATTTTTTACTCTGCCTACTGTGCTGTTCTCCAAAAAATATAGGCGTTAGATTTCTGGAGAGAAATGTTGCAATTTAACTCGCGTTAGCCCGAACTCCAACATTTGAATAGCTTTTGGCGTTGCTTGTACATTATCCTCTATGGGTGAGATCTTGCTGTTCTGGCGAAGGGTGAGGTGTGTTTCAGAACTGGCGTCCCTTCTTACTAGTGGAACATTTGCTTTGCTCTGTTGACGTTAAAACCAGCGTTGCCAGTTTTTTCTGCCAACACGAACATTTGAATCGAGCCCTAAGTTACTTCTGGTACGGAGGAACGCCAAGATCAAGAGAATCAACAGAGGAATTCCAACATGCACCATTTTCAAAGTGGTTTACACGAAATAGAGACAGACTGAATCAGGACATTTAACCCATATAGAACAACACGTGGAGATCCGAATCGGAACATCAGATTGCACGGAGCGGCACAGTAGAACGAAACATCAGAGAGAGGCCAACGGACCTGTTACATTGTAACGTACGGAGACCCATCACGGGTATCAAGTAAGCGGCCACCCACACAGGGAGTGTGTTTCTTTCGGGGAAACTTCTTGAGAGTATTACCTTCAAAACTTCCCAGGGTTGCATGGTCCTTTGGCATTATTGGTTACAATTGTTACTAATTCTGTCTCTCTGTTTGATTATCTACAACTGTTCCGTTTTCTCTACCACTATATTTTGTGTGCTATTTTCCTCTCGTATCTGTTGGACTACTAGAATACATATGTTTTTTAGCTAGGGATTTTCTTCCCTTTCTTATTTTAATCACTATATTATTTGAGCTTTGAATAACAGTTTTCTTCTTCTTTTTTATGCATACGTATGTTTATGCTTCTTTTTATAGAAATATATATTTGTATATGTTTTATCATATTTAAATAAATACTACACTTAGAAGGACTTTTATGCGCTGTCTTGCCCTTCCCTTTTTCAATATTTCCTTAGAGCTTGTGCCAAACAAGTCTAAGTCCCATAAATCAATGTTTCCTCAGGACTTTGGCCTCTAACAACAAGCCTAAATCCTACAAATCATCCTCCACAAAATACTCTATCTCGTCAAGTATCAGTCTACTCCAGTCACAGCTTACATCAGGGGAGGGTCCCCTGTCTCTGTCACGTTATGTACCAATTTTTCTTTTTCTTTTTTTTTTTTTTTATTTATTACCTGTCCCCCAAATCAACAAAACCCCACAAAAAAATTCCCTGTTCAACTAATTCTTCCCTCAGACTCCACCAACACAGACACCCTAAGACCACTTTTATACTATGTCTGTGGGAAATCAAATAAAATTTGCTATGTGTTTTGTGTAAATTCAGTCTTCTCATTGATTCCAATGCAATGAGCTAGGCCGAAAAATGTCACTTTTTGCCAGAAATTTTCAGTTAGATGGAAAGTAACAGTTTTTGCCTATTTCATTGTTGAGGTGAATTCGTCCATCCCTACTTATAAATGAAAAAAGGGAAATATATTGTAAGGATGTTCATGTAAAACTAAGGTACTCCAACTGCTGGGAGATGTTTCAAGTCAGACCTTTTTATTGCACAAACCATTATGTTTTGCTTTTTAATTAAACTGAGAGCAACAGGTTCACCTGGTGTCCAAGGGTTTTTTTTATTTTCTCTTTTTGAGCAAATTTGAACCGTAGATAAAAGCTTTCCATAGAAAATGATAGTAACAGCATAGTGTCATAACGGTTTAAGCTGCAATAATCTTTGAATGAAATGTCACTGGGAGAGGGTAAAGTATTGCAATATATAATTTCTCATAATAAAATACTACTGTTCCTTTAACAATCTGAGTGCCAAAAAGGGGTGTCCAGCACACTGTGAACCACTCTCTTGTGTGCATTGTCTTTATATACCTGATTTTATTACCCTTTTTTCCTATCTGGCTCAAGGTAGGACTCACTTATGACCAATCAGCACAAAAGGCGGGAAATCAGAACAAAAAACAGCTATTCTTGCTCATTAACATTAAACAAAAAGGTAGATTATATGGGGCACACACCCCAACCCCGTTGGGGCACCCTTTTACTTTTGAGGCCCTTTCATGGTTGTTGTAATGGGAAGTACCACAAGATACTACATAAATAAAAACTAATAAAAGAAAGAAGAGGTGATGCCACAGTAATGCTTGCAAACCAGACACACTTTGTAGACTATTCAAATGAAGCAGTTCTTCTTATATCTAGCGATTTCAGCTCTGCTGTAGAGCCACGGCTGGTCCACGGACCAGCTAGATGGCAGACTTGACCGTTTTGGCCAGTGAGGGGAAACTTCGCTTGTGAATATCTCTCAAACCATAAAGGTTTGACAGATAAGACTTATATTGTTCTTCATGTTTTTTTAATGTCTACAAAATAAAATAAAGATAAAACGAAGTATTACTATCCCTTTAAAAGCCATGAGCCATCCATTAGAAAACTTTCCCAACCCAATCATAACTGTTAAATCAAAGTCCTCTGAAACCTCAGGCTAGATTGACTCTTTCCTCCAATAATTATGCTCACTTTGTTGCAAGCCTAGATTAAAGATGTCTAGACTGACATCAGACAAGTGAGCCCACGTTGATCATGTTCCATGTTCCAAGGCCACATGCCTGTAAGATAATGCCCCGCCCCTGACACCGTAAAGAGAAATCCAGTCAGTTTCCTGTGCCCCCAATATATCCTCACACTATAAGTCCTATATTTTTATATACATATAAAACAGGTATACAAACAGAATATTATTAAATATAAAAATCAACACCTTGGAGTTTTCATAACAACATAAAATAACATGAAATAAAGGATTTGATTTGATATAAAATGTACCATTATATAAAGTTCTTAATTCATATTTGCATATTTCCAGACTTCATTGAGTGGAGACCGAAACGTTGATCACTAATACAACATTTTGGTGCTTGTCTTTTAAAGCGGAACTACCAGCTCCACTAAAGTCACCCTACAATACTTAGGCAGGTGGCGACTAGCTTACTTATCATTATTTTACCTCTCAAAAGTGCCCATGAATAAAGTTATCCTTAAGCTTCCGAGACTGATGACCAGGTTGCTGCAGCCTGTGCGCCTGCGCAATCAGTCTCTTCCGGAGCCACCAGGGCCAGTGCAATACCTGTGAAGGGTAAAGAGGACTGACAGTGCAGGCGCGCATTCAACATGTCCGTTGTGATGCCTGGCTTCCGGTCTCGGAAGCTTAAGGATAACTTTATTCATGGGCACATTTGATAGGTAAAATAATGATTAGTAAGCTAGTCACCACCTGCTTAAGTATTGCAGGGCAACTTTAGTGGAGGTGGTAGTTCTCCTTTAAGTATCATGAGTGCAATCAATATTTATTGTTACTCACGACAAACAAAGCATATAGGTAAAGAAATAAAGTTCTGGACAAAGCTTAAGATAGAGCAAAAAAAATAGGTATTGTATAACTGTTAGCACTACACAAATGAAAATAGAAGAAGATTTAAAGTAGATAGGTTGTTGATCCAGGGAAATATCTGACTGTTATTTCGAATCAAGAAGGACATTTTTTTACCTATGTGGTACTTAATTGTAAATGGCTTCAGTAGGTTTTTTGCCTTCCTCTGGATCAACAGGGTGATATTGCATGCGCTGAAATTAATGGAAATGTATTTTTTTCAACCTAATCAGCTATGTCACTATGTAAATGGAAGAGTAATATCAATTAGCCAATATAAAACATTTTTGGGTAATATTGAGAAAATATTGCAGAAATATTGGCAGATTCTTAAACAAGACTCACTGTTCGCCCACTATGCAAACAATGAATATGTCTATTTTTGAACGCATTCTTACTTTACAGCATGTTTTCACACCTGCCTAAAATGTTTTTTCATTACTGTATATATATATATTTGAAGATTTTCACCAAACGCCTGATAGATGGAGCCAGCTCTTTTTCCACCTATCCCAAACGTGGCAATCTCACCAAATATGAAAATAAGGCTTTACAAAATCTTGCACGTGATGAACACATTGTGATCAGACCGGCTGACAAGGGAGGCGCTATTGTTGTCATGGACAGGGAGGACTATCGTGGTGAAATCTTGCGCCAGTTATCTGACAATAAGACATACAAGTCACTCCCTTCAGACCCCACATGGACATACAAGCGCCTGATTGACCAGACGATCACACAAGCACTACAGAGTCGTTGGATCGATTCGACTCTGGTTTCTTTTCTCACCGTTAATCATCCGATTTGTCCTATTATATACACTCTTCCCAAAATCCATAAACGGCTGATTGATCCCCCTGGCAGACCTATCATCTCTGCCAGGGGCTCATTATTACAGCCCATTGCCATTTTTCTGGATACCTTATTACAACGAATTGTACAGGCTATGCCTTCTTTTGTGAAAGACATGGGTGATTTTCTGCGTCAGATTCTTGAACTGGATGATATCGATGCTAATGATCTCTTAGTCACCATGGATGTGGACAGCCTATACACCGTCATACCTCACGATGGCGGTGTAGAGGCTGTCAGGAAATCCATCATTGACTTTTCGGGTGATTTGGATTTTCCAACAGAATTTATTTGCGAACTATTACAGTTAGTTCTTACAAAAAAAAAATTCCGCTTTGAAAACACCTATTATCTCCAGATTGCTGGAACATCAATGGGTTCAAATGTGGCGCCATCTTAAGCAAATCTATACATGTACCAATATGAAATGAATGATCTCAAACATCCAAATATTAAATTCTACAAACGGTACATTGATGACCTTTTCTTCATATGGCATGGCGCTGCATCTGAACTCATTGAATGGTTACAGGCTTTAAACTCACTTCCCTCTACCATTCGATTTAAACTGGAGTATGATTTGAATACCATATGCTTTTTGGATCTCCAAATCACACATACATCTAATTGTCTTACGTCCTCTCTGTATCGAAAACCGACAGATCGTAATACCATTTTACATGCAACCAGTTGCCACCCAAAGTCACAAATCAAGGGTGTCCCATACTCCCAGTTTATTAGAGTTATTCATAATAACTCTTCTTCAGAAACTGCCTCAAGACAATTGGAAGAAATGAGAATCAGGTTTCACCAAAGAGGGTATGCACCGGAACTATTACAGGAACAACTGGCAAAATGCCGCCTGTATACACAAAAATCCCTACTTCAACCCTCTATTACTAAAACCAAGGACACACGGATGACCTTTGTCTCCAATTATGCCCCGTCTGCGACGGCTATCCAGAAACTCATTAAGAACTCTTGGGACATTATGAAAACTGATTCCACTCTTCCGTTCTCGGAAGCTCCTTCTCCTATGGTTTCCTTTAGGAGAGGCCGGACTCTGAGGGACATCCTGATGCAACCTGATCGTAGTCCGATTAGGGACAACAGTGGTGAAGGACACTGGTTATGTACCAAGCCCCCAAAACTTGGGTGTTACAGATGTGTAAATTGTATCACATGTAATTCCATGTTGAGTGGTCCATCTTTTAGGCATCCTCATACGGGTCGATCTTACAAGATACAACACAGACTGACCTGCACTTCTGATCATGTTGTTTACATTCTGATCTGTCCTTGTGGGCTCTATTATGTAGGGAAAACTATTACCACATTTCGTGAAAGGATGGCTAACCACTGCTCATCCATCAGAGCGGCACTCAGAAGTGGTAAAACAGATAAACCAGTTGCGAGGCACTTTGTGGATAAGAACCACCCATTGCCCTCATTGAGATCTATGCTAATAGATCATGTACCGGTACACAGGAGAGGAGGTGATCGCTCTCTGAGGCTCCTACAATTGGAGGCCAAATGGATATACAGGTTAAACACAGTGGCACCCAAGGGGCTGAATGAAGTCCTAAGCTTTGCGCCTTTCTATTGAAGCTAATACCTGTATTTGATTGAGTACTCTCACACCTCTTATGCAAGAACTGGGGGTTCATACAGAAGGTGGGTTCTGCACATAATAGGCGCAATGGCCAGTGCATGTTCCACCCCCCCCCCTTAAGTTCAATACGACTCCTGATGCCATACATATTTCTTAGGGTGTTTGAGAAACCCAATTCCTTGCACTGGTATTCAATTTTTTTTTTTTCTCTTTCTTCTTCTATCACCAGCCTGATTTGACCAAAATGATCTAACAGTAATTGTCTGTGATATGTTTTCTTGTTTAGTAGACCCGTAACATTTGTTGCTGTGATTGATGGCTGCTAGCAATGATTTGAATTCATATGGATAAAGAACTAACCATATAGTTCCTGATTCTACATATATATGGACTATACCTTTAAATGACTTCATTGGGATTGTGGATCACTGATTATTACTCTGCCATCAGATTTTGACTCTATTTTTATGGTTTTGGACTCTACTGTGACTCTTGATGTTCCTTGGATTACTTAAGGATGAAGGACTAAATAACTATTCTTAATAAAAGACTGAGGAGCCTTTTCTATAGAATTGAATTGTTGTCCATATACTCCTTCCATGCTTATTTAATGTGATGTATGATTTGGTACATTTTGTTTCTGTATGCTCGATCGTTGTCTCTTTAAATATTTTTCTCAATGATACATTGGGTTGCGCATGAGTGCCTTCAGTACGTCCGATGGATGAGGCGGCTGGTCCCTCGAATCACTATGTGCGTCGTGACGTGAGGGAGATGTGTCGCCTGTCCTAATGGAGACCGACACAAGACACCAACTTGCGCATCAGGTATGAAATATATTTTGCTAAGCACATTGTAATACACATGGTGATTCGTACACTGTATTTGAAGGACATATTACTGCACTTATTTATTTGGGCACTTGAGGATCGAAATGTCGCGATGCCGATGACGTCATCGGCGTTCCGGATGTTTCAATTGAGCGCCTTACAGGGGGGTTTAAAAGGCACTTTTTCACATTGTACTGGTTGTCTTGAGGAAGGCCAGCAGTGTCTGGCCGAAACGTTGACATATTAAAACATATATTTATTCATATATTTAAGTCCTGTGAGTGCTTGATTTATATGGTTATGCATGAACTTAGTCTTTTCTAAGCACCCAGGCATTTTTTCCCATGAAGTGAGAGTGCTTCCACCACTGACCATACTTATATATATATATATATATATATATATATATATATATATTAGCAAGCACACACAGGACTTCAAGGGAAATTCTGTCAAATATTGGTGTTTATTCACTCAACGTTCCGGTTGCAATACAAGCAGCCTTCGTCAGGAACTGAATATTCTGCTGAAGCAAAAGCACCCAGGCTAATGACCCAAGATTACATGTGAGTGCTTCCCATCTTGAATATATATATATATATATATATATATATATATATATATATATATATATTTATTTATTTATTTTTTGCAATATAGGGAGAGCGCTAATATTCTTGATATTTTAATCTATATATTTATTATAACAAAATTAGATAAAAAATTCAGCTGATCAATAACAAATAAATTAAAACATAGTGTAATAATATACATACATTAATGACCCTTTATGTCTGAAACATATATAGCACTATGTGGTAATATGGACTAAATGTCACTGTTAGCTCAACGGATCGTTCCAACATAAGAAATCAGCCACTATAAGATACTTAAAATATAATAAAACCTGAATGATTAAAAGTACTTGCAAGAATCCAAATTATAGCGGCAGGTGTATTGAATAGCAGGCTTCAATGTTCTCCCGTTTTAGATTCCCTTAGAGGACTCAAACTTGGCTCTGTATGAACTCCTGTAGCGCGCAGAGATCAATGAAGTGGATGTTGTCTCTCGAACCATTCATATACTCAGAATCTCCCCTGTCCAATAATGCATTGGAGTGATGATGTTAGAAGCTAGTGTGAAGTTGTACACGCTAGTATTGAAAGGCGTCTGAAACGTCAATAGTCAGAATGAACACCTCCCGTCCGTAACACTGCAGCAAGTAATAAATCAAGGTCTCTGATGGTTATAGTGATGGCTATAAATATGGAACAGACACAGTGGGGTCCAGTAGTCTTACTCATTTCGTATCAAACGTGATACTTCATCTCGGACAAATATTGTATTAAAGCAACAGGTATAATCAGCACCTTTTTATAACATAATAGTGATACTCAGTTGTGCATGACATCATCTGGAAGTGACTAATTTGATAAAGAGAAAAATTACCCCTTAAGTAAAGTTCAGATAGAGAAGATATTTTATGTTCATTATTAGCAAATATCATACAAATCTGCAAGGAATATATAAACAGAAAAAAGAAGAAAAGGGAAAAAAGTATATATAACAAGATAGATAGATCTCCTGTCCATGTGGCTAAACTGGGAGGATCGATCACAGCTATACACATGAATGAACATAAATAAAATAATAAAAAAGGATAAAGATATAATAAATATATGGGTATGGTGAGTGATCCGGAGGCTAAACAAAGGTAGAAACATCTAGTCTATTCCTGTGCCCCACAGGGAAAAGAGTGTCACAACGATAGATCCAAAAGGACTCCCTCTGATTAAGCCTACGCAGTCTCTCTCCTACACCCAACCCAGAGGAAACAAACTCTAAAGGTAATAACAATGTACCATCCATACATGAACGATGATGCTTTTGATAGTGCATAGCTAAAGGAGATTTTTTTTCTATATTTAAGATGGCTCTCCTGTGTTCAAAGAACCTGTCTTTGACTCTGTTTAGTTCGTCCAATGTAAATCTTATCGCATGGGCATGTAATATATACAACATGATCAGTATTACAATTTATATGTGCATTTATTTTATTATTTTTCCCTTTATATCTTTAAATTCCTTTACATTAGGCCCAATAAATTTACATGTAATACACCTTGAAAGTCCATACCTATACGCTCCAGGTTGTCTTAAAAATTATTTTTAATAGCTGATTTAATTTCACTATTTAATTTCTGTTTAGAAAAAATATTTTTTAGACTTATTTTTAGTGAAAATAATTTTTGGTTTATCTGTAAGGTGTGATTGAAGTATAGGATCCTGTAATAATACTGGCCAATGTTTGTTAATTACTTTGTATATCTCTTTTTGGCAACTATTATATGTATGTAGAAAGAAAAGGTGAGAGATGCTCAACTAGGCTCATGAGCTAGCAAATACTTGCAAGAAGCTCCCTGGGACTGTGTCCTCGCGCCCAGGGTGCAACCTCTTTTAGCTCATCAGTGCCATACACAGAGAAGAAATCTTTCAAAGCATATCATACTGGTCCTGCCAAATGACAGTCCAGCCACGAAATATCAGAGAAATCTTCTCTGAACAAGAGAAACAGCTAACCCCAGATGTACGTTTCAGCCTTCTTGGGCCTCGTCGGTGAGGTGCAGCTGATCACTCTAGGCACTGTGAGCAAGGGGTCCACATCTGGATTCCCCTCATTACTCTTAGGGGGACCAACCCCAAGAGCAATTTGCATATGTACAAAGAAAAGGCTAGTGATGTTCAACTAGGCTCATGAGCTACCAAATACTTGCAAGAAGCTCAGTGGGGCTATGTTCTCACACCCAGAGTGCAATCTCTTTTAGCTCACCACTGCTATATACAGAGAAAAAATCTTCTGAAGCATATCAAAAGGACCCTGCCAAATGACAGCCCAGCCACAAAACACCAGACAAGTCCTCTCTGAACAATGGAAACAAATAACCCCAAACATACATTTCAGCCTTCTTGAACCTCATCAATGAGATTCAGCTGAGCCCACTAGGCACTGTGAGCAAGGGGTCCATGTCTGGATTCCGCTCATTACTCTTAGGGTGACCAAACCGAAGAGCAGCTGCACCTCATCGACGAGGCCCAAGAAGGCCGAAACGTATGTCTGGGGTTAGCTTTTTCCCTTGTTCAGAGAGGACTTGTCTGGCATTTCGTGCCTGGACTGTCATTTGGCAGGACCAGTATGATATGCTTCGGAAGATTTCCTCTCAGTGTATGGCACTGGTGAGCTAAAAGAGGTAGTACCCTGGAAGCGAGGACATAGTCCCAGTGAGCTTCTTGCAAGTATTTGCTAGCTCATGAGCCTTGTTGAGCATCTCTAACTTTTCTTTATACATATGCAAATTTCTCATCGGGTTGGTCACCCTAAGAGTAATGAGGGTAATCCAGATGTGGACCTCTTGTTCGCAATGCCCAGAGGGATCAGCTGCACCTCACTGATAAGACCTAAAAAGGCTGAAACATATGGCTGGAGTTAGTTGTTTCTCTTGTTCAGAGATGACTTGTATGGTATTTTATGACTAGACTGTCATTTGGCAGGACCAGTTTAATATGCTTTGGAAGGTTTCCTCTCTGTGTATAGCACTGATGAGCTAAAAGAAGTTGCACCCTGGGCACGAGGACATATTCCCAGTGAGCTTCTTGCAAGTATTTGCTAGCGCATGAGCCTAGTTGAGCATCTCTGACTTTTCTTTATACATATGCAAATTTCTCATGGGGTTGGTCACCCGAAGAGTAATGAGGGTAATCCAGATGTGGACACCTTGCTCACAGTGCCTAGAGTGATCAGCTGCACTTCACCGACGAGGCCCAAGAAGGCTGAAACGTACATCTGGGGTTAGCTGTTTCTCTTGTTCAGAGAAGATTTCTCTGGTATTTCGTGGCTGGACTGTCATTTGGCAGGACCAGTATGATATGCTTTGGAAGATTTATTCTCTGTGTATGGCACTGATGAGCTAAAAGAGGTTGCACTCTGGGCACGAGGACATAGTCCCAGTGAGCTTCTTGCAAGTATTTGCTAGCTCATGAGCCTAGTTGAGCATTTCTGACTTTTCTTTATACATATGCAAATTGCTGTTGGGGTTGGTCACCCTAAGAGTAATGAGGGGAATCCAGATGTAGACCTTTTGCTCACAGTGCCTAGAGGGTTCAACTGCACTGCCCATATGACTTCCAAGAAGGCTGAAAATTTTGTCTGTGGCTAGCTGTTTCCCTTGTTTGGAGAGAACTTGTCTGGTATTTCTTGGCTGATTTGTTATTTGGCAGTACCAGTATGATATGCTTTGGAAGATTTCCTCTCTGTGTATGGCACTGATGAGCTAAAAAAGGTTGCAGTCTGGGTGTGAGGACATAGTACCAGTGAGCTTCTTGCAAGTAATTGCTAGCTCATGAGCCTAGTTGAGCATCTCTGACTTTTCTATAAACATATGCAAATTGATATTGGGGTTGTCACCCTAAGAGTAATGAGGGTAACTCAGACGTGGACACCTTGCTCACAGTGCCTAGAGGGATCAGTTGCACCTCACAAAGAAGACCAAAACGTACGTCTGGGGTTAGCTGTTTCCCTTGTTCAGACAGGACTTATCTGGCATTTCGTGGCTGGACTGTCATTTGGCAGGACCAGTATGATATGCTTCGGAAGATTTCCTCTCTGTGTATGGCACTGATGAGCTAAAAGAAGATGCACTCTGGGCGCGAGGACATAGTTCCAGTGAGCTTCTTGCAAGTATTTGCTAGATCATGAGCCTAGTTGAGCATCTCTGACTTTTCTTTATATGTATGCAAATTGCTCTTGGGGTTGGTCACCCTAAGAGTAATGAGGGTAATCCAGACGTGGACCCCTTGCTCACAGTGCCTAGAGTGATCAGCTGCACCTCACCGACGAGGCCCAAGAAGGCTGATACATACGTCTGGGGTTAGCTGTTTCTCTTGCTCAGAGAGGACTTGTCTGGCATTTTGTGGCTGGACTGTCATTTAGCAGGAGCAATATGATATGCTTTGGAAGATTTCCTCTCTTTGTATGGCACTGGTGAGCTAAAAGAGATTGCACTCTGGGTGCGAGGACATAGTCCCAGTGAGCTTCTTGCAAGTAGTTGCTAGCTCATGAGCCTAGTTGAGTATCTCTGACTTTTCTTTTTACATATGCAAATTGCTCTTGGGGTTGGTCACCCTAAGAGTAATGAGGGTAATCCAGATGTGGACACCTTGCTCACAGTGCCTAGAGTGATCAGCTGCAGTTCACCGATGAGGCTTAAGAAGGCCAAAACGTATGTCTGGGGTTAGTTGCTTGCCTTGTTCAGAGAAGACTTAGCTGGCATTTCTTGGCTGGATTGTCATTTGGCAGGACCAGTATGATATGCTTCGGAAGATTTTCTTTCTGTGTATGGCACTGGTGAGCTAAAAGAGGTTGCACCCTGGGCGTGAGGACATAGTCCCAGTGAGCTTCTTGCAAGTATTTGCTAGCTCATGAGCCTAGTTGAGCATCTCTGACTTTACTTTATACGTATGCAAATTGCTCTTGGGGTTGGTCACCGTAAGAGTAATGAGGGTAATCCAGATGTGGACACCTTGCTCACAGTGCCTAGAGTGATCAGCCGCACTTCACCGACGATGCCCAAAAAGGCTGAAATGTGTTTCTGGGGTTAGCTGTTTCTCTTGTTCAGTGGAGACTTTTCTGGTATTTCGTGGCTGGACTGTCATTTGGCAGGAACAATATGATATGCTTTGGAAGATTTCCTCTCTGTGTATGGCACTGGTGAGCTAAAAGAGATTGCACTCTGGGCGCGAGGACATAGTCCTAGTGAGCTTCTTGCAAGTATTTGGTAGCTCATGAGTCTAGTTGAGCATTTCTGACTTTTCTTTATACATATGCAAATTGCTCTTGGGGTTGGTCACCCTAAGAGTAATGAGGGGAATCCAGACATAGACCCCTTGCTCAAAGTGCCTAGGGGGTTCAGCTGCACCTCACTGATGAGGTCCAAGAAGGCCGAAACGTATGTCTAGGGTTAGCTGTTTCCCTTGTTCAGAGAGGACTGGTCTGGCATTTCGTGACTGGACTGTTATTTGGCAGAACCAGTATGATATGCTTCGGAAAATTTCCTCTCTGTGCATGGCCGTGGTGACCTAAAAGAGATTGCACCCTGGGCGTGATGACATAGTCCCAGTGAGCTTCTTGCAAGTATATGCTACCTCATGAGCCTAGTTGATTATCTCTGACTTTTCTTTATACATATGCAAATTGCTCTTGGGGTTGGTCACCCTAAGAGTAATGAGGGGAATCCAGACATAGACCCCTTGCTCACAGTGCCTAGAGGGATCAGCTGCACCTCACCAAGGAGGACGAAACGTACGTCTGGGGTTAGCTGATTCCCTTGTTCAGAGAAGACTTGTCTGGCATTTAGTGGCTGGACTGTCATTTCGCAGGACCAGTATGTTATGCTTCGGAAGATTTCCTCTCAATGTATGGCACTGGTGAGCTAAAAGAGGTTGTACCCTGGGAGCGAGGACATAGTTCCAGTGAGCTTCTTGCAAGTATTTGCTAGCTCATGAGCCTAGTTGAGCATCTCTGACTTTTCTTTATACGTATGCAAATTGCTCTTGGGGTTGGTCACCCGAAGAGTAATGAGGGTAATCCAGATGTGGACCCCTTGCTCACAGGGCCTAGAGTGATCAGCTGCACCTCACCGACGAGGCCCAAGAAGGCTGATACGTACGTCTGGGGTTAGCTGTTTCTCTTGCTCAGAGAGGACTTGTCTGGCATTTTGTGGCTGGACTGTCATTTAGCAGGAACAATATGATATGCTTTGGAAGTTTTCATCTCTGTGTATGACACTGGTGAGCTAAAAGAGATTGCACTCTGGGTGTGAGGACATAGTCCCAGTGAGCTTCTTGCACGTATTTGGTAGCTCATGAGCCTAGTTGAGCATCTCTGACTTTTCTTTATACATATGCAAATTGCTCTTGGGGTTGGTCACCCTAAGAGTAATAAGGGTAATCCAGATGTGGACACCTTGCTCACAGTGCCTAGAGTGATCAGCTGCACTTTACCGACGAAGCTTAAGAAGGCCAAAACGTATGTCTGGGGTTAGCTGTTTCCCTTGTTCAGAGAAGACTTATCTGGCATTTCGTGGCTGGATTGTCATTTGGCAGGACCAGTATGATATGCTTCAGAAGATTTCCTCTCTGTGTATGGCACTGATGAGCTAAAAGTTGTTGCACCCTGGGCGCGAGGACATAGTTCCAGTGAGCTTCTTGCAAGTATTTGCTAGCTTATGAGCCTAGATCAGCATCTCTGACTTTTCTTTATACGTATGCAAATTGCTCTTGGGGTTGGTCACCCTAAGAGTAATGAGGGTAATCCAGCCGTGGACCCCTTGCTCACAGTGCCTAGAGTGATCAGCTGCACCTCACCAACGCGGCCCAAGAAGGCTGAAACATAGGTCTGGGGTTAGCTGTTTCTCTTGTTCAGAGAGGACTTGTCTGGCAATTCGTGGCTGGACTGACATTTGGCAGGAACAGTATGATATGCTATGGAAGATTTCCTCTCTGTGTATGGCACTGATGAGCTAAAAGAGGTTCCACTCTGGGCGCGAGGACATAGTCCCAGTGAGCTTCTTGCAAGTATTTGCTAGCTCATGAGCCTAGTTGAGCATCTCTGACTTTTGTTTATACATATGCAAATTGCTTTTGGGGTTGGTCACCCTAAGAGTAATAAGGGTAATCCAGATGTGGACACCTTGCTCACAGTGCCTAGAGTGATCAGCTGCACCTCACCGACGAGGCCCAAGAAGGCTAATACGTATGTCTGGGGTTAGCTGTTTCCATTGTTCAGAGAGGACTTATCTGGTATTTCGTGGTTGGACTGTCATTTGGCAGGACCAGTATTATATGCTTCGGAAAATTTCTTCTCCGTCTATAGCACTGATGAGTTAAAAGAGGTTGCACTCTGGGTGTGAGGACATAGTACCAGTGAGCTTCTTGCAAGTAATTGCTAGTTCATGAGCCTAGTTGATCATCTCTGACTTTTCTATATACATATGCAAATTGCTCTTGGGGTTGGTCACCCTAAGAGTAATGAGGGTAATCCAGATGTGGACACCTTGCTCACAGTGCCTAGAGGGATCAGCTGCACCTCACCGTTGAGGTCCAAGAAGACCGATACGTACGTCTGGGGTTAGCTGTTTCCCTTGTTCAGAGAGGACTGGTTTCATCACTGGACTGTCGTTTGGCAGGACCAGTATGATATGCTTTGGAAGATTTCCTCTCTGTGTATGGCACTTGGGAGCTAAAAGAGATTGCACCGTGGGCGTGACGACATAGATCCAGTGAGCTTCTTGCAAGTATGTGCTAGCTCATGAGCCTAGTTGATTATCTCTGACTTTTCTTTATACATATGCAAATTGGTCTTGGGGTTGGTTACCCTAAGAGTAATGAGGGGAATCCAGACATGGACCCCTTGCTCACAGTGCCTAGAGAGATCAGCTGCACCTCACCGACAAGTCCCAAGAAAGGCGAAATGTACGTCTGGGGTTAGCTGTTTCCCTTGTTCAGAGAGCACTGGTCTGGCATTTGGCAGGACCAGTATGATATACTTCGGAAGATTTCTTCTCTGTGTATGGCACTGGTGAGCTAAAAGAGGTTGCACACTGGGCACGAGGACATAGTCCTAGTGAGCTTTTTGCAAGTATTTACTAGCTCATGAGCCTAGTTGAGCATCTCTGACTTTTCTTTATAAATATGCAAATTGCTTTTCGGGTTGGTCACCCTAAGAGTAATGAGGGTAATCCAGACGTGGACCCCTTGCTCACAGTGCCTAGAGGGATCAGCTGCACCTCACCGATGAGGCCCAAGAAGGCTGAAACGTACATCTGGGGTTAGTTGTTTCCCTTGTTCAGAGAAGACGTGTCTGGTGTTTCGTGCCTGGGCTGTCATTTGGCAGGATCAGTATGATATGCTTCGGAAGATTTCCTCTCAGTGTATGGCACTGGTGAGCTAAAAGAGGTTGTACCCTGGGAGCGAGGCCATAGTCCGAGTGAGCTTCTTGCAAGTATTTCCTAGCTCATGAGCCTAGTTGAGCATCTCTGACGTTTCTTTATACATATGCAAATTGCCCCTGGGGTTGGTCACCCTAAGAGTAATGAGGGTAATCCAGACTGAACCCCTTGCTCACAGTGCCTAGAGGGATCAGCTGCACCTCACCGACAAGGCCCAAGAAGGCTGAAACATACGTTTGGGGTAAGCTGTGTCCCTTGTTCAGAGAAGACTTGTCTGGCATTTTGTGGCTGGACTGTCATTTGGCAGGACCATTATGTTATGCTTTGGAAAATTTCCTCTCAGTGTATGGCACTGGTGAGCTAAAAGAGGTTGTACCCTGGGAGTGAGGACATAGTCCCAGTGAGCTTCTTGCAAGTATTTGCTAGCTCATGAGCCTAGTTGAGCATCTTTGACTTTTCTTTATACATATACAAATTTCTCATGGGGTTGGTCACCCTAAGAGTAATGAGGGTAATCCAGATGTGGACCTCTTGCTCGCAGTGTCCAGAGGGATCAGCTGCACCTCACCGATGAAGTCCAAGAAGGCTGAAACATATGTCTGGGGATCGCTGTTTCCCTTGTTCAGAGATGACTTGTCTGGCATTTTGTGACTGGATTGTCATTTGGTAGGACCAGTATGATATGCTTCGGAAGATTTTGTCTCCGTGTATGACACCGGTGAGCTAAAAGAGATTGCACCCTAGGTGTGAGGACATAGTCCCAGTGAACTTCTTGCAGGTATTTGCTAGCTCATGAGCCTAGTTGAGCATCTCTGACTTTTCTTTATACATATGCAAATTGCTCCTGGGTTTGGTCGGCCTAAGAGTAATGAAGGTAATCCAGACATTGATACCTTGCTCACAGTGCTTAGAGGATTCAGCTGCACCTCACCAACGAGGCCTAAGAAGGCCAATACGTACGTCTGGGGTTAGCTGTTTCCCTTTTTCAGAGACGACTTATCTGGCATTTCGTGGCTGGACTGTCATTTGGCAGGACCAGTATGATATGCTTCGGAAGATTTCCTCTCTGTGTATGGCACTGATGAGCTAAAAGAGGTTGCACTCTGGGTGTGAGGACATAGTTCCAGTGAGCTTCTTGCAAGTATTTGCTAGCTCATGAGCCTAATTGAGCGTCTCTGACTTTTCTTTATATGTATGCAAATTGCTCTTGGGGTTGGTCACCCTAAGAGTAATGAGGGTAATCCAGACGTGGACCCCCTGCTCACAGTGCCTAGAGTGATCAGCTGCACCTCACCGACGAGGTTCAAGAAGGTTGAAACGTATGTGTGGGTTTAGCTGTTTCTCTTGTTCAGAGAGGACTTGTCTGGCGTTTCGTGGCTGGTCTGTCATTTGGCAGGGCCAGTATGAAATGCTTTATAAGATTTCCACTCTGTGTATGGCACTGATGAGCTAAAAGAAATTGCACCCTGGGCGCGAGGACATAGTCCCAGTGAGCTTCTTGCAAGTATTTGCTAACTCATGAGCCTAGTTGAGCATCTCTGACTTTTCTTATACTCTTGGGGTTGGTCACTCTAAGAGTAATGAGGGTAATCCAGGCATGGACCCCTTGCTCACAGTGACTAGAGTGATCAGCTGCAACTCACCGATGAGGCACAAGAAGGCTGAAACGTATGTCTGGGGTTAGTTGTTTCTCTTCTTCAGAGAAGATTTATCTGGCATTTTGTGGCTGGACTGTCATTTGGCAGGACCAGTATGATATGCTTCGGAAGATTTACTCTCCGTGTATGGCTCTGATGAGCTAAAAGAGGTTGTACTTTGGGTGTGAGGACATAATTCCAGTGAGCTTCTTGCAAGTAATTGCTAGCTTATTAGCCTAGTTGAGCATCTCTGACTTTTCTTTATACAAATGCAAATTGATATTGGGGTTGGTCACCCTAAGAGTAATGAGGGTAATCCAGATGTGGACACCTTGCTCACAGTGCCTAGAGTGATCAGCTGCACTTCACCGACGAGACCCAAGAAGGCCAAAATGTATGTCTGGGGGTTAGCTGTTTCCATTGTTCAGAGGGGACTTATCTGGCATTTTGTGGCTGGACTGTCATTTGGTAGACCAGTATAATATGCTTTGGAAGATTTCCTCTCTGTGTATGGCACTGATGAGCTAAAAAAGGTTGCACCCTGGGCGCGAGGACATAGTCCCAGTGAGCTTCTTGCAAGTATTTGCTAGCTCATGAGCCTATTTGAGCACCTCTGACTTTTCTTTATACGTATGCAAATTGCTGTTGGGGTTGGTCACTCTAAGAGTAATGAGGGTAATCCAGACGTGGACCCCTTGCTCACAGTGCCTAGAGTGATCAGCTGCACCTCACCGAAGAGGCCCAAGAAGGTTGAAACGGATGTTTGGGGTTAGTTGTTTCTCTTGTTCAGAGAAGACTTGCCTGGTATTTCGTGGCTGGGCTGTCATTTGGCAGGACCAGTATGATATGCTTTGGAAGAATTCTTCTCTGTTTATTGCACTGATGAGCTAAAAGAGGTTGCACTCTGAGCGTGAGGACATAGTACCAGTGAGCTTCTTGCAAGTAATTGCTAGCTCATGAGCCTAGTTGAGCATCTCTGACTTTTCTATATTCATATGCAAATTGCTTTTGGGGTTGGTCACCCTAAGAGAAATGAGGGTAATCCAGACGTGGACACCTTGCTCACAGTGCCTAGAGCAGAGGTTTTCAATCTTTTTTTGTTCGGGGCATTCCTAACAAGTAATCTAGAACATTTGGGGCACCCCTAACACCTTTATTGTACTGTATCAAGGGCATAATGAAGGGTACAGTACATAAATATACAGCTATTATTAGGCCTTTTAATCATAATAACAAAACTAAACATATTGTGCATAACCATTTCTATAAATCTTTATCTAAAAGTCCATTTTTGTTAGTCTTCATAGAAAACATGGGGCACCCTAAGATGATGTCCATAGCACACCAAAGTGCCACGGCACCCTGGTTGAGAATCACTGGCCTAGAGGGATCAGCTGCACCTCATCGATGAGGTCCAAGAAGGCCAAAACGTACGTCTGGGGTTAGCTGTTTCCTTTGTTCAGAGAGGACTGGTCTTGCATTTCGTGACTGGACTGCCATTTGGCAGGACCACTATGATATGCATAGGAAGATTTCCTCTCTGTGTATGGCTCTGATGAGCTAAAAGAGGTTGCACCCTGGGCGCGAGGACATAGTCCCAGTGAGCTTCTTGCAAGTATTTGCTAGCTCATGAGCCTAGTTGAGCATCTCTGACTTTTCTTTATACGTATGCAAATTGCTCTTGAGGTTGGTCACTCTAAGAGTAATGAGGGTATTCCAGACGTGGACCCCTTACTCACAGTGCTTAGAGTCATCAGCTGCACCTCACAGACAAGGCCCAAGAAGGCTGAAACGTACGTCTGGGGTTAGCTGTTTCTCTTGTTCAGAGAAGACTTGTCTGGTGTTTCGTGGCTGGACTGTCATTTGGCATGACCAATATGATATGCTTTGGAAGATTTCTTCTCTGTGTATGGCACTGATGAGCTAAAAGAAGTTGCACTCTGGGTGTGAGGATATAGTCCCAGTGAGCTTCTTGCAAGTATTTGCTAGCTCATGATCCTAGTTGAGTATTTCTGACTTTTCTTTATACATATGCAAATTGCTCTTGGGGTTGGTCACCATAAGATTAATGAGGGGAATCCAGACGTGGACACCTTGCTCACAGTGCCTAGAGCAATCAACTGCACCTCACCGACGAGGCCCAAGAAGGCCAAAACGAATGTCTGGGGTTAGCTATTTCCTTTGTTCAGAGAGGACTGGTCTGGCATTTCGTGACTGGACTGTCATTTGGCAGGACCAGTATGATATATATTTCGGAAAATTTTCTCTCTGTGTATGGCACTGGTGAGCTAAAAGAGATTGCACCCTGGGCGTGACTCCATAGTCCCAGTGAGCTTCTTGCAAGTATATGTTAGCTCATGAGCCTAGTTGATTATCTCTGACTTTTCTTTATACATATGCAAATTGCTCTTGGGGTTGGTCACCCTAAGAGTAATGAGGGGAATCCAGACATGGACCCCTTGCTCGCAGTGCCTAGAGGAATCAGCTGCACCTCACCGACAAAGCCCAAGAAGGGCGAAATGTACGTCTGGGTGATAGTTGTTTCCCTTGTCCAGAGAGGACTGGTCTGGCATTTTGTGACTGGACTGTCATTTGGCAGGACCAGTATGATATGCTTCGGAAGATTTCCTCTCTGTGTATGGCACTGGTGAGCTAAAAGAGGTTGCACCCTGGGCGTGAGGACATAGTCCCAGTGAGCTTCTTGTAAGTATTTTCTAGCTCATGAGCCTAGTTGAGCATCTCTGACTTTTCTTTATACATATGCAAATTGCTACTGGGGTTGGTCACCTTAAGAGTAATGAGGGTAATCTAGACGTGGCCCCCTTGCTCACAGTGCCTAGAGGGATCAGCTGCACCTCACCGATGAGGCTCAAGAAGGCCAAAACGTACGTCTGAGGTTAGCTGTTTCCCTTGTTCAGAGAAGACTTGTCTGGCATTTCGTGGCTGGACTGTCATTTGGCAGGACTAGTATGTTATGCTTTGGAAAATTTCTCTCAGTGTATGGCACTGGTGAGCTAAAAGAGGTTGTACCCTGGGAGCGCGGACATAGTCCCAGTGAGCTTCTTGCAAGTATTTGCTAGCTCATGAGCCTAGTTGAGCACCTCTGACTTTTCTTTATACATATGCAAATTTCTCATGGGGTTGGTCACCCTAAGAGTAATGAGGGTAATCCAGATGTGGACCTCTTGCTCTCAGTGCCCAGAAAGATCAGCTGCACCTCACTGATGAAGTCCAAGAAGGCTGAAACAGATGTCTGGGGATAGCTGTTTCCCTTGTTCAGAGATGACTTGTCTGGCATTTGGCAGGACCAGTATGATATGCTTCGGAAGATTTTCTCTCTGTGTATTGCACTGGTGAGCTAAAAGAGGTTGCACCCTGGGCTCGAGGACATAGTCCCAGTGAGCTTCTTGTAAGTATTTTCTAGCTCATGAGCCTAGTTGAGCATCTCTGACTTTTCTTTATGCATATGCAAATTGCTACTGGGGTTGGTCACCTTAAGAGTAATGAGGGTAATCTAGACGTGGACCCCTTGCTCACAGTGCCTAGAGGGATCAGCTGCACCTCACCGATGAGGCCCAAGAAGGCCGAAATGTACGTCTGGGGTTAGCTGTTTCCCTTGTTCAGAGAAGACTTGTCTGGCATTTCATGGTTGGACTGTCATTTGGCAGGACTAGTATGTTATGCTTTGGAAAATTTTCTCTCAGTGTATGGTACTGGTGAGCTAAAAGAGGTTGTACCCTGGGAGCTTCTTGCAAGTATTTGCTAGCTCATGAGCCTAGTTGAGCACCTCTGACTTTTCTTTATACATATGCAAATTTCTCATGGGGTTGGTCACCCTAAGAGTAATGAGGGTAATCCAGATGTGGACCTCTTGCTCGCAGTGCCCAGAGAGATCAGCTGCACCTCACCGATGAAGTCCAAGAAGGCTGAAACAGATATCTGGGGATAGCTGTTTCCCTTGTTCAGAGATGACTTGTCTGGCATTTTGTGACTGGTCTGTCATTTGGCAGGACCAGTATGATATGCTTCGGAAGATTTTCTCTCTGTGAATTGCACTGGTGAGCTAAAAGAGGTTGCACCCTGGGCGCGAGGACATAGTCCCAGTGAGCTTCTTGCAAGTATTTGTTACCTAATGAGCCTAGTTGAGCATCTCTGACTTTTCTTTATACATATGCAAATTGCTCCTGGGTTTGGTCACCCTAAGAGTAATGAGGGTAATCCAGACATTGATACCTTGCTCACAGTGCTTAGAGGGATCAGCTGCACCTCATCAACGAGTCCCAAGAAGGCCGAAATCTACGTCTGCGGTTAGCTGTTTTCCTTGTTCAGAGAGAACTTGTCTGGCATTTCGTGGCTGGATTGTCATTTGGCAGGACCAGTATGATATGTTTCGGAAGATTTCCTCTCTGTGTATGGCACTGGTGAGCTAAAAGAGGTTGCACCCTGGGCGTGAGGACATAGTCCCAGTGAGCTTCTTGCAAGTATTTGCTAGCTCATGAGCCTAGTTGAGCATCTCTGACTTTTCTTTATACGTATGCAAATTGCTCTTGGGGTTGGTCACACTAAGAGTAATGAGGGTAATCCAGACGTGGACCCCTTGCTCACAGTGCCTAGAGTGATCAACTCCACTTCACCGACGACGCCCAAGAAAGTTGAAACGGATGTCTGGGGTTAGCAATTTCTCTTGTTCAGAGAGGACTTGTCTGGCATTTCGTGGCTGGACTGTCACTTGGCAGGACCAGTATGATATGCTTTGGAAAATTTTCTCTCTGTGTATGGCACTGATGAGATAAAAGAGGTTGCACCCTGGGCGCGAGGGCATAGTCCCAGTGAGCTTCTTGCAAGTATTTGCTAGCTCATGAGCCTAGTTGAGCATCTCTGCCTTTTCTTTACATATATGCAAATTGCTCTTGGGGTTGGTCACCCTAAGAGTAATGAGGGTAATCCAGACGTGGACCCCTTGCTCACAGTGCCTAGAGTGATCAGCTGCATCTATCCGATGAGGCCCAAGAAGGCCGAAACGTACGTGTGGGGTTAACTGTTTCTCTTGTTCTGAGAGGATTTGTCTGGCATTTCGTGGCTGGACTGTCATTTGGCAGGAACAGTATGATATGCTTCGGAAGATTTCCTCTCTGTGTATGGCACTGGTGAGCTAAAAGAGATTGCACCCTGGGCGGGAGGACATAGTCCCAGTGAGTTTCTTGCAAGTATTTGCTAGCTCGTGAGCCTAGTTTAGCGTCTCTGACTTTTCTTTATACATATGCAAATTGTTTTTGGGGTTGGTCACCCTAAGAGTAATGAGGGTATTCCAGACGTGGACACCTTGCTCACAGTGCCTAGATGGATCAGCTGCACCTCACCGACGAAGCCCAAGAAGGCCGAAACGTACGTCTGTGGTTAGCTGTTTCTCTTGTTCAGAGAGGCCTTGTCTGGCGTTTTGTGGCTGGACTGTCATTTGGCAGGACCAGTATGATATGTTTCGGAAGATTTTCTTTCTGTGTATGGCAATGGTGAGCTAAAAGAGATTGCACCCTGGGCGCGAGGACATAGTCACAGTGAGCTTCTTGCAAGTATTTTTTAGCTCAAGAGCCTAGTTGATTATCTCTGACTTTTTTTTATAGATATGCAAATTGGTCTTGGGGTTGGTCACCCTCAGAGTAATGAGGGTAATCCAGACGTGAACCCCTTGCTCACAGTGCCTAGAGTGATCAGCTGCACCTCACCAACGAGGCCCAAGAAGGCCAAAACGTACGTCTGGGGGTTAGCTGTTTCCCTTATTCGGAGAAGACTTGTCTGGCATTTCGTGGCTGGACTGTCATTTGGCAGGACCAGTATGATATGCTTCGGAAGATTTCCTCTTTGTGTATGGCGCTGGTGAGCTAAAAGAGATTGCACCCTGGTGGCGAGGGCATAGTCCCAGTGAGCTTCTTGCAAGTATTTGCTAGCTCGTGAGCCTAGTTGAGCATCTCTGACTTTTCTTTATACAACTATTATATGTAGTAACAAATTGAACTGCATTTTTTTTGAGAATTTTTTTCTGTTGTTTTTTCTCTCTTTTCAGGGAACAATATTTCTTTCCTATCTTTTTGTGCTATCTCATGATATGTGTCTAACACCATTTGCTCTGGGTATCCCCTGTTGATAAATTTCTTTTGCAGTTCCACAGACTGAAACCAAAAGTCACTACATTGTGATCAATTTCGTCTCAGCCTGTAGAACTGTCCTTTGGGGACACTGTTTTCCGATTCAAATGGTGACAGCTTTTATAATGTAAGTAATTATTTTTATTAGTTGGCTTGAAATATGTTTTTGAAATGATATTCATATTTTTATCTTTAAGAATTAGATCTAGAAACTGTATTTCTTCTTATGTATATTATATGTAAATGTCAGACTTTTATCATTATTGTCTAGTCCCTGGATAAAACACTCAAGTTCTAATTTTGTGCACTGCCAGATGATCAATAGGTCATCTATAAAGCTACTGTAGTAGGCCAGCTTTGCCCCGAGCCCAGCACCCCACACATGGTCCATTTTCCAATGTCCCATATAGAGGTTGGTGTAGCTAAGGGCAAAGCTGGCCCCCATCGCCACTCCCTTAGTTTGAAGAAAAAAGTTCTACCATATTGGAAATAGTTATTACATAATATAAACTCAATGCTATTCAATATAAATGTCCTTTGATCATCTGGCAGGACTTCATCTCCAGCAAGAAAATAAGCTACTGCTTCTAATCCTTTATTGTCTATGATGGAGGTATAGAGAGAGGTGACGTCCACACTCGCCCACATGTAGTCCTCCCTCCAAGCTTCTTCCTCAGCTCATAAGCCTTACGAATAGTGAACTTGATTCAAGAAGCAATAGTAACTTTGGATGCAGGTCTTCCTGCCTGGGAACCCTCAGGAATGATAAACAGTGCGTTAGATTGCCTGATAGACTCACTGCAATGTACATCCAACAAGTGGCCTGGAAGAAAACCTTGACCAAAGGAAGGATGGCAATGTGCATCTGAAAGAAAACAGAGAGAGCAGAAGTCTGAACCTTAAGGGAACTCAAACTGAGGCCCTTATCCAAAACGTCCTGCAAAAAGGCCAGGACCGTAGGCAGATTAAATTCCTGAGACAGGTCCTTGGCAGCACACCAAGATAGAAAGGTCGACCAGACACAATGGTAGATCTTGGAAGAAACAGGTTTGCTCGCACTGAGCAAAGTAGCCACCACACCAGAAGAAAAACCTTTCTTCTTCAATGTTGAGGATTCAATTTCTAAGCCGTCAAAGCTAGCCGATGAACATCCTCCTTCCACAGGTAATCCTGTAGAAGAAGATCTGGACGACAACGGAGCAGGAATGGCTCCGCCACTGACAGATCCAGCAACTCCGGAAACCAAGTTTGGTGAGACCAATACGGAGCAATCAGAATGACTGGACAGTGTTCCAGTTGCAATTTCTGTAACACCCTGTGCAACATTAGGAGGAGAGGAAAGCTATAGGCCAGAGGAAGCAACCAAGGAATGGACATTGCATCCACCGCCAGAGCTAGAGGATCCCTCCACCAAGAGCAGAACCTCTGTACCTTTCTGTTGTGTCTTGTCGCCATCAGGTCGATGTAAGGAAGACCCCACTTCTGAACAATGAGGGTGAACACCTCTGGGTGCAGTTCCCACTCTCAGCTGTCCACTGTGCGTCGACTGAGGAAGTCCACCATGACATTGTCTACGCCAGGAATGTGCACTGTGGATATGGCAGGAACGTGTTCTGCTGCCCAGGACAAAATAGCCTTGACCTCTAACCAAGCGGTGAGACTTCTTGTTCCGCCCTGCTTGTTGATGTAAGCCACGGCCGTGGTATTGTCTTCCAGCCGAGATGTCCAATGACAAAGGGCATGAAATATCGCCCGAAGCTCCAACACGTTGATGGGAAAGAGAGATTCCTCTGACCTTGAGCAGTCAGGCGACCCAGGACTGCTCCCCAGCTGGAGAGACTGGTGTCCGTTGTCACTGTAGTCCAGAAGGATACCAGGAAGGACTTGCCCTTCAGCAGATTGGAGAGGTCAAGCCACCATGACAAACTCAGTTCCACTTGAAGATGGAGGGACACTGACATCTTCAGAAGGCCGGCTGACCCTTGCACATCTGGATCACAAACCTCTGGAGCTCCCTGGTGTGTGCCATGGCAAACAGGACTGCTTCTATGGTGGAGATGAATTTCCCCACTAGAGAGGACAGCTTCTTGGCTGGAACTGGATCTTGAGCCAGAACCGCAGAAACCCTGTGGGCAATTTGGTGAGCTACCTCATCAGTGAGAAACACTATGCTCTTCTAAGTGTCGAAGAGAAGGCCCAGGAAGACCAGATGCTGGGATGGGACAAGAGCTGACTTGTCCATGTTGATGATCCACCCGTGATGGGTGAGAGCATGAATGCATGGTTGAAACTGCTGATGAAGAAGTTCCACAGAGGGGGCTTTCAAAACCAGGTCGTCCATGTATGGAGTAACTCTGATGCTGTCCCGGTGGAGGACAAACACTAAGTCTCCCAGGACACGGTTGAAACTTGAGGAGCTGTAGTCAGACCAAAGGGAAGAGCTGGAAACAGAAATGCCCTCATTCACAGGCAAATTTGAGATACTGCCGGCTCTCTGGATGAATGGCGATGTGTAAATACGCTTCCTGAAGATCCAGAGAAGAAAGGAATTCCCCTGGGGACATAGCAGCAATCACTGTCCGTAAAGACTCCTGGTGATAATGAGTCCGGATCACAAAGAAATTGGGATCCTTCAAATCCAAAATAGGTTGACAATCGCCGTCCTTTTTGGAGACCACAAAGAGGTTCAAGTAAAAACCCATACCTCTGTCCTGAACTGGAACTGGCTCTAGAACATCCTTGTCCAGAAGAGCCTGAATAGCACTGTTGAACAGCCGGCATTTTTCCACGCCCTGAGTTGTATGAGAAAGAAAGAAACAAAAGGGAGAAAGAGAGACGAAAGGAATCCTGTATCCTTCTGCCACCACTTGTAAAACTCATGGGTCCACCACTGAATCATCCTAGATGCTGTGGTAGTGACGCAGACAGCCACCCACAGCAGAGTGGGGACCCGGGTTCGGTGAGTCATGCCGAAGAAGGCTTGGAAGCCTTGGAGGAGACCTTGGGCTTCCATTGCTGTTTGGGCTTGGAGGAGGTACGCGGAGCTGAGGGAACTGTCTGGTTTGCCAGACGTGATTCAGTCTGAAAGGAGCAAAAATACTGATTACGCTTAATCAGCGTTTTCTTCCTGGGGACCAAAGGCAGAAGAGTACTTTTACCCCCTGTGGCTCCACTAATCAGATCCTTGAGATCTGGCCCAAACAATTAAGTGCCTTGAAAAGGCAAGGAGAGCAATGCGTTCTTGGAAGCAGTGTCAGCAGACCAGATCTTGAGCCAAAGAGCCCATCTGGCCACCACAGACATGGTGGAAACCTAGCCACCAAACGGATGGCATCAAACAAGGCACCAGAAATATAGTGCTGGGCCTCAGAAATGTTGGCAAGAAGCCATAACATATCTAAAGTAGGAGCACCCTGACGGACAGCCAGGGTGAGATGTTCAGTCCAAGCCGCAATGGCCCGGTTAACTCATGCCGCAGCAAACGCTGGACGCATGGCAGTACCAGCAGTGGCAAAAATGGACTTGAGGGAAACCTCAAGTTTGTTCTCAGTCCAGTCTTTCAGAGCTGACGCATCAGAAATTGGCAAGGCAGTAGACTAATAAAACCTGGAGATAGGAGCATCCACTTTGGAAGTATGAACTCACTGAGCAAGCGCTGCCACAGAGAAGGGATAAAGCTTGGCAATTTTCTTGGACACTGAAGGTTTCCTGTCGGGAGATTTCCACTCTTCAGACACAAGGCGGTCAACAGTGGAGTTAGGTGGAAAGCAAGTAAGGGGCTTTTTAGGCTCCTGAAACACATCAGAGGGATCAGAAGGAACCTCTTGAACTAAGGGAATGTTTAGGTAGTCAAAACAGCCCTGATCAGGCCCTCAGCCGAGGGCTCAGGATCAGCCTCAAAGGGGTCCCCAAAGATCTGAGAGGAGCCCACAGCAGAACATTCCTCAACATTTGAATCCACCAGCAGTTCCTCCTCAGAGGAATCTGATACGTCAGGCATTCCCTGTGGTTTTGGCAGGGAAGACCTGATGGAAGAGGGGGTTTGCCAAGAATGGAAGACCTCCTGTAACTGGGATGGAAGGAGTTGCAATTTAGACCTAAGGTTCCTAGTAGCAGCCTTGAACTCTTGCACCCAAACTGGCTTTAATACATGCCTGGAGGTACCTGGGAGACCCTTAGGGACATCAGAACATGCTGGGCATAAATGACCTGAGAATTCTCTAGGTAACCCTGAATGACAGGAAGAGCAATGCACAATAGGGGATACAGAGACCCCAGCATCCTTAGTCTTAGGTCTGGCCCCAAGCTCCAACTGATTAGACATTCTCACAGTATCAAAAACCTTACAGTATAAGAAATCACTCAATTACAGTGTATAGGATTAAAGTTTCACCCCTAGAAATCGCTAAAACAGACATCTGGCAGGTGAAGGGTTAATCAGCAGAGAAAAGAAGGAGATTCCAAGCCCTGCATAGGATACTCATTCTGGAAATGGTACAAAATGGCTGCCGCAGTGGGAGCCAATCAGAAACGAGCGTGCGAAGCAAGCGCTCATGGGAAATGTCGTTTTCCCAGAAAAAGTACCCCAACAGTGCCCGAAGCCTCCTGAGCCCCCCAACACGTTACAAACATGAACCTGATGATAGAGCAAGGGCAGACAATAAAAATGAGCCATCTCTGAAGTCGCTAGGTGGAGCGGTTGCAGAGATTGTGTCCCAAACTGTACAGTCCAATAAGAATGAATGGAGCAATGGCGCCTATGCAGTGAAGAGTGTGAACTCAAATTTTACAAAATTGAAACAATAAAATAAAAATGCATGAAACATCATTAGAACATGTTAGGATACACTGAACCAGTAGGAAAAGTGTCAGAACCCCCCCCCCCAAAAAAAAAGATGCAAAACCAGCAGCTAAAGGGTTAAAGTACCATATAAAACTGCTCCAAAACACCCAACAGACATACAGATCTTTCTGGAGCTGGTTGGCTAGCTGCAGCCAAGGAGGGAAGGTAGGCTCCACCCCCTGCATACAATTCTAGAATTGTTCCTGCCTACAATTAAATGGGCGAATCGCCTACCCAAAGTTACCAGTAACCTGTATTGGACAACAGAAAAATATTTTTTAAGACAACCTGGAGCCTGTAGGTGTGGACTTTCAAGGTGTATTACATGTAAATGTATTGGGCCTAATGTAAAGGAATTTAAAGATATAAAGGGGAAAATAATAAAATAAATGCACATATAAATTGTAATACTGATCATGTTGTATATATTACATGCCCATGCGATAAGATTTACATTGGACGAACTAAACAGAGTCAAAGACAGGTTCTTTGAACACAGGACAGCCATCTTAAATATAGAAAAAAAATCTCCATTAGCTATGCACTATCAAAAGTATCATGGTTTGTGTATGGATGGTACATTGTTATTACCTTTAGAGTTTGTTCCCTCTGGGTTGGGTGTAGGATAGAGAATGCGTAGGCTTAATCAGAGGGAGTCCTTTTGGATCTATCGTTGTGACACTCTTTTCCCTGTGGGGCACAACAATAGACTAGATGTTTCTACCTTTGTTTAGCCTCCGGATCACTCACCATACCCATATATTTATTATATCTTTATCCTTTTTTATTATTTTGTTTATGTTCATTCATGTGTATAGCTGTGATTGATACACCCAGTTAAGTTAGATGGACAGGAGATCTATCTATCTTGTTATATATACTTTTTTTTCCTTTTTCTACTTTTTTTCTGTTTATATCTACATTCTATAATGAGGTAAATAATAGATACTCCTTGCGGATTTGTATGATATTTGCAAATGATGAACATAAAATATCTTCTGTATCTGAACTTTACTTAAGGGGTTAATTTTTCTCTTTACCAAATTAGTCACTTCCGGATGATGTCATGCACACCTGAGTATTACTATTACGTTATAAAAAGGTGCTGATTATACTTGTTGGTTTAATACAATATTTGTCCCAGATGAAGTATTGTCAGAGATATTGCCATGATGGGGAGGAAATTTTTTTTTCTTTTAAACCAAATTCTCTAAAAATCTGCTTTAAAATGTGTTTAAATTACCTCATATAACAGAGACAATGAGCCTCTCTTCCTCAATGGAGGGGGGAAATATTTGGGAGACTTTAATGGTGATTGATATAGGATTGCAAACAATCACAGTCTCAAGCAGTATTAGTATCTTATGAGAAAATTTCAAAAGTCTAAAACAGACATACTCCCCTATGGGAAAGTCTAATAGGGTGACATATTTATGTGACGTAGGGTCAAGGTTCACATTCCAAATTTTTATCAGAACCCAGATCAGGTATCATTTTAGGTGTGAATTTTAATGCAGAGTAATGGCGCCATCTATAGATTACATGATATTATTAGTGCTTTGGAATTTTTCCATAATTTATTTTGATGTCACTGCATAATGAGATGACTCTTTAACCAATCACACCAGATTTTGATAAAAGGAATTTCATATTATAAATATGCAAGTTTAGAGAGAAAAGGAGTCTTTCCTCTTGAGTCTTGGCTGTTTTTTTTTCCTCTTGGTTCCTGGCTCTCCAATTCCTGCTATATACCTGGCTGCCTGCTAAAGAAATCCTAACAAATCCACACTTATTGGACTGGTAACTATATATCTTTCCTTATTTAAATTCTGCAAAATTCAGATTCAAATATTTAATTCTTCTATATTTGAAGAAACTTAATTTTCTTATAATTTGTCTTAATTGGACTGGACAACCATTTGGGATCAATTATAATAAGCTATATTAGCTATAGAAACTCTGGAATTAAGCAGAATTTATTTATTACTGGTAAATTGTTATATTTTGCCAGATAAGTGTAAGATAGTTAAATAGCTTGGTTTATATATTAGTTAATATAATTCTTGGTATTTCTAGAATAATATAATGTGTTTCTGGAAAGGTTATATAACTAATATTTGATCTGGGGAATTTTTTTAATTAATTTATTAACCCTTTAACTGCTATTTGTCTATTTACTTTGAGGTGTTTCTTGGATTTCTTTGTGTATGTTTTGGGTCTAAACTTTTGAACAGTGAAAAGTTTTTAAACTTTCACTAGACAAAAGAAGCTGCCATCTTGGGTGTGACATCCTATCTTAATGGATTAACCCTTGAAGTACCCTATAGGTTTTACATAGGATTGCTATAGTCATGTTAATGATACATGTTGCATGAAGTTGGTATACTGTCTAGACCTATATTATTAGATTTGATTCTAAGTCTATTCTTGGTATAATCTATTATTTACTATATTAAATGCAATTTATTTGTTTTATTCAGAAGGTATACAATATTTGAAATCAGTACATTAATAAATTATAGTGATCTCTATCTGGGATTTTATTCCAGTTAGTTTCTCTAAAATTGGATTATTATATATGGTATAAGGGAATTGTCAGAGGACCTGGCTTAATATTGAGTTTACTCACCTGACAATATACCTTAAACCTCAGTTAGCATAGTTTATACAGTTTCTGGGGCAGAGGTATTCATATATGCTGCTGCCAACTGTATTTTAATTAATGGAAGGATCAATTATCCTTTTCTATGCTGCTGAGCTTAATTATTGTTATCTAATACCTCTGAATATAAATATGTGTGGTCAACCCTTTAATTGCTGGTAATCCTAATGGTGATAATTGTGGTTTGAGTTACTATATATCTATTGTAATTGCTTATCACTCATTTATATCATTGTTGTTTACTCTTTATATATAGTATATTGTATTTAATAAATTATATATATTTTTGCACAAATATGCGGGATTGATTATTTTTATCAATTATTTACTGTGAATTAACATGTCAATACTCAATACCTAATATAGTGAAAAGTTCTCAAATTATTTAATATTGTCATTTATCTATTTATGTGAAGATATCCAACCTGATTGGTTCTCTTCTTTTAACCCTTTGGATACCTTCAACATAATTAGTTCAACATCATCACATTTGATACGAAATCGTAGGACTATTGAACTCCACTGTGTCTGTTTCATATTTATAGCCATCACTATAACCATCAGAGACCTTGATTTATTACTTGCTATAGTGTTACGGACGGGAGGTGTTCATTCTGACTATTGGCGCTCTAGCATCATCACTCCAATGCATTATTGGATGGGGGATACGGAGTATATGAATACGTGATTCGAGAGACAACATCCACTTCATTGATCTCTGCCCGCTACAGGAGTTCATATAGAGCTAAGTTTGAGTCCTCTAAGGGAATCTAAAATGGGAGAACATTGAAGCCTGCTATTCAATACACCTGCCCGCTATAATTTGGATTCTTGCAAGTACTTTTAATCATTCAGGTTTTATTATATTTCATGTATCTTATAGTGGCTGATTTCTTATATTGGAACGATCTGTTGATATTTAGTCCATATTACCACATAGCGCTATATATGTTTCAGACATAAAGGGTCATTAATTTATATGTATTGCTACACTATGTTTTAATTTATTTGTTATTGATCAGCTGAATTTTTTATCACATTTTTTTATAATAAATAGATTGAAATATCAAGAATACTAGCGCTCTCCCTATATTGTAAAATTTTGTTGTTGTTTTTTTATTTCTGTCTACTATCAGAAAATCTAGGGATTGTAGCGACAGCCTTCTTGTTGTAACATCTTGGAGCTGCCAGTCAGAACTGGTTAGTGGCACCTATATCCCTTTATATATATATCTTTTGTGATATATATATATATAAAAGATATCTGCATCTCAGGTCACACACACCCAGAGGCGGCAGTAAGGAGGAGATATTCAAATCTCCTCAATACTGCCAGCCCTCACCTTCTGTCTGGGGAAAAAAATAAAACATGGCCGACACACACACAAAATGCCCTGATCCCTCATACAGACATGTTCCTTCTCACAGAATTGCCGTCATCACCACCTCACCTACAGCTCTTCATCTACATGGATGCCTCTGTTTAGCCACAAACAGCTTACACATTCCGCTACTCTGTCCCTCTTACTCGACATGCACTGTATCACTACACACCAGGACATGACTGATGGAGGCTCAATGCAACAGCACATTACTGGTCCGTTGCCTCTGTTCATGTGGGTAGGAGGTCAAATTCTACAGGATGCTACACAATGCCTGAATTACTTGCCCTTATTCATGTGGGAGGGGTGAAATTTGACAGCACACTACACAATGCATCTAATGTTACTTTGCCTTCTGCAGGGGTAGAAGAACAGTTGACTAATATGCAGCAATTTGTCCGCTTAGGGAACTTAAAAAGGTTCCGCATAGGGAAGGGTAGTGCAAGAGTAGGGGAGATGAAGGTATTACTGTCCAGCATTGCCTCTGTTAATCTGAAAGGGGTCTTTAACACAACTATACAAAATGTGTGTAAGCCTACTCTGTTTTCTGTAGGCCGAAAGGAATAGTACGGTGCCTTACACTTGATTGTCTGGAAGGCCTCCAGGAAGTGAAGCAGCCTCACATGCATGCTGTACACTCCTATTGAAGTTACCTTGGACATTAACACAGCCAAGTAGCCAGAATTTGACAGTAGTAGTACCCTTGTATGAATGGTCTCCGCTCTATCATTCCCAATTGCTTGCATATTAGCCTCCTGTTCTGCTACTCCATCGCAAGGCCAAGTAATGTTAGGCGCATCGTCTACCCTTCTCTTCAATTTTACCCCATCCTGACATGAACACAGCCAACAGGACCACTACTGCAACAATGAACCGGGTGAAGGAATCCAAAGACTGCCACTACACCCGCCTGCAAATTTCCTACTTGCAATCTAGCCTAAAAGCTGGGGTAGCCTCTCTTAGTAGTGAGTAGATGCCTGTAATGGGTTCATATATTGAACTGGGACCTTGGTGTGAACAATGACTGAATACACTACTCTTAGAGGCTCTCTGTCTACTCTTTTTTTGTATCTGCTTCATAATGACCTCACTTATCCTTCTCAGTTCCATAGAGGTACAAAACACATGAGATTGTGTTACATACCTCTCTGGCAATCAAAGGGTTAACACATTTACATAATTTTAACATTACAGCTACATATATATATATATTTATATTTTTTTACTTCTGGTCTGAGCGCCATTCTCTCTATATAAATAATTAATGTCATGCCTCAGTTTCCATGGGGGTGAATGCAGTCCTCCTAGTTCTCTCAACTGCCTTTATAGGGATTTATCTCTTCCTAACCTTTCTTGCTAAACATTTTGCAGATATTCGCTCTATGTCTCACGATAGAGTTAGGTATGGTATATACCAGTAAGGTAAAAGCCGAACCAAGAGGTAAATGTGGGTCTTTCCTAAAGAACAGACAATAGGGACTCTTTTTCTTAAGTATCCCTTTACTAATATAGGGTTTAACCATCTATTTGGTTCATTTACTCTTGGAGAATACAACGTTAGAGAATGCCAGTAATCCAGAGACAAAAAGGGTATTCATGGCTGACCACTTATATCAGCAACAAACAGAGTAATTAACTTTCCTTGGGCAGTTTCAATTTAAAAGAGCACTGGTAACATATGCAACCCCAGTATTCTGTAGATGATTTTATATGATACAACAGTATGTTTTTAACTTTTTGATAATAAAGGTTATATTTTATGCCTTAGATCTTCACTAGTAATAGGCAACTTCTCCAGCACCGAACTGACCTCATTCATTGTATATGGTGTGGTTTGGATCTAACCAGACACATATTGTTGCAATGGTTTTCTTTTCTGTTTTGTACAAAGTTCTAGCATCGTAAGCAATAAGAAACAAATTCCACATCACATCTTTTGAAAATCTCACATGATAGTGCTTGGACTTCATATTTGCCTATACCAATGACAGCCTATGTGAATATATTCTGTCCATGGGCATTATTCATGCTGCAAATGTCAAACCAAAATACAATGATTAACATAATCTAGGGCCACAGTTTTTTCACCTTTCCTTCTGGTAGGCTAATCTTAATGTTCACCGTATCAATTGTAATTAAAAAAAAAAAACATTTCAGTTGAAGGCTGGACAGTGTTTTGTGAAGCCAGTGGGTCCCCAAAATCCTCTGCTACCTGGAAAAATGTAGCCAAGGTACCTTTGAAACCACAGAACCCCTATAATCCACAAAAAGAAAACTGTCCAGGTAGTTCATAATAGTGACCTTTCCCTAGCCTTCATGACCTACTCAAATAAACTTGCAAATGTCTCAAAATACAAGTATAACAGTGAGTATCCCATATGGGAAACAGTTATCAAAAAACATCCCCCAAACTGAAAACCTAACAACCCAAACTGTTTGGCTGAATCAGCAAAAGCCTGAATATAAACTCAGTGGCCAACTTTGCATTACATTAATTTCCACCACAATTCCTCACCAAGACTTATGTCTAGTCTAATGAATCATAAAGAAGAAAAAACACTATCACTAGCATTGTCATCACTCAAAAAGATACCTGTCAGGAACAAAATGTGGTAAATTAACCAAAAAGCACTAAACCTGAAGGCAATAATCTAAAGTTAGTGAAATTGGGATGAGTAAAAGGACCCTCCACTCTACCCGCATGAATCTCTTTCCAAATATTTTACCATACAGTGTCAGAGTGCTCTTCATTTAATCTCAAGTTTTCCACCCACTGATATTTAGCTATCCCACACAGGAAGCTCAAAATGCCATGTAAATCATTCCTCAGAGTCGAGTTTGGATACTGACTATCCAAAAGAACATTTTTGTTAGGTTCATTGGAATTTCCACCCTTGCAAATGTTGTGTCTAATGCTAGTTTCAGGGGCCAAAACCTGCTCCTTAACATACTGAAATCCTGTGTGACCCCGTGAGCAAGATATACTTAATTTAAACCAGCAAGCATTCTGAAATTTTAATTGGGATTCATTAAATGTCCAGCAATGCCCTTTTCTAATTGCTAAAAGATGACTGCTGAAGTATCATCAATGAGACCCATAAGCATATACCCCTTTGCCACCAAGAACCCCTTTTTACACTGACAGCTTTTGGCAGAATTGCTTGTCATATAGAAACTAAGCAAAACCAATAAAAACCTTAAAGGCCTCTAAAATAGCATCCATACGCTGAAACATAACCAATCAGAACTCTGGATGTTTTTCCCCATAACAGCTGCATAAATGCAAAATGACTGAAGCTAATTGTGAAACATCCTCAGAACTGCTACTCCAGTTTAACGTCATTTTCCCCATAAACAGAAAATCCTTGGAGGGAAATATTTGCAAGGACAAGTGGATGGTGAATAGGAACATTTCAAAAGTTAAGGCTTCTTAAGAACACTTTCTTCAATGCTGTGAATATTATATATATGTAAAATCATGTAATTGTAATCCTTTATCCAATTTAACAACACTTGGCACAGTATCTGAGTCCTCACTACTTGGAACCCTCATTCAAAGTTTGCAAAGACTGTGCCGCAGCTTATCACTGTCTCTATATGTGTAGAAATGCAAGTGATGACTCATTAGCTGCTGCACAAGAGTCTCTGATGAAGTATTTACATCTTAAGTAAGGACTAGGGGATTTCTCCTCCATTTGCACACTGGCTCACAGCCAATATATGTGGAAATTCTCTCCTACTTGCTGTACTGCCATCCTCCTCCCTTCTTCTGGCAAGCTAACATTCCCCACTTCCTGCAGTGGATGAGGATGTGCCAGCTACCTGTATCATCCTACATTGCCTCTACTGTACTACCACTGCTCTGCTGATGTGCACTGATGCCTCTGAATTGCCTCTAGCCATAGACAGGCAATCACTCATCCAACTACAGTCTCCAGGGCCTGCTTCTTCAGTTGTTCAAGAAGCCCTTCAATCTCCATAGGCACTGTGTGATGCATTGCCTCATTACCTAATTGGCATGATATAGGATTCACCTGTGACTAATCAACACAAAGAACAAGAAAACAAAAAACAACAAGCTACAGTTGTGCCCAGAACCCTCAAAATGACTGGCATTCACTCTTTGAACATCAAGATAAAAAAGAGAGGTTTTATGCAATCATCAGACCATTTCTACAGAATGTTCATGACACTCTATGCTTGCCTACACATTGTAGACGTTACCATGCACAACCTCTAGGGCTTTGGACCTGTACATTTCCAAGACCTGTCCTCCATCTTACTGTTTTGCACATTTTTGTCTCAAGCATTAATCATTTCTTTCTCATGTTGTACCGCATTCATCTGTGATTTCCTTTGAATCCAGTATCAACTTCCTGGTATTGCACGTCCATCATAGAGCAGTGTACAGTTTGCATGTGGGTATATTTCTCCTATAGACTAACATGGAATATCCCATCCCTACACACTCTGCCTGTCCCTCTTTCTTACATCATTCTCCATATTTCAGGTTGGGAAGACTACAAAAAAAAAAAAGAATGTGACAAACTCACACCAAAAGAAGAACAAAATAAAGTGTTTTGCTCAAGGCATGGTAGCCTCTCAGGTGCTGGTCAGGTCATGTTTTCCACTCCCATGTGCCATTGCAGAGAGGACATTTCCATATTCATATCAGACTGGTCCTGCCCACAGACAGTCAAGCTCCAAAATGTCAGGCAAGTCCTCTCTGCACGAGAGAAACAGCACAAGCCCAGATGTACATTTTGGTTTATGTGGACCTCATCGGTGGGGTGCAGCTCATACCTTCTAGACACATGGAAGCAAGAGTCCATGCCTGGGATGCCCTTACACTTTAGGAGACTACAAAAACAAAAGAATGATGAATGCACACCGAGAAAGAACAAAATAAAGTGTTTTGATCAAGGAATGGAAGCCTCTCAGGCACTGCTCAAGTCACGTTTTTCACTCCTATGTGTCATTGCAGAGCGGAAATTTCCATATTCATATCAGACTAGTCCTGCCCACAGACAGTCCAGCTCTGAAATGTCAGGCAAATCCTCTCTGCACAAGAGAAACAGCACAACTCCAGACTTACATTTCGGTCTATGTGGACCTCATCAGTGGAGTACAGCTGATTCCCTCTAGGCACATGGAAGCAAGGGCCCATGCCTGGTCCACATAGAATGAAATGTATATCTGGGGTTGTGCTGTTTCTTTATTTTGTTCTTTCTTGGTGTGTGTTTGTCACATTCTTTTGTTTTTGTAGTAACTGATAAATCAGTGAATTGTAAAAACAGCAATTTGCCTTCTGGTTTATGGATCCCATCTGCCTCTATTAGCGTGAAGAAGATGGAAATGATCTATTCCCAGCTTAATCCTAGTAGAATACAGGCGTTGAATGGTGGTAGTTTAAGTATGTTTTCATGAGTTCCACATGAACGCTTTTTTCACTATAGTTGTGATTTCCTAAAAATAAAGGTACATGGTCCCCTCATTATGAAATTAATATTGCTCTTGGTGTCACATAATTATAAACCTATATCTTTAAATGTGCCAACCTATCCCAAGTTTCCTGTTCAACCTCTTGCTACATCTAGAGCTGCTAGGGGCCTCCTCATTTCTACTGACTGTGCACGGTATTGTGATGTCACAGCAGCCAACAGGAAACACCAGCACCTTGGTAGAGAAGCTTGGTGGAGAGGCATGCACAGTAAAGAATATAAGTTTAAAATGCTGCTACTCTCAGACTGGACTAAAGATACATTAACACCTATTAATAATAAATCATTTACCTTAATCTGGACAGAAAAGTGGAATCAATCCGGTGTGGACTGGATCCACAAAATGTATCTATAATTAATAATAGATATCTGTACAGACAGACATGATTCTTTTTGCAAGAATCAAGGGGCTGGATTCTATTGTAGGTGATAAATGTTAACACCTGTTTTATCAAACATTTTCCTATTGAAGTCTATGTCGAAACCTGAAGATAAAAGCAGTGAGAAAATTAACACATGCCATAGAATCTAGCCCAAGAACTCCAAACTATTCCCACTAAAGTTTTCTTAAGTTATCTTCAGTGCAAGCTATTTAGGGTCCTGACGTCCTTCAGCCTTCATTAGATTAATTTTGGAGAATGTCATGTTCTTCCACTTTTTCTTTGTTTTATGTGACTCCTTGGCTGGTTTTTCATTTGTTTTCCCTTGTTATCAAGATCCTGGTTCCACGCTTTGTCTTCTGTTTTCTCTGAGCCTTTATAGAGCCTCAGTGCTTTTGGGCGGGGAGCAATCAAAGGGTACCAGGTCGTAACCCTTAGTTGCCAGTCTTGTTCCTGGTGTATTGACTTGGCTCTTCTTTCGGCTTCCCTCCTGTTCTGTGATTTGGTACTGTGCTCATTTGATATCCTGTTACAGGCATTGGCTCTGTTGATTCAACCATTGCATTTTACTGCATTGCCCACTCATTCCTGATTTGGCTTGCCTGACTTCCTGTTTGTCTTGACCCTGGTGGGCTTCTATCTCCTCAACCATCAGTCAAAAACAGAACACCTTGACCACCAGTCGGACTTCAGCTATCCTGTTCTCTGTCTTCTCAGTCAAGCTCCAGGCCTCAGTGTTCCTATACAACAACTACAACTATACCACAGGTGGGTTATTTGTACAGTATCCTCTTCAACCTCACTGGATAGCTACTGTTCTATGGGTTGTCATCTGGGGTGTGGGCTGGTTCCTGCTGTCGGCACTAATCTGGCCTTGCGGCCAGCATCTCTAACACGGACTAGGCTATAGCAAGGCAACTTAGAGAGCAGTCAATGCCAGTGTCACGGTTCCCCAGAGATATTCAGGAGTAAGTATGGCATTATTAAATGCAATTTATTAAAATATAAGTAAGGTAGTGCACAATAGTAATATAGCAAGAACTAGCAGAAAGTCCCAAGCCAGCAAGCACTGCTATCAGAAATAGTAAGCTGCCCAGATTGGCCACACTGCTGGAGACTAGGCCTCAGCCGCTGGTAGTCTCTGCTGGAACCAGGAGCAGGAACAGGAACACAGGATCTTGATCCGACGTAGTGAGGAGCTACCTGACTCACGCCTGCAGTCAGCAATGTAGCATAGGATACCTGACTCTTGCCTGCAGTCAGCATGGAGAAAGCGAAAGCTAGACCCATGCCTGCAGTCAGTAAATATCTAGTCTACTAAACCCCTAGGTCCGTACCAGATTGGGTGTCTGTTAGCTACAGGGGACAAACAAGACAATAGTCAGACAGAGCCGCAGGTCAGCACCAGATTGGGTGTCCACTATAAGGATAAGGCAGGAGAATAGTCAGACAGAGCCACAGGTCAGCACCAGATTGGATGGTCAGACAAGCCAGGTCATACACAGAGCCCAAGAACACAGAACTGCTTTGTACAACAACGCAAGGGAAACTGAGTCAGGACTCAGACTGCCCTTTAAACCCCTCCTCAGGAAGTAGGTAGGAGGAGCAGGCACAGAGGAAGGAAGTAGGTAAGAGGAAACTTACCTTGCGTCTGTAGATGTCGCAGCTTGCTCTCATGCGCCCAACTGTTCCCATCTTCCTGCATCATCCGTGTGGCATGAATGGTCATTGAAACCAAGGTAAGCTCTGACAGCCAACTAGCTAAGTACTATAGTCTGACCCACTGGGGCCAACAGTTGTTGTGCTCGTATCATATTATTTATATCTGTCACCTCTTTGTGGGGCATCTACTTTACAGATTCTAACCAGGCAAATTGTATTGGGCACTTACTGTGTCAGATCATTACAGAGAACCAATCTATGCAAACTTAATTTCTAATAGAATTGTCTGCACAGGTAATTTAACATTTTTTGTTTTGTTAACAAAAATGTCAACACCAACCAGTACCATGCCATTTGAAAAATGCAACAGGAGCTATAAACATAATGTTGGTCAGGGATCTACGGGGGGGGGGGGTGCTGATAACTATTGAGCCTTGCCCAGAAAAAATTGAGCTAGGAAGCTGTAACTGCATAACTACATATTCCCCCAGGAAGTCAATTCACTTGCGACATCTGTCCTGCAGCTTCTTAAGTCCCTGCAAATACAATTCTTCCAACTGCTGGTGTAACCACTCATTTGCAGCATTAGTTGCCTCCGGAATACTCCCAAATCGTTGTCCCTTTAGGTGTTTTTTGAGATTGGGGAAAAGATGATAGTCAGAAGGAGCCAGGTCGGGCAAATAGGGTGGATGGGGGCATCACTTGAAAGCCTAAGGAGGTCGGTTTTGCCATTGAGTAACCTGCGGTGTGTGTGATGAGGTGTTGTCATGCAACAGGATGACACCTTTGGAGAGCTTTCCTCTAAGATTTTCCTTGATGTTTTACCTCAACTTCATCAATAAAGCACAGTAATATGTTGTATTGATGGTTGAACCCTTTTGGAGGTAGTCCACCAGCAGAAATCCCTTCTTATCCCAAAAAACTGTTGCCATTTGCTTCTGCACTGACCTTTGCACACAGAATTTCTTTGGCCTGGGGGAACCACTTTGCCTCCATTCCTTAGACTGTTCCTTTGTCTCAGGATCATAACAGTAGATCCATGTCTTATCACCAGTTACCAGTTTGTCCAGGAAATCTGACTTATTTCTTGCAAAATGTTCCATAACAGCCACCAATGTCTCCACACGTCTCCACTTTTGTTCGGTTGTCAAAAGTTTTGGGATCCACTTTGCTGCAAGCTTTCTCATTTGCAAGTTGTTGTGGATAATGGCACCAACTCTCTCACGTGATATTCCCAGATATGTAGCAATATGTTTGGCTGATATTTGGCGGTCCTCCATGATCATGTCATGGATGTCTTTCACATTTGCAGGCACAGAGACAGAAACAGACCTTCCACTGGGTTTCTCACTTTCAACACAGAAATGGCCAGTTTTGAAATTGACAACCCAGCGTTTAACTGTTGCATATGAAGGGCCACTGTCACCCAAAGTTTGTGACATTTCTTCATGGATCTGCTACGCACCTTTCTCTTGGAGAAACAGGAACTTGATTATGGTCCTATGCTCTTCCACACTGAACTTTTCTGGAGGTGCTGCCATGTTCACTTTGGACCTTAAAAATAAAGATAATCATAGGTAGTTGATTTTTTGCACCATTGAATATAAACAAATTGGCCAGTACACCCTGCAATTTACAGCTTCTTAGCTCAATTTTTTCTGGGTAAGGCTCAATACTTATCAGCACCCACTCGTATATGCCTGTAGCAGGGATCAGCTGCTGTTAGACTACAACTCTTATCATCCTCATGTAAGCCAGAAACAATTAAAGGGTCGCAGCTTGCTCATCCCTTGTCTATGCAATATATTTCAGATGCCAGAAATTAATAGAATGATAATTTAGCACTAAAAGAAATGTAAAAAACACTGCACCACCTGATGCTACAAATGTTTCCAGTGCAAGGGTTTATTCATATTGAATATAGATGTCTCTGTTGTTTGCCTTTTTTAACCCATTTGGGGGGGGGGGGAACCCTTCTGGTCCACTTGGAGTTAAGATAATCTTTACAGTACGGGACAGTAACAAACTTGAGATCCTCCCTCCTTATCTGTTTTGTCAAGATATGCAGATATAGCTGTAACAATACTCAGACTTACAAAATGTCCGCCCATTTTAAAAAGAGACTAATACTGACTTAATTTCTTCAATATTACAGAACAAAATGTGACATGGTACATATAATTTCGCAGGCACTATTCTTTGTCCAGATTTACAATTAAATGTTTACAACCAGAGCTAAAAGAGATAAAGATCAGAAAGAGCTGGCACTGATCTTGAATTGGGCTTACCCACATTAAAGGCAATTAACATTGTACTTGCTATCAAATGTCATAAACCAGCATTGCTTACAAATAGATGCCAAGTTACATAAAATCTAAATTATGCAATTGGCATCTAGGTACAAATGCAGTCACTTCTGTGTTTCTCTCCTTGTAGTGAGTGTTTAGAGGACATATTATAGAATAATTAACTATAAGAGATACTATGATACAACATAATAATATATAATTTAAAGGAACATTGCCCCCATGTGAAAAAAATAAAAAACTTAATAAATATAGCAATGGGGACCTTATCTGTGACACTCCCAAGTGACCTCTGAAGAGTTCAATTCGTTTCTGATATTTTCAGCCTCTCTAAATGTTTCCAGATCCAGTAAATTCAGCTGGCGACTTCCCTTTCCTCAAAAGAGAAACCTGAAAAAGGTTTCTCACTTTCTACATGAATTCGCAAAAAAAGTAAATTTTTCAGCTTTTTTCATTGCATTGACAGTGAGAGAGAGAGAGAGAGAGATGCATTTTTTATGCTAGAAGCAGACAGGAAATGAGAGAGAAACTGGGGTTGCATGATGCATTGAAGGTAGCTAATTGTTGTCTGGTGGGGGGTGAAAGGAGAAAGTAAACCTAAAATAAATGAAATATAATATAAATATAAATAATAACAATGAAAACTTTTTTTTGTCTGGTAACAGAAAGTCAGACAGGCAGGTGATCCAAATTCCTAGAACTAGATGAGCCTCTCCTGAGAATGAGTGAGTGGCAGACACTTTGCAAACTGTCACAGTTACCAGATAACTCAGGAATCAGCACATATAAGTAAAACCACATTTATTCAAGTCACAGAATAAGGTAAGACAACAGGCAGCAGGAACTAGCAGTAGGACAACAGATAAGCTAGCACTACTCTCAGGAATAGTAGGCTGCCTAGGATAGACCTCACAGCAAGAGACTATGCCGAAGCCACTGGTAGTCTCTGCTGGAACTTGGACTGGAACAGGAACAGGATCAACCACTAATAGTCTTCTGCTGGAACTAGAACTGGAACAGTATAACTCCGACCAGGAATACACAAGGAGATACTGACTCATGCTTGCAGTCAGTCTAGCTGGAAAGGATAGATGACTCACGCATGCAGTCACAAAGCTAGAAGCTGAATTCTGACTCACGCCTGCAGTCAGTACAGCTGGAATTGGATACCAGACTCACGCCTGCAGTTGGTATAGATGGTAGTCTACCAGAGTCCCAGGTCTGCACCAGATGGATGTCTGCGGAAAAGAGGCAACACAGGGGACAAGCCGGACAGAGCCACAGGGCATCACCAGATAGGATGGTCAGACACGCCTGGTCATACACAAAGTCGTTAGTCATCCAGAGCCGCAGATCTGCACCAGATTGGTTGTCAGACAAGCCTAGGGTCATACACGGAATGGATAGTCAGACAGAGCCACAGGTCAGCACCAGATCAGGTAGTCAGACAAACCTGGTCATACACGGAGCTTTTAGTCAGCCAGAGCCGCAGGACTGCACCAGATTGGTTGCTGGACAAGCCAAGGGTCATACACGAAACAGATAGTCAGACAGAGCCACAGGTCAGCACCAGATCAGGTAGTCAGACAAGCCTGGTCATACACGGAGTGTTTAGTCAGCTAGAGCCGCAGGTCTGCACCAGATTGGTGGTTGGACAAGCCTAGGGTTATACACGGAGCAGATAGTCAGACAGAGCCACAGATCAAGCACCAGATTGGGTAGTCAGACAAACTAGGTAATATACAGAGCTCAACAACACTAACTGCACTGGAACACCACAAAAGGGCAACTGATGTGGTGTCCAGGAAGTCTGAGACGTGGAGCAATAAATGTACTGAATCTTTAAAAAAAGCTGTGTCACAACATCACTAAGGGAATCCTGTGACACGCGCCCACATACTGCTGACCAGAAGAGGAACTCAATGCGGTAAGAGCCGTACTGGAAAAGACCCAGGGAGCCGGCAGCCAGAGAAGCAGTAGGAGGCTGACTGCTGATCGAGCATTCCAGAGGCCGGTTCTCCAAGGTAAGCGAAACGCTTACACAAACATACATAAATGCACTGTACAATCAAGATAAACAGACAGGTATCACTTGGCATACTTCATGTACTTTCATATACTCACTCACTCCTACATTCACAAGAACAAAAGGAACATGGATATAGGTGTGATGGTGCTGCAGGCCTGCAGCAGCATTTGTGCAGCATGGTTTAACCTTTATTGCAGCTACCAATTCTGAAGATAAAACTATTCTTATTGTATAGTCTGCTGTTTAAATTTTGACTGATAGGTGACAGAAACAGGAAGGGGATCTTTGACCTACATCATACATTATTTTCAGATGGACATAACATCTGATGCTCCACATGCTAACAGCTCTGTCATGTACTTTAGAGTAAAAATTTACACATCTTTCATTATGTTCACTAAACATGCTAGGTGCAAGGGAAAGGGGAAAGGAGTAGGAGGAGTGCATGGTGATGGTAGTTAAGTCATACTACAGAAACTAACTGTGGCCATGGTTGCTGCAGCTTTTTGTAATAAACGATGATGATCTTACTCCTATTCAGGAGGCTGTTTGTACAAATGACGTAAAAAAAGATTCCATAACTAGTAGCAGTACTAAACATTTCACCATACTAAACATGACAAGGAGTTACATTCTACAGTTGGAAGATGACTTAGCAGTGACACCATCTGCTGCATTTGATAATAAGACCCTGCCATAAACTGATAGTCAATGATTTATAAATCCACATAAGGGAAAAAGTAAAAAGAAACATTTTTAGACTTCAAAAAAAACCTAGAAGAATAAGGAAGTATGTGGAGGAAATGTACAATGCTGATGATGACCTAATTATTGATAATGATATTGATTTAGAATATATCCATCCACTATCCTTCCATCCTCTGATACAAAGTATAGAGTGTAAGCAATAGTGATATGGCCAAACACTAGCTGGAAAGAAACGGTACAATCTCCACCCATCTCAAAGGAACAGTATGTCATTTTGCAAATCCTTTGAGAGATCAACTGGGAAGTCTGACACAGGACAATTTAAACATGCCTAAAAATACACAATCATCATCTCGGCATCATCACCTGTATCACAACTTCTAGGTTTGACTCATACAGTCATTGACTCTGTTTGAAGTGAAGTACCACACTTACTTCTAGTACAATTGCAACATCTAGCTGTAGTAGTAGTAGTAGTCATAGCAGTCCATTGGGAATCCATCAGTCTGTTAATCTCCAGTGTGTGGAGATACTTCCCTCACTATCCAAAAATGTGTTGCTACCTGTTGTCTCTGTGAAACATAAGCAGAGGGAAAGCAGGATCACATGAAGGCACATTTTTGTTGAGATACAACTCAATGATCTGATTGGGAAACTCACCAATAGCAGGTCAGATGTGCAACAACTAATGACAGTGAAGCACTCATAAAAGTGCAGCTAATCTGAAATATATGTGGACTACTTATGTTTTTGAGGTCACTTTCCAGTTAGTTGTGCACTAATATCTTTACAGGATAAAATGAAAACCATAGTTGATGATTCTTACAATAACAACAACACAGATTTGCACACCCCTCTGGCACTCAAATAGTTACACACATCCAACATAACCTCCATCCTGAGGTTTATGTTGACAGTGTTAAATCACCCCTCAAGAATTCAGGTGCTGTTAGTCACTGAGGCTCTTGTCCACTTTACAAAATACCATAAGTCACTGGATGGTGGTGATGGGTGACTGACACTTTTCATGGGTCATTAACTCTCAATAAAAATAATAGACTCTCCCTGCTATAAGATAGGTCTCCTGAAAGCTAAAAAAAAAATATCCCAGGTCCCTGGGGACTACTGCTACAATTACTACTACCACTGCTGCATGTAAATTTCTCCACATCAGCATATCTCCAACCCCTCTTACTCATATTGTACTTAAAGCACCAGTACTTTCAGTCACCTAGGTCTGTTACTATTACTAGCCTATAACTATGCAGTACAGTGAGAACTCATTTTTTTTTTGTATTGAAGCAGAAATGCTCACAGCCTTAGAAAGCTTAGGTGTACAATAGCAATTTTTTTCACAGGAAAATCACTGGTGTTAGTAAAAATATGGCAGTTTCTATGTATTTTCTATGCATGAGAATTCCCTCTTACAAAGCTGCAAATTAAAGGGTTGCCTTGGAAATTCCCTCAACAAAGCTTTTACTTTTAACCCATCCCTACTGGGAACATAAGAGTCACATAGCATCATAGTAAATTAGGATTTTTTAAAAAAAGTCCACCATGTTCAACGTTTGCCTCATAACACAGACTGTGAAATTCAACAGCCGACATCTCCAGAGGTGGAGAGATCGATAGTAAGAACTCTCCCTTTGCCAAAGCAACACAAGAAGCTTGCTATTTTTCTTTTTAAACTATTTAGATACTTTGATGTGAGGACAAATAAAAACAGATTTTTTTTGTTTAATTCACTGATTATTCACAGAATGCGGAGTCAAATAATGGTGAAACACTGTTTTATTTTATATTTTCTCACCAAAAGGAAGCTGTCACCACCATCAACTCCAAAAAATATACCATTTCATTAATAATCAAGTCCTCCTAACATGAAAATTGAAGGTTCATACTCTGAATAATATGCACCTTCTGGGATTTTATTTAGGTTGTAAACTATAAGAAATGTAAACATCACAGGATTGCACAGGTTTAATACAAGCAGAAACATAAGAATACTATTAATGTATCTTCTACCGAGCAAAAGTCTCTTCCTTCACCAATGTGAAACCTGCTAATGACTAAACAGGATTTAATGTAAAGTTAAAGGGATAGTAATGTTTCACAAAAACAGCAGCTCCAATTAATCTTCATAGTATATGTGCCATAGAGAGTGTTATTTCAGCACTGTCAGAGTTGTGGTTCAAGAGTAATTGAATGATAAAGTTTCCCCTCCTGACCCTTTTACCTAGTGTATGCCATCTCTTCTCAGATGTGGAATCTGGTTGCTAGACCAGGCAGATAACAGCAGGGGACAATCTTCTTCCTATGAGAACAATGAAAGCCCTGCACCCCCTTGACAAGTTTTTCCCTTATCTTAATTGAAGATTGTCCCTCTCTGAAGTCTACCTTGGCACCTCCCTTCTGCTCTGGCTGAGCAGTGTTACATCAGTAAAAGGGGCAGGAGGGGGATACTTTATCATTCAATTACTCTTGAACTACAACTCTGACAGAATTGAAATAACGCTTTCCAAGGTCCAAATACTATGATAATTAATTAGAGCTGCTTTTAATATAAAACATTACTATCCCTTTAAAGAAGAAAGTCAAGCTTTGCGCATTTGAAATTCTCAGCTTTTTCCAAAGTGACCCCCATTCATTTACAAAATAACCAATATACATTTTAGATGACTATTGTCCTCCAATAAAGATCAGGCTCCATTTGCTCAAATATATGTGTGAGCCAGGGTCTCCCCTTCTGTTCCATTATATCAGTAATGAGCAGACTTCACATACCTCTTTTGTAGCAAGGTGGCTTTCTTCAGTGCAATGGGAGCAGTAGCAAAAGGGAAATACATACAGAAGAATATACCAGTCACTGGCATATCAGTTATCTAACTCATCCTTTAAAAGAGGTAAGAGGGGTATCAGGTTGATAAAATAACGTGATCACCATTCCCTATCTTCAGCCACAATTTCTTCTTTACCCCAATCTAAGACCTATACTTTTACAAGTTGTTAACTCCTCCTTTGCCTCTTTTCCTGATGACTTCAAACACCGCAGTAACTCCCATCCTCAAGACAGCATCTCTAGCTATCGACCGGTTTCTTTCCTGCCTTTTGCATCTAAGCTCTTGGGACGCCTAGCCTACTCCCATGTGCTTGACTTCATTAACACACACAAACTGCCCATCCCATTACAGTCTGACTTTTGCACTCCTCCCTCCACGGGAACTGCTCTCACAAGAGTGGTCAAGGATCTACACATTGCCAAACTGCAAGTTCACTATTCAGTACTTATCCTGCTTGATATCTCAGCTGTTTTTGGCACTATGGATTATACTCTCCTCATCCAAATTATTCAATCCTTAGGCATTGTAACTTAGCAGTGGACTGGCTGTCCTCTTATCTAACTGATGTCAGAGTCTCCACTAACACCTCTTCATCCTTTCCCATTCACCTCTCAGTTGGTGTTCCTCAAGGTTCTGTTCTAGGACCAATTCTTTTCTCTCTTTACACAATAACACTTTGTGATCTTTTTAACTCATTCAGAATCAAATATCACCTATATGCATATGACACCCAGCTTTATTTATCTGCCCCTGAAATGACTTCTGATTTTCAGTCTAAAGTCCCAGATTTTCTATCCACTATTTCAAACTGCATGGCTCATAGGCATCTCAAGCTCAACATGTCTAAAACAAAGCTAATCTTGATCCTGGCCCAGTTGTGTCCTTCCAGGTGATAGTGAATGGCACTACCAGAAATCCAGTATCAGAAGCACAGCGCCTAGGGGTGATAACTGACACTGCTCTCTCATTCTCTCCTAATATTAACACCATTGCTAAATCTTGCTGCTTTCTCTTATGTAACATAGCAAAAATCTGTCCCTTTCTCTGTTTCTCCACAACTAAAATTCTTACACAGGCACTTATCCGATACCATATGGACTACTGTAACCTTCTCCTCTCTGGCCTTCCTACCTCCCAACTCTATACACTTCAATCCATAAAGAATGCTCGCTATCCCTAATCCCGCCACTTATGACCAGCCAATTACATTCTTCTATCAGCTTCTTTGTGTCTACAGCCCTCTCACATATCAAACCTTTTTCTCTCATTGCTTCTTATCTGTGAAATGCTCTACCTATCAACCTGCACCATTGCACCTCTCTTGCTGTATTCTAGACACGCTAAAAATTTTACTTTGTACATCCAAGGATCTTATAATGTATTTACTTTCCTTATGTGTCCCCTATCCTGACCAGGACTCTAGCACTGTATTCCGCACTTGACCCTTATGCACTCTGTATGCAGGGCAGTGTTTCACTTTGCAAAGCACTTGTAACCCTGTATTATATAAATAAACATATTCATTCATAAGAACACAATTTAAAAAAATGTAGGGTATTATAAGGGTTATTGAAAATTGCCACATTTGTTTTAGTAAAGTTTACTAAACTTTATCTGCAGTAAGGTTCATGCACACACTCACTCCCACACATACACATTCATACATCCACACACACATGCGTGCGTGCGTGCGCATAAACACACATATACATAGACATCTCATGTTCACACACTCAGAAAAGAAAAAAATAACTTGTTTTATATGTAGAATTTGCCCAAACTACTCCAAACTGATTAACTAACCCTTTGAGTGCCAGAGGGGTATACAAAGCATTGCAAAAGCAATGCGTTGCTACCCCTCTGGCACTCAAAGGATTAAAAATGCATTTATAATATAAACTACTCCAAACTGATTAAATTAACAATTTGAGTGCCAGGGGGGTATGCGACGCATTGCAAAGCAATACGTTGCATACTCATCTGGCACTCAAAGGGTTAAAAATGCATTTATAATATAAACAGCATATACAGTGAAAAATATATTCATTTCAGAATCATAATTATCCAAGTCCTTTGCTACTGCAGCCCTAAATCAACTGAAATGCAAATTAATTAGTTGAAAGGTCACAAAATTAGTGAAATTGTTTTAGCATGTGTGTAATCAAAGAGTTTCACTAGTAGATAATTTCCCACAGGTATATAAAGACTTTCAAGATGCAACTTGCATATTGATCCAAAAAAGTGGTAGACAAGCACATAGTATGAAAGGGGTTGAAGAAAATCTCAAAAGCCCTAACTATCCCTCTAAGCACACAGGAGTTAATTATAAAGCAATGGAATATGTATTATACAACTCAAACAATAAACAGATAAGGTTGCCATCCCAAACTGAGAAATCAGGCATGCAGGTTTGAGATGTCATGCTAAAGCCAACAATGTCTATGAAAGATCTGCATAGTTGGATGTCTGAGATAGAAGTCAATGTTCATACATCAGTAATAAACCAGTCATTACACAAAGCTGTCCTGTATGAACAGGTGTTAAAGGGATAGTAATGTTTCATAATAAAAGCAGATCTAATTAATCATCATAGTATTTGTACTTTGGAGAGTGTTATTTCAATTCTGTCAGAGTTGTGGTTCAAGAGTAAGTCAATGACAAACTATCTCCCTCCCGTCTCTTTACTGATGTACCACTGCTCAGCCAGATCAGAAGGGAGGTGCCCAGGTAGACTGCAGAGAGGGACAATCTTCAATTAAGATAAGAGAAAAACCTGAAAAACTTGTCAAGGGGGGCAGGGCTTTCATTGATTACATAAAGGATTGAGAGATAAGACTTATATCGTTCTTCATGTTTTTTTAATGCCTATAAAATAAAATAAAGATAAAATTAAGTATTACTATCCCTTTAAGAAAGAAGCCGCTACTCAACAAACTTCATCTTGAATCACCTATGTAGTTTGAGAAGAAGCAAGTAGGTCAATGGTAGGCAATTTTCAGCACTCCAACTGTTCACTGGTTAGTACTGATATGCCAGTTGTAGCGACAAAGGTTCCCTACCCATTATCTAGCTGATACATAAATATGCTTCTCTGAGGCCACATGAAACCTCCTATCTAATAAATTGCCCATAACACTATTTTTCATTTTAACTATAGAGTGGACCTGTACTTTACGGTCCAGTTCTCGTTTATGATAATTTTGGTTTCCTGCCACCTTCTAGAGCAGAAGTAGACAAGTTTTGTCTCTCTAGCTCTTGGCTAGTTGGGAATGATGTAAGTTAGGAATGATCTCCAATGGCTTGAAAGCCAGAGGTTGCATACACCCGTTCTAGAGACAGGGGGAGTATGACATTTTGGAAGCTGAAGGACAAATGCCCTACCTCCCAGATTATTCCACAGAGAACAACAGTAAAAGAGTTGCTAAAACTAATGATAGAACTTAGGTAGTGCTAGTATTCTGACTAAGCAGTCTCTGTGCTCACTGATTAAATCACTGTCACAATGACAAAAGGTAATCTGCTACCAGATCTCAACCATTATTTGAGTAATCAATTTATTACTAATGAGGTTATATTGAAATTATTCATCAAACCAGCTACACCACTGAATATAAATAGAAATTTCCCAAAATCCCATTGAATGCAATGGAACTTTTCAACCTTTAAATGCTAGAGAGGCATCCAACATTTTGAAAAGCAATGAGCGCATGGCCTCGCTAACATTCAAGGGACAAAAAATCTCATTTAAATCAATCATAATTTTTATTTGTCTCCTATGCTGCAGTTGGCTTACCCAGATTTGCTCTTTTCTTCTTTTGTGAATATGATCCAGCGTGTACAGTTACCTCACTGCACAGTGATGAGCAATAACGGTCATGTAAAAAGAATCATGTGTTTCCCCAAGCACTTGAAGAGCTATGTATTCCATTCAACCCTTTAATTAGACTTAAAGGAACACTAGCACTTAAAATGAGCTGGTGATTTATACACTTAGTTACATTGTACTTCAGGCTAGCTACACTAAAATTGACTATTTGTTGTCTGAGGCCTAAAATAAAGTATTGGGTAAACCCTGAGGGAGCATATACACCTGAATTTTCCAAGGTACCCACTGACTGTTAAGATTTTTCTGTAAATGGGCTGAGATAAAATAATAGCTGTCCTAAATACAAGAACAGTGCACACTGATCACAATCAACTGACTTTTCCTCTTAACTCTCAATTCAAACAGCACAAAATACGTTAACCCCTTTGCGTCCTGTGACATACCCAGACTGGTCTGGCACTTAAGGACCAGTGATGGTCCTGGTACGTCACATACTTTTACTCACCGCACTCCTGCAGGAGCGTGGTGAGTAATACCGGGGACTGAACTTGATCGCTCCAAGATGTGCCGTCCCACGTGATCAGTCAAACTCGCCTATCTGGTCCTTAAAGGACCAAACACCCCTGGACCGCTGGTCCTTAAGGGGTTAAATAAATGCCATCGGAATAGGTTACTTTACACATGCATTAAAAAACAAGTTTAGGATTATATTTTAATTCTGTATCATGAAAAATTAATTCATAATTACCTGTATGTACGTAATGTATAATGTTATATAATTTTTTGGTGTTAGTGTTCCTTTAAATACAGTAAAAATTTTAAACTTCTACGTGAGTTTAGACAGAAAGGACTGAGATGGGATCTTAACACATTAAAGGAGTACTGACATTACATAATAATGAACCTCCACGTACCTTAATCTCGGCAGAAAATTCTAATGACCTCTATAAATCTGTTTTGTTTGGACTGGTTCCTCAAAATTAATAATTAATTAGTGCAGGATATTATATCCAACTATGTGGGCATGATTCTTAGCTGCTGGACTATAAGACCCTAAATCCCTTCTGCTGAATTTACCTTTCTAAGAAGATTAGATGTATTGACTCCTGTAGTAAAGAATTGTGTCCACAGTGGACATGATATACTGCACAAATTAAAAATCACTGTGGGGCAAACAGTCAGTTGGTCCCGATGAAATACATCCAATAAGATTAAGAGAGTTTAAGAATATACTTGCCTCACCATTATCTGGTTTCTTTAATTGTTCGCTGTTCACAGGAACGGTACCAGATGACTGGATGATTGCTAATGTAGTCCCACTTTACAAAAAGGGTAGTAGGAAAGATACTGGCAACTGCAGGCCTGTGAGTCTAACATCACTTGTTGTAATATTAATGGAGCCTTATGAATGAATTGTTGCTTATATGAAATCTTCAGGTTTGCAGGATAAATGTTAGGTTTATTGCAAGATGTAACATCTGAATTTTGATAAAGCTTTTGACACTGCCCAACATAAAAAGACAATTCACAAGCTACATGAATTGAAATCAAACATAGCTGGATGGATAAAGTATTGGCTGAAGAATCAAAGATAGAGGGCCATAGTAGAGGAATGGTTACGCAGTTCAGGGATTTAAATTATATCACAAAATCCAAAATAATGCATTCAGGGCACAAAAAAGCCCAAAGGCAGGATATAGGATTAATGGTACTCTGATGACTATAATAGCAAAGGAAAGGGAATTGTGTGTAATTATATCTAAACATTTAAACACAGACAAGCAGTGCACAAAAGACATGATGAAAGTAAGTACGGTAACAGGTTGTATAGGATGCTAAATTAGCATCATAGAAATCGAGGTCCTAATGCCAATTCACACCTCACCTAGAGTACAGTGTACAGTTCTGGATACCACACCTCCAGAAGGCTATTAATAAATTAGAATATATTCAATGAAGGGCTATTAAAATGGTGCATGGGCTAAAAAATAAAATATATCAGGAATGAATCCAGGACCTTAATATGTATAACTTGGAAAGAAAGGGGATATATGATTGAAACATTATATTTAAAGGGATAGTAATACTTCGTTTTAACTTTATTTTATTTTGTAGGCATTAAAAAAACATGAAGAATGATATAAGTCTTATCCCTCAAACCTTTATGGTTTATGAGATATTCACAAGCAAAGTTTCCCCTCCCCGCCCCTTTTTCCTAGTGTAAGCCATCTCTTCTCAGATGTGAATCTGGTTGTATGACCAGACAGATAACAGAAGGGGACAATTTTCTTTGTATGAAAACAATGAAAGCCCTTACCCCTTTGACAAGTTTTTCAGGTTTTTCCCTTATCTTAATTGAAGATTGTCCCTCTCTGAAATCTACTTGGGCACCTCCCTTCTGATCTGGTTGAACAGGGGGGGGATACTTTGTCTGTGAATATCTCTTAAACCATAAAGGTTTGAGAGATAAGACTTATATCATTCTTCATGTTTTTTTTAATGCCTACAAAATAAAATAAAGTTAAAACGAAGTATTACTATCCCTTTAAAGCTCTAATAACGTTCAGGAGGGATCAATTTTCACAATAAAAAAAATAATAGAACAAGATAACATGCCCTACAATTGGAAGGGCAAATTTAGAAAAAAGCTACTTACCATCTCTTCCCCATATAATCTCTCAGAGGGTGTACCCCAGGTATCAGTCTCATCTCATCGCTTCTCTTTCTCACTATACTCTTTCACTTGGTGGCCTTATTTCACCTCTTGACTTTAATTACCATCTCTGTGTGAGCAACACACAAGTCTATCTCTTATCCCCTGACCTAATTTCTGCTGTACAGTCTCTGATCACTCAGCGTCTCACAGCATTCTCTTCATGGATGGCCCACCACCATCTTAAACTCAGCATGACCAAAGCACACTGTCTTGGTGTTATATTCGATTCCACCTTGACATCCCCCCATACCATGTCCAAACTGTCACCAAAACCTGCTACTTCTTCCTTAAAAACATTGCCAAAATGCAGCTATTACTCTGTATATCACCTGGCAAAACTCTCTCTCAGGTCCTCATTCTCTCTAGACTAGATCATGGCAACACTCTACTCTCTGGTCTGCCTGCATCTCATCTTTCTCCACTTTAGTCTGTTTTTAATGCATCTGCAAGAATAACCACCCTTGGTCCCAGACACCTTTCCTCTCATCTCCTGAAATCCCTCTCTTGGACCCATAGTGTCTTGCATTTCATAAAAAAATTCTTCCCCTCTCCTTTAAGTCTTTCTCTTCTTCAGCACCCTCTTACATTTCTGCTCTTATCTCTCTCTATAGCCCTTCCCACCACCTGCAATCTTCTTAAGGATTCCTTCTGTCCACTCCTTGCACAACTCAAGCTATATCTCAGTTTCAATCATTTTCACTGGCTGTCCCTACACTTTGGAATGTGCTCCCTATTATCATTTGCCAATCGTCTACACTCATCACTTTCAAACATCACCTAAAAATCCACCAATCATTCTGATATCCCCTTACAAAAACCTTGTACTTACACTTATCCTTCTCCTGCTACCACTGTCTAGAAACAAAGACCAAAGAGTGAAATCCGCCTCTAAGTGCAGTATTCACAATAAAATTAATACCTCACTCCACAGTATTGTACTTGCAGGAGTGAGAGGCTATGTCCTGCCTCTGGGAGTAAGCACATAGACTGGTATTAGCCCCAGTCTGGCTGTTCTCCGGAGAAAGATTCTGTTCAGCTCCTTTGGTTAATCACCTCCAGACACTTGGAATCGGTAGAAAATGTTATATAAATGCATTTATATATTAAAACCTGCTTTATTACACTTTAGTAGACCCAACACGTATTGTGAGGTTCCCCCTTCTCTTCTTCATGGGACAACTACTGTCTACAATGTTGCCATGACTACAAATTCAATTGTAAGATCTTTTGGGCAGGGTGCCTTCCCAGTGTATGATTCTCTTTTCTGCACTTTTTCCCTGCTATTAATACAGTGATCACATTTCAGCCTGATGCTGTTATCCCTGTCCAGTATTATTTTTGTATTGGACTATTCCTATTTCTGTAAAGCTCTGTGTACATGTATGGCACTGTATAAATAGATACATACCTACATACATACTCCAAAAGGTAATTACATTTCTTCCTTGATCAACTTACGGCCTCTATTGATACCAACTACCATAGACCTTGATTGCACTGCAGTTGGTAAGCTGTCTTTATGTAACAGATTACCATTGAACTCTAAGGAGACATATTTAGATACAACTCTTCATACAGATATAACCTGCAATAAAATTCAATGCTTAATTCTTTATCCTCACTAATTTTCTACATACCATTCAACGCCCCTTGAATGTTTTTAACATTTAAAATTCGCCTTTAGAATATTTATTTTTCCAGCAGATACCTTATTACCTTGTTTCAACTTTCAAAGGACACCAGAGCATAGTCACCATTACAAAAATGCTCCTTTACCTCTATATTATATTCAGTTTCAGAATAATTTGAGAACACTTGTCCCACCAAGATCTTATTCCTCGTTGGCGCCTCTACTAGTTGCGACATAAAGGTGTTATTGCCTACAGACTTACACTGCTCAATAATGAAATTGCAAGAGTCCCATGAAATTGCATATATATATATATATATATATATATATATATATATATACATTTGAAGTGATTAACCTTTGAGAGAAATACTGTCCACAGCAAAACATTTTCAGAAGCAAATATGCACACATCTATGGGTGATACAGGTGGCTAACAATAAGATGCACCATCAGTAAGTTGGTCAGTCATTTCTTGGTGAATGTTAGTTCATGCAGCATTGACTTCTGCATGCAAATCCAGTACGGTGGACACAAAATACTTATGGCCTAGTTGCCAATGTGATGAAGTCATGGAGGTTGTCCAGGGTAACACATGCAATGCGTAGATGGGCTTTATTCTACTGCTGTAGAGTGCCAAAAACATTCTGGAGAAATGGTCTAATAACTCATCCCAGAAGAGTAAAGATCTGAATTCTTTCCTCCAGTGTAATTGGGTTCTTCATCATTCTCTTCGAAGAGTCCTTTTGGGATCACAGTAGTAGTAGGGCTTGGAGTGATTGCCTTGCCTCGAGGCTTATTGTTGTACAAGCAATGTCAAACGATTTGGGATATCATAGCTATATAAGCTTCACTCTAGGGGTCACTTTGTAGAGTACTAACTATTACAAAGTGGTCATGCACTAGTATTCTCTGGAACGGAGGATCCTTATGATCTGTGGTCTTAGCTCATGAGCCAATCCCTGGCTGAAGTTGTTGCAGTTATATCATCATCATAGCCAACCTGTGAGACAGTGTCTGGCATGGACAGTCCAATCTACTGCAGTTCTATAATTCTGTCTCTTTTGTTACCCAAGGAATGTCATGAAACATCCCACTGCAAAAAATGCAGTTTAAACATATTCACAGCTAAAAAGCCAGTCTGCCTAGCCAAAAACCTTGATACCTATTTATCCCATTATGGATATGTGACTGCAGAACTGTAAATAATTTGCATATCTCATACAACACATTGTTTAATGTGATTTGCATATTTTTATGCTTCCTGGTGTTCCTGTTTCACTACTGAACTGTGTATTTCCCTTGTTGTCTTGTCAGTCTAATATCTCCAGTTAATTTCCGGTAATTAAAATCTATCATTATTATTGCATTTTCAATAAGTGACTTATAGCAAAACCCTATGAGCTATGTTTGTCACAAATGACAGCCTCAACCCTCAAGGCCTCTTCTTTATAACTGATCCTTTCATTAACATCTTCCCTTATACCTGATGTTAAAAATGTTGTTTTTGTATGCAAACATACTCCTGCCCATTGCTTCTGTTTACCCTATCTCTGTAAAATGCCTCTAGATTGACTGCCCAATCATGTATCATCTAAACCAGATTTCAGTAATACCTGTTAAACATTTGCACAGTTGCTGCATTCATTTCTAATTCATGCATTCTCCCAGTCAGGCTATAAGCATTTGCAAGCATACACTTCACTTGAGACCATTGACTTAGTGAATCAGAACTACATTAAACTGATGCAATTGCTTTAACCATTTCACTGCCAGAGAGATAGCTAATGTATTGCAGTGAAATGTGTTGGATACCTCTCTGGTGCTGAAAGGGTTAAATAATGCACTCCATTTTATTTATTAACAACCAGAAAATATAAAGTACAGCTACTGAATTGATCAGAGAATAACTACATTACAAATTTTACAAGCATGCATTACGTATTGGTGAGGTGGCTCAGTTGGTTAATGCAGCAGCTGTAGAATCTGTTCAGGCCACCAAGTTGCAGGTTCTAGTCCTGGCAAGGTCAGCTCAGCCTTTAACCCTTCTGAGGTAGATAAAATGAGTACAATCTCAATGTATTCTGTCTGATTAAATACTTTCTAAAAAGATGTCCTTAGGTATTGAAGGTTGGCATAAAGTCAGGAATTTATGGAACATATATTATGAAAAAAATATATGGTGTTCCATGACTGAGTACTCTCCTCATCATACTATATATATATATATATATATATATATATATATATATATATATATATATATATATACTAGTATCAAAGCCCATATACACGGGCTAAAGTTCACCCAGCTGCTGGGCCGGAGCAGAGACAAGCGGTGAGTTGTCCGGAGCTATCAGCTCGTTCGTCGAGTATCTCGCCGAACGCGCTGATCCTTAACGGGGAGCTCCAAACAGCTCACAGCAAAGCTCCCTGGGTGTGTGAAACCACACATGCACAGCAGAGACTGCTGGAACAGCAGTCTGTACTGCTCATGTGCAGTTACGCTCACAGGGAGCGACACATTCTATCACTTTATGTTGTAGGATATATATATATATATATATATATATATATATATATATATATATATGTATATATATTTGTGTATGTAACTGCTAGTGCCCCTTAATAATGGGATTTTGGTATAAAGCCAAAAGATGTACTATTCTGTAACCTACCAACTGCACCACAGTGGACAAATCACAATTCCCAAAGTTCCCATTGATTTAAATGGAGCTTTTAACCCACTGAATGCTAGAGAGTTCACCAATGCATTGCTTTGCAATGCGTTGTGACCTCTAGCATTCAAGGGGTTAATTCCTCTATTTAAATCAATGGAAGTTTTTATTCTCAACCCCCCCCCCTTGGTGCAGCTGGTCTGCTCCACAACTGCATGTCTAACTTCCTGCATAAGGTCCATGGCATTCTCTGGCACTAGTGATAATTTAAGGTGAAATGATTAATATCTGAAGGAAATGCTATCGTTTGGGTCGGCGGTAAGATATGCTTAACTAAAACCAGGGACGATTAAGATGTATTTCTTTACATAAAACAAATGCTTTAGAGCTTAATGGATTCAATATTAAATTTTGGTTTGAACAGCATGCTATTGGTGCCACCATCTGGTGTTACGATAAATTGCATCCAACAGTACAGAATGATAAGATAAACCTCTATGTGGCTTCTATTATCTTTGTTTTCAATCCAAGCTACAGATACAGATGTATTATTTTGCTGTGAATCTCAGTGATCTATTGTCAGTCTTCATGCTTTTTACAATAAGCAGTTGTGTACATTTCACTTTGATTGTCATTTTGTTCCAATAACAGTCAAATGTCTTTGATTTCAATCTATATAAATTGACATTTTGCTGGCATGCAGTATTGTATTATATTAAGTCAAATTGATGTTTATTTAATATATCAAGTTTTTATATATTATTTTTCATTCTTATCACATGTGGGCATCAGAGAGGTCAACCCACTGCAACGCACTGAAGAATTCCCTACATACCAAAAGGATAATAGGCTGATAGTATTTACTCTGATGTGGCAGATTGCGGCTTTAAACACAATTTCACATTGACATCAGAGGAAGATTTCTTACTGAAACCATGATTTTTTCAGGTAATACCAGCTCTCAAGTAAATGTATATATCAGTTATCCTTTAATGTATGGGAAATAAGTCGGTAACCAAGCACAGTATAATCATTGTTCTGTGTTTGCCATTGCTCTTCTCAAGAAGAATATGGTATAGATTTATAATTAAAGGAGAACACCCTCTAATAACAACCCAGCAATGCTTTGCGCACCTCTCTTGTACTCAAAGGGATAGTAATGTGTCACAAAAACAGCAGCTTCAATTAATCTACAGAGTATTTGGGCCATAGAGAGTGTTATATCAATACTGTCAGAGCTGTGGTTCAAGAGTAATTGAAGGATAACATTTCCCCATCCCGCCCCTTTTACCTAGTGTAAGCCATCTCTTCTCAGATGTGGAATGTGGTTGCTAGACCAAACAGATAACAGCAGGGGACAATCTTCTTCCTATGAGAACAAGGAAAGCCCTGTCCACCTTGACAAGTTTTTCAGGTTTTTCCTCTTATCTTAATTGAAGATTGTCCCTCTCTGCAATCTACCTGGGCACCTCCCTTCTGCTCTGGCTGAACAGTGTTACATCAGTAAAAGGGGTGGGAGGGGGATACTTTGTCATTGAATTACTCTCGAACTACAACTCTGACAGAATTAAAATAACACTCTCCAATGTCCAAATACTGTGATGATTAATTAGAGCTGCTTTTATTATGAAACATTACTATCCCTTTAAAGAGTTAAGTAGGCTCATGCACCCTGCCTGTTACAGTATGAAAAACATTGCCAGCAACTGTCATGTCTGCCTCCATGGACATTACATCCAGGACTGATTGAAGTTGTTATTTCTTGAACAAAGGCACAAGGGCAAAATTCATAGAGGGCATTAGGATTTTCTGGCCATAGTATCTTTGCAGGTAAGAAATTGACCTGCATTTAGCTAACCTCCAGCACCATCAGTGAAGGGGTTAATACCCCCAGCTGCTGTATTTTAATTTACCACTAGGTGTCTCCTCTCTACTTCTGTCTCCCTTACTTTGATAGCAAGGGAGACAGAGGAAGAGGAGACACGCAGAGACAGCATGCTTTCTGTACTGCCTCTGTCTCTCAGAATGCCGGTACATGTGATCGCTGCTATGGCGATCACATGAACCGGCACAAGCAAGAAGGGCTGAGACTGAATGCCCCGGTCTCGGAGCGCTCAGTCTCAGCCTGGAATTAATGATAGCAGCATGCACAGAGGTACTCTGCTATCGTCATGGGTCCTTAAGGGGATAACAACCCATGACGGTCCAGGACCGTCATGGGTCCTTAAGTGGTTAAGAAAAGCTAATATTGTATCTATTACAATAATAAACTAAACAATGTAAGTCCTAACTCTCAAACCTTTATGGTTTGAGACATATACAAAGATAATGTCCCCCCCTCTTTCTGTGACATGACCTGTACAGCTGTCAGCCAGACGTTCTGGTCTCACGACCAGATAAGGCTCTTCAGCAGAGCCGAAATAGCGAGACTGTAAAACAAATACTTCATTGGAAAGGTCTACAAAGTGTGCCTGCAAACCAGGCACACTTTGTAAACCGTTCCAATTAAGTATTTGATCTAGATCCCGCTAGTTCGGCTCTGCTGAAGAGCTTCCTTCTGGTCCTGGAATCAGGATATCCTGCAACTGGCTTTACAGGTCATGTCAGAGAAGGGGGAGGGAGGGTGGAACTTTATCTTCGTATAGCTCTCAAACCATAAAGGTTTGAGAGTTAGGACTTACATTGTTAAGTTTATTATTGTAATAGCTACAATATTAGCTTTTCTTAACAACAGACTTTACTATCCCTTTAATGAATTTCAGTTCTCTACAAGATATAAAAAAAAATTAGATTTGCAGTCTTCAAAAACATCTGTCACTCTATGATCTCTGCAAAGATCATAAGATCAGTCTGAGTGATTCTGTCTTTCTATAACACGAGCTGCAGAGGACTTCATAAAGAGAAAGACAAATACATATAGGGTTTTAGTCATCAAGCTAAAGAGATGCAGTTCTTGAACAAACTAACTGTACTATGGGGAGATGGCAGGGTCAGATTTATGTCCCAGGGGCCCATAGCTCTGCCCACTCCTTACATGACCCCACACTCAGTCCTATCCACTGTTTACTGACACAGAAAATACCCTTGGCCAATAACAAGCAAGATATCCAGCTCATTGCCCCACACTGCATTGGAGAGCTCTCTAGCATCCAAGGTGTTAAAGGGATAGTAATGTTTCAAAATAAAAACAGCTCCAATTAATCTTCATAGTATTTGGGCCATGGAGAGTGTTATTTCACTACTGTCAGATTTGTGGTTCAAGAGTAATTGAATGATAAAGTATCCCCCTCCCCTTTTACTGATGTAACACTGCTCACCTCAGAGCAGCAAGGTGGTGTCCAGATGGCTTGCTGAGAGGGACAATCTTCAATTAACATAAGGGAAAAACCTGAAAAACCTGTCAATAGAAGCAGGGTTTTCCTTTTGTTCACAGTAAAAAGATTGTCCCTTGATGTGAGCTGTCTGATCTCAAGACCAGATTCCACATATGAGGGGAGGCGGCTTAGACTAGATAAAAGGGTTGGGAGGGGGAAACTTTATCATTCAAGTACTCTTGAACTACAACTCTGACAGTATTGAAATAACACTCTCCATGGGCCAAATACTGTGAAGATTAATTGGAGCTGCTTTTATTTTGAAACATTACTATCCCTTTAAATAATAACATGTAAACGGGTATAAAGCTAGTACAGGAACAGTGAGATTCCTCTGTCCACACCCATAACTCAGAATGTGGGTGTGCCCAGCACAGCTAAGGCACTGCCCCATGTAATTTGGAGTTCTAAGCAGTTGCCTACTCTGCCTTTTGGGAAATCCAGTCCTGGACTGACATTGATTTAAAGGGGGATTTCAAACCATTGAATGCTGCACCATGCATTTGAGACCATTCTACTATACAAGAGGTTAAAAGCACCATTGCAGAATTTTAAAGGGTTAGTAATATTAGAACATAAATACAGTGTATCAATGCTCTCCTCAGAGCAGCAAGACCATCCAGATCAATTAAGATGAGGAACAATCTTCAATGAGCATAGGGAAAAACCTGCCTTTCTTTGTCAACGGGGGCAGGGTTTTGCTTTTGCTTACAGTCAGAAGATTGTCCCTTGCTGCTATCTGTCCCATCTGATGACTGGCAGCTTACAATGGGAAAAAGGGGGGGACACTTTATAATTCAGTTACTCTTGGACTATACATCGTACTGAATTGTAGTAACACTCTATATGGTCCAGCAACTATGAAGAATAATTAAAGTTGCATTTAGATTCTAACATTATTATCCCTTTAATTTCTCCCTTTCAGAATAGTGCCACTTTAGCTTGATGTCTAAGGCTCCTAGAGTTCTTTTGATCTCTCACAGAAACAGCTGAATCACTGACTCCTTAAAGGGATAGTAATGCTTGATAATAAAAGCAGCTCTAATTAATCATCATAGTATTTGGACTTTGGAGAGTGTTATTTCAATTCTGTCAGAGTTGTAGTTCAAGAGTAATTCAATGACAAAGTATCCCCCTCCCACCCCTTTTACTGATGTAACACTGCTCAGCCAGATCAGAAGGGAGGTGCCCAGGTAGACTGCAGAGCGGGACAATCTTTAATTAAGATAAGGGAAAAACCTAAAAACTTGTCAAGGGGGTAAGGGCCTTCGTTGTTTTCATAGGAAGAAGATTGTCACCTGCTGTTATCTGTCTGGTCTTACAACCAGATTCCACATCTGAGAAGAGATAGCTTACACTAGGTAAAAGGGGCAGGAGGGGAAACTTTGCTTGTGAATATCTCTCAAACCATAAAGGTTTGAGAGATAAGACTTATATCGTCCTTCATGTTTTTTTAATGCCTACAAAATAAAATAAAACAAAGTATTACTATCCCTTTAAACAAACTGTTAACAAGACTGCAGTGGAGGGATGAGAAGAATAGAAATAGCTGGTTCTAGGTAAGAATTAAATAAAATGTCAATAGATAAAATGTATTAATATATACTAATAAAAGTTTAAATAAAATATTACTGTTGCTTTAAATTTTACTCTAAAACAGCTTTTATTTTGGCTACTGCACACCCTGTTAATGTTGCTGTTGGGGGCTACTCTTTAGAGAAAGAAATCCAGTAGCCAGAGCTGCAGAACTTTACACAAATACCCAATCTCCTCCAGGGTCTGAGCTTCAAAGTTTGGAAGGGAGCTTGAAGCTTGCACAGGAACACTTGAAGTAAGCAGGAAGCAGAGAACAAGTGTAGTCAAACAGATAAGAGGTCACAGAAGGAGGGAGCAGATATAGAGCAAGATGTTCAGAAAGTGGTAGTAACTGAAATTGTCTGTAATCAGAATAAAAAAGTTCTTACGCCATGGTCAGGCAATTCTCAAACATGTTTCCATCATTTTTTGCATCCAATTCCGCCATCTCAGTCAAGGGGAAAAAGCAGTCTTAAAAGTGGGATTGCATACCTCCCAAGTGTCCCTCTTTAGGAGGGACAGTTTCTCTTTTAGACCCAAATCCCTCTGTCCCTCTTTCCCACCCTGATGTCCCTCTTTTTAGGAGATCAGATCATTGGGTGTATATATATATATATAAATGTATCACATTGTTCTACAGCAATAAAACTCACATTATTATTTGTTTAAATGTCAGTATATATGTTTATAAATTAGTCTGTGTAAATAAAATACTTTGATAATGTTATAAGTCATTTATTAGGTTACACAGGTTTGTAAAAATAGGTCATGAAATAGCCTAAAAATCCCTGGTAATGACCCACCCGCCAGCCACGCCCCCAGAAACACCCCCTAAAACACAAGTGTCCCTCTTTGGCAATTTAAAATGTTGGGAGGTATGGGCGTGGTTTAATCTACTGTCATATTGTAATGTATTTTCATTTTTTCCCAACAAAATAAAAATGGTCTAAACTTGGAGAAGACAAATTAAAATACTGTTAGTAGGAGTGAGAAGCAATTTGTCATTTCAAAGAAAAATAATGTTTTTTTCTTTGAAAATTTTCGCTTCAAAGACAAAATCAAAGAAATGTTTAACATCAGGATTTTTTAAAGGCAATATTCATCAAGATTTTCTTATCATCAATTTTAATTCTTTAGATGCATTTTCAAACGTGACAGATTTACTTCTGAAAATATTATCCTTCTTTTACCACCAATTTTTTCATTATGACGACTTTTCGAAGGCTTACTTTTAAATGGTCGCATGCAAAAAAATGAACCATTTTACACGTTGCATGAATACATATGTCGGCATGACAATCTCACGCTGCATAACAGCACAAGATTGTCATGTCGTGCTTGAAAGGAAGCAGTAGAAATGCCCAGAAAAGGGATCACAAATTCTCCTGACAGCTCCATCATTTACTATACCTGCACAAAATAACTTGTAGCAATTATAGGACAAACCAACTGTTGCACATGTGTGTGTCAACCTAGAATTTAAAACTTGAACTTACAATGTGCCCAAGAAGTTTGAACGTGTCCTAAGTGGGAGCTACACGCCTGGCACGGCTATGCCTCTTTTTGGGCTTAGGCACGTCAGAGTTAGCCGATTGAAGGGCACTTTCTGGGCTACTTCTGATCGCTCTCTCTGCAAGGTTTTAACCCTTTCCATGTAACCCTCAATATGCGACATGACAACGTTTAACCCTGGCACTCAAAGGGTTGAATGGAAAGGGTTAAAACCTCGCAGAGAGAGCGATCAGAAGAAGCCCAGAAAGTGCCTGTCAATCGGCTGACTCTTACATGCCTAAGCTACGACTTATTTTGTGCAGGTATAGTAAATGATGGAGCTGTTAGGAGGCCGCATCCTTTAAAATGCAACATGACAATCTTGCTCTCATGCAGCGCGAGATAGTCATGCCGACATTTTTATTCATGCAACGTTAAATGGCTCATGTGGTTACATGCTCTTTCACGTACGACCATTTAAATGGATACACTTTTTGAACATCTCGCCGACAGAGTTGTCATCGGATGTGAAGAGCAAATCAAATCAGGGAGCAAAGATTTAAATAGTCTGAGCAGGATCTGTAACCAGCAGTGTAGAATTTGTTTAGTCAAGCGGAAAGCATGTCTTACCATCAGTGAGGCGTTATAGTCAGGCCTATTCAGGGTTTTCTACACAGAAAGCACTCAGGAACAACAAGAAAGGAATGCTAGATCACTGAAGTGAACCACAATAATCTGGCAAGGTAGAAGTGCACATTACTATTTTATAAATTCCTAGATTACATTGAAGATGATAAATATTATCTTTGATTTTATCTCACAGGTTCCTATTAAAATATATTGGGAAAATATGTAGATAAAATAAGTGAGAAAGTTATCATCTGCAATGTAATCAATTCCAAGTAAATCAAGGTAGAGCTAGAAGGTTCTGGAAGATTCTAGACTGTAGGATATCCTAAGACTTACTCTCAACAGAATCAGAATCTAACAGAGCAAAGTGAGCAAAGTGTTTGTCTTCCAAGCCGACAGACCCAGGGCCAAATCCTGGCAGTTATGGCTGGTGCTTATAGATGTTGCTACTGATGGCAATCACATATTACAATGAAGTAATGTACTGGAATGTTTATTTAATGAAAAGATGTTAAAGCATAAAAGGTCTGGTGTGCAACAGGACTATGTATTAGTCATATATTATTTTTCACAGTAAACATTCATTAATTTGTACAAAAACATTAATGGGATTTTTATTTGACCATTTACAAAATTATTTCAATAATAGCGACCTTGACTAACAAGTCTGTATTTCCTTCTTTGTTGCTAATGCTTACATTTCAGTGATGGACAAATTTTTTTTATCTCTAATGGTTTCTTTAACATAACAGTTATATTATTAACCCTTTGAGTGCCAGAGGGGTACGCAACGCAATGCAATGCGTTGCGTAGCCCTCTGGCACTCAAAGGGTTAATGCTTTAAAGGGATAGTAATACTTCGTTTTAACTTTATTTTATTTTGTAGACATTAAAAAAACATGAATAATGATATAAGTCTTATCTCTCAAACCTTTATGGTTTAAGAGATATTCACAAGCAAAGCTTTCCCTCCTGCTCCTTTTACCTAGTGTAAGCCATCTCTTCTCAGATATGGAATCCAGTCCATAGACCAGACAGATAACAGCAGGGGACAACCTTCTTCCTATAAGTACAATGAAAGCCCTGCCCCCTTGACAAGTTTTTCAGGTTTTTCCCTTATCTTACTTGAAGATTGTCCCTCTCTGCAGTCTGCCTGGGCACCTCCCTTCTGATCTGGCTGAGCAGTAGGGTGACCACATTTCCCTTCTGCCATTCCGGGACATGGTCACCCTAGTTGCCCCTTCATACCTTGAGTCCCTGGTGGTCTAACGGTGTGGAAAGTGCTCTGTGCCTCCTCCGGCACAGAGCTGAAGCTCCCGCGCGCTGTGCTCAGTAATGCAGAGCACTGGGAGATGATGTCATCTCCCAGCGCTCTGTATTACTAGAGCGCTTGCCTCCAGGAGATCAGGTAAGCTGCATTGCCGCCCTGGATGTCAGCCTGCAAGCGGCGTCCATGATGTGACACACAGCTTGCAGGCTGACATCCAGGGCGGCTTGGCTTCATTCCGGGACACTTCATTGTCCCGGTTGAAGATGACCCGGGACGCGGGACATAGCCCTGAAATAAGGGACAGTCCCGGACGTTCCGGGACCCGTGGTCACCCTACTGAGCAGTGTTACATCAGTAAAAGGGGAGGGAGGGGGATACTTTATCATTGAATTACTCTTGAACTACAACTCTGACAGAATTGAAATAACACTCTCCAAAGTCCAAATACTATGATGATTAATTAGAGCTGCTTTTATTATGAAACATTACTATCCCTTTAAGGACCAGGCTGGTGGATAGCACGTTGTGAGTCAATATATTATCCATAGCTCTGGTCCTTAAAACTCTAATGAATTACTTGTGCTGTTACTTTACTATGGCACACACATATCACAAGTTGTATGAAAAAGAGAGAAAAACATGTCAAAGTCCTCTCTAGCATTCAAGGGGTTAAAGTGGAACTTTCACCTGTAATAAACCCTGTCTCATATTATTTGTGTAGTGTCATTGTTTCTAGATTGCAGGGTTTTTTTTTTAAGTCCATAGTTAATGAGAAATTTGCTTTCAAAATTAGATTCCTGTACCCACTTCCACATTCTGATGCATAGGGTAACGGCAGCTCAGTGGAGCAGGACTTCCCAGTCCTGAAATTCTCCTCCCACCTCTACCAGGGAGAAATGGAGGTTGCTGTAACGATAGACGTGATGCACACCAGTATGAAGGGAAGCGTGAACGCTCTCCCTGGTAGAGCTGGGAGGGAGGTGGGAGTAGAATTTCAGGACTGGGAAGTCCTGCTCTGCTGAGCTGCCATTACCCTATGCCACAGGGTGTAGTAATGCAATCATGTCTGTGTGATTGCAATTGTTGGGACCTTCTGTTGTTGGTCCTTTGTCTTATATATTGTGATTAGATTATCCCTTTGAGTCACCTATTGTATCCTGCCTGCCCATGTATTTCAATGTGGTTCTTGTGTATAAATATGTGTGGTTTGCTTAATAAAGTTGAGAGTTACTCTGAGTGAACAGGGAGTCCTGGAGTCTTGTATTTCTTATGGTCTAAAGTGTCCACTCTAGTATGCTGAATTGTCAACCTCCTGCTGCCAGCTTCCTGCGACCCTACTTCATATGCTGTCAGGCAGAGACATGGACTCTGCGCTTCCTTGCTTCCAGCGATCCTGCGACTGTTTCCAGTGACCGTCCATACTTCGACCGGTGCATGCGACTGCGTTTATCCGGCATCGAGAGGGAGAGACCCGGGAACCACGGCTAAGGGCGACACGGTGCCTTTCAGCTTCCGTTACACTCGCCATTCGTATGTCGTCGATGGTGTGTCAAAGTCGACAAGACCAGCAGGGTCGACATTGACAGTCCGGGGAGTCAACTTGACAGAATCCACCAGAGTCGCTGCCAGCTGATCTTGAAGTCGGCAAATCCCCCAGAGTTGGCAACTCTCCAAGACTCCAAGAGTTGAGTCGGAGTCAAGGTTGAAGATATCTGGGTGAAGATCGTCGTCCATGCTAAATACCTCTCCTGGATGGGAGTCAGAGAGGACTCTTTAGACCACCTCAGGAATAACGACACACAGAGACTCCATCTTAGTTTCACGACAAGTAACTTACTTTATTGACAAACGTTCTTTTACACCAAACTGATAGACAATACAACAATGGAACCATAAACAGGAGAAGCAAAAGATACAAAGGATTTTTATTAACTTAGTGTAATGAGATTTTACCTGCTCCAATTCTTGACCAATGGGAATTGGAGCGACCAAACTAAGTTTAATCCGACTGGTCCATTTCTTTTGATCACTGGGACCGGGGTTGGAGTACTACACAAAGAGAACTGGGCGGTGTAGACAGTAGACAAAGGTGAGGGGCCGCAATACACATTTTGATACAATGGCCAGGGGTTGAAGCAATTTGCAGACTTGTTTGAATATGCTGCTTCAAATCCGTTCAATCAGATGTTGTTGTGGGGTCGCCTGTCGACCAATCCCTGAGCTGCCTATTTTTTTCCATGTTAGGTCTATGGAAGACCTTTAAATGTCCTGCTCAGGGATTTGACCAATCAGGGAACTGTCTACTGTCCTCTCCATCAAGTGTTCGACACGGTGTCGCTGATTCGAACACCGAGGCAGGAACCTGCGACCAGTTGTCGACAAATGTACAAACCTCAGACACAACAATACAGTGAATACATTCTCTTTGCTAATCCCCAGTCCGAGAGTGATCGACACTCCTAACACAAGGCAGTTCTGTGGATTGAGTCCTTTTCTGCCACAGCTGCCTATCCACATAATGTCAAAGAGAATCCCATAGTCTATGATAAGGGCTCATACATATGTACGCCCGGGGATGTCTTCCATTAATGGACTATGATCCGTTACATTTCTCCCCCTTTTCAGTACCAAGCCAGCGGCAGCTTGGTCGAACGCTGGCTTGGGAAGTCCGCTAAGTTCTTGAGTGTAGAGGGAGTAGGAATAAAAGGGTAGACCCTTGTCCTAGGCTAAGAAACAGACTGTGAGATCCTTGTCTTGGGCTAGGAGAAAGTAGTAGCCATACGCTGGGGGAACCTCTGCCGGTCAGGGATCCAGGCATAGCTGGGGTTAGGTTCCCCTGGGTCTGGGGCCATTGGCTCTGGATCCAGGGCCAGTCTATGGGGTGAAGTTCTATGGGCCCCAGGGGTTTCCATTGACTTAACTGGGCTGGGGGAAGGATGGTTCTGGCAGCCCTTTTCAGAATTCCAGGGATCCAAATTAGGGCCACACTGTGGGTGGATGAGGGCATATCCCCCTTTTCTCAGGGCAGGTACCCCAACATTGACAGAGGTGCTGGTGCTCTCACTTTCCTGTACTGGGGCAAGGTGCCAGGGCCCCTTAGAGAGGGCAGAGGTCTCTCTCTCTATAGCTGGGCCATCAGAGCTCCTAGGGAGAAAGGTGGTCCCACTCCCTAAGGCAAGGTTAATAGGGCCACTGGGAAGGAGGGTGATCCCACTTTCCATAGTAAGGTCATCACTTACCCTGGTGAGGAACAGATTCCCACTCACCAGGCTAGGGTCAACATATTCAGGGAAAACAGCAACACTAGGGAGGATGGTGGTCCCACTCCCTAATGTGGGGCCATCACTCGCCCTGGTGAGGAGCGGATTCCCACTCACCAGGCTGGGGTCAGCATCTTCAGGGTCAAGAACACATGGGCTGCTGGTGAGGACCTGCGTCCCACTCACCGCAGCATGGGTATGACAGGGACTGGTGAGGAGAGGATTCCCACTCACTAGTTCAGGGTTACCAGGGGCAGCAGCACTGTATTCCATCAGTCTGCTGAGGCCCTCCGTCTCAGGGGCCACACAAGGGTCGCTGGTGAGGACCTGAGTCCCACTCACCATATCAGGGGTCACATAGTCACTGGGGAGGACCGTAGTCCCTCTCCCCATGGCAGGAACATCTGTGACCCTGGAGAGAGCACAGGGGAGCAAATGACAATTCCCAATAAGTTAAATGGGGCTTTTAACCCAGTGAATGCTATAATCAATGCTTTGGAGATCTATCTAACTATCAAGGGGTTAAAAGCCCCATTTAACCATTAGAGTGCCAATGCTTTGCATACCCCTCCAGCATTCAAAAGGTTAAATAAATGGGGATTTGGATAATTTTTACTTGTTCCCTATGTTGATCCAGAATTGCTTATTGAACATAACCTTTAGAGTTGAAATGAGCATATAAATTACTAACCATATAGAAAAAATATATACCCAGAGCCAAATATATACCTATGGATAGAGGATGTAAGAGTCACCAGCCTCTATTATATTTATATTCATTTTTACTTATTAGAAAAATAAATCACCAATGTAAAAAAACACAGTCTGTGGCCACAGTTACTAGTAATATAACTAAAAAGGGCATGAGGGAAATAAAAATAATGTACAAATAAAACAGCAAGATGGGAGCGGAAAAATGTTAAAAACACTGTTTATCGAAATAGATAAAACACAGATATTTGCATATACCATATACATCTTGTGTATAATTTATAACACACTATTTTCCAGTGTCTATAACGATGTTTAAGAATAAATAGGAACTGTTGACAATTCCCAGCAGAGACACTATGTTTGAAATAGCGTAAACAAGCAACCAAATTTAGCCAGCAAACACAGGGTTAACCCTTTGAGTGCCATAAGGATAAGCAATGCATTTCTTCACCATGAGTTGCTTACCCATCTGTCATTCAAAGGGATATGATGTTAAAGCAAGCTCATGGTGTAGAAATGCCCCCTATGCAGATCAACAGCACATAAAGATTTTAGATGTTAGATCCTTTCTAAGACAAGGCTCAGCAGGAAAATCCAACACGTTGTATGGCCTGGGTGTTAATATGCACAATATCTGACAATGTACTTGAAGGGAAACTAACAGATACTATGGTGTCAGTGCTTGTAAATAGAAAGCAGGAAAGCAGGGAGAAAGATATGGATGCTAAGGCTTGAACATTAAGTGAGATAGGGAAAAAGCAGAAATCTAATCTATTTTCTAAAGGCAAGTTGTGTGTTTTTCTGCACAAATTCCTGAAGAAAATGAATTTTCGCCCATCACTACTTAAATATTATTTTTGGGTGCACCCACCAGCAGTTGTTGAACTGTTAAATTTATATATAGCCAATCTATTTGGTTATATCCACTAATGGAAAGATCATAAATGTTTGGTTATATTAATACAGTTATATGTTTGACATGTTTGTGAGTATTCCCATTAGTATCTTGGTACTGATTTAAAAATATATTTTTGTCAACATGGCATCCAATACTCTAGAATTAGATTTTGAGGCTTTGGAGTAGAAATAATGCCTAAATGGGAAGAAATGTTTTTAATAAGCCTGATGATGACAGTGTCACTGAACACTCTGCCGTTGCTGAGTTAGCTGACCAACTGAATGTTTGCTTAAAGGGATAGTAATACTTTATTATTACTAGCCCCCATATTTTACATATTTGCAAAATAATTTAATAGTCTCCAGGTTCATCTCTCAAACCTTTATGGTTTGAGAGATAACTGAAGGCAAAGTTCCCCCCTCCCTCCCCCTTCCCTGAAGTCAGCGTTTTGTGCTGACTACAGGGATATCCAGTCTGAATTTCATCATGCAGCTCTGCAGCAGAGCCACTATTACATTAATGAAAAAGAATTATTTCACTGAAATGGTCTTCTACATGTGCTTGCAAACCAAGCACATGTAGAAGACCGTTTCAGTGAAATAATTCTTTTTCGCTAACGCGATCTCGGCTCAGCTGCAGAGCCGCAAGCCTGTTGTACAATGCTGACTTCAGGGAAGGGGAAGGGAGGGGGGAACTTTGCCTTCGGTTTTCTCTCAAACCATAAAGGTCTGAGAGATAAACCTGGGGGCTATTAAATTATTTTACAAATATCTACATTATGGGGGATAGTAATAATAAAGTATTACTATCCCTTTAAGAAACAGACCATGGAATATCTCTAACCTTGAAAAAAATATTACAAACATAATAGTCCCAAAAGATTTTGGATTTAATAAATGGACAAAACACTTATACCCTTAGCGCTAATACAACAAATATGAATACAAAAAAAGATAATAACAATGTACAAATATTGGTCAGCAACACACAAGACCATTAGGTTTATACAACCTGATCTTTAAATCCTTATAGACTCCTTCACCCTTTTCGTTGTTGCTTAACCCTTAAAGGCTTCCGGTAAGAAAGTCCTTGTGGAACATGTAAAAAATACACAAAAAACGAGAAGCGCAAACAATCTAAGTGCAGACTGTTTCACAATGGATATTTAAGGAGAGGAGATCCAATAAAGTAACTTGGTGGAGGAATCAAATATCCATTGTGAACTAGTCTGCACTTAGATCGTTTGCGCTTCTCATTTTTTATGGATTTAATAAATGTCCTGTTTCGGTCATTGATTAAAAATTTAAAAAAAAATATATGGGAAAATAAACTGAACTTTATCCTGTATGCAAATTTTGGTTGATCAAGATAGATGAACTTTGACTATGGAGTTCCTGATACAAAGAAATACATTAAATTTTGTGATGATTTGCAATTGGATACGGATAAACATGAGAAAGATATTATGTCTAAGAAGAGCAAGAAATATCCTGGAGATTCATCTGATCTGACTCTTTCAATAAAACTGATTACAGATGGCGCAACAGAAGAGTGGTTGCAGTGGAACATCCAGAAGACCTTTCAATAACAGAACCTGAATCTACTAAAAGATGGTAGAGGTAACTACACAAAAGGAAAATGTGACATTGTAGCAACATTTTTAAAGGGACTGTAATGTTTCATAATAAAAGCAGCTCTAATTAATCATCATAGTATTTGGAATTTGGAGAGTGTTATTTCAATATTGTCAGAGTTTTAGTTCAAGAGTAATTCAATGACAAAGTGTCCCCCTCCCGCCCCTTTTACTGATGTAACACTGCTCAGCCAGAGCAGAAGGGAGGTGCCCAGGTAGACTGCAGAGAGGGACAATCTTCAACTAAGATAAGGGAAAAAGCTGAAAAGCTTCTCAAGGGGGGCAGGGATATCATTGTTCTGATAAGAAGAATATTGTCCCCTGCTGTTATCTGTCTGGTCTATAGACTGCATTCCACATCTGAGAAGAGATTGCCTACACTAGGTAAAAGGGGTGGGAGGGGGAAACTTTGCTTGTGAATATCTCTCAAACCATAAAGGTTTGAGAGGTAAGACTTGTATCGTTCTTCGTGTTTTTTTAATGCCTACAAAATAAAATAAAGATAAAAAGTATTACTATCCCTTTAAAAGAAGGCAGAGGTGGTGACGGTAGAGTGAAATCATGGTCTCATCCATAGGCAAAAGGAACACCAGCACAAAAAAAGCAAGGCCAGCACTGATGACAAGACAATTAAAGTAATGGTAACAGGGCATAATACCTTGGATACTAGGAGAATTGCATATATTTTCACACATCATGTATCTACAAGATAAGTGAGGGTCTTGATTCTAGTTGTATTATTTGTGCCTACTAAAAATATTTACAAATTCCAACACATAAAAGATTTGTACAACATTTGCAGAAAAAATTTTAATCAACAAACAATTGAAATCTATGGATACTTTCAGATGGAGGAAAGTAGAAATGGGAGTAGCTGATGATCTGAACAGCCTGTTGGTAGAGAGTGTAGATGAACATGACGCTTTTAATAAATATGTTTAGGTCTCAGTCAGGGAGAGCTTTGGTCGGGGTTTGCTTTAGTTGGGGTTGAATTTGTTGGCATCTCTTTTCAAAGTACACCTTTCCCATGAACCTGAGAGCTAGACATGAGTAGTATATGTATCTAGTACCCATTATGCTTAATTTAAAATGGGGCTGTCCAAGTTCAGTCCTCAAGGGTAACCAACAGGCCAGGATGTAAGGATTTCCTTGATTAAGCACAGGCGATTCAATCAAAATGAATGAGCCACTGATTAACTCATCTATGCTTTATCAGGGAAATCCTTACATCCTGGCCTGTTGGTGGCCCTTGAGGACTGAACTTGGACAACTCTGAACTATATAATTACTGTGAAGGCCTTTCCAAGATAGGTGTATTTCATTAATTAATCAGGTATATTTATAAAATTAATGTTTTATATAAGGACTTAACAAGATAATGTTCTTGTCCTCCAAATAGCTGTTGGATATACATATCATTTTTATTTGCATTCCTATATTGCTATTAAATTGGACACCCTTATGGAATATTGAAAACCATTGTTTATTTATTTATTTATTTTTTGGAGGAGCAGTGGTCTAGAGACAGACCCCATACATTACTATGCAGATATAATTGACATCTATCTTGGCAACAATCTGTAAAACAAGTTAAAAAAGAGCTACTCTATAGTACATATACTGTTACTGTATACTGCATATAGTTAAACACTAAACCTGAATGTGTTTCTATTTGAATTTATGATTTAACGCCTTATAGGGTTAGTAATCGCCAAAATAAAGTTGATGCTATATGTTAGATTTTGAAAAAATAACGTTTTTGGAAAAAGTCCTATCTCTCAAACCTTTATGGTTTTAGAGATATCCTCCATTAAAGTTCCACTCTGACTCCCCTTCTCCTGACGTCACCTGTCGGTCTGTGGACCGATAGGCAGCTCTTCAGCAGGGCCGCAATAGCACGATTTAAAAAGAAATACTTCTTTGGAACGGTCTACAAAGTGTCTGGTTTGCAAGCACACTTTTTAGACCGTTCCAAAGAAGTAATTCTTTTTAAATCGCGTTATTGCGGCTCTGCTGAAGAGCCTTCTCATGTTGGCCATCACGGATCTCCTTCTATCAGCTTTACAGCTGACATCAGGAAAAGGGGATATTTAGCTGAGGATATCTCTCAAACCATAAAGGTTTGAGAGATAGGACTTTTTCCAAATACGTTATTTTTTTAAAATCTAACATATAGCATCAACTTTATTTTGGGCATTACTAACCCTTTAAATATTATTTTTATTATTATTCTTTATTTATATAGTGCCAACTAATTCCACAGCTCTGTACAACAGGGAATAGACATACAGATGTATTAAATGGTACAATCAAATGTGGAGAACAGAAGGATCAGAGGTCCCTGCTCATGCGAGCTTACAGTCTAGAGGAAGGTAAGTTTGACACAGAGGATGTAAGTGCTGTTAGGTGTAAGTGCCTCCTGCCACATGAACTGCCAGTCAGTGGGTGGGAGAGAGAAGTGCTGTTGAGTGCAATGGTCCAGGCAAGGGGTGAGTCTTGGTGATAATGTTTATGGAGGCAGTTGATAGGCTTCCCTGAAGAGGTGAGTCTTCAGGGAGCGGACCAAATGGGTGTACGATGTGCATTGCTTTTACAAGGCATTGTGCACCTCTCTGACCCTCAAGAGGTTAATCAAGCATGAGGCTGCCCATTGGTCTTCAAGCATTTTCTTTGGGGCAAAAGATCACATTGAGTACTGGGTTAAGGTTTAATTCTTTGAGAGTCAGAGAGGTATCCAACACTTTGTAATGCTGTCCAGGGATGAGCAATAATATTATAACTGCCAAATCCTGTCTAGCTTAAAAAAAAATGTCTGCATTAGCTCTTTGGAGGGTAGAAACTTCTCTAGCATCCAAAGGTTAATACAGAAAAGTGTAATCGGAATTTGGATCTGGTTAACCCCTTGCACTGCCATGATGCACATTCATTTGAAGCAGTGGAAAGGGAGGGGTGGGAAGGGAGTGTGGCTGCTGCTCCCTCAGGGCTCGTGTAAGACTGGATTTTGATGTGCTGTGTACATCAGGTGTGTGCTCTGTGTGCCCCACATTTTCTATGACGTCTTTAACAAAAATGTAACATTTGAGTTCCTAATATATTTATGGAAACTATTATGCACAATATGCTCTTTGTTGTCATTCTAACTGGGAGACCTATATATATATTTGTATTGTTCCCTTCACTAAGTCCTTGAGAATCCTAAATATGATATGAGCTGGGTATCACGGTGCCTGTGCTTCCTGTTCTGAACGGCGACATTATCATTGCTGTTCTCTGATTGGCTTGTCATAATTGCTCCTACTAGGGCTTGCCTTTATATACCCTGGGATGTCCTCCCTTAGGCGCCCTTTCGTGGTATACGAGTTCCTGAGTTAATTTTATGCTATCGCTTATCGTGTATGACCTGGCCTGCCTGACTACGTTCCTGAGTTCCTGTTGCTGCTTTTCCGTTGCTGACTGTATCCGGATGAGAACCCGCTCAGTTGCTGACCGTACCTGGCTGAGAACCCGCTCCGTTGCTGACTGTATCTGGCTGAAGAACCCGCTCCATTGCTGACTGTGTTTGGCTGAAGAACCCGCTCCATTGCTGATCGTAGCTGGCTGATATCCTGCTCCATTGCTGTCCGCATCTGGCCATTGTACTGCTCTGTTGCTGACCGTATTGTCTGTCTACGAGCTTTGCTGTTGCCGATCGTGGATTCCTTTCCACGTTATACAGTGTATGTCTGTGCCACTTGGCGACCCTGTGAGCACGGCGTGGCACTGTTATTTGTCGACCTAAGGCTGAGCCCTGTGCTCGAGCTGCTCTATTAACCGCCTATGGCGGTGTGTACAATCTCAGTACCGGTACAGTGTTCTAACACTGACTGAGTTACTCTGATCACTCTCTGTGTCTGCCTCCCTAGAAGCGCTGGGCTCACTCCCTCTGGGAGTTGCAGTTACTCTCTGGGCATTGACCATTAACCCTGTAAGTACCTGGAGCTTCCAGGTAAGAGCACTACCGTTCCTTACTGCAGAGCCTTGGGCTCAAGAGCCAGCGTTGCATCTACCACCTCGCAGTTTGCGTTCCTATTACTTACCGTATATCAATCCACCCCTAGTGTTCTAGGGTTATCCAGTAGCAGTTGCCTAGGTCTCCTGTAACCCTTCCTGGGTTAGTCTGCATATGCACGGTTGCCTCTTGTCAGCGGTCTAGGGCCTTGGTCAGTGTTGCCTCGCTCCAGTTGGTTCAGTACCTAGGCGTCTGGGTTGTGCCAGTCCTCCACTAGTGGACCTCATGCCACTGTAGTCCTGTTGTCGTTCCTGGACTGTGTACCCTTTACCTTGCCGGTTCTGCCAGAGGCCTTCACTGTCAGTTGGTTCCCAGTCCATTACAATTGCCCATACGGGTTCCGGTACCCAGGCGTCTGGGTTGTGCCTATCCTAATTAGTGGACCTCCTGTGGTCCAGCTGTCAGTTCTGGGACTGTGTACCTTCAACCTCACTGGTTCTGCCAGATCCTTCTCTCTCTCTCTCTCTCTCTCTCTCTATATATATATATATATATATATATATATATATAGTTACCAGTTCATCCTGATTACCTATTCTGGTCCCTATCGCTGTAACCCATTGTATATATTTACCTGTTCTGTATTGTGGGTCTTAGGGCCTACATTCGTGTATAAACTTTATTCTAATAAAGTTATTTTAACCTTAACGTTCTATCTGAGTGTTCATCAATAAACCGTTACACTGGGTTCATACACTGGAGGGCTGGGTAGAAGTTCAAGAGGCTGGAACAATACTAAGGGACTCTCAGGGCTAGGACTAAGTGTCCAGACACTATGGGAACACTGTGTCAGTGCCCCGAGCGGCTGGAACTGCACCTGTATATAGGCGCCGGCAGATGACATCACCATCGAGTGACGCAATGAACCCGAAAGTAAGGAGAGCTCCAAGAAGTGGAACGAAGGAACCAGGAGCCCGTAGACAGCACGGCCGGGGGGCACAGTGGTAAGCGACGTGACAACACGGGGTTTGCAGTGCAGCAACACATGGTGAAGCCTGTGTCCCACACGTGGCTGGCACTCTAAAGGTTAAAAAGCTAAACATATCACAGCTTGAGGTTATATTGCAGAATGAGTTCTCTGTAGTTGAAAGATGTATCAGTAAAAGCAAACTGTTCTTAAACACTGAAAAAACAGTCATAACGGTGTTTGGAACCAAACACAATTTACTTATACTCCGCAATATCCATTTAACCATTGTAACAAAGTATAATCGTAATTTAGCCACAGTCAGCTCCTACAAATATCTTGATACGTGACTTGACCTCAACCTTTGGTCAGCTTGTTTATAAATTTACATCCAGAACTTATCCTGAAGTAGGCACTGTGTTTAGATCACGTCCTGTCTATGTCACCACCTGATAAGAAAATGTTTTTTGTGGATCAGCTGTTAATGACGGTCATCAACAACTGGGATGTAGTGTTTTCCGCTACATCACAAATTCATCTTTGTAAATGCAAAATAATCATTTAGGCCTCTTTGTTCTAAAATGTAATTACACTGCCCATCATTTTGATATGTTTAAAGAATTAAATTGGCTAATCCAGATGTACCCTTTCCCTTTCTTGTGTATTTAACTTTTGTTTGTGTAAATGTGTAACTTTGTATTATAAATGTTCTCTAGGACATACTTTTTGGTAAAGCACTTTATAAATAAACAGAAAAAATAAAATAAATGCATGCAACTCAGGGCAATATGTGGTTGAAACATCCATATTGTATTGTATAGCCACCATATCCTTCTTATGTGGCATTATTAAATAAAGAGAGGCCACAACCATATATATCCAAACATAATTAATATGTACAGCTACATTATATCTCTCAGTATAGACAGGACATATTCAGAGTATTGTATATAGCTTCTGTCTTGCCAAAGACAAATATGCATGTATACATTCAAGCAGATATTTATTCAACAAAGCTGTATCATAGATTATGGGGTGCCCCAGCAGAGGCATATTACTCTTACGCACTATAATCAGTTGGTGAAAATGGTAAAAATGTTTACGGCATGTACAGTAGCTATGAACTATGCAATATTCAATATATTTTACTAAATTTTAACTTTAAAATTCAGCATTTCAGCATTCCAAAAGCAATTGAGATCTAATATACTAAAATTCATTATGTAGATGTATCAAATGAGATGACATCAAATGACCTGCACATCTATGTAAGCTCACTAAACATATACTACATATTGGCACCCAGCTCCACCAACATGCAACTCTAAGTACACAACCCGTTTACACTATCACTGTAGCAAACACAAGGAAAGAAAGTGCACAAGTGCTGAGGAATGATACACCAACAAATGTCCACACTCTCTTACACTGTACATCTGTTGATGCATGCAGCACCAGCAGCCAAGTTCAAGACACTGAACTTCTCTACCAAGCTTTTCCCCCAATTGTGTGCCTTCCACACTGAATAAAAAGTCATTATCTATCCTGCAGGACCCAAGGATGGGGATCAATCTCTGTAGCCTTTAGAGCAACAGTGGACAAACTAAAGCAATTCTGATTCTGTGAAACTGCAACTCCCATCACTAGCCATCTAAGGATATTGGAAACTGTAGTCAATAACTGTGTTATCATTATACTATATTTTTCAATAATTGCATTATTATTATCATGCTATGTACTATTTTTGACTATGCATTATTTTCTTCTTAAAGGAGAACTAATACCTCCTAATTATAACCTTCCCTTACCTGACTATGACCAGGAAATCCTAATGCTCCCTATGAATTCTGATCCTTGTGCCATTGTTCAAGAGATAACAGCTTCAATCAGTCCTGGATGTCAAGTTCATGGAGGCAGACATGACAGCTGCTGGCAGTATTTTCAAATTAAAGCTGGCAGTATGTATGAGTCTAATTAACCTTTTAAGGATCAGAGCTATGTGCAGAGCATTCCTGTGCAATGCAATGCACAACCCTCCGGCCCTTAAAGGGTCAAGAAGATGACAACGTGCAATGGTCAGAGTTTCAGGTCCCGGAGTCTTGCTAGGAACCGTCATGTCTTCTTCCATGGACAAAATATCCAAGACTGATTGAAGATGTTATGTCTTGAACAAAAGCACATGGCAAAATTCATAGGGATCATTAGGATTACCTGGTCATAGTAATATAAGTGGGGTATTAGGAGACATTAGTTGTTCTATAATTGACAACATATTCTCTGTAGGTGGACATGGGGGAGAGGTACTAAGGTGTGATAAAGAGGTGATAAAGTAGAGATGACTTCTGTGATTTAGCTTCTTCAATTCCTATGTTATTCTAAAGAGCCCATGCATTAAAATGATCAGGAGAGATCTTAGGCATGGGATCCATAGAATAGCACAGAAATTACAGAAGCACTATCACAGGAGAAGTCATTTCCACTATATCACCTCTTTTTCATACCTGGTAGCCTACACCTTTCTGTTGCTTATGACCCTATTCATATATTTCAGCAGATGTGTTGGCTTGTAAGGATTTTACTTGCTTCCTTCATTACTGGAGCTATACACAATGTGTTTCTAATCTCTAGAGATGAAGTCCTATGTGTGACCTTCTGTCTGGAAGTTGCGTCCTTCTATCTCTTTAATTATTTTAAGAAATAAAAAAAGATTAGAAGAGCAATCATTTTGCTAGTGTCTTGATCGTTGAAGCTAGGCTAGGTTCTTTAATTTCATGTGTGAGAAAGTGTGACCCCAGTGACTTTATGATAACTAACCAAAGTTACAGCTGCAGCAAAAAAGGAAGCAGGCTCCAAAATCAAAAGAAATTAACCACTATACGGCTGAATAGGGCTATGAGATATTACAACTGTGAATCTAGTTGTAAGACCAGACAGATAACAGAAGGGGACAATCTTCTTTGTATGAAAAGAATGAAAGCCCTTCCCCCCTTGACAAGTTTTTCAGCTTTTTCCCTTATCTTAATTGAAGATTGTCCCTCTCTGCAGTCTACCTGGGCACCTCCCTTCTGATGTGGCTGAACGGGGGGGGGGGATACTTTGCATGTGAATATCTCTTAAACCATAAAGGTCTGAGAGATAAGACTTATATCATGTTTTTTTAATGCCTACAAAATAAAATAAAGATAAAACGAAGTATTACTATCCCTTTAAAATCTGCTCATTGTATATGGTAATCTTAAGATAAGAGTTAAGTAGGCTCATGACCTCTATCTGTTGCAGTTTGTAAAAATAACTGTCATGCTCTGCATGGACAAGACTTCCATAATTAATTGAAGATGTTATCTCTGAACCAAGGCTCAAGAACAAAAGTCATAGGTGCCGTTCAGATTTTCTGGAAATAGTAAGGTAAGTGGAGTTGGTGTTCTCCTTATCCTGCTGTTCTGTACATCACATATACCCATCCTTGACTAAATAATTGCCACTATTATACATGTATTATTCAAACTGAATGGCACACTAAGGGCTGGAATCAATTGCAGGTGATGCATATGAGGCGCTGTTTGTTAAAAAAATAGATTGTCACACAAATATGTATTTAAGTGGGGAAGAGCGACCACAGTCAAAGATGGTTGCATGAGATGAGCGTGCTATCCACCACGGACATTTTTAAAATTCTTTACCAGTTATGCACTTCTTTCCTGAGATATTGTTAGATATCTACTAAACTGCCTTCTATGTTGGTATCTAAGAAGAAGAGCCAAAACATAAAGGGCAAAGACACACAAGAGAGATACAACAGGCACCTCCTTGTGTAACTTGTACATATATATATATATATATATATATATATATATATATATATATATATATATATATATATATATATATATATATATATATATATGCACACACACACACACAACATAGAACAGACCTGCGCTCCTCCATTCCTAGTGATAAATGTGCCCTGTGTCGGGCATGAGTGATATACTGAGTGAAACTGGGGATTTAGGGCTCGATTCAAATGTTGGCGTTAAAACCAACGTGAAGAAAAAAACTGCCTTCGCTCGTTAAGCAAGACCAGGTAACGTGAGATTCAAATCTTTGTTACCCAGAAGAGTTAACGAGCGACGGCCTACAAAACACACGAAGACTACAAAACTGGAGTCGCCAAATATTTGAACTCATCGACGACGCCAAATACACGATAAACGCGAGAAACGTCTCCAAAAAAAAACCAAACACGCGAAACGTCCAACGTGACCCAGTCTCAGCCAATCACAGCACCCCAAAGTATCAAGTTGAGTCGAATAAACTATAAATAGACCCAAAATCACCTACGCACCTTTGTCTGTTATCGAGTTCCCAAGAGCTAGATATCAGGACCCAAGGAGCGGAGGTTAGTTTTTCAGAGAAAGGGAGTTTAGGCGGCGCACACACACAGACAGGTAGAAGGAGAGTTTGGCAGCACACAAAGCGACACAATACACTTTTGAACATACAAATACACGCATCCAAACACACATACACACATACACATAGCCCATTTTTTTTTTTTGTAAAACACACACACACTTTTTTTCTTTATTTTGACAGTGTGAGTCTGTGAGTGCAAGTGAGTGACAGAGAGTGAGTGAGTGAGTGTGTGAGGGCCTGAGTGAGTGCCTGGGTGTGAGTGGGTGAGAGAGATGGAGAGGAGAGGAGAGAAGAGAGGGGTGGGGAGTGTAGGAGGATAGGAGGAGGAGATTCAGGGGGGCAACCCTGGTCAGGGTAGGGGAGGGAGAGGGAGATCTCTGGGGCGGAGGGGCAGCCACCCAAGACCAGGCACATCTAGTGCAGGGGCAGACACAGTGGGACGAGGGGTAGTCCCCCTGCACCACACACAGACAGGGCCAGTGCAGGCAGGGCTGGGGAGCCACAGCCAGGGCTCTCAACCAACCTCTGGGGGTGAGGAGGAGGAGAGGTTTAGAGAGCCCAAATACACAGAGGAGGAAAACCTGGTCCTCTGTGAGGCTGTGGTTGCCCACTACAGGTACCTCTTCCCCAAGGGGCCTAAAGCTGGCCTGTCAGCAAAGAGGAAGGCAGCCTGGAAGGAGGTTGTGGCTGCTGTGAATGCAGTGTCCTGCCGCAGCCGGACGTTGGATTCTGTGAAGAAAAGATGGGCAGACTGCAAGGCTAAGGTAAGACAGTAACATAGCAACACAGTAATCAATGTTGAGAAAAGACCTGTATACATCTAGTTCAACCCTTTTCCCATTTTTGTCTACCATTATGAAGGTGAAGAAGAAGATGGGCGAGCAGGCCTTGCACGCTGCTGGCACAGGGGGTGGTCCTCCCCTGCGGGTGGAATACAGCCAGTGGGAGGAGGCTGTGCGTCAGACCATCTCCTCCATCATGGTGTGTGGGATCCCTGGATGGAGTGACACCGGGGATGAAAGTAGCCTCCAGACCACTGGTAAGTGCATCAAGACCCACACACACACATCACACCAATCCTGACACCCACCAGGCAGAGGCCAACACAGTGACACATGGACAGCATTACACAACACAATTCAGTCACACAGCTTGGAGGGACGTCAAACAAGGACAGAATACATGACCAACCTAGCCTGAATGGTAATGGTCAAGTCCCTGTTGAACCCCCTTTATGCTGTCCAAAACGACATCATGCACAGCACAAAAACAATGCACAATGTCATGTGTCAGTCACAGATCCAACTGTTATGTGTATCACAATGTCATACACATAGTGACAAAGAGGTCAGCACACAACCCCTTGAATGCCACAGGGATAAGTAATTCGTTGGTTGACAATACATTGGCTAGTCCCTTGGCACCCAATGGGTTACCGGAGAATAGCAAGGAGGGGACTTGGTGTGTTTCCTATTGTATTGTTACTGCATGTCAGGGCTAGACGTTGTACATGTAGGTAGTTAGTCTAAGTGGAATAGTCAAGGTTCAGCTTTCTGCATCATATGTAGCCTGCAGAGTGGGGATGGCCAGGGGGCATTCCCCGCCATCCCCACTCTGCAGGACATATGTGATCCACAGGACTCAACCATGATGGGGGGGGGCATTCACTAGGATGTCAGAAAGAGGTGACAATGTGTACATGACAACTGCAGTGTCATCACACCTGAAATCCCTGTGTTGTTCTGTGGAGCCAGTGCACTGAGATCTAAACAACACGTGACATACCAGTGCTTAGGCTCCATAGCATAACAAACATGTGAAAAGGTAGAAACAACCTCCAATAGTACATTCTAACAATGCACTTGTTTGCTGTGTGTTAGGATTTTAGCGGTCCTGGGGTGTGTTTGTGTGTCCTCCAGCTGTTTGGGTTCCTGGGTTCCACAGATCATGTTGGTTGGCGTGCTTGGTGTGGTTATTCCTGCTGCCGACATCATTTACTGATTGATTGGCCTCTGTAGTCATGGGTCCTCACTGGTGCATTGCTGTGTTTAGAGGTCCTGGTGTGTTTGCTGTTGAGGCCTAGGTGAAGAATGTGCAGTGGGTTTGTGTCACTCAAGGTGTGATAGTTCAGTGTTGCTCACCACATGGATCCTGATGAATGGGGATAGCAAGGAGGTATATGCCTTGCCATCCCCATTGCTCAGGATACACATGATGACCAAATCACATCACTGCAGGTTACTGTAATCAATGTATGTGATCACGTCAAACCTAGCAAAGTGTGTTAGGATGGTAACCAATGCATTGCAAAGAAATGCAATGGATACCATCCTGCCACTCAACGGTTTGCGTGTCAGTGCAATAGTCTTGCAGCACTCCTGTCATAGTTCACATCACTGATTACATCATGTCATTTCCCCACACAGCACACCAGACAGCAGGAGCAGAGGACACAGGAGGTTCCTCCACTGAGGAGGCCAGCACCTCCAGTGCACCACCACCACCACCACCACACCAGCAGCAGTGGCAGCAGCAGTGGCCCCAGCATGGCCCCCAAGGCCCACCGCACCACCAGCAGCAGTGGCAGCAGCAGTGGCCCCAGCATGGCCCCCAAGGCCCACCGCACCACCAGCAGCAGTGGCAGCAGCAGTGGCCCCAGCATGGCCCCCAAGGCCCACCGCACCACCAGCAGCAGTGGCCATACCATGGCCCCCAGGCTTCACCCCACCAGCAGCAGCAGCAGCAGCAGCAGTGGCCACAGCATGGCCCCCAGGCTTCACCCCACCAGCAGCAGCAGCAGCAGCAGCAGTGGCCACAGCATGGCCCCCAGGCTTCACCCCACCAGCAGCAGCAGCAGCAGCAGCAGTGGCCACAGCATGGCCCCCAGGCTTCACCCCACCAGCAGCAGCAGCAGCAGCAGCAGTGGCCACAGCATGGCCCCCAGGCCCCACCTCCCACAGTCCAGCACCGGTACACTCCCCTGCAGGATGTGCCGACAGCCATGGGGAGGCACCGGATGCCCGACATCGTGGGGATGCCACAGCATGGGCCACTGCAGGCAGCCACCAGGCCACAGCCGCGGGACAGTAGCCAGTGGCCTATGGACTATGAACACTTTGGCCTCATTGGCCAGCCACAACGGCCACAGGCCCTGGTGGTGGTCACCACACCATCCCCGCCCCAACACACAACACCCCCACAAACCATGCTAGCCACACATATGGCAGTTGTGACATCCCCAGGGGGTCACTCATCTGGGGATGCAGTGATGGGCTCCCCATGCTCCCTCCACATCCGGACCCATGGGTCCACCCCATCTCCCCCAACACCTGTGGTGGAGCCACAGGACAGCCAGAGGGCATCCCCACCACTGTCCCGTTCCCCCTCCACACCACACACTCCTGACAACACCATGGTGATGGATCAGGAGTGTCTGGTACTCCAAAGGAGGCAACTCAGGGTGGCCAGGAGGTGTGCCTGCTCACTCAACAGGCTTGAGCAACATATGGCACACCTCCTGGACAGCATGAGGGCACTGGAGGCCCATCACGTTACTCTCAGCAACCACCTGGTCACCCACACCAACAGGGTGACAGCTTCAATTGACCAGGTGGTTGCTGAGCTCCGTGAGAGTAACAGGCTGGAGACCATCCGCCAGGCCCAGGCCTCCAGTTCCAGTGCCTCAACCCCTGCCAGCACTCCACCAGTGGCACCCCCAGCCCCCAGAACCACTAGAGCCTCACGGCATCAAGTGCAGGAAGCCACCCCTGCAGCCCCGCCCAAAGCACACCCCAAAAAAAGAAAATAAATGTGCAGTTGTTGCTTGAGAACATATCAATGTCTGTGTTTTATTCAGATGATACAGTTAGAGGGGCAGAGTTGTCTCCAATGCATTGCAAAGCTATGCATTGAACTCAACTCATGCACATCTAACATGGGGGTCAAGTAATGAGTTGTCTCCAATGCATTGCAAAGCTATGCATTGAACACAACTCATGCACAATGAATGGTGTCACAAGCTTTTACAGCAGGGTGAACACACACATCACAATCAGACATGTTTGTCCAAGTTCAACTCACAGACATCTGAAAGCCGAACAACATCAGGGTGTTGTTCCATGATGTGACTTGAACTTAAACAACATGAACACATTAGATATCTCAACAGATAAACCACATGATCACAATTAAGGGGATAGTAATGCTTAGGATGTGTCCAAACATATGTAGTTGGGTTCACCCCCCTGATTGAAAAAGGGAACAACCACTGCTGAAAGGTGTTTCATTCCAAGGTTTTCCCAGCTCAACACTTGAAGTCATATAACAAATATCCCAGTGGCCTGAAGGTGTCAAATGGCACTGTGACTACATCATCCTATGGGGATCCATGGTGCAGGGACCGGAGCTGTCCATTGGATGGTGTAGTAACAGTGCCATTTGACACTTTCAGGCCACTGGGATATTCAATCTATGAATGTAAACTTGGAGTTGGAACAACTTTTGAATTCCACACCTGTCAGCAGTGGGAGATCACTTGTTTCACTCAGGGTGATAAACTCTACTGCATGGATTTTCAAACATTCAATGTATTACTATCATCTTTTCAAAGAACATGAAGAGGGAGAAGTAATCAATGACACAAGATAGATAGTTATATACGATCATATGTTTTATTGATATCAACACTAACAAACAGATGATCCTCATGGATGTGGAGTAAACATGTCACCGGAACAAACTTCTGGACCATATTAAATCATGGCCTGGATGCCTGCAGAGGGTGGAAACAAGATTGAAGGTGCACTATGAACACAACAGTCATGCTATTCCTTTGCCATCATATTTTCTTTCTCTCTCTCATATAAATATTTATATATATATATATATATATATATATGGTGTGTTGTCCATGAACAGTCATGTGGGTTATGATGGACTAATGGTAAGGTGTGTGTTATCCAGGTAATTATTTTCTGGTGTGTGGTTAGTGGTGTGATGTGTTGTAAGTGGTATGTACCTGCCAGGTGTGTGTTTCGTCTCCATGGACTGCTGAGGTTACATAGGTGAGCTTGACATGTTGTTGGAGTGACAGATGTGCATGTGGTGTTGTGTGTTAACCCCTGTTGTTCGGAGGTGATTTTGGATGGCTTATGTTGTGCTGCTTTGTGTTCCCCTGGTCCCTGTTGGGTTGCTTGATTCTTATGGTTTGTCTGTGTAGGGCGGTGGTTCCCAACCAGGGTGCATTCCTCCCAACATTTCAAATGGCGAAAGAGGGACACTTCTGTTTTAGGTGGCGTTTCTGGGGGCACGTCTGGTAGGTGAGGCATTGCCAAGAATATTTAAGTTATTTCTTGACCCATCTGCACCTCTTTGTTTAACTGATGGATGATTTAGAAAAAGAACAAAGTATTTTAGTTGCCCATATTACTGGATAAACACATATACTGACAATTAACAACACATTTATGTATGTTTTATTGCTGTGGACCAATGTAATACACATCACTCATTCTGATGTCCGAAAAAGTGGGACAAAAGGGTAGAAAAGAGGGACAGAGGGATTTGGATCTCCAAGAGGGACTGTCCCTCCTAAGAAGGGACACTTGGGAGGTATGAGGGTGTCATGTGATGTTGATGCCCCATGTGCACCAGCTCAGGATGCATCACTTTTCCCATGTTGCTATGTTCTGCACTGGTGATTGGTAATATTGACTTTACACATTTTTGGGGGGATGTGTGTATGGGACATTTGAAGCACTATTCCTCCTCATTGCCATTGACAAAGTGGTACCTGATGCTGGACATATGTTTTTTTTTATTTGGGTATTCCCTTGTGCCCGCTTCCTCCAATATCTCTCCTCTCCTCACGCGTTGGCATTGTGCCAACGCGTCTGCGAATTTTAGAATAGGCGACGCCAGGCAGGGGACAATGGCGACGTGTGAGGAGAGGAGAGGTATTGGAGGAAGCGGGCATCAAATACAAGCCTGCCACCCGCTTCCTCCGATGTCTCTCTTGTCCCCAGCCTTTTCTTATGCTGCGGGCTTCACAGCCACCCGTAGCAATGGCACTTTTATGAATGAAGGGAAGCGCTGCAGTCAGAGTGCAGCCTGCTTCCTTAATTGTATTTTAACCCTTTGAGTGCCAGTGTGGAATGCAGCGCACGCCTTTGCAATGCGTTGCATACCACTCTGGCACTCAAGGGGTTAATAATGTCCTACTTACTGTGTCCCATTGTTATTTGTGTGTTTGCTTCACTCTGCATTGGAAGGAGAGTGGAGCAAAAATAATGATAGCAATGGGACACAGGTGGTGGGCATTACAAATGAATGGATCTAAGTCAATCTACGTTTCATGATAGTATTTATATTATACAATGTATGTAACACACCCACTCACACACATACAGGCATACCTTGCCTAATAACCCTTTGGGAACCAGAGGGCTGGGAGACATGCTATGCAATGCTTTCCTACCTCTCTGGTAATCAAAGGGTTGATTGTGGAGTAAAAGACAGATTTGTCCACTACATGGAAGTCCATGAGGTGGATGTGGATGGGGTTAGTATGTCCCATATATGCAATATATGTGACATATTAAGGGGTGTGTGGAAGGGGGCATTGTGTAGTGCTTGGTGTACTAGTTTTCTTTATTGTAACCCTTTGAATGTCACAGGGGTGAGCAGTACACATCCCTATGGCATTCAAAGCTGTCTATGGTGCTGAAAGCCATCTCTGTGTTCCCCTAGTAGCTGGGTAGGGAAAAGCACAGAGAATGCTGTTCAGAACTGGAGACGTGGGTTTTTTAACACTGCCTCCTGTGCTATTCGCCAAAAAAAGTAGGCGTTAGATTTCTGGCGTGAAATGTTGCAATTTAACTCGCGTTAGCCCTAACTCCAACATTTGAATCGCTTTTGGCGTCGCTTGTACATTATCCTCTATGGGTGAGATCTTGCTGTTCTGGCGACGGGCGACGTCTGTTTCAGAACTGGCGTCGCTTGTTTCTAGTAGAACATTTGCATTGCTCAGTTGACGTTAAAAGCAGCGTCGCCAGTTTTTTCTGGCGACGCCAACATTTGAATCGAGCCCTTAGTCCCCAAGGTTTTTTGACCCAAAAAAGGGTTAAGCTTGCCACCTCGCCATGGTACCCCATAATTAAGGGCAAGTCTTACTCTAAAACTCCTAAAGTACCCTATCTAAATTAAAAACAACCCTGAATAAAATGAACAATACATGGTTAAAAATTAGGGGTTTTTGTAACACAATGACAAACAAACATGAAGGTTAAAAAGGAGAGAGAGTAGACTTGTCTGGTGACAACTGTGAGGAGTGGGTACCAGAAAGGCACTGAATTATCAGTTACCCTTATAGATAAAATTACCCCACCCCCACAGGTCACATGGGACAAAATGTTGCCGAAAGACAAGGGAAAATTTAAAGGCAAACTTACTTAAAGGCAAAGATAAGTAAAGGGAAGATATGAATGTGATAAATGTTTGTGCTAATAAGATGGTATAAAAGTGTGAAAGCAGCTAAGTGAATATAGGAGAAAATAAAAACAGAAACCAACAGCACTAACACCTTAACCCCTTAAAGACTACGTGACGTACTATGACCGTCACGGTCCTTATACCCTTACGAACCGGTGACGGTCATAGCACGTCACGTACTTTTTACTTACAACGCTCTACCGGGAGCTCTGTAAGTAAAAATGGGGCTTAAATTGACCGTTCCAAGACCGGACCGATCGCTCTTAGGCCTCAAATCAGCGCACCGGTACGTGTAACAGGTCACGTGTACTGGCATGTCGACAAGGATCAAAGCGGTCCTTAAGGGAAGGTAACTTAATGGGTTAAAATATACCAGTGTTGAATATAATAAAAAAAGAATTGTATAGAAAGAGGTAAAGTGTGCAGCAAGGAATGAGGGGGTTCTCCCAACCCCCAAATATGGGACAGAAGCCCATAGTGCAAAAAAGCACCATAGAACAGACCTGCGCTCCTCCATTCCTAGCGATAAATGTGCTCTGTGTCGGGCATGAGTGATATACTGAGTGAAACTATGGGGATTTAGTTCCCAAAGTTTTTTGGCACAAAAAAGAAAGGTTTAAGCTTGCCACCTTGCCACGGTACCCCATAATTAATGGCAAGTCCTACTCTAAAACTCCTAAAGTACCCCATCTAAATTGTAAAACAATCCTGAAGAAAATGAAGTTACCTTTATAGGTAAAATTACCTCACCCCCACAGGTCACATGAGGAGAAAATGTTGCCGAAAGACAAGACTAAATCCCCATATTTTCACTCAGTATATTACTCATGCCTGACACAGGGCACATTTATCACTAGGAATGGAGGAGCGCGGGTATGTTCTGTGTTGTTTGTTTGCACTATGGGCTTCTGTCCCATATTTTGGGGTTAGGAAAACCCCCTCATTCCTTCGAAGTATCAGCCACAGCATGGGCAGTCTCTACTGTGCATGACTGCTCCAGGACTGGCTGCCACTGTATCAGCCGCAGAGCGGGCAGTCTCTACTGTGCATGACTGCTCCAGGACTGGCTGCCACTGTATCAGCCGCAGAGCGGGCAGTCTCTACTGTGCATGACTGCTCCAGGACTGGCTGCCACTGTATCAGCCGCAGAGCGGGCAGTCTCTACTGTGAATGACTGCCCCTCAACAGGATGCCACTGTATCAGCCACGGGCCTGGCAGTCTCTACTGTGCATGAATGCCCCACAACAGGCTGCCACTGTATCAGCCACGATGTGGGCCGTCTCTACTGTGCATGACTGCCCCACGACCGGCTGGCACTGTGGCCCGTATACACGGGCTCTTCAACTAGTTAATTTATATTAAAGTTATTGTATATGAGTATATATCTTGTCTATACAAATCCAACTGTATTGTCTTTACACCATTGTGATACATAGAATATATCTCCATAGTCTAAAAATCTTTGACTGGTCTTAGCACCACTGACATCTGTTTTTATAAATAAATAAATAATACAGGAATCTACTAGAGATGCCCGCTGTACAATTATCACTAAGTGGAATGCCAAAGACATTTATAAAAGTTATTGTAGGATTATGTAACCCCTCCGGTGCCAGCTGGACACACTGCAAGAGTTTAACAATCAAAATCATGTATATATATATGTTTATACATGTAAATAATTCAACACACATCATACATGATAAAGGATACATATTTTAGTGTTATAAATGTTAAAAATTGTCCGAGCAGCAGAAAAGAAACACAGGCACCACAACAATGTGTAGAGCCATTTGTTTAACCGATGTCCAGACTACATTATCCAATGTCATTCTTAATCATAAGGAACAGAACCCAATCTGACAGGATCTGCCTCCAAACGATATGAAAAATATATGTATAAAATATATATAAAAAATAAAATACATAAAGGGGGCGTACATGATGGACCATATTATATTATGTAACCCTCAACATTAAAACTATATAGTACTCATAAGTGCTTCTTTATAAAGTAATATGTGTACAAATAAAAATTAAAATGATAAATAATAACAAAATAAGAAACCATGTGAAAAATGTAAAAATGAATAAAGCTGTGTTATATTGTTCTGACTAGACATCAGAAGCAAGCTAAAATATAAAATATTGATAAAAAACAGTTAGAATTTCTCTACCTGTATCATCCTGAAGGGGTTCTTGTGTTATTATAGGCATTCGACAATTAGTAGATCCCAAGGCCTTCTTAGCAAAGTACCTCTTGAGAGATAGCTTATGTACAAAGCTATTGAGATCCACAAATAAATCAAATAGTTCTGGTTGGGTGGAGGGACAAAAAAGAAAAACCTTTAGACAAAAGTGATCATTCAGCCTCATTAGGAGGATGACTAGATACATTACTGACGTTATTAGTTACTGAGGTGTTTCTCCTAATTTTTTCCTTTTGTGAGCCATTACCTCTACATCCCCTTGGCTTGGTCTTTTTATGGATTGCTCCTCTTTTAAGGGGAAGAATCTGTTGTGATTGCCCCATCACTGGAAATCCACTGGGGGTGCGATTTGTGGTCCTATGTCCAAAAAAAGAGGAGGAAGATGAAGAAGAAGCCAAAGAGCTACCCAAATCTGTGGCCTTAACTGACTGAAATGGATAGCACTTATAGCCTTCATTAGTTCTAGTTATGCAAGAATTATTGGGGGCGTGTGAAGAATACAAATTAAAATTAGCATTAACATAGTTCTCTCTCAAACCTTTATCTGAAGTTGTTTGAATATTCAGCTAATTTGTTACTGGCATGATGTTCTGATTAGGAACCAAATTTCTACAGTCTCTCTCATAACTTTTAGGTCCAGTAGAAGTCCTCTCATAACTTTTAGGTCCATTGGAGATAGTTCTTGTGGTTTCGATCTTAGGACGGGGATTAACCTTTCTGTCCCGTTTTCAAACCTGATTATTTCTATACTCCCCCTCATCTCTTAGTAATTTCTTTTTCTTCCTTTTAATTTGATAGCCACCTACATTTTTATTTTTATGTTTTTCTGAAGCAACAACATTCTAGCTGTCTTTGTATTTATTTAAATCTTGAATTTTGGATTATATATCCTTTCTGATTATACTGATCTTACTTTCTCTACACATAATCAGTAGCTGCATAAGAAAATTGGTATAGCTATCTAAAAAGTTATACCAATTGGTTACAAACATTGGATCATTCTTAAAAGTGGGCAATAAGCCAACACGTAACCCCTCTGTATCATCCGAGCGCCCAGATATTTCTTAAGGTTTTCTGCATCCCACCAATAATTACATTCAATTTTCAAAAGATTCTACAATTCGTAAAACAATTTGTTAATGTCCTGTAAGATTTGCTGACAAATTTACTCACATTACCAACATGAAACTCATTACTGAGACATGATCTAATGTCAGACAGAACCTTATAGAAGTGCATCACAAAAAGACAAAACAAAATACAACAAACACTATAATAGTCCAGCAGTATATATAGTGGTGATGATGGTGATCTTAAAGGGATAGTAATACTTTATTATTACTATCCCGCATATTGTAGATATTTGCAAAATAATTTAATAGCCCCCAGGTTCATGTCTCAAACCTTTATGGTTTGAGAGATAACCGAAGGCAAAGTTCCCCCCTCCCTCCCCCTTCCCTGAAGTTGGTGCATCTGCTACCCTGTAGGTAGCGTTGCTAGTTGCCTCCATACTATGCGATCCCTTGGTCTCCGGGCACTACCTAGCCAGTACAACTACCTTGCTGGTAGAGTTGTTTGTTGCCTCCGCACTGTGCAATCCAATTGCCCCAGGGCTTGTAGTGTTACCTATTTCACTATACCAGTTGCCTCCTGGAACACTACTTTTGTGCGCTCCCTGCTGTCTCTCTCTGGGTTTGCACTGTGCTACTGCAATTACATATTTGGCAGCTTCCTAGTGTACCTCTGCTGTGTGGCCTTCGTTTGGTACCTTGCTGTACGTTACTGTGCACTATCAGCTACATCTCTCTCAGGAAGTTGTCCGGGTACTCTCTGTTACTATTCTTGGCATTCCAGGTGATAGCCAAGTCTGGCTCGGTACCCATGTTATCTATTATCCAATTGCAGTTCAGTGTCAACTTGAGTAGTGGACTACACTGTCCATACGTCTGTCTACCCAAGGGTGAGGAAGTGTTCGCTCCTATTATCATTCATATTATTTCTATTACTACAATTATTTTCTTCAATAAACTGGTTAAACTTACTTGTACTGTGTTGTGTGATTATTTACCTGAGTTACCGTGACAAACTAGTTCAGTAATTGAACAAATAAATCGAAAGTCTAACATGTTTCACAGTGTTAGCCCACTGTTTTATCAAAGACAAGGATCAAACAAGAGCAACCAACAAAGAGGACTGTTAAACAGCAGTTTGACATTATCTGATTGGTTGATCAGCAGAGTTCATCTGTGATCGAACGGAAAGCGCCCAGGATCAAAAGATGTATTGTTTAACTATTTATGTATGTTGGATTGTTTTACCTGCTAGGTGCAACTGGTGGGCATCGGAGAGGTTAACAATCCCAGAAATAGTTTTATTTCTCATTTATGTTTAGCATGATGATGCTTACCAGGCGGGCAGCCGGGGAGGTTAATAACCTTTTAGCTGCTCCTCTGGGCTTTGCATCTACCTATCAGTATATTTAACTTGTATTTTATCATGTGTTATTGGATGTAGAGACACTATACTGGTCTCTTGATCATCTATGCTCATCTTTTGATCCTGGGCACTTTCCGTCCGATCACAGATGGACTCACCTGCTCAACCAATTGGATAGTGCCAATCCAATCAAGTAATCAGATAGTGCCTTATGTTGGGTTTAGTTGGCCGGTACTTAGATATGTATTTAATGGGGTTTTGAACATATATTGGGAGGGGACAACCAACTAAACTGGGTCGTGGGAGGAAAAGGTACTGAGGGGATCGCCACCACTTCACCTCCCTGTGTATGCATATGTATTGTGATTCTTATCAGTCATTTTTGTTCTTGTACTGGGATCATAGCAACAGCTTTGTGGCCTGCAGATTTTCTTTATGTGGATGTTCCATTGTGCTCCAGGCGTGGCTATGCATTATAGGAAATGCTCTTCTAACTTGAGATCTATATGGAGATATAGAGAAGAGAGGGGCTTAAGGAAAGGGGGTGCATGGTAGATGGCGAGAGTGGAGATTTAGATGTATGTTAAAGGATACAGGATTGTAATGGGTGATTATATAAACTATCACCTTACAACAAGTCCCTCTGGTGCTGGTTATACCTGTTATAAAATTCTGGATATATGGGCTTCTATTCTTGTTTTGTTTTTTTCTTATATATCCCCCAAGGTCTCCAAGGCCACCTTTGTGAGTGTTACTGCTAGATTGCTTGCATTAACAGGATCTGGCCCTCCAGCAGAAGAAAAGTGTGTTTGTAGCTACATTCTGGTCTACTGCTTTTATTTTCTGTTCCTACTTTCCTTCCTACTTTTCTTTACTTCTTCCAAAGGATCTGGGCCCGTGTACTGGAGATGACGTGTGGATTGCATCAGGGAGGCACGTGTGGGCCTGGAGGACATATATAACTTTACTAAACGTTTCTCTTCCTATATATGACTCTGGGTACTCATAAGTGAAGCTTTATAGGGCATCCAGTCTGCCTACATTGTTAGAATGGTATCAATTGTATCTGAAAGACTGGATTAAATTGTTAAGATCTTTGTCCTGATTTATGACTTACAACGTTTACTATGGTTGGGGGCTTATGCTCAGACAGAAGAGATACAAGATCACCCCAAATTAAACTACTTATCCAAGATCTGGCACATGGTCAACAGGGAGCAAAGTTTTGCCCCCTATTCATTACCTTTTCTAACTACATATATTTAGAGAGAGAGAGATATTACATTTGCAGCCCTTTTGCTTTATGGAAGGAGTTGAAGCTTACTCTTTGGAGCACCTTATATTAGACAACCAATTTTGCCTTTTAACTCCTTGGGCCATAAATATAACCTTCACTATTGGCAAATATGTCAGTATGACAGTAACATAGTTGATGAGGCTGAAAAAAAGATATGTGTCTATCAAGTTCAGTAGAGGTAGAATTATACTTGCATCCCACGCATCTATACCCTTTTTTATGCAGGATAGTACCCTATTTGCTCTTGCAGCAGCTGAGTGGCACTTCACACTGCTGTGAAGTCTATCATTTATCAGTACTCCTAAATCCTTCTCTGAGGATTCCGCAAGTAGTTTTCCATTTAGTATATGTGTAGCATGTTTGTTTCTTCAGCCCAAATGCATAATCTTACATTTATCTACATTAAACCTCATCTGCCACTTTTATGCCCACTCAGTTTAGCTAAATACTTCTGCAGAGAAAAAACATATTACTCTGTATGTGTTATCAGCAAAGACTGAGATTGAGACTTGATTTTCAATTCCCATTAATAAACAAATTAAAAAGCATTGGGCCCAGGACTGAACCCTGTAGCACCCCACTTAAAACTTTAGACCAACTTGAAAATGTTCCATTTATAAGAACTCTCTGCCATCTATCATTTAACCAGACCAGTTCTCTATCCATGCATAGATATCACCTCCCAAACTGAAGAATTTTCATTTATGCAGTAACCTATTGTGAGACACAGTAGCAAAGACTTTTGCAAAATCCAAGTATACTACATCATCAGCAATTCCCTTGTCCAAATTACATTTTTGTAATATGCAAGTAAATTAGTTTCACAAGATCTATTCTTCAGACAACCATGGAGGCTCCTAATAATTATATTGTTGGTCTTCACATAGTTCTGAATACTGTCGGTTAGTAACCCTTCTAATATCTTACCCACTATGAAAGTCATCCAATCAATATTAAGTATGATGGTCTTGATATTACTGAACTAAGTTCCTTATGTACTACACTGTAAGCTCTCATGAGCAGGTCCTTCTGATCCTTCTGTTTTCCATGTTCATTTTGTACTATTTAATATCTATGTATGTCTATTTCCTATTGTACAGTGCTGCAGAATAAGTTGGTGCTATATAAAGTACAATAATATGTATAATACCCTTGGGTGTATACCATCAGGTCTCAGCGCTTTCACCATGATATTTTCCAGTCTCTTTTAGACTTTGTCCTCAGTAAGCCATGTACATGATGGAGGAAATTCTGCGGTTTTGTCTGTTTGCCTATAGCCTGCCATTGTTGCTTCCTTTGTATATAAAGAAGAAAAGTATGTGTTAAGGTGTCAGCCATAGCCTTATCCTCAATAATCAATTCACCTGTCTTAAGAGGAACAATATCAACCTTAATCTTTTTGTTATTTGTATTTAGGATTGTTCTGGCTCTCTTTGGCAATACTACTTTCATTTTCAATTTTAGCTAGCATAATTGCTTATTTGCAGATGTTATTACATTCTTTATATTTTTTAAATGATGCATCTGACCCTTTAAAAGCCTGCTTCTTATTTCTAATTTCTGCATACCTATTTATTAAGCCACACTGTTCTTAATTTACTCCTCTTGTACTTATTCCCCAGTGATATATATTGATGCGTATATTTATCTAAGAGCATTTTAAACAAATAACATGATTTTTTAGCATTTTTATCTGTGAAGATGACATCCTACTGAATATCCTTTAATGCCTTAGTGACCGGCAACGTGCCATGATAGTTACCAGTGGATTTGCGTTAAGGACCCTTGACGGTCCTGGCACATCACTGAATTATGGGATGGCAGCACGGCTATATATAAATATATATATAAATATCTTTTAAAGTGTTGGTGTTCTTCAGAGGCAAACAAGAGGACTGTATAGGATTAATTCTGGCCTTGCTGACTGATACCAGCGACATTAAAGGATGAGGCTTTCATAAGCATATAAACAAAATTATTAGCTTTTCTAGTAGTGGAATAAACAGTCTCTCTACAATTGCAAGGCCTTTAAAGCAAAGTTAGTTGAAAGCAAAACACATGTGTTTATGTCCTATAGTTAAGCTTTAGTCCTTGTAATAAAAAGTCTCCAGTGTATAAAGAACACAATGAACCTTAACGGTACTCATGGGGTTAACACAGGATCTGGATGAAAACTTTTTTGCAGAGGAGTCTGTGTGCAGTCCTCAGACAGGGGATTTCTGGTCAGTGCACACACACACACATGGTTACTTGCAAGACATTACACAACAAGTTGTATCAGAATCCCATCAGGGCATTGCACAGTAAAGTGTATGAGAAGCTCTGGAGAACATTGCACAGCAAGGTATATATGAATCTGTGCAAGACATTGCATAGCAAGGTGTGTGCTCTGACCTAGAACTCTGCCTATCTGAGAATAATCCAGACCCTGTTTTAACCCTGCTGAAAGGTTGCTTACATTGCGTATGCTGTAGACTGCTTAACCTCTCCGATGACTGAAACTTACCTAAAGGACATAAACACAAGTCTGTTGCTTCCAGCTTACTTTTGCTTTAATGGCTTTACTATTGCAGACAGACTGTTTATTGCACTATTGGAAAATCCATTTATTTTGTTTACATGCTGAAGAAAGGCTGTTCCTTCAGTGCTGCTTGTCAGAAAGGAACACATAAATTCTCATTTTGGTTCAACACAGTTCCGGTGTTTGCCTCTGAAAAACAACATTGTAACAAACCTATATTTATTTGGGCTTGGAATGACTGTGTGTCCTTATTTTCATGCTACTGCATAGAATTTTGAGAACGCAGTAGAAATGCTGTAAATTACGTGTTCCTTTGCTGTATACAGTTTTTGTTCTATATAGGTGCCATGTCCTGTATATTTAAGGGATGTTTGCCCTTTTTTTTTGCTCTGAGATCAATGTGCATTGTGCAGCCCCTAAAATAGCCCTATCAGCCATTCAAGTCTCAGTCAGAAATTTTGTGGGTTGGGCATGGAGCCTCCATAGACCCAGCTTTAACCGTGCGAGTATCAGAGAATTGGGCTATTTCTTACACCCAGGCCAGACACATTTTCAGCATTTTTTCCTACCCTTTTTAATTATGATTCCCGCTGGTAACTTTCTAGTTACCGATAGAAAAAAAAAAAAAAATATATATATATATATATATATATATATATATATATATGCTATGATGTCATAGATACAAAAAAATTTAAATATTAGTTTTTTGCTACAATCACACATTATATCTAGGGATGGGCGAAACTTTCCGCCTCAAACTGATATCGCCGAAAAATGACACTTTCCGCTTGGTGAAAAATTTCCTGTGAAAGCTGCAGATTTTCTGCTTTTTTCACCCATTGAAATCAGTGGGAACACAGAAGTTACATACAACACATTACAAATAATATTTTATTTCCCAAAGGCATTGTATAAAGGGGCATGAGGGTGCCTGTGTTGGTGGGGTGTGAGGAAAGAATCAGTTGAACAGGGAATGTTTTTGGGGAGTTGTTTACTGGGATTGGGGGGCACTTAATAAAAAAGAAATCCTAAATAAAATTCAAGAAAATAAAAACCATAAAACATGGTATAAAGGGGTCTGAGGAGGGTGCCTGTGTTGGTGAATGAATGAATGAATCATTTGAAAAGGGAATTTTTTTGGGGGAGGCTTTCTTGACTGCTACTGGGGGGGACAGTTAATAAAAAAATAAATCAATAAAATAAAATAAGACATTTGTATTTAAAGTGACAGAGACAGGAACCCCCTGACATAAGCTGCCACTGGGGTGGACTGATACTTAACTTCGTAGGACTTAGACTTATTAGAAGCCAGAGCCTGGAAGAAACAATGATTTGTAGGGCTTATGCTAGCTTGGCACAAGCCCTAAGCAAACATTGATTTGTAGGACTTAAGCTAGTTTGGCACAAGCCCTCAGGAAACATTGATTTGTAGGACTTAGGCTTGTTAAAAACAACCCCCCAAAAAATAGGATTTAAGTCTTACCTGTTAAATCCTTTTCTCTTAGTCCATACAGGTTACTGGTAACTTTGGGTAGGCGATCTGCCCCTTTAATTGTAGGCAGGAACAGTACCAGAATTGTATGCAGGGGGTGAAGCCTACCTTCCCTCCTTGGCTGCAGCTAGCCAACCAGCTCCAGAAAGATTTGAGACACTAACTACTGACTAGATAGTGGAAGGGAAAGAAGACTCCTTTGAGCATGACCCCAAAGGACCCCCACAGTCTGCCACAGGAGAGCCAAGCATGGTCCCTTGAGAGGGTGGGAGACCAGTAACCTGTATGGACTAAGAGAAAAGGATTTAACAGGTAAGACTAAAATCCTCTTTTCTCTGTAGTCCAATACCAGTTACTGGTAACTTTGGGATGTCCAACCATTGAATTTCCCAGAAGTGGGAAGGAAGGCAAGGACCAGGCGCAAGGCCCCCAAAGTCACCATATCAGATATGAACCATCAGATCAGATAGCCCAACAAAACAATGAAGTGTCAACGGACACTGAACAAGGGTAACAACACCCCAAACTGTTACACAGCACACTGAACTAGAGCCAACAGGTCTCAAAAGTGAAGGATGCACCAACAACCAAAGAAGATCCTAGACAGGCAAGACTGCCTCCAGGATTTTTCTCCCAAAGCTGGCTTCAGCCAATGCCAGCACATCAACAGGGTAGTGCTTTGAAATGGTGTGTACAGACGATCAAGTTGCACGACTGATCAGCAGAGGGCTGATTCTTGTAAGCCCAAGAAGCTCCAATAGATCGCGTAGAATGAACTGTGATCCAAAAGGGGACAGGCTTCTTCCTCAGCTCTTAAGCCTTACGAATATAGAACTTGATCCAAGAAGAAATAGTCACTTTGGATGCAGGTCTTCCTGCCCTTGGACCCTCAGGAATGACAAACAGCACGTCAGATTGCCTGATAGACTCAATGAGATGTACATAAAACTTGAGGCAAAGCACCACATCCAACAAGTGGAGATCCCTCCCCTTGTCATAGATGGGGTGAGGGCAGAAAGAAGGCACCACAATCTCTTGATTGGTGTGGAACTCTGAAACCACCTTCGGGAAGAAATTCTGAACCTTCCTGTTGTGTCTTGTCGCCATCAGGTCGATTAAAGGAAGACCCCACTTCTGAACAATGAGGGTGAACACCTCTGGGTGCAGTTCCCACTCTCCGCTGTCCACTGTGTGTCAACTGAGGAAGTCCACCATGACATTGTCTATGCCAGGAATGTGCACTGCGCATATAGCAGGAACGTGTTCTTCTGCCCAGGACAAAATAGCCTTGACCTCTAACCAAGTGGCGAGACTTCTTTTTCCGCCCTGCTTGTTGATGTAACCCACAGCTATAGTGTTGTCGGACTGTACCCAGACTGGACAGTCTTCCAGCTGAGATGTCCAATGACGAATGGCATGAAATATCACCCAAAGCTCCAACACGTTGATGGGAAGGAGAGATTCCTCTGGAGAGCACTGACTCTGAGCACTCAGGCGACCCAGGACCGCTCCCCAGCCGGAAAGGCTGGCATCCGTCATCACCGTGGTCCATAAGGATACCAGGAAGGACTTGCCCTTCAACAGATTGGAGAGGTTGAGCCACCACAGCAAACTCAGTTCCACATGAAGAGGGAGGGACACTGACATCTTTAGAAGGTCTGGCTGACCCTTGCACACCTGGATCACAAACTTCTGGAGTTCTCTAGTGTGTGCCATGGCAAACAGGACCGCTTCTATGGTGGAGATGAATTTCCCCACTAGAGAGGACAGCTTCTTGGCTGGAACTGGATCTTGAGCCAGAACCGCAGAAACCCTGTGGGCAATCTGGTGAGCTACCTTGTCAGTGAGAAACACCATGCTCTTCTGAGTGTCGAAGAGAAGGCCCAGGAAGACCAGATGCTGGAATGGGACAAGATCTGACTTGTCCATGTTGATGATCCACCCGTGATGGGTGAGAGCGTGAACGCATATCTGAACCTGCTGATGAAGAAGTTCCGCAGAGGGAGCTTTCAGAAGCAGGTCGTCCATGTATGGAGTAACTCTGATGCCGTCCTGGTGGAGGACGGACACTAAAGCTCCCAGGATACTGTTGAAAACTTGAGGAGCTGTAGTCAGACCAAAGGGAAGAGCTGAAAAGTGAAAGTGCCCTTGGTCTCAGGAAAATCTGAGATACTGCCGGCTCTCTGGATGAATGGCGATGTGTAAATGCGCATCCTGAAGATCCAGAGAAGCAAGGGATTCCCCCGGGGACATAGCAGACTGAGCCCTCCAACACACTAGAAACATGAACCGGATGATAGAGCCAGGGCAGACAATAAAAATGAGCCATCTCTGAAGTCTCTAGGTGCAGCGGTTGCAGGGATATGTCCCAAACTGCACAGTCCCATAGGAGTGAATGGAGCAATGGCGCCTATGCGGTAAAGCGCATGGAACTCAAATTTTTTTATTTTTATTATTATTAATGCACTGGGACATTCAGAGGCAAATTGGAATCAGGTCCACTAAGTTTGCTGTCCTGCTTATGCCGTTTTTGAATCTGGATACGCAGCGCATGTGTCCAAGTGAAAAACAGTGATGGGATTCCTGTGACTGGCTGAGATCCAACACTAAGGAAATACCTAATACTTGTATCATTTTGTGGCTTCTCACAAAGTTACATCATTGGGGCAATTTGAAAATAAAGTATCCAGTAAGTGCAACTATATTGCGTGAATGTCATCTCCATATATTGCTGCTCTCAGATTTTTTTGCACTCTTGTTCTTCTTTTTTCTTTATACACAGACATAGGTGAAGGTTCCACTGCAGACACCATTACAAGAAGCTGCAATCCGTGAGCGTTATTTGACTGTTTATATTACGTGTGTTAAATAGTGGACTTGGTTTTGGAGCGCTATTATACCTATTGTCTCTTTATAGCAGACCTGTTCTCTTGCCTGTGTCTTCACCAAGGAACAAATCTTTCTGGAGCTGGTTGGCTAGCTGCAGCCAAGGAGGGAAGGTAGGCTCCACCCCCTGCATACAATTCTAGAATTGTTCCTGCTTACAAGTAAAGGGGCAGATTGTCTACCCAAAATTACCAGTAACCTGTAGAGGACAACAGAGAAAATTGTTTAGTTGGACTGTTTTTTGTTTTGTTTTTTTCAAAAAGCCCTGAGAAAAAAAATAAAAATGCCCTACTGGCCTAATGCCACAAGGTCATGTTGGCCAGTGGCCACTGTCAAATGTCCTCCTGAGTTGCAACTGCTGTTCGTACTGCTGCTGCTGAGTTGTTTAAGCAGCGGGATGATTAGGCAGCTGAAAGGGAATGGGATCAACAATAGCAGTAACATGGAAGATGGATGATGAAGGTTCCACTTGCCACGACTGGCTCCAGTGATGAGCCTAAGGCAGTAGCAGAAGAATAAGTAGCCCCCAGTATATGTGGAGGAAAGAACAAGTTGACCATTAAATTCTCTTTACATGCCCCTCCTCCAAAATCATCATGAGTGTGTTGTTATTAGAATATATATTTTTCCCTTGAGAACAGGAACTGTGGCTTCCATCAGCAACTGCAATGTGCACAGTGTGTGTGGTAAATAACATCTGGGGGCACAACTGTATCCAAACACCATGACACTCAAAACTAAGTTCTGCAGCTGTCATTGTACCCCTTGTCCAGATCCTGCTAAGGACACATGACAACTTGCTGACAGTTTAATAGTAATGATGAACCCTTCCTGCCAGAATCCTAGCATATTCTGCGGGATGGAATCTCCTCAGATGCCACCTGATGACCTGGTATTGATTCTCTTCCACCACACTGGCATGTGTGGCCAGTGCACCACACAGTTTGCAATGGGTAGAGATGAACTGCCATATCCTTACTTTAACAGAGTGACTATCATTTGGCAGGGGAGGTAACGATGAATGAGGTGGATTGGCAGAAGATGTACTTGTTACCCTAGAGGAAGAAGGTGATGTTGATGGTGAGCTAGTTATTTTGCTCAATTTCTGTAACGGGTGTTTGGCTTAAACATGTTTGTAGTAAATGTCATGGTGTCTGTGTTTCATGTGTTTTATCAGGGTGGTTGTGCCAAGGTGTGTTCCCTCCTTTCCCCTTCTCACTAACTTGTCACAAATTTTGCACTGTACCATTGTTGATGACTGCACTGTGCCTGCCTGAAGAGAATAATAGTCCCACACCCATGACTTCTGGGGAGAGGGACAGGGAACAGGTGGAGAAGAATGGCCTCTTTCTTCTTGTCCTCCACATTCCCCTTCACTTTCTGTGGCAGCGGATAATGTTGCCGCTGTTGGTGCTACTGCCTCAGATGTAGCACTGCAACTAGGATCAGGAGGAGTATTGCTAATGCTGGCAAGTGGAACCTGCCCTAGTCCCGCATTACTTGTTGACTCCATTCCCACTGTGTTCACAGTGGTCTGGGGTACACTAGCCTGCTCCTCAGCACCCTGCTGCCCTTTCATCTCAGCAGCAGAAGTTAGAGCAGTTGCAATTTCGGCTAATTTCAAAAGCTGACTGCTTGTGGTGGTGGTGATGCCCATCCTCATCCCTGTCTCCCATTCCTCCTCAGTTTCTGCTAAAAAGGCCATCAATGTCTCTTCCACCCCAGCTTCTCCAACACCACCACCACTAGTCCCTACGTGATGCTGCTCTATTCCAGACATCTCACTGCTGTGCGGAGGAGGTGACGAGCAATGTGACAGAGGGTTCCCTGCTGTCACACATGGCATAATTTCTCCTCCCCCCCTGAGTACTACAAGAAACACTAGCAGCAGGCAAAGTATTGGTGGCAGCAGGTTCAGCACTAGCAGCAGGTTCAGTACTAGCAGCAGGTTTAGCACTGGCAGCAGGTTCAGTACTAGCAACAGGTACAACACTAGTGGCTGCAGGATCAGAAATGGTGGCACTGGCAGCAAGGGCAGCACTTCTGGCAACAGGTACCACACTAGTGGCTGCAGTTACAGAAATTGTGGCACTGGCAGCAGGGGCAGCATGTCTGGCAACAGGTACAACACTAGTGGCTACAGGATCAGAAATGGTGGCACTGGCAGCAGAGGCAGCACATCTGGCAACAGCTACAACACTAGTGGCTGCAGGATCAGAAATGGTGGCACTGGCAGCAGGGGCAGTACGTCTTGCAGCAGGCACAGGCATCTGACCTGTCCTGCTCCCACTAGTACTACCCCTTTCTCCCTCCCTTCCCATTCCCTTTTCTCCCTTCCTTCCCATTCCCTTTTCTCCCTCCCTTCCCATTAAATTCCCCAAGATCCCTTGGGGTTATTTAGGGGAACTGGACAGCATTGGTACAGTAGTGGTCCATTACTCCTCAGACTCAGTGGACACATAATGGTCCTTCCAGCTCCTCCATTGATTATTTTTCACCCTGCTCATAGTGATAGGAGTCACTATGAGCCTCTCCTGCCTCACTTTTTGCAAAATATCACAAGAGAACAGCACAGCACGTCTATCTTGCTCTGTAGCTGCTGTTATTGTGTCTGCCTTCAGCGAAAACGTCACATTTTTATAGCGGAAGTGCAAAAACAAGGTAAATCAATGGACGGAAACTTTCTAGCCATTGAGAAAATGGCAAAAAATTTTGGCCAATGGGCAAAAAATGAGAAAATTTTAACCGCTAGTTTTAAAGTGGATTTTCCCGCAAAAAAAAATGGATAACAATGTGGTTTTCATAAAATTTCCAGAGGGAGCACAGCCACAACTTTCACCCACCCCTAATTATATCACAGACATTTATATAGATTGCGAAAAATTGATTTATTTGATAAAGCCCTGAAATTTCCGAGTCCAAAAATACTAAATATGTATAGTTTTAACACTATGTATGGCCTGCTCAGACCCCCAAATTACCAGGAGTGCAAAATTATATTTTCAACTTTATAAAATAAAATGTTCATTCAAGTGGTTACATGGTAAAACTACCCTAAAACAGCTCAATACCTATAGCAAACTAAACATTTCTGGAAAGCAGATATCCCACTTGCCTTTCTACTCCTAACCTGGTGTGCACAAACGTTTCCAGAAGGTGGCACTAGAGGAAAAAATTTTAATTTGTTTTCATATTTCCACCCATTCACATGTACTGAAATCATTGAACCCTATTGAATTTCCTACTGTATTCATGAGCTTACAAGAAAAATGACTCCCCCACTGGTATGAATTTACATACTTTCTATGAGAAATTGGATTCTGTCAAAGAACATAAAGATAAATCAAGTTTAGAGTTGCATTGTGGAGGATGAGAGGGAAAAAGTTAGGGTCAAATCAATTGGTGGAATGCATGGTGAAAAATAAGTCAGCAAAGTGTTTATACCAGCAGCATCAGCAGCAACAGCAACAAGAAGATCCATACTTTTCTGAACAAATCATCATCATCAAAGAAAGCAATTCACGTGTCTCAGGAGAGGTAATCTAACAATTGTGGTGGTGGTGGTGGTGGCAAATCTCTATGGCATTTGTTCCCAGAATATGGGTTGGTAACTGATAAACACAAATACCAAGTAGTTCCCAGGAGTGGTCCCACCGCATGTGAGATGGTTTCAGCACACTTGTAGGATAGCTAGATTCTTGTCAGAAAAGATGACCTTGTTAACTACTGGAAAACAAAACAGTGCGTGTAGCCAGAACTGATGCAAATTGCCATGGAAATCCTTAGTTGCCCACCACCAAGCGTCCAGTCTGATTGTGTTTTCAGGGTAGCTGGTTATATTGTAAATTACCATAGGACATGGTTGTAAAGCAGTTGGTAGCTTACATTTCTGAAAATAAACAAACATCTAATAAATCAGAGTATTGGGTAGCAGATAATCTGCAGAACTGGGGTTCAGGAGGGATTTGAAGGGTTGCTACCACTTACCACTGCTGGGACCACTGCAATGACCAGTGAGTAAGGTTTGACAATAATCTGACAATAACGCAAGCTTACATTGGACCCAAAGATGATAATGCAAATAATAGGTCTATAATAGGCTCTATGAATCATAACATATATATATATATATATATATATATATATATATATAGATAGATAGATAGATAGATAGATAGAGAGAGAGATTTATATATATATATATATATATATATATATATATATATATATATACACACACACATCAGTCACACCACACCAGTTCACCAGCACCATGCACAGCTGCCACATTTAGTGTAAATTAGAACCTTATATTTTTGTTTAATTTTTAATTAGCTCTTTAAAATAATGGTTAGCAAGCATATTAGAATGTCCACAGAGAGAAAAGCATGACAAATATTTGTTTTGCATGCTTACAGATAGGGATTCAAAATTTTATAGCAAGTCTAGGCTTTAAAACAATGATTTTTGTTTCAAACAAGGTTCGCCCTGAGAAAAATGTGGAAAGCAAGCACTGAGACACATTTGTCTGCATTCTTCAGGCTTACCAAAAACAAGCCATGAGAAACATTTGTTTGCAGTCCTCTGGGCTTGCCAAAAAAAAAAAAGCCCTGAAAAAAAAAGAAAAAAAATGATTGCTTAATGCCAGCAGTGCTGCACAATGTGGTGGCAAATGCTACTTATTAGATTCTGGCATTTGCTACTGCTGTAATTGCTGCCACTGAGTCTTCTAAGCAGCAGCAGGATTAGACTTCTGCATAGGACTGGGATCATCACCCCTGATATAAGACAGATAGTGGTACAATGATGCTTCTACTTGTCATTAGCCCTAGTGTTGCTGAGATAGCAGCAACATCACAACAAACCCCCCACACCACTTCAGGTGCATCTAGAGAGAAGAAGTCTGCACCTTCTCTAAAACAATGGTGTGGTGGATTACTAGTTTCAGAGCAAGACAGAACTGTGCCTTTCATTAGTAACTGGGATGTGCACAGTGCATGCAAGGAAACATAATAAAATAAGGAAAGAACTGGGAAGCATCTTTACAATTAACACATCTGCTTTCATATTCTGCAACAGGCACACTGCAACCAAACATCTTGACACTTAGGTCAGCTAAGGGAAACCACCCCCGAAGAAACTAAGTTGTGCTCTCACTATTACCCTTGTCCACTCTGCTAAGGACACTTGATGTCAAAAACACTTAATAAAAATAATTAATACTCCCTTCCACTAACTTAGCATATTCAGTGGGATGGAATGTCTGCAGATGCTTCCTGATACCCTGCATTCGTTTGCTCTCCGCTACATTGCCATGTGTGCACTACGCAATGTGCAATGGGGGGACACGAACTGCCAGATCCTCACATCTACAGACTCGCTATCAGTTGGTGGAGGAGGTAACAGAGACAAAGATGGTACACCAGAACAGGTGGAAGAGGACACTGAGGGTATTGGGAGGGGATAGTGGGTACATTTTCCTGCACCTAGACACTAGCACAAGAAGAAGATGCTCATCATCAAATTTCCAGGCTGGGTTTCTCTCAAGACTCCGAGATGCACTACAAAATGATAAATGTATTTGACGTGTTAAATGAATGAATAAGTAATGTGCTGAGTATAAAGGGCATGTAAAACACAAAAACCAAAAGAAATACATTAAATAGCAACAAAACTACCTCCTAATGCCAAAGTGGGTAGGACAGCCAAAATATTGTGAAAAAGGAGCAAAAATAAAATATAACTTTTATTATATTTAATAAAAAGGAACATATTAAAAGAAATCTGTGAATTTTTTTTTCACAATAAAAGCAGCTCCAAGTTATCTTCATAGTATTTTGGCCATGGAGAGTTTTATTTCAATGCTGTCAGAGTTGTAGTTCAAATGAAATGATAAAGTATCCCCCTCCCACCCCTTTTACTGATGTAACACTGCCCACCTCAGAGCAGCAAGACTGTCTGGATGGATCGCGGAGAGGGACAATCTTCAGTGAGCATAAGGAAAAATCTGAAAAACCTGTAAAGGGGGGCAGGCTTTAACTTATGCTCACAGAAAGAATATTGCCCCTTGCTGGGATCTGTCTGATCCAAGGACCAGATTCCACATCTGAGGAGAGGTGGCTTACACTAGGTAAAAGGGGAGGGAGGGAGATAATTTATCATTCTATTACTCTTGAACTACAACTCTGACACTACTAAAATAACACTCTCCATGGCCCAAATACTATGAAGAGCTGCTGTTTGTGTGAAATATTACTATCCTTTTAAGGAGTATCTCAATATTTGCGTATATATATACTGCTATATGCATGAGTTGTAGTGACAGGTATGGCTGTATTCACATGATCGCCCTCATATAAAGGAAAGGGACGCCAATGTGTAAGTGTCTATTCGGTTCTAGAAAGATAGTAATTGTATTTACTGCATATAGCCAGTCAGACACACTAGATACCTGAGCACCAAATATATTGGATAAAATGCATACAATCTTATATTGCATGCATGTTTGGGGCAATATTTCTCATAATCCCCTATATACCGATATCCAATCCTTTGTGCGGCAAGGTGTGTAATTAGAGTTACCACAAGAGTATTAGAAAGTGGTCAGGTGGCCCAACACAACAGGCACAAACACCCATCTAACAGTCAGGATATTAACAAGGATAATTTCCCTTCAGAGTATAAACATTCTTTAATATAGGTGATAAATGTACCTGGATGCTTGTAGGTATATTGTTCAACTTACTATCTAAAAGGCTATCTATCTCTCATTCATATCTAGAGAAGGACCGATTCCATTATAACATAACTAGGTCTATCTAGAATAAAAGATAGCTATAAATAAGTCCCATTGATAAGTAATATTTGCTTATGCTAAACTTAAAGGGATAGTAATGTATCACAAAAACAGCAGCTCCAATTAATCTTCGTAGTATTTGAGCCATAGAGAGTGCTATTTCAGTACTGTCAGAGTTGTAATTCAAGAGTAATTGAATGATAAAGTATTCCCCTCCCACCCCTTTTACCTAGTGTAATACTGTTCACCTCAGATGTGGAATGTGGTTGCTTGACCAGACAGATAACATCAAGGGACAATCTACTTACTATGAGAACAATGAAAACCTTGCCCAACTTAACAGGTTTTTCAGCTTTTTCCCTTATCTTAATTGAGGATTGTCCCTCTCTGCAATCTACCTGGGCACCTCCCTGCTGCTCTGAGCTGAGCAGTGTTACATCAGTTAAAAGGGCAGGAGGGGGATACTTTATCATTCAATTAGTCTTGAACTACAACTCTGACAGAATTGAAATAACACTCTCCAAGGCCCAAATACTATGAAGATTAATTGGAGCTGCTTTTATTATGAAACATTGCTATTCCTTTAAAGTGTTAGTAATGTCTATATTTAACAAACACTAATATTGCAGCTATTATAAAATGAAATTAAACAACCCCAGTACCATCTCTCAAACCTTTATAGTTTGAGAGATATAGAAGGCTAAAGTTTCCCGCTCCCTCCACTTTCCCTGATGTCAGCTGTAAGCTGACGCCAGGATATCCTAGTCCCGGGACAAGCAAGCGGGTCTTCACCAGAGCCGAAATAGCAAAATGTAAAAAGAAATACTTCATTGGAGCGAACTACAACATGTGCCTGCAAACCAGGCACACTTTGTGGACCGTTCAATTAAGTTTTTTTAAAATTAGCAAGATCTTACAGGGTAAACTTACCCCTCCTTTGAAGACAAAGAAAAATTAGTGAACCACGGTGCTCTGTTGCTACAGACACTCCAGTACTGTAGAAATCATTTGCTAGAAGAAAGTTTGCGACGGCACCCGTGATAAAACACTGAGATGAAATTTGAATAAAAATATATTCTTTATTATATCAAATGTAAAAACGGCTATAGAGGGATATCCAGGAGGTGGTACAGAGAACCCCCAGCCAACAGGGTCAGGTACTGCCTCTCCAAACCTGCTGGTAAATGTAAGTCATAAAAAGATTTGGGCGGCACTCCAAAAACAATAAGGCGTGGGAATAAAAGTTGAATGCTTTATTGCATACTAGTTAAAAGCGCCATGAAGACATCATAGAACAGCGGAACAAAGACATATAAACGGGACCTCAAATGGTCTAATGTGTTGTGAGCTTACTCATTGACATGACAGAAATGAACAACCACAGGCTATATATATAATTATAAAAGGTCCAAACACCTGTTAAATGTGCCTCGTTGTGGAGTTAAAGATGGAGACCCTCCAATCCCATTCGAAAGAAGACACTTAACCCCACTCCTATGAAAGATGTTATTTCAGCAGGGGAATAAGAGAGAGAGATACAGCTATAAGATAACAAGTTAATACAGACAACTACGACGGAGGAAGCAAAAAAAATAAAAAATATATTAAATTAACCCAGTCAATGTATGCCCCTGTTTGTCTGGGTGGACCAGTACCTTCACCCTCTGGTGGAGGGATTGTGGTGATCTGTCCACATGGTGAAAATGGATGGGGGTGTGTTTTGTGACATCATATCATTTAGCCAATGGAAAATAAGGGGTGGGGCTAGGAAGTTGTTAAATGATAGAGCACACAGCTGCTCAAGGGCAGTTCTCTTCTGATCCTGTGAATTCCAGGCTGTGTCTTTCCTCCTGTGTCTTCTCCCCTCCCCCATTTCCTGCCTTCCCATCCCCTCTGTTTGGTGAACAGTCTGGAATATCAGGTAACATTGGGTTTGATTGTGGGTACTGGACATACCTGGGAACTTCCAGCTGAGGGCTACCCGGAGGGGAGTCCTCTGTTCAGCAGGGGGTGTCAAAAATGACGCTAATCGCGTCAAAAAGGGGCGGGGCTTCACGCGAGCGGGGGTGCTTAAAAATGTCACACACAAGGCTGGGGACGGAGGAACTCCCCACATCCGGAGGAATCAGCCTCTGCCCCGGAGACCCGGTAAATCTCTGTCAGAACCGGAGTCTCCGGGGCAAATCCGGAGAGTTCCCAGGTATGGTACTGGATGAAAGAAGGGGTTTGCCTAGTATAGTTTGAAGGAATTGCACTCTGGATGTAAATATCTGTGTTTTTACTTCTATATAAATACCGCTCATCAGAAAAGAACCGTGTATGTGTATTTATTATATATAGGTACATTTACATTAATTATTTACCACATAATTGGCAACCACGAAGTTTGGACTTCTACAGGGCGCTATTTTAGAAGGCACAGGTTTTTAATTTCTAGAGTGCAAAACCTTTTTATAGGAAATTGGAGTGAGATAAGGGAAAATTTGCATAAGGGTGTATTGTTTAGTGTTTTATCTGCTATTAAAGTGCATAGGGTTGTGGGACTGATTTGGTTTTTGTTTTATTGTGTTGGAGGCTTAAATCCTAGCTGCATAGGGGGTAACAGATTTAAAATACATTACAGATTTGGGAGTGTTTCAGTGTCCTAGAATTCTGGGTTCAAGTGTGTTGGAGGTATTCAAAGTTTGTTTCTAGGTACTTTTTTTCTCTGCTTGTGGGGGAGGGCATACAGCAGCATATGCTTTCTTAAAGTAGCCCTGTTTTCTTTGTTTGGATAGTTTTTCATTTGCATACTAAAAGCAGTTTGTAGGCCTGAATTGAGAGATCTTGCTGAGGCCTAAGCCAGTGTCCCTGAAAAAAAAAAAAAAAAAAGCAGTGGCCATGTTGGATGGGCTGTGGCTACAAAAGTTTTTGCTAACACTAGGTCTAAAAAATACATGTTAACACATTAGGTTGGCTCATAAGTATACTTTGGGTTTAAGCTTTGTTTGTGGCCTATGAAGGGTACTAAATAGTTTGCTTGTTTAAAAGTAGTTTATTTTTACTAACACAGACTGAATTTAACAGCATTTAAGTTGGTTTTGTGTTGTGTTATAGTTTAACACACATGTCCATCTTGGCGCCAAAGTACAAGGAATTAGGTTACTGCATAAAGAACAGTGGGTTTTTAGCCATTTTTGTGCATTTTCATTTATTACATTTTTATTATTTGGTTTAAAAGGGGAAAAGTTGTATTAACATTTTCCTGTTAGCCATTTTTGCCTACTTTCAAACTGTTGTGTGTAGTTTAATTTAAAATTATAATCTTTGAGGGTCTACTGGATACATTCATAGCTGTGCCTGGAGTTGGCTTCCCTCCATTGCTGCCATATTTGTTGCTTAAATAACATAGGCCCATTATTGGCTGAAAGGGTGTATCATTTGTTCTATTTACTAGGAGGGTCCATCTTAAAGAGAGCAAAATTTGTTTTATTCATTTTTTTCTTTTGTGGGGTATATTGTGGGTCTGCTTGGGTAATTCTGTGGGGTGAAAGCCATCTTCAGAAGTAGACATTTTGTTATAACTGGTGTTGGTTTCTGCTTAAAAGGATAAATAGCTGTGTTTACCTGTGGGGGAAGTTACAGCAACCCTATTATTAAAGGAGGCCTCTTCTGTGTCTAGTGTTGTCCATTTGCATGTGTAAAGCAGTTTCCAAGGGGCACACCCATATAGGTAATTCCTTGTAACTGATTATAATTTTTTTTTTGTTTTGGGTTTTTGCCTCTAACTGTGTCTTCTGAGGGAGCAAATATTATTTTGTTAAAATACACTGTTGAATGGAAAGGAAAAGTCTGAATGGGCAGTTTCTTGTTAGACATTGTTTGTTAATCGGTGGCCATTTTGGGTTTGTCTTGTGGCTCTTCAAGAGTGTTGGTAAATAGGTTGCTTGTTTAAAAGTATATTATTTTATTAACAAACATTGTAGGAAATATCACAGGGTTTAAGATGTCTTTTCCCGGAGCAAACTATTTCTCTACTGAAGTACGTGATTATTTCAGGGATGATATCTTTAGACATAATGGCCCATATGTACTCCCTGATCCCATAGACCCAAAATGTGGCAAATTTGAGGGTTTTATGAATGTTCTGACTCAAGTGGTAACTAGTAAGGAGTATAATTCAAATAAGCGAAAAGCCATGGTGGGACAGGCAGTTGTTAAAGCTATTGCTGGCTTAGCGGATCTGGTCCAAGAGTTAAGGGATATTAATATATATTTAACAGAGAAGTTATCTAACACCCATGAATATAATGATTTTCTGAAGTCAGCTGCCCTGGGAACAACTACTATGGTTGGCAACTTAAAAACTGAGTTGAAACAGATGGAAGAAAAATGTGATAAATATCAAGTTACAGTTAATGAACTACAGCATACTGTAACTGAATGCAGAAATAATAGAGTAGCGGAAGAACAGGAGGTGGTATGTAAGGACAGTCCAAAGCTGTACCCAGCTTTGAACTCATTGGGGGCAGAAGGTGAGGGACCATCAAGGGGTTTTAAGCAAGACAATATCCTAGCGGATACATGTTGTTTGCAGCAAGCACCTGTCATAATTTCTGAAATATTTAATGTAAGACAGATGTCCACAGGGACACATCCCATGTCCATGGGGGACATGGACAACTTCCAAAAATGGTGGGGTGCTATGCCAACTTGTAACTTTAATGATTTTACCCGCTGGTTCCAGAGAGGGGTGGAAAGAGCCAAAAATGGAGGGCTCACCTTAGCAGAGTGGACTGAGCTGTTAGAACAGGCCCTGGGTCCTATGGCTATCAGATTGCTAGGCTTCAATACAAGTGTGTCTGATCAGGCAGGAAGAATAACAGCGACTCATTTTTATATAAACAATATAGAAAAAGAGGTAAGTCAGATTACCATGATGCCAACAGAGGGACCTCGTGGGGTGGCACAAAGGGTTTTGTTCTGGTGCACCCTGCGTCAACCACAGCGACCAATGGCACAGGGCTCATTAGCTCACATAGCAAGAGTTCTGGACTCTCTTCCTAGGCAATGTCAGGAATTTGTGAGGTTGTTTGATCCAACCCCCACCGATTTAGAACTGTTGCTACTGAGAGCAGATAAGTGGTGGCTTGACCACCCATACACTGAACGGGTATGCACAGTCTCATCAGTAAGGCCCCTTAAGCGGAGATGGGACGCACCAAAGAGAAAGAGAGATAGTGAAAACTGGAGGATAAGAGATGAGGGAATTTTTGAAGGAGGTACAGGAAAGGAAAATTGGCCAGGAAAAGGAGCACACATTGAGGGAAATAATAAAAGAGGTGTGGAAGACAATTTTGGGACATGGAGACCATTTTCTTCTCTGAAAAGAGAACATGAAAATCTAGAAAGAGATTACACTAAAATAAAAATTGAACGTGATCTCTTAAGAGAGAAAGTTACCAGGCTTGAGGCAGAATTATGCCACCTTAAGCAGGGTGACTTGACAGTGGTCTCAGAGACAACTTAAATTATAATTATTTTGTTATACTTATTCTTCCCTTTCAACCTCTATTTTAGCATATTCCCATAATGTTATAGTGAGGGGAGGGTGCAGTAATATTGCAGTATGTTATTTTGTCTGTGTCATAAATTGTGTTGTTTTTTTAAGAATTGGGGGGGCACATAAAAGTTGTGTAGGTGTGTACAGGGATGGACGGTGAAGAACTCTGTTGTGGGTATAAACTTTGCGGTTTAACTCACAATAAGACCACATATCCAGGGAGTTACTGTGTGGGTTCTCGGGAGGGGGGGGGGGAATACTAACTTTATATTGTTTCTCATTTCTCCAGGAGACAAGCAGGATTGAAAATAGTTGAAAAAGCAGACAGAGACAGGACTTTCATTCAGGATTTCATTTTCTTTTGTTTGTTTCTCTCTCTCTCTCTCTGCTTTTGCTTCTCTCTTTTGCTATAAATTGCTTTTCTCTCTTTATCATCGATTTCTTTGCTCTCTTATTTCTTTATCTCACTCTCCCTCTATCTCACTCTCTCTCTCTCTCTAACAGCATTAATTATATATTATAGATATGGAACTCATTGATGGACAATGGTGGAACTTCCTCACTGGACTAAGTATACATTGTATCACAATGGGAAAGGAGGGAATTTGGTTACATACAATGCATGTTCATAGAGAGCAAGAATTATGTGTATGTATGTGTACACAGGGTATAAGAGAGATAGAGGGGGAGGGACTATGTTCAGATTATCATCAGAATCAGGACAGACCTGGGAATGGGTGATCTTGTATGGAGCAGCTAAAACAAATAGGAAGTGGGCAACATCAATTTAAATTAAGGGGGCGAATGGCATGCTCTGGCATAAGTGTATTCAGAGTTTGTGGGAGGAAGGCATTTTAGCATATAGCATGGGAATGATCTGATGAGAGATCCATAAAGTATAGTTGAATCACATTACAAAGAGTTGTATTGACATGTTTTTCAAATATTCCAGTATGGTGGGATTTTAATTTTTGTTCCCTTTCTTTAAGATGTCTGGAACATCAATAGCGGTCCAGAACCTAGGGAACTGGGAATACAAGGAACCATTTCTGGAGTAGTTGCAACATGACTGGGATGTGGATTTCAATGAATATCCTGGGCCTCAACTGCAGGGAATATACCGATGCCAAAGAGTGATGGGAGACAGATGACTAGCATACAATCATCCATACGAACATGAACTGACCATGGTCACAGTCCTGTAGAGACCTTTTAGCAAAGAACTGAACATAGAATCTTGTAAATATGTGTATATTTTGTACAGAAGTGTGCAATTATAGACGGATGTTAGAATAAGTATCCGACCGAGGAAGTTTGCAGGGAAGCTCATGTCGCTGAGGGAATTGCTCCGGAGGGACGGTGGGTGAATTTTCACCTCAAAAAGGTTTTTCGCACCCGCTGGGTTTCCCTGCCCTGGGGGAAGATACTTTGGAACTGGGCAACATAGGAAGAGAAAAAGTGGGGGAATGTGGTGATCTGTCCACATGGTGAAAATGGATGGGGGTGTGTTTTGTGACATCATATCATTTAGCCAATGGAAAATAAGGGGTGGGGCTAGGAAGTTGTTAAATGATAGAGCACACAGCTGCTCAAGGGCAGTTCTCTTCTGATCCTGTGAATTCCAGGCTGTGTCTTTCCTCCTGTGTCTTCTCCCCTCCCCCATTTCCTGCCTTCCCATCCCCTCTGTTTGGTGAACAGTCTGGAATATCAGGTAACATTGGGTTTGATTGTGGGTACTGGATGAAAGAAGGGGTTTGCCTAGTATAGTTTGAAGGAATTGCACTCTGGATGTAAATATCTGTGTTTTTACTTCTATATAAATACCGCTCATCAGAAAAGAACCGTGTATGTGTATTTATTATATATAGGTACATTTACATTAATTATTTACCACAGGGATTACCTGGGTTTTTGTGGGATACCAAACAGGTGCTTTATCAGGTCTTGAACCTTGTCTGGAGTGATGAGTGTTTCTGACTGTCGGCGGATGTCACAGCCTTATACTCATCAATACCCGATTCATTAGGTCTTGAGGCTTTATATTATCATTTAAAAGAATATTCTCAGTATTCTGTGGATGTCATTGCTTTCCTTATGCAGTCGGTCGAGTATCTTCTGTGCCACAATTTTGTCTCCTTTGATGGTCTCCAGAGATGTGGAATAGCTATTGGGGCAACTTTTGCCCTCTCTCTCACCAACCTCTATATGGTGTGGTGGGAGTCTACCCACATCTTTGGAGATAGGGGGGTGGATTTTGTAGTACACAAGATGCACTGATGATCTTTTGTTTGGTTGCTTGGGATCCTGAGAAGAGATTGTCTCCTTTGTGGGCTTTTTGAATGACAACAAGATACATTTTACATACTAATATGGAAAGCAGGCCATCTCCTTTCTGGATCTGACCTTGAGCGGGGATGTGGAGGCAGGCAGGATTAGAAATACCATCTATAGAAAGGCTTTGGCTAGTAACAGCCTTCTAAAGTGCTTGCTCCTCACACCAGCCCGTCATCTGGTCTCAAACATCCCCAGAGGCCAGTTTTTACGATTGTGTCACAATTATTCCACAGAGGACAATTTAATCTGGCCTCTGGTGATCTTTTTAGTAGGTTCCTGACACGGGGTATGATGAGTGAGTCCTCAATAAAGCCATTGACTTTGCTGCATCTAAGCCTATAAATGTACATGTTTCAAAAAGAAAAAGTAAAATTGTAGGTAATCAAGTGAGATTTGTCACTACTTTTAGTCCACAGTACTCCCAGATCTGTGGCTTGGTTAGATCACATTTGCCTATGTTGCACACTGATCCCTTAATGGAAAATATTCTTAATGATGGTTATGGTTTCAGTGTGAGAAGGGATGCCACTACTGCCAGCTTTGTATCTCCAAGCTTTTTTTCCAGCAAAGGCCATAAGCCTTCATGGCTGAGCACTGTTGGAAATTATAGATGTGTGGGTACTGATTACAAATGCTGCCAGGTTATGAATATTTAAAAGGAATTGAAAATGTAAAGGGGATGGAAAAATGTATAAATTAATTGTAATTCACATCACATTATATATTTATTTGTTTGCTTTGCTGTATTCAGTATGTGAGTCAAACAGTTCGCCCTTTAAAAATGAGCGTAAGAGAACATATGTAACAATTATTTAGGGACCAACAGACATCAGCTATAGCTAAACATGTATGTGAAAGACATGGAGGAAATCCAGGATGCTTCTCTTTCCAGGGCATTGAAAGAGTTAAGTTGCCATGGAGGGGAGGTGATATGTTGAATCTCATTAATAAAAGAGAAGCATACTGGATATTTCAGTTATGTACTCGTCACCCGGAATGGGACATTAGTCATATTGTTTGATTTAATTATCATATCCTATATAATAATTCGTTAAATCGTGTGTAACCCCGTGTCATGCGCAGTAGAGACTGCCCGCACCGCGGCTGATACAGAGCTGGGCACTCTGAAGGAGCGTCTGGCTCTGTATCAGCCGTGGCGCGGGCAGTCTCTACTGCGCGTGACTGACCTGCGACCGGGTGGCAGTGGCACTGTGGCCCGTGTAATGGGCTGTTCAACTAGTATATAAATATTTTCTTTGTCCCTTTTAAGTATTATTGTCTTGATTTCTGAAGGTTACTTATTTGTGGCAGTGGGATGTTCCTTTTGGGAAGATGTCAGTGTTTGATTATATTGGTGCATATTTGTCTATCTGGATTCAGGAGCACACCAGTGTATATTATATGCATTTGATGTGCTCGTGTTTTCTGGATTGATGTACCCATATTTAAGTGGTTTACTGGAGTATATTGAAGGGGATAATTTAATTTATTTTCATGTTTTTTTCCCTCCATGTACGTGGGGGGAGAGACTCAATTGAATAGGTAATGGTGAGAAGGACATCATGCAACAGGCAATTCTTAATTTTTTTAATTTATACAATATAACACTATTGTGGCTCCCCTCCATTTTTTTTCTGTTGCATGATTGTAAATGAAAAAGCTTTTAACTTCTTAAAGGGATAGTAATACTTAATTATTACTACCCCTGTCCTGAAGTCATATTAAAAAGAAATGTATTGCCCCCAGTGTCATCTCTCAAACCTTTATGGGTTGAGAGATAATCACTCCTAAAGTTCCCCTCTCCCTCCCCCTTCCCTGAAGTCAGAGTACTAGCTGACTGCAGGGAAGCCTGTCATACGACCATCAGGTGGCTCTGCAGCACAGCCAAGATCTCGTTAATAATAAAAAAATAAATCTTTCACTGAAGCAGTCTTCTACGTGTGCCTGATGATCGTAAGACCGGATTTCCCTTCAGTCAGCTACAACACTGACTTTGAGGAAGGGGGAGGGAGGGGGAACTTTATGAGCAATTATCTCTCAAACCATAAAGATTTGAGAGATGACACTGGGGGCAATACATTTCTTTTTAATATGACTTTAATATAGGTATTAGTAATTATTAATTATTACTATCCCTTTAAGGATCCTTAACGGTCCTAGCACGTCTTGGGTTGGGGAGCCATAAAGACTCATGACATGCCGGGACCGTCATGGAATTCAGGGTTCCCCACGTGGCTGCATGCCGTTTTGGAAGCCCTGAACCCGATTCGCAAAAGAAAAAAAAATGGCCCGTGGTCCTTAAGTGCCGGCCTCATGAGCGATCAGCCGGTCCTTAAAGGTTAACATATGGTCCAGGAGAAGGCCTTGTTTGAAGATCTGAATATCAAACATATTTTAAAGTGGACCTGTCATCTTCCTACGACCCCTCCCATATCTTTATATTTCCTAATTATATTATAGCACCTCATTTAATATGAAACATCTACCCCAGCCTTAAAATGTGTTGGATTCCATTTTTGTATACAAGAGAGAGAATGCCACCAACTTGCCAATGTTTAAAATGATTGGCAGCTCTCTCCCTCTGAAGAGCTTCCAATCTTCTGCTCTACATTTGCCCCTTTGCTCTGAAGTAGGCTTCCCATGCTCAATAAGTGCACATGCAAGCTTTTTTTCTTTAGCAGAGGAAGAGGGTTGCTAATATTTATTGTGAGGCAGCATTCCATGAACGCATTCTCACTATAATGAATAGGACGTTCAATGACTTGGATGCTTGTAGTGCAGGGCGTGCATGCAGGCCTGAGGAGAGCTGTGAAGGGTGATGGGTGGAGTATTCAATGACAGGGATGGCCTACATAGTGGTCACTTGCTTGTGGACAGCTTGTACTGCAGGCAAGTTCTGCCTCAAAAACTATTATTTGTTTTACACAAATAGAGGCAGTTTTAAAGAGATAGTAAGACTTGAGATCCAAAAACATATATATCGTAAGGTTTATCCACCTAAGTAAAACAAGGATATTCCCACTGCTGAGAGTTATTTTATTCAAAAGTTATTGCTACTCAAACTTGAATTTTATGTGCAAGTTATCTCAATGGCCTGAAATTTTACAGTGATGCTGTTGCTACAGCATCCTATGGAGGTTTATGGTCAACTGACCAGAGCTGTCCATAGGATGGTGTTGCAACATCACCACTGTAACATTTCAGGCCACTGAGATATTGCACCTTAAATCATCAAGTATGAACTGAAATAACTTTTGAATAAAACACCACCCAACAGAGAGTGGCCATGTTTTACTCAGGAGGATAAACCCTGCAATATATGTTTTTTGCATATTCAATGTTACTACCCTTTTAAGAGATTTATTGAATGAGACAGTTTGTAGTGGTGAAAGGTCCGCTTTAAAAGCTCTTTTTCAAATCTGATTTGAAGTCCTGTGAGTGCAATCCTTTTCCTCACTGTCGACAAACACACACAAACACACACGTGTGTGTGGATGTGTGTGCATGTATCCATTCTGGGTTCTAACCAGGTAAGGCAACAGTTATGTATAAGTCCATGTACACGGACCAAAGTGCATCACGGCAGGTACACTACCGCAGAACGACACCTCCCAGCCTTTTGTGCGTTTGGGCAGTGTCTACTGCGCATGACTACATCTGCTGCATTCGGGCAGTCTCTACAGAGCATGACTGCATCGGAAAAACATCCTGCGTTCAGGTAGTCTCTACAGAGCATGACTGCATCGGACAAACATACATCTGGCCTTTTATTATTAGTGATGATATATATATATATATATATATATATATATATATATATATATATGGCTTTGACCGTTTGAAGAGAGGTCCCCAATGTACAAAAAGTCCCATTTAAATCAATGGGTGTTATTTGTCCAGTTTGTTTGTCTAGACTGAACATGTTTTGCTTAGTACATCAGTCTCAGTAACACTGTAGGGAATATGTATAAAGTCAGAAGTAGAGAAATTCTGGAGCAAAGCAATTGCATAATTTGAACAATTGACCCTGGGATGCTATAGATGTGTACACATTGCAAAACAGTGCTTAGGAGACCTCTCTAGCATCCTAGAGGGGTTCTGGTTAACTTGCATGCGTCCCCTTGTCCTTCCATGTAACTAATTCATAGCAAGTAAAAGACATGTGGACTGATACTGTTAAAGTTTTCTTTTCACTTTTTAGATATTGCAGAGCCTCTTCATTTTGTCGGATGGATCCTTAAATACTCCAGCATCAGCAATGGCACAAGACTGAATGGCTGCCCAGGTGCTGTGCAATGCAAGGGAGTGCCTCCAGACAGTGGCTTTCTGCAATGTTCGACACTCATGTGGGCAATATTCTGATGTCTCGACACCTAAGCTTGTGACATCAGAATATTGCCCTTTTCAAGCATGCAACATTTTTAATGCAACCTTTTCTATGCCGCCCATTACTGACCAGCATTTCAAAAGTGAACCATTAAAAGTCCCTTATGAATTGTCTAGGATTTTTATTTGTTACAACCGATTTTATTGTTTTGGATCCCAGAATTATTTCACTTTTAATTTTATACATATTCAGTGCACTTTTTGCGCTGTCTTGTGCACCACTCTGGTCTTTAAAGAGTTAAAGGGTTAGTAATGTCCAAAAAAAGTGTTTTGCATTTAGAAGAGCTTAAAAAGCTGAGCTAAATGCAAAAAACAGTATCTTTCAAACCACTATGGTTTGAGAGATACAGGCATTTAAAGTTCTATGTCTCCTACTGACAGCTGTAAAGGTCGACACGGAGGCTCTGAAGCAGTGCCGGAATCTCGTTAGTTACGATGAATCCCATCATTGGAATGGTCTAAAACGTGTGCTTGCAAGCCAGGCACACATTAGACCATTCCAATGAAGGGATTCATTGTAACTAACGAGATTGAGGCACTGTTGCAGAGCCTCTGTGTCGGTCAACACGGATCTCTTGCTGACAGCTTTACACCCACAATTAATCTTATTGTGGGCAGAAAACCCTAATTGTCAATAATCATTAATTCTCCATGGAATGATTTTCCAAAATGAATCTTCAATTAGTACTGGATATCACGTAAAAGAATACGAACTTGATTCTTTTTTGCAGAACTCAAGAACCCCAAACTCCTCCCACTAAAATCTTTGTTTCTTTCAAAGAAGCCTTCTGTTTGAGGAATTTGGAGACACAAAACATGTCTACCTCACAGAGATGATAATTAAAGAAACATTTTGGAAAACATTTCATAGAATCAATTCATAGCGGCCATTAGGATTTTCTGCCCTAGTTAAGGTTATTAGGCAGTGTTAGTGTAACCTGAATGGTTCAACAATACATAAAATTTTAGTGTATATGTAAATCTTTTGAAACTGCAGACGTTTTATTATTAAAAATGCAAGAACTTTGAAGACAATGTTATCTGTATAAAAAAGTGTCATATCAATCTCATTCATTTTGGTCCTAGGAGAAAAGGCTTATTTAATGGATTTCCATTATGACATGTGACCTCATTAGTTTAGTTGCGGAACATTGTAATACACTGCATTTCAAAGAAATATGATCTCATTCAGCATCTAAAGAAACATTCACAGAAACCTCTGGAGTGCTGCATTATACTGAAAGGAGACATAACCGCTTTATGATACAAAGTTGATAAGAAGACTGTTCCAGGGATGAGATTGTATTGGAAGCATTTCACTATTAAAGGGATAGTATTGCTTGAAAATAATTTTATTTTATATTGATATAAGTCTTATCTCCCAAACCTTTATGGTTCGGGAGATATTAACAAGTAAAGCTACGTAAAGTTCCCTTTTCCTGGCTACTGTAGCCAAGTCTGCCATCTAGTGGACAGATTTGGAATCTGGTCCACAGATCAGCGGGCAGCTCATTAGCAGTGCGGAGATCACGATCTTTAAAAATAACTACTTTATTGGAACTGTCTACAAAGTGTGCCTGGCTTGCAAGCACACTTTTTAGCCCATTCCAATGAAGAAATCCTTTTTACAGATCGTGATCTCAGCACTGCTGAAGAGCCGAGGCCGGTCCGCAGACCGGATTCCAAATCTGAATGCTTGAGCAGTGATGTCACTCCAGGGGAAACTTTACTTGTTAATATCTCCCAAACCATAAAGGTTCGGGAGATGACATATCATTTTTAATGTTTTTTTAAGTGCTACAATTTAAAATAAAATTATTTTCAAGCAATATTATCCCTTTAAACTTCTAGTAGAAGTAATACCTCCTAATGATTACCACCCACTTATGTTGCTATGGCCATAAAATCTTAATGGCCTTATGTATTTTACCTTGCGCTTTTATAAAATAACCTCTTTAACTTCAATTAGTTTTGGCTGTCATGTCAGATATGACAGTTGCCAACAGTTTTGCGAACTAAAACAGGTACAATGCATGATTCTACTTAACCCTTTAAGGACCAGAGGCCATAAGAGCAATGCAATGCACCCCCATCTGGTACTTAAAGGGACACTAATGTCCCAAAAAAGTTATTTATAGTTTTGTAGAGCTGAAACTAAAAAACTAAGTGCAACAAACCCTATCTCTCAAACCACTATGGTTTGAAAGATATAGGGATTAAAGTTCTCTATTCCCTCCCCTTCTCCTGATGTGCTTGCAAACCGGGTACACTTTTTATACCTTTCCAATGAATGAATTCTTTAGCAATAACATGATTTTGGCTCTGCTGCAGAGCCTCCTCGAGTTGTACGACTCGATTCTCCTGCTACCAGCTTTACAGCTGACATCAGGAGAAGGGGAGGGAGGGGGGGACTTTGAATCCCTATATCTCTCAAACCATAGCGGATTGAGAGATAGGGTTTGTTGCACTTAGTTTATTCCTTTCAGCTCTACAAAACTATAAATCATTTTTGGGACATTACTGACCATGTAGTGACATAAGTAGTCATTGTAGGTCTCTTGTGCCAAATTTTTTCCTGGGCTCCCTAACACAAACATATTTTCACTGAGCATAAATAGATGTTATTGGACCCTTGAACAGTCGGGCTGTGTCCTTGCACAAATACACACCCTGTAGCTAGCCCCTATTACTAGGTACACTGGGTGCAGTTTGTGTCTTACAGTCCAATGACCAACTGTAATTTCTGCCTCCTTCAACATGACATGCAGGACTGATTGGCGATATTATCTTTTGAACCAGGGATTAAGGGAAAATTCAAAGGGATATTAGGATTTTCTATAGAGGCTATCATTAAGAGGTGTTAAATCTCCTTGAATTTTAAAAAATCTTAATATCATGAAGCTGTATGGGGCTTTGAATTGTATTATTTTGTGCTGATGAAGGATAACAAATAGTGACAACAGTAGGAAGAAAGGGAAGGAGAACAGTGTGAATACTTTATCACATCTATAAGGAGACAACTGTTAGCATTTAAAAAGAATAGCAAAATGGGCAGAAAATATCCGATTAATATGCTTTTTTCTAGCATCACGAAATACAAATTTTCAAACATGGTACCCAATTCACCCATCATATCTGACGTGCTTTTTGTTATAAAATACTTCTCATTAACAATCTTTAAATAAATAGAAAGTTATTAGGATCAGTTTGATGATCAGTGAATGTATCTGTCACTCACTAAGAAAACTGGGACTGTTCTGAATCAAACCAACTGTACCATAGGTGCAAAAAGAAGTTTGAATGCCCACACTGATTTAACACTTTGAGTGCCAGAGTAGTACGGACTGAATTGTTTTGCTATGCATTCCGTACCACTCTGGCACTCAAAGGGTTAAATGGGGTTTTTAAAACCTTGAATACAAGGCAATAAAGGAATATTTTTAATGAATAATACATATTATAGAGCTTTTCCTGCTGAGTAAAACACAAGCACTCTATGATGAGAGATTTTTAATTCAAAAATTATTACAACTCATGGCAAGAAAGAATGTATAATTTAAAAAGAGAAAAATATATATTTTCCTGGAATATGCATTCATTTCCAACACAAACAAGAGATATGTATGGCTGTTGATAGCAATTGGATGAGCCTCCCAACTTCAGGTAACTTTAGACATATATTGCAATGCCATTGAATTATGACGTCTTTATTATTCTAATATGTGACAATGCTGTACAATAAGGGGACTAGATATAAAAAAAAGTTAACAATAGGGGGTGCAAGTAATACAAAGACTTATGACAATGGAGCTTAAACACAGCAGGGGTAATGTATGAATCCGTCTGCCCAGGTAATTTTTTGCACTTATTAGATGGTATACATACCATGCAGCTGCATTTCATAGCATGTATGAATGTGTATGAACTCTTTAGTGCAAATCTCATACGCTTCATCATTGATAGGACTTTGAAAGACAGACACTGCAATGCGTTAGCTACCTCTCTGGCACTCAAGGGGTTTACGTGAGGAAGTGCCAACACTCTTGCCTATAGCATGTGCAGGAAAATGGATACCTTTTTACTGCAATTTCCTCATCCCCTTTCCAGCATTTGGCAGAAGAAAAAATAAGTTGTGGAGGAACGAAAATCCCCAAAATTCTCCCATATGCTTCCCCCACTGCCCTTACCTTGGCACAATCAACATAAAGAGATTAATTTTCAGCATAAGTCATTTGTTATCAGGGCCGAATTTACATTCCAGGCTCCCCTAGGCAAGGTCCTCTGGGCACCCTTAGCTCCGCCCATGGCCACATCCCACTCCTCACATGACCACGCCACCAGTTTCATCCACTGTTTCCTGGCACAGAATATACCTTTGGCCTACAACAAGCAAGGACATAAAAGCATTAACCCCTTGGTTGCTAGAGAGATCTCCAGTGCATTGCGGAGATCTCACTAGCATCCTAGGGGTTAAATAATAGCCTGTAAAAGGGTGTATAAGCTACTGCATGGATAAACAGATTGCTCTGGCCCCACCCACAATTCAGAATGTGGGAGGGGCCACACATCTGAGGAGCCCCTCAAAATTTGGAGCTCTAGGCAGGTGCCTAGTCTGCCTATTGGGAAATCCTTCCCTGTTTGTTATAGTGACCTGGTGTTGGGCAGGAGCATCACACAATACATATTCATATATCCCCCCCCTGTGAGGTTAATGAACAATAACGAACATGGTCATTCTGGGGCAAAGCAATTGCATATAATGGGACCAGTAAAAATCCCAACTGATTAAAACAGAGCTTTTAATCCCCTGAAGTTACTGATTTATAATGTGAATGAGGTGGAGGTGTGTGATGTTGTTATTATTTTTAAACATTCGAATGCCAGAGGGGTAAGCAACGCATTGCAAAAGCACAGTGTTGTGTACCTCTTTGGCACTCAAAGGGTTAAAGGACCACTAACACCTAAAAATGGATTATGTAATTTTAAAATGTGTTATTTTATATTAGATCCCTAACATCCAGTAGTAAATTTTTATTATAATGAATGTGTTATGTGTTAGGCTATCCTATATAGACAACATGTGGTAATTAGTCAGGCAGAGTTAATGCTATAGTAGTGAGATTAGTGCTCACTGCTCTTCAGTTCCAAAAGGCGGAAAATGATCTCAGGACCACTTACAAACACTAACACTTCTAAGACACCAGTCAAGATTGCTAGGGTAATGGGAGCAATAGAGCCCTGGAAAATGGGAGCACACAGAAAGCATATGTAAAACTACATTTTAGACTAGTGTAGATAATAACCAAGGTCATTTTAGGTGCTACTTTTCCTTTAATCCATGTTTTTTAAGTGTGTATCTATAATTCATTGCTTCTCAATAAATTGCAAGCCACTCTTGCCAATGATATATTACATTTCATTAAATGTATGGTCAGGTAGGTGGTGGGTGATTGATTTATTAATTTTAATTGAATTAATCCCTCCTCTGCCACTGGCTTCAGCGTACTGCAAATAAGTGCACCTCAAGAAACATACCAATGAAGGGGTTAAGGGGAGTGTCTGCAACACTGAAGAGATACATTAAAACCTTCCAATACTACAATAGACAGGGATTTGTTCTCAGGCACATTCAGCTGTCTAACCCCAACGTGATCTGGAGAGAAGTGCAAGGATCTATTATTATTACTATTATCATCTATATATATAAAAGGCCAGATGTATGTTTGTCCGATGCAGTCATGTGCAGTAGGGACTGCCAGATGCAGTCATGAGCATAGAGACTGCCCGATACCGTCATGCACAGTAGACACTGCCCAAACGATTGGCCCGTGCCAGAACTCTTGGCCCGTGTACACACGGGCTTTTACACTAGTTTATTTATAAATCATTAACAGATTCCACAGTGCTGAATAATAGACAAGACAATAAAATAATGTACATTGGGGTAAAATATATGAAGAGAGTTAAAATCAACATTAAAAGGCATTGAAAACAGAAGGCCCTGCTCTCAAGAGCTTACAATCTAAAGGATATGACAGTGTAGCAGCACAGAAATGGTTTATTCTACCTTTCCCAAGGCTGAAATCCAGGACTGATGAACAATGATGAGGGAGAAACCCAAAATAGGCAAATCCAATCACAAAGTCTGGAGTACTGAGCTTAATAAATAGACAAATAGTTTCCTAGGGCTCCAATTACCATTTAATTTGTTAAACTGGACCATAAATTCATTGATTTTTGTCTCCTTATTGGTCAAAGAGTAGATGACACAATTAGAAAGCTTATACTTTCTAAAATTATACTAACAATTAACATTGAGCTTAGAGCAAACATTTATACATAGAGGCATTTGGGAATAATGATCATAACATCATCGCATTCAAGATTAGATGAGAGAGAGAGCAAATTGTGAGGGTAATAAGGGGCTTAGGGACATATTATACTATCAAAAAAGATGCAGTTCTGGTGGAAACCAACTGCAACATAGGGTACAAATGAAAATTCTCAATGATTTCAATGGGGCTTTTAACCCCTTGAATTCTACAGAGGATTAAAGTGAAGCAAAAAGGTAAGATAATGACAGGGTAGTGTGGCCACAGGAAGGGAGACAGAGGCAGAAGGATGACTTATCTTTGTGAATCAGTGGGGCCAATGTATGATTTCACCAGTGCAACCGCACTTCAGGTTATGAACTACAGTGGTGACCGTTGTAGTGCATACCGGCAGAAATCGCTGCCATTAAGCAAGCAAGCCAATGTCAAATGCAGGAAATAGACCACAATCATGCAATTTCCTCTGTGCCTTGTTTAGTTCATAGAGTAAACAAGGTCTAAAAAATAGGAAGGCCAACAAACACCAACAGACTTCCCCATTGTCCTCCCCTTGGCACAAGTGGCATTAAGGGGATTAAATTAAGAGTATGTTGGTTAATAAACTGTGGTTAGGAAGGAGTAAGGACTGAAAATTAGCTCCATCTCATAATTTAGTGTGGAATTAGCATGCAGAGGGAAATTAAAATCACTAATTTAAATCACAAAATTAAAATCACTAACACATCATATTAACATAGTAACATTGTAACATAGTAGATAAGGCTGAAAAAAGACATGCGTCCATCAAGTCCAGTCCATGCCAAAAACACCCCTGTTGATCCAGAGGAAGGCAAAAAAAAAAACCCTCTGGAGCCATTTCCAATCTAGTCCCAAGTGTGGTGTGTGTGTGTGTGGGGGGAATTATTCCTTCCTGACTTCAATTGGTAGTCAAATAGTTCCCCGGACCAATATCCTATCTGCTTTGAAGCCATCTGTCATAATTGTCAATATTGTTCTGTGCTAGATAGGCATTCATTGTTTTTTTGAATGCAGTTGCATTATCTGCAAGCACAACATCCTGAGGCAAAGAATTCCATAGCCTTACTGCCCTTACTGTAAAGAATCCCTGCCTTTGTTTTAGTCCAAAGCGCCTTTCCTCTAGACTTAATGGATGACCCCTTGTTCTTAGCACAGCTCTTTACAGAAATAATTCATTGGATAGTTCTTTGCATTGCCCTTGGAGGGGAAGTGGGGAACACTGATTTGTACACCTGGTTACGCGTTGGTGGGGAACAGTGATTGGCACATTTGGTTATACCTTGGTGGGGAACACTGATTTTTACACCTGATTACCAGGTGTACTAATCAGTGTTCACCTCAAGGTTTAACCAGGTGTACCAGTCAGTGTTCCCTACAAGGTGTAACCAGGTCCTGGTTACACTTTCAAGGGAACACTGACTGGTACACCTATGTACACCTTGAAGGGAACAGTGACTGGTATACCTGGTTACACCTTGAGGGGAACACTGATTTGTAAACCTGGTAACCATGTATACAACTCAGTGCTCACTTCAAGGTGTAACTATGTTTACAAATCAGTGTTCCCCACCAAGGTGTAACCAGGTGTGCCAATCAGTGTTCACCAGTGACTGGTATACCTGGTTACACCTTGAGGGGAACACTGATTTGTAAACCTGGTAACCATGTATACAACTCAGTGCTCACTTCAAGGTGTAACTATGTTTACAAATCAGTGTTCCCCACCAAGGTGTAACCAGGTGTACAAATCAGTGCTTCCCTCAAGGTGTGACTATATGTACAAATCAGTGTTCCCCACCAAGGTCTAACTAGGTGCCCACTTTATCTGGATAGGCCTCCACTTTAATGCAGGCAGCTCAATGAAAGTTGTAGTGCAGTGCAGATTTTAGTCAATTAAAATAGAACTATAGAGTAATGTGCCACCACCAAAGCAATACAGAATTATATACCACTACAGCAATACAGTTATATATCACCAGCATATCAATACAGATTTATATGCCACCACCAGAGCAAAACAGTTATGTCACCAGAACATCAATACAGATTTATGTAATCACCAGCAATGCAGAGTTATATGTCACAACCATAGCAATACATTTATGTCTCCAGCACAGCAATAGTTATATGCCACCACCAGTGTAATACCCCATTATATGCCACCACCAGCATAACAATATGCCATTATATGCCACCAACAGAGCAATACACCACAGTGCCTCGCTGCCTCCTACAAAAGCATTATAATTCACAATATATGCCAAAGTGGGACATTTTATACACATATTGGTACATTTGGCAATGGCAGAGTGTCACATTGTCACTAAACTTGTATGTGTACCAATTTGTTGCCCAGATTTATACAATGAGGTAAGGGTGATGCTATTTAGAATAATTTGGCCCAAGTTGTTCTAAATATCAACATCCATACTACAATATATTAATCTGTACTGGGCAGTAAATGGGCACACAACATGCAAATATAGAAAAACAAAAAGAAGATAAGGAAACCTTGCATATTAAGAACTCATGTGATTCACAATATCACCTACCCTACTGGGTCACAAACACAGGAGGAAAAGATTTAACTTTTATTAAAGTACTTTAAAAACGTGAATTAAAAAATAAGGATGAAAAAAGGAAAAATGACTCATCACTGAATATACACTAAGATCAGTAATAATTCAATTCCTAATTATAAATTGGATCGAACTGTTCTGTTATATTTTGATCTAATAACGTGAATAGTGAACACATAGACTTTTCGTCTTTATACATCTTAGCCTGTTTGGCAGATATTAGACGTCAAGTGCATTGTTCAGAGTAGGTTCATACACAGCTGTTGCTTTTCTCCTAATTAGGAATTGAATTATTACCGATCTTAGTGTATATTCAGTGATGAGTCATTTTTCCTTTTTTCATCCTTATTTTTTTAATTCGCCTTTTTAAAGTACTTTAATAAAAGTTAAATATTTTCCTCATGTGTTTGTGACCCAACTAGTGTAGGTGATAGGTGAATTGCACGAGTGCTTAATATGCAAGGTTTCTTTTTCTTCTGTTTGTTTTTCTGTTATTTGCCTTGTGAACACCATTTTTCATAAGTATACTGTTTTCTCTAGATGATAGATAAGTATCAGGTGTGCACCGGTTTGCTTATTTTTTACAACATGCAAATATAGTAGCAAATTAGTGTCCACCTTCACATTGTGCCCATTGTCCACCATCTCCACATTGCCCCCCACTGTCCACCACCTTCACATTGGCCCCCATTGTCCACCACCTCCACATTGGCCCCCATTGTTGCACCTCCACACACTCTGTCCACCTCCATAATGTCCAGCCCCGCTCTGGCCCCCATTGTCCAATTCCATATTGTGCACCACCTTCACATTGGCCTCCATTGTCCACCGCCTCCACACAGTCTGTCCACTACTATAATGTCCAGCCCCACTCTGGAGCCCATTGTCCACCACCTCCACAATCTGTCCACTATCATAATGCCCAGTCCCCATTGTCCACCACCTCAACATTGGTCCCCATTGTCCACCACCTCCACACAGTCTGTCCACTACCATAATGTCCAGCCCCACTCTGGCCCCCATTGCCCACCACCTCCACGATCTGTCCACTACCATAATGTCCAGCAACACCCTGGCCTCCATTGTCAAATTCCACATTGTCCACTACCTCCACAGTGTCCCCCATTATTCATCACCTACACACAGTCTGTCCTCTTCCATAATGTCCAGCCCCACTCTGGCCCCCATTGTCCACCATCTCCACATTGGACCCCATTGTCCACCACCACCAAACTGGCCCTCACTGTCCACCGCCTCCACAGTCTGTCCACTACCATAATGTCCAACCCCACTCTGGCCCCCAATGTCCAACTCCACATTGGCTTGAAGGGAAGCAGGACTTCTGTGGACACGCTAGTGTGATGGGCAGCCTAGAGCTTATAACTGTTTTTGGATTGCATGTCCCATCACCCTCAGACAGTCAATGGCTAGCTGAGTATGATGGGATTTTCAGTCCAAAAACAGCAAGGGAGCCACATGCTTCTCACCATACCATGGGCATACACAACTACAGCTTTTTTAGTTTGAGGAACTCACTGGGAGCAACCATCACACTGAGCAGTACATTTTCATTTTCCTTACTTGCATGCTCTCTCTGCTCACGCACTCCTTCCTCATACCTGCTGTACTGCAATTGTCTTCTTTGCTACTGTCCTTGCATGATGTCAGTGCAACAGAACAGCGCTCTTAACAGGACTTGCTGGCTGGCTGGCTGGCTTGCTTGCTCACTCACATTCACTGTTTCCAATATATCCATGAGTTATGGTGCTGCGCTGCCGTCCATCCCCGCCATTTCACATGAATGAACCAGCCAATGAGAGAGGAGCATTATGACAATACGCTCACTCTCATTGACTCTTCATATACAGTATGTACGGTGATGAGTCCTTTCAGTCCTGTCCTACTCATAAGGTGCCAGACACACTGCAAAAGCACTTTTACACAAACACATTCAAAACTGAAAAATCAAATCCATAAGTTTATCACTGCACAGGTTTCATTTTTCACTGCACGGATGTGCCCATAGGCACATTAAAATAGGCCCTGAGCATATGTGTTTATATAATAACCTGATTATGCAAAACACTTTGGTCTTGCTTTAAATCATTTATTAATTTACACAAAGAGCTGTCGTTAGGTCTTGAAATACCTTAAAGGCATAGTAATACTTAAAATGTAAAAAAAAATATGTTGTAGGGTTTATCCCCCTGAGTAAATCAAGAGTACTCCCACTGCTGAGAGGTGTTTCATTCAAAAGTTATTAATTTTCAAAGTTGAATTTTTTAGGTGCAATATCACAGTGGCCTGAAATTGTACAGTGGTGCTGTTGCACGATCCTATGGACAGCTCTGGTCCCGGGACCATAAATCTCCACAGGATGGTGTAGCAACAGCGCCACTGTACAATTTCAGGCTACTGTGATATTGCACCTAAAAAATTCAACTTTGAAAATTAATAACTTTTGAATGAAACTCCTCTCAGCAGTGGGAGTACTCTTGTTTTACACAGGGGGATAAACCCTACAACATATAATTTTTTTACATTTTAAGTATTACTATCCCTTTAAAAATGTTCTGTAATGCCCCACCCACCAAACACACCCCCTGCAACACCACCAAAAACAAAAGGTTCCCTCTTGGGACATCTGAAATATTTGGAGATATGCCATAGCAATTTCTGATAAACTGTACACTGTGCTGATTGACACAGAAATACTGGATAGTCTTGGCACATTGCATTAAGGGCCATATTAAAGAAGCTAAAGAGGAAGTGTAAACCAACTGGACCACAGAGAACAAATACAAATTCTTAATGTTTTGATTTTTTAATAAAGATTTTAGCCCCTTGAATGCTAGATTAGTCTCCAATGCATTGTTTCACAATGCATAAGAGACCTGTCTATCATTCAAGTAGTTAAAAGCTCCATTTAAATTAATTGGAATGTTTTAATTTTCACTTAAGGTACAGTTCGTTTTCTCTAGAATTACTCCAATTCTTCATGGTAAATTGTCCTTGGTGAGGTTGTAGGGGGGATGTATGATAACAAGATTACACACTAAATCATCAGTTAGAAAATATTTTTTGTAAATTTTGTCAATTTTGTCAATTTTCTAAGCTATGTATGACACAATTACTCCCCTTAACACCACTGTGCCAAACAGTGGGCCAGTCTATGAATGTTTTGCGGTGTAACTTCTATACATTTTTTGACCACATTGCAAGAAATTGAAAAAAGGCGAATGGAAATTGAAGCCATTGCTATGCGCTGTCCCTCCGCGTTTACAAAATATCTAGGCTTATACCACGCTTCCCAGGCACTGCCTGGTCTCTTATGAATCCTTGCAGTGTACGCACGACAAAAGTTGGACTGCGCATGTGTGTTGCGCTTAATACGATGTGCATGCATATAAGGTGAGCCCTAATTTGCTCCAATAATTATACAAAGCAGGAAAGCATGCCTGATAATGTGACAACTCGTCCTTTGTGTAGTGTGATCTCCCTTTCAGTGCAAGGCTTATTACGAGGGGAAGGGCTGCTTTCAATGCTATTCACACTGCCCCAAGGGGTTTGAGTGCTGAGCTCATTAGGAAGCCAAATTCTGTTCCATTTACACTCCAACCACTTGGGGCAGTGTGGATATAATTGAAAGCAGCCCTTCCCCTCGTAAGAAGCCTTGCACTGAAAGGGAGATCACATTACACAAAGGACGAGTTGTCCGTTTAGCCGGAATAGCAGTGTAACAAGGAGCAAGGTGTTGCAGGTGTAGACAGAGGCATAACTAGAAGCCACCGGGCCCTGGTGCAAGAATTGCCATGGCCCCCCCAACCACATTGGCCCCCCTCAACCACATTGGCCACCTCCACATTGCCCCTTCCACATTGCCCCTTCAACAATGCCCCCGTCTCCACATTGCCCCTTCCACAATGCCCCTCATTCTCCACAATGCCCCTTCCACATTGCCCCTCATTCTTCACAATGCCCCTTCCACAATGCCCTTTCCATATTGCCCCTCATTCTCCACAATCCCCCTTCCACAATGCCCCTCTTTCTCCACAATGCCCCCATCACAATGCCCCTCATTCTCCAAAATGCCCCTTCAGCATTGCCCCTCATTCTCTACAATGCCCCTTCCACATTGCCCCTTAATCTCCTCATTGCCCCTTACACAATGCCCCCATCTCCACATTGCCCCTTCAACAATGCCCCCATCACAATGCCCCTCATTCTCCAAAATGCCCCTTCAACATTGCCCCTCATTCACCACAATGCCCCCATCTCCACATTGCCCCTCAATCTCCACATTGCCCCTTCCACAATGCCCCCATCTCCACATTACCCCTTCCATAATGCCCCTACTGATTCCCCCTTCCTCCTACCTCGAGTCCCTGGTGGTCTAGCGATGTGTGACATTCGGCTAAGACTGTTACTGGCACTCATGCTCCCGCACGGTTCTCAATAATGCAGAGCGCTGGGAGATTATGTCATCTCCCAGCGCTCTGCATTACTAGAACGTTGGCCGCCGGGAGATCAGCTGTGCTGTGGGCATATGGCAAGGGGGTCGCAGGGGGCGGCCTGGCCCCTGATAGTGACTGGCCCGGTCGCGACCCCTATTGTTACGCCACTGGGTGCAGAGGGTATGCAGACATATATTTCCAGCAGACATAACAGCAAATGCTTTGTGAGGTATGCAACATTTAGTGAGGTGACATGAGAACCTCGCACTTATAAGCATTGCGAGATTCTTATGTCGCCCTTTTCAACCAGGCAACATTTTTAATGCAGCATTCAGCCGCACTATTTAAAATGCGACAGTTTATAAGGATACGCTGTCAGTATAGGTAATCTCTTCCCTCACAGCATATACTCGAGATTCTGTGAGGTATATTTCTATACAGTGATACACATACACAGAACAGCTTGATGCCTGCCCATTTTTGGTGATAAAATAATTGCGGATTGCAAGGACAAAAGGATCCATTTATTAATAAAACATCTTACCACAGCAGAAGACATTAAAACAGGGAGGCCTATGCACAACATTCTATGACTAGGGCAATTCAGAAGCATACCAACTTGCACCTTAGAATAAAAATAAAAATTTCCACTGATTTAAATGGGGATTTTAACCCCTTGATTTCTAGAGATGCTTTGTGATGCTCACTGGGGACTTCTTTTGTTTAATGTGGTTAAAGCCCCCCATTTAAATCAATGGGGAGTTTGCGCCCTATGTTGCAGTTGGTTTGCTCCAGATTTCTTTTATTTTGTGAATCAGGCCCAGAGAGCACAGTGTGTGGGTAATGTGCTTATATACAGTTTCATAAACTGTTTAGGAACCAGAAATGAATAGAATGCACTACTTCTCAATGCATTGCCCACCATTCTGGTCATTAGTGGGTTAATCTACACTCCCAGTGAGCTTATCTATCTATCTATCTATCTATATATAGAGAGAGAGAGAGGGCTCAAAATTTCCACTCGCCTCCTCGCATTTGGTGAGGAGAAATTGAGTGAGGGTTAGTGGAAATTGAAGCCATAGTAACGCACTGTCCCGCTGCATTGACAGAATGTCCCGGCTTCCCAGGTTTCTGCCATGCTTCCCAGACACTGCCTGGCCTCTTATGAATCCTTGCAGTGTACGCACAACAAAAGTTGGATGATAATAATAATATGCGCATGCATGTAGAGTGTGCCATAATGTGCTCCATGCACGCCTCTGATTATTCAGAGTCATCCAGTACTGAGCATAGCAGAACAGCACAGCGCGTGGATGAAGCTGAGACTCGTATGAACAGAACAGTAAGCACATTTTATCCCCTCTCTGTCGCTTAATGACCGTTGTTGCTCTTAAAGTAAACATACTCCAGGATTTAAAAGCACAGTTAACACCATTTAAGAGTGGCCTCTCAGATACTTTTGGGGAAACACGGGAATTTGACAAGTCTTACAATTTATGAGTAGAAACCTTGTTGGGATAAGAGAGACAGATTGATACTGCCCCCACCAGTCTACAGCAGGACTTCCTGTCTGGCTGATCTTGTTTCGTGTCAGGACTAAGTGCACTTAATAAATAAGTCACTGCTGGTCTCATGAGTCAACTAGTGCCACCAGGAACTCACTGGTAGATAGGGGCCATAGTTCCATATGCACAAAGATAAAGTGGAGTACTGGGGCAAATTTCTGTAAAACTGTCTAGCACTGAATAGTTTAAAAGCCACTTTAATCAGTGGACATTTTGGGAACATTTGTCCCCTATGTGTAGTGTAGTTGGGGTACTCCAGAATTACAATAGTTTCTTTGAGCATATAGCCCATAGTGTGGATTGGCTTTGATTATTGTTATACATGTCCTCTATGAATATAATCCAATTGAAGTTAATAGTTGAGTTGATCTAGGTACATGAAAAGTGATTTTGTGTGACTTGTTTCCCAATAATACACATTTGTACATGATAAATATTTCTGGTCATACCTAAATATACAATTGAATTTTGCACTGAGCACTGAACCTTGAATAATATTTCTCCATTTATGTAAAGTCTAGTGAAGTATTGTTAATTAAATGGGGACTAAACCCCTAGGACAAAATTAGCTTAACACTACTGCCTTGACATAATAAACTCCTGTTTACCTTTATGTGTGCTGGAAATTGCAATAGCCAATAATATTCTTTTTTGTTTGGAATGGTTTTTGAAAATTAACATTTTCAAGAGATGACTTCATATCTCCCAAGTATACCTCTTTAGTCAAGACCTGATGAGCGGGTCATCATGTCCCTGCTATTAGGTGCCATCAAGGCATCACTCAACAGTGTACGCTCACTATAGAAAAAATGCACAAGTTGTTGATGTTGTAGTTGAGTTTATGCATCTGGAGAGCGTAACCATCCTAGTACTTTGGCACCCACATGCTGTTTTGCGTTAGGCAGCAGGTGAGAGCAGGGTACAACGTGCTTCTGTTGTACAAAGCATCCTTTTGATTCACTTAAAGGGATAGTAATACTTAATTTTATCTTTATTTTATTTTGTAGGCATTAAAAAAAACATGAAGAACGATGTAAGTCTTATCTCTCAAACCTTTATGGTTTGAGAAATATTCACAAACAAAGTTTCCCCTCACTGACCATCTAGCTGTCAGATTTGGAATCCGGTCAGCAGATCAACCGGTGGCTCTTCGGGAGAGCCGAGATCGCAAGATATAAAAATAAGTATTTCATTGGAAGTGTCTAAAAAGTGTACTTGCAAACCAGGCACACTTTGTAGACTATTCGAATAAAGTAGTTCTTCTTATATGTCGCAAACTCGGCTCTGCTGTAGAGCCACGGCTGGTCCGCGGACCGGATTCCAAATCTGACAGCTAGATGGCAGACTTGACCGTTTTGGTCAGTGAGGGGAAACTTTGCTTGTGAATATCTCTCAAACCATAAAGGTTTGAGAGATAAGACTTATATCGTTCTTCATGTTTTTTTTAAAGCCTACAAAATAAAATAAAGATAAAACGAAGTATTCCTATCCCTTTAACCCCTGTGCATTGTTTCTGTGGCCTAACGAGGCACAGAGGAAGTTGTAGAAAATATCTTCATTGCTCCTGTGGATTCTCTAGAGGTAACGTTGAGCGATTGTCCACATTCAAGTATCAATGATGATGGCAGAATTTTTAAATATCAACAAGAACGTGATAACTCCTTAAATGACTGCACATACTGTGCTGTGTAAACAATCTCTTAAAGCAAAAAATCAGTAGGTATCTCACCGGAGGCATGAAATATGACAAATGTTGAAGAGTATTTTAAAACGAAGTATTACTATCCCTTTAACCTTCCTTTCTAACTTAACTCCACAAGGCTGATCTGATCAGGTTAAATCATTAGTTGCCCAGTGCTTTAAAATAATTTTAAAGCTTAATATTGAAAAATTATAATTCAGAGTTTATCCTACTGATTAAAACATGGAAACCACAACTGTTGATAGATATTTAATTTGCAAGTTATTGCAGCTGGAACTTTTTTGTTAGAAGTAACTCTATAGCCTGATCTTTGACAGTGGCACTATTGTTTGACTATCCTATGGCCTTTAAAAAGTTAAGCATTGTGTTGCTTACTATGGCCTTTATGTATAAAGGCAAAATGTGGCAAATCAACTGTACCATGTTTATTAAGAGTTTCAGCAGTTAAACCAAATATTTTATGACTCCACTTGTTGATGTCTTATGCACTTATTTTCCTTTTAAATTATGTGTGTACATTGTTTGTTATTGAATAATTTTGTTAATTTTATTCTGAAAAAAAAAAACATAGAACAACAGTGTTATTTCAACAAAGAGAACTTGAGATGGGTGGGGTTAAAGGCAGGGATATGGGTGTGGCTAGGCATGGAAACTGGTGGCGAGTAACTTTTCAGGCCTGGCTATTAGCTCAGGACTTGACATTTTGAGCCATGGGTTTTACCTTGCTCTCTTCTGTCCAATGTGAAACCTATTGTCTATTCATTTCTACATTCTCCCTAGTATGTCTTCCTCTGGATTAAGTAATATAAAAGGTCCCAGATATACTGCAAAAGAATCCATCCGAGATGAGAAAAACTCTCTAAGATTTGTGCATGAACAGTGCAATCATTCCAAATGGAAAATTTAATCAACAAACACTTGTAGTTTAATCCAACCAAATCAGCTGAGGTTCAATTAAGATCACATGAAACACCAAAAAAGGTTTCATTCAGTTGTTGTATATGCAACTTGTCAAGTAGATGATAAAAGTAGATGATAAAAGCTTGTGATAAATACTTTATAGATAAATAAATAATAGTTTAAGAACATTAAAAACCAGCAAGATCAACATTTATCTTGAAAGAACAGTCAGCAAAACTTATAGGATAGGTTTTTGTGTGGAATACACAATTGATTTTTTTAATGCTTTCATATAATTTCATTCAGCTCCATCCTTTCTTCTAACCTGAACAGACAGCATCCAATCATACTTAATGCAGATGGTCTTAAAAAAGTTTAACTTTCCTTGGAAGTTTTCCATGTTAGAACTCATTGCACAGTGATCAATAATTTCCTATCAATATGAGATTTTAAGTTTAGCTAATATTGACAAGATATCCCATTTAATGTAGGATGCTTCTGCTTGGTCATTTTGGAAGCAGAACAAGACAGATGTACGTGATTGCTTCAAAGTGAACCCATGTATTACATATTTCACTGTGTATAATAACCACATATTAACAGACCAATAAAGTTATTAGTGTTGCAATCCTGGGGCCAACTGACTGCATCATAGGGGACAAATAAAAATACCCATTGATTTAAATTGGGTTTTTAACTCCTTGAATGCTACATGATGCTTTGGAGAGCTCTCTAGCATTAAAGGGGAGTTATCCACCAAGGTGTGATAGAGGCAATAAAGTGAAAATGCCTTCTCCAATTATATCACTCCAGTTCCGATGTTATTCTATGGAGCCTATGCACTAAGATTGCCAAAGCTGGAGAAATCTTACTGCATTGCTTCCATAGAATAACATTAGAACTGGAGAAGTGATATCACGGGAGATGTTTTCTCCGCTTTATCACCTCCTTATCACAATTTAGTGCATCTCCCCCATGGTCTTAAAATCCAAATTTAAATCACTGGGAATTTACTTTTTATGTATTCCCTATGGTGCACTTGGCTTGCATAAGAATTGCACCAGATTTGCTTAGTAAACTATACCCTAGAAATATATGGCTTTTTTGGTTTTGAAAGAGTTTATTTAGTAAACACAGCTTACAATCATCCAGGAACAAGGTATTCACAGACAACAGCAAGAGTACATGAGGAGACAGATTCTCATACAGCAGATACATAGCATATTGTCATAAAAAACTTGCTGGATCTTTCAGAAGGGCGAGAATGGTAAGCTTGATAACAGAAAGAGATTTAGAGAGGAAGAGAAGAGGAGAAAGAAGAAGACAGAGAAAGAAAAGGAGCAGACAGGAAGAGCGAGAGAAGAGGATTGATGAATAGAATGGAAAGGGGTAAGTGTGGGGGAGTCAGGATATGGTAGGAGTAGAACTGAAGATGGAGAAGGAAGATGGAAGGGTGAGGAGGATGGAATGAGGGTAATGGAGGGAAATGGATGTGAGGGGTGAGGGAAAGGAAAACAGTCCCCTGTTAAGGTTAGGAAGACATCTCAGTTTACATTGTATCAAAGTGAAGCCATGTAGCATATTCATTTTCAAAGAGTGTAAGCATACCCATGGAGATGTAATACATTTTTTCCATGTCAAGCAAGTGGTGTATGTGTAGCTACTAATCAGCTTTCGTGGGGAGGACTGAGGCCTCCACCTAGCACGTATGCAAGCTCTAGCAGATGTAATCAACACAACCCATTTACGTAAGGAGGATTGGGGACTGGGGAGAACCTAACAGGTAAGACAGAGAGCAGGTAGGTCTGAGGGGTAGAAAAAAGGAAACAGTGCAACATGGGATCTAAGTGTAGCATTTATTAAGAAAAGAAGTAAACATACATAAATGGGAATAAAATAAATAATGGAGAGGGTAGGGAGAACACTTATATATGAAATGCCTTATTATAGAATCCATCTAGAATCAGTGAAAGGACTATATATGCAGTTTTGCTATAAAAGGCAAAAAGACAGAGCATATATCTTATACATACATATTCTAAAACAGAGTATTACTAAAATACATGGATATGGTCTATACGCAAATATAAGCCCAAGGAGCAGAGGTGATATGAGGTGGTAACAACTCTATAAAGTTGTGTGTGATGTGTTAGAGTATTGGGGAATAACAAGCAGACACGGTAGGTCATATATAAGCATAAGCACAACTGATGGAGTGGAGTGCCGGGGTAAGGGTGCCTGCCTAAGCATCAGAATGAACCCAACCTCCAATGTGCAAACTGATTACGAAATGGTTACTTGTGTCTCAGCATATAGTCACCGTTAGTGGATTCTGCTCACTGGAATTCCCCTTGGTTAACAGCACACCAGTATGGAGTCCACTAGCGTTAGCCAGATCCCTGGTCCTGCATGTCCCATCTGTGTATTCCTCCAAAAGTTCACTTGCGTCCTTGGGTTTTATTTAAGAGAGATTGTTTATTTCTATTTAAAAAAGTTTGAAGAGCTCTTTATCAAGCTTATTTCTTTTTCTTTAAAAATATTATTTATCTATACATTTCTTGGTTTAATGTTACCCATTCCTGATGATATTTGGTAGTAGAGGATGCCAAAGATGGAGGGTATCTCATTTAAACCAGATTTGACCAATCAAGTTAGTTTATTCCAGGTCAAAGTTTAAAAATTGTCAGAATCAAAAGTTAAATTATAATAAGGGGTTAAAATATAATTCCAAAATATGGAAATGCCTTTGTTACAGAAGATTCTTATTACTTAGTTCTATCTTGATCTGTAGGGAGTATGTTACATCTTGAGAGGGAATCAAACACTTAGAGTTGTTATTTGTGATAGATAATGTACGGTATTAGTATTGGGAACTGTATTATTAGTGATGTGAACATATGCCAATACAGAGATCATTAGAATTGGGATATGACACAAAGATGCTGATGTGTGAAGTGAGAAGTTTCGCTGGGTTCCTAGACCTCCTCAAAGTCTAACTGTAGTGATCTAAAAGATTCTTTGGTTATCTAGGGGCTTAGAATGTATTGAGAATATTGCTATGCAATGAGACTCCTTTTTAGAATAGTTTAACTTATTGTTATGTAAATTGGGTCACACTTATTCTGTAGCCTTCCTTACAAAAGTAAAGGAGGGGTTAGTATCACTTCTGTAGCATTAACACATGAAATGGGTTTAGCCATCAAATAGTAGGCGGGAGAGGTCTTTCACACTTAGCACAGCAAGTTATACATTCTTGTACAGGAATCACTGTGACACATAAAGAGTCTGTATTTTGCAGTAAAATTGGAGAGTAAACAGTATCGAATGGGAGCAATATTATTCAAATTAAAATGGAGAAAGAAGGTCATAGGAACACTATAAGTCAAATTTTCAACGGGAAGGGTTAAAATGTGGAATGTGAACAATATTTGTCAAATTTAAATGATGAAAGAAAGTCATGGGAGCACTGTAGTCAAATTTTAAAGGGGGGAGGGGTTAAAATGTGGAATGTGAACTATATTTGTCGAATATAAATGGTGAAAGAAAGTCATGGGAGCACTGTAGTCGAATTTTCAAGGGGAAGGGTTAAAATCTCGAATGTATAATATTTGTCGAATTAACATGTTGAAAGAAAGCACTGTAAGTCAAATTTTTAAGGGGAGGGGTTAAAATGTAGAATGTGAACAATATTGGTCGAATTAAAGTGGTGAAAGAAAGCACTGCAAGTTGACTTTTCAAGGGGGGGTTAATATGTTGAAGGGGGCGCTCTATGTCAGATTTTGATAATGAGGGAAACACATCTAACACTGAACTTGATCTTTCTGTCGCCAGACGTACTCTTATTTCCTTGGACTTCGAAATTTTGCATGTTTTTTTTAGGCGGTAGTCGAATAAAAGCAGATAGCTCCAGTTTTGTTAGTTCTCTGAAATGTGCTGTCTATGCCAGTTTTGTTTTATTGTGGTTCTGCAATAGAATACCAACGTTACACAGGTTTGCAAAATTCATGTTGCTTGTTTTTCTTGTAACGCCGGTTTTAGCGCTGGTAATAGAATCAAGCCCTAAGTCTTGGAAATATATCCAGGTATGTTTGATAGTTAGTCCTAGTAGCATAGTTGGATGTATAACTAGATGATATGAAGTGGATATATTTTCATAGGCACCAGAGGTCTAATTCCTCATTCATGCCTTCTGGTTGCAGGGTATGTAATGTAAAAATCTAAAAGCTTTCCTGCTTGGCCAGCATTTGGAATTTCTTGCCTCCTCTGTTGGTTACTCTTATCTGTTCCACCCCAGTGATGGTGATGTCTTTGATACTTTTAAATGCAGGACATCCATTGCAATGCCTTGATACGGAGGGGTTTCTGTTGTTTTTGAGAATATTGTTGCTGTGCTCAAGAAATAGTTTTTTTCAGGGGTCTGGTAGTGCATCCAATATGCTGTATACCACATTTAAATTCCAGTAGATATATAACATATGAAGAGGAGTAGGTTATTAAATGTTTAATGGAGAAATTTTCCCCAGTTACATTAGATCGAAAGTTGGATGTTGTATTCTTTACATAACCACAGGTGATACAGTGAGTGTGGTTGCATTTGTACATACCTTGAATTGGTAATCCGTCTATTACACTTCTTGTATCATTGCCAGGCCTGTGTTTTGTTATTGCTGATGGTGCTAATTTTAAGGTCTGCTGCTTTTCGGTATACAAATCTAGGTTTTTTAAGTATCACCTTGCTCAATGTTTTATCACCTTGTAAGATTTTCCAGTTTTTACGTATTACTTGCTCAATCCGTCTGGAGGATGCAATGTATTTGGTGATGAATGGTATTGATTCTCTTAGTTTCTTTTGTTTGCTCCAGTTCAGTAGTCCTTTTTAGGTGTCATTAGTACAGTTTCTTTTCAACCTTAAACATTGACCATATGGAACATTAGATAACCATTTCTGGTGGTGTCCGCTACTAGCATCTATGTATCAATTAACATCAACGGTTTTATGGTGTGTTTTGGTACGTATCTGATTATCTGTTGTTATCATAATGTCCAAATCCAAAAAGACCACTGATGAGGTACTAGAGCTATGGGTAAATTGGAGACCTAAGTTGTTTTTATTGATGGAATAGACAAAATGTTTGAGCCGCTGATGACCTCCCTTCCAGATGAGGAGCATGTCTTCAATGTACCGTGCATATAGTTCTATGTCCTGTTGGTGCTGCTCCCATATTTGATGTTCCTCCCAAGCTCCCATAAATAAGTTTGTGAAATTAGGGGCGAAACACTTTTTCCTCTTTTATGGAGGTTTCTTCTAAGATGCCAGCCTGGTGTTCAGTGATTGTGTACAATGAGGTTATGTCATACGTTACCAAGATATAGCTGGGTTTCCAGATTACTGTTTGTAATTTGTTAAGTATATGTGTAGTGTCCTTTGTGTAGGATGGCAGTTCTTGTACAAATGGTTGAAGAAAGTGGTTAATATACTGAGAAAGATTACTGGTGAATGAATTGATTCTGGAAATTATAGGTCTGCCTGGAGGATCAGATACATTTTTGTGAATTTTTGGAATATGATAAAAGATGGGTATGACTGGGTGTGGTACTGTTAAAAACATAAATTATTGTTTGATAAGGATCCCTTCCTTGTAGGCCTCCAAGATCATTGAGTCATACAAGTATTTGTAGCTCTGAATAGGGTTAGGATTCAGTTGTTGGAAGAAGGAATTTTCTCCCATAATTTGCCTGCAGTCTGGTACCACTGCAACATGAGCTTAAAATTAGTTTCCCTCATAAGGATGTTGGGTATGAATTTGGAGTGCATGTGGAGAGCTGCCAGCCATTGAGCATCTGTAAAAACCATGCCCAGCTCGGCTTCCCAGGAGGACCTACTGCAGGAGTAGAACAGAGTCAACAAGGGAACCCAACAGCTTATACATTTTAGATGTGCCCCTTGGGGTGGGGGAGGGTCACAACAGAAGAGTTTCATATGGGGTGAGCAAACTGGCGGGAGGAGTGTGAATCAAATTACAGATTTGGTAATAGCGCCAGATTCAATCTCCGGGAGGCCTTACTCGGCTTGGAGGTCCGAGAAGGTAGTCAGAACAACTGTTGGAAGGAGATGGTCAAGATCCCTGAGAACATGGAGGGACCATTGACTCAAGATACCATGGTGAAGGCCCGTTGAGAAGTCGGTGTTCTGACAATCCAGTATAAAGACAAAGGTGTGAGAGTATATCGCACGTTACAAGACCACTGAGTCTCCAACAAATGGCCCAGCGTTAAACGAGGGAGGGATTTGTTCAGGGTCGGCCCAAAGGAGCTGAATGAGGTCAATCTGGCCCAGCAAAGGCCTCAAAAGAAGAAGCCAATCTAGACCCAAACTTGCTGCACATAGCTCAAGCCACATGGACAAAGCAGTAGCAAGGTAGTAGGTGGAGAAATCCAGTAAACCCAAGCCTCCAGAGGGCTCCAGGTGAGCCAGAGTTCGAAAGATCGGTATAGGAGGCTAACATTTCCAAATAAAACTCTGAACCAACAAAAAAAGAGTTAAATATACATGCATTAGATTTTTTTTTTTTTTTTTGAATGAGAGTGATTGCCAGCAATGCGACGACTAAAGGGGGAGGGGAATTGTCACTCTGAACAGAAATAGTCCACATTGATGGGGAATAAAGTTCAATAGGAAAGTACAATAGGAAAAGTATTATGCATGCAGCACACGGATGTGCTCCAGCTGCATCCCTTCAGCATCCCCAGAACATTTTTGCCATCTATTGTTTCATAACTTACGATATTTAAGTTATGTGTGTATACTTAATTTTGAGTTCGGGCAAAGCAAGTATTATTGTCCTCGCCTCCTACTCGTCTCCAAGTTATCATGGCCTTACCTCTTCACGGAGGCAGTGTATGTGACCATTAAGTAGGCAACGTGACAATCTCGCGCTGTCATGAAGTGCGAGATTGTCATGTCGCCATTTTGAGCATGGCAACGTGGTGAATGACTTAAAAGGTTGCACTCTCTTTTTCGCATGCGACCTTTCAAAATGTAAACCTTTCCATGTAGGTGCTTTAGTCTTTCAATGTTTTCATAGACTTTTGTTTGCTGACGAATCCATGCACATGTTTTTTGGTCTCAATTTGTTATGTTTAGAATTTGCTGTTCCATACCTCTCTGTGTTATCTTATGTTTTTCTATGGCTTTGGCATTCAATGTCCATGTTTCACAGACATATGACAAAACTGGGAGGACACATTGGTCAAAAACCTTTCAATTGAGGCAGAGTGGTAAATTTGTCTTAAAGTGATAGTAATGTTTCATAATAAAAGCAGCTCTAATTAATCTTCATAGTATTTGGGCCATGGAGAGTGTTATTTCAATTCTGTCATAGTTGTAGTTTAGGAGTAATTCAGTGATAAAGTCTCCCCCTCCCGCCCCTTTTACTGATGTAACACTGTTCAGCTAGAGCAGAAGGGAGGTGCCCAGGTAGACTGCAAAGAGGGACAATCTTCAATTAAGATAAGGGAAAAACCTGAAGAACTTGTCAAGGGGGGCAGGGCTTTCATTGTTCTAATAGAAAGAAGCTTGTTCCCTGCTGTTATCTGTCTGGCCTATGGACTGCACCCCACATCTGAGAAGAGATGGCTTACACTAGGTAAAAGGGGCGGGAGGGGGAAACTTTGCTTGTGAATATCTCTTAAACCATACAGGTTTGAGAAATAAGACTTATATCGTTCTTCATGTTTTTTTAATGCCTACAAAATAAAATAAAGATAAAACGAAGTATTACTATCCCTTTAAAGACAGTACTTCTAAGTTTTCCAAATGCTTGCCACCCCAATTTCCATCATGATGTTTCCTTCTATTGACATTTCCTATCCACTGCAAACATACTTTTCAACATCTTCTAGTTCTTGTTTATCTACTGTGATTTTCCTTGGTATAGTAAATTTGTTCAAAGAACTTGTAAGTTCAATGCTAAGCTCATCAAAAGAACACTGGAAGAAAATCAAGGGCTAAAAAAGCAAAACAAAAGATGAGCACACATAGGAGCCAAATGTTTGCATTAAAGCTTGAAGATGGTACACATACAAGATGTGAGAGGCTTCTGAGAATGAACAAACAGCACAATGGCCTGTCCTACGACTAGTCACCACTCATACATTTTGGTATAAGTAGCAATAAAATCAATAAAAAATTGCAAAGCAGCTGGGCCTGATATAATATATAATTACTATTGAAATGTTGAAAGCCAGAGGTCAACCCTTATTCAAAGCCCTAGCTAACATGGAAAAATGCAAAACTCATCCTACTGCTCAAAAAAGGTGATAAGTCTGATCTAAAAAACTACCGTCCAATAAGCCTATTGTCAGTGGTCTGCAAAGTTTTTACAAAGGTACTATTAAGAAAAATAGACACAATACTTAATAAGGTACAATCTAAGGAACAACCAGGCTTCAGGAGTGGTTTCAGTACAATGGACCACATCCACACAGTGCCATAAAGTTATAGTTCGGCATAATGAATACATCCTTACATTCAGGGCTGGTGCAAGGATTTTTGCCACCCTAGGCAAAACCTAATTTTGCCGGCCTTTGGCTCCACCCCTTGTGTCCTACCCCTTTATGCCCTGCCCTGTATGTGTATAAGCATCAGTTTGTGTATGTGTTCTCTATGTGTGTATGTGTGTGTCAGTATGTGTTCCCTGTATGTGTATAAGTGCGTGTTCCCTATACGTATATAATTGTGTCAGTGTGTGTGAGTCTCTGTAAGGATATTAGTGTGTAATTATGTGTGTGTGTGTGCTTCTCTATATGCGTATCAGTATGACAGAGTGTATGTTCTCTATATGTGACTCTCCCCCTTTTGACTCTCTCCCCCTCTTGACTGCTGATCCCCCCTTTGACTCTCTCTCCCCATCTGACTCTTGAGCCCCCTCTTGACTGCTGATCCCCCCTTTGACTCTCTCTCTCCACCGTCCAACTCTTGATCCCCTCTTGACTGTTATTCCCCCCTTTGACACTTTCTTCCCCCGTCTGACTCTTTATCCCCTCTTCACCCTCCTTCCACTTACTCTTTCCGCTGCACATCTCTCTCTCTCACTATATATGGGACGGAGCTCTCCCTTGGCTGGCTATTTTTTTAATGTAGCACAGCGATGCCCGTTTCTCTCTCCCCCTCCGCTCCTTCAATCCTGGTCCAGGATTGAAGGAGAGAAGGGGGAGAGAGAAATGGGTATCGCTGTGCTACATTAAAAAAATAGCCAGCCAAGGGAGGGCACCGAAACATACTTTTTTTTACTTGGGCAGTAAGTGGTGAGAGGGGGTGGGGTCAGTCCCGATGCGCCCCCAGAGAATGTGCACCCTAAGCTGGCGCCTACCTCGCCTATAGGTGGCGCCGGCCCTGTTTCCATTATGCAATGCATTCATTGACTATAAAAAGGCCTTTGGCTCAGTGAAAAAGCAAGCAATAATCAATGCCCTGATTAATCAGGAATAGACAGAGCATACATCAATATCCTCTAATCAATATATGCAACTGCATCAATATATGTCAACAATGATAAAGTCCAGCTTAACATAGAAAAAGGAGTCAGAGAAGGAAACACATTCTCCCCAAAGCTAATTTCTGCTTGTTTTGACAAAACTTTTCACAAACTAAATTGAGACAAAAACACTTAAGATCAATGGAGACTATCTACATCACTTACGTTTTGCAAATGGTATCATACTCTGTCAGTAGTTGTGAAGAACTACAAGAACGCATTCAAAAGCTATAACAGGAAAGCAAAAAGTTTGGTCTGAAGATGAATATCAACAAAACGCAAACCATGTTTAACACATTTACCATACCAAGGAAAATCACAGTAGATGGACAAGAACTAGAAGAAGTGGACAAGTATGATTCTCTTGGGTAGGAAATGTTAACAGATTGAAACGCCATGATGGAAACTGAGCGTCAAATAAAACTGGGATGGTAAATACCTGGAAAACTCAGTAGTACATCTTTACGACAAATGTACCACTCTGCCTCAAGCAAAATGTTTTCCAATGTGTCCTCCTAGTCCTTATGTATGGCTGTGAAGCATGGACACTGAATGCCAAAGCCATACAAAAAAGTAAGGTTACACAGAGAAGTATGGAGCGGCAAATTCTAAACATAACAAAAAGAGACAGAAAAACATGTACCTGGATCTGTCAGCAAACGCCTATGACATCACTGAAAGAGTAAAGAGCCTGAAATGGAAATGAGCAGGCTACACATCAAGAAGACTCGATCATAGATGGACCAAATTAATTTTGGAATGGATTCCACTTGATACTAAACTCCCAAGAAGAAGACCAAAGAGAAAGGATGGGTAGATGACATTTCGAGATCTGTTGGTATACAGTGTAAAAAAAAAAAAGGCACAAGTGCAAAGTTGTTGGATGCTTGCTGAGGAGGCCTTCATCCTGCAGTGGACTGACAATATCTGAAGATGATGATTATATATATATATATATATATATATATATATATATAAAAATATAGACACAAGTATGTGGAGTTTTGGGGTTCTGTTTTTTTTTTCTCTCCAGGTAACATCTCTAAACTACAAGGGGTTAATAGAGAAAATAATTTGACATAGTAACAAATAATAGACCAAAGGTATAGAACTAGTTGAAAGCATTGTGTTAAAGGAACAACATCTAAAAATTTACATGGGGGTCATATACACAATGCTTTGAGTACCACAGGGGTAAGCAATGCTTTTGAAATCAGTGCATTGCTCAGCCCTCTAGCACTCAAAAGCTTAAATATCTCTATGCTCCATGTTAAACTCAGACACCTGAGGCCTACAATCCAGTATTACACATGCTTTGAGGCACTCCATCCTTTCCAGTGCTGCAAATAAATGTGAATCATAACAGTGCAAGGGGTTAACCAAACACAAAATATGTTAACATTTTCTGCATTAACCCTTGGATAATAGAATTGTCTCCAACCTCAAAGGGGTTATTATAGGATAATGTAATTCTGCACATTAACAATTTAATGTAGACCAGAGTATCAAACACATTGAATTCAATTGCAGCATTCAAAGAGTTAAACAGGAAAAAAGCTGGTGCCATGTTAGCCAGCAGAGTAGATGGGATTCAGTGTAGCAACCAAACATTCACAAGAGTGATCTAAAGGATATGTGATACCTTTTAATGGCTGAGAACATAGAAAGTGCAAGCTTTTACAACACTAAGGTCCTTTCATCAGGGATGGGTTAACAAGTAAAGTTGTATTAGCACAACATATGTATATACAAAGTAAGACATACATTGTGTATTCATATAACTTATTCAAAATGTATGTCATACTCTGTTTATATATGAATGCATAATGAACTTCATCAATTCTAGGGCAACCCAACCACAGCATAGAACAGGGCTGTCCAAGTTCAAGGATGTAAGGATTTCCCTGATTCAGCACAGGTGAGTCAGTCAAAATGGATGATCCACTGATTAACTCACCTGTGCTTAATCAGGGAAATCCTTACATCCTGGCCTGTTGGCTGCCCTTGAGGACTGAACTTGGACAGTCCTGCCATAGAGGAGAATGAAATATGCTAGAGAGATCTCCAACATTAATAAGCAATGTGTTGAAGACCTCTCTACCATTCAAGGGGTTAAAAGTCTTATTTAGATCAATATGAATTTTTATTTCTTCATTATATTGCGGATGGTTTGCTCCAGAATTGATCCAGGTATTGGTAGTACATTACACTCTATGACATTCTGTTGTAGCTATGAATACTGGCTCACTAGCTTGCAAAGAAAAATAATTTAAATATTTTCTATAAATATCTCAGCTCAGTCTGACATTCACTCATTTGAACATTAAATTGCCCAAGAGGCGTCACGACCCTGAATTCTTGACAGAGTACAAAGTAAAGTGGTATGAAATGTTCTTATTTTCAGAGGCCTTTGCAGTGGCATTCGCTGACCTTTAAACAGAGCAAAGGTTTTCATCTCCCATGTGTCATCTCCAGATCGACTTTAATAATGGGTTCTTTCTCCTACACAAAACGTTTGGAACAAATATATACAATTGCTCAACCCCTTCGCTAGGAAAATTTTGATCAATATTTGCTTAGTTGGAAGCAATGATGAGTAGAACAATTTCTGTACAATGTACCTGCACAAGTGCGAGGTGGAATAGTATTACCTAGACAGAAGAAAAAGGTTAGCCTCCAGGCCTATGACCACAACCACTTTATTGCCCACTAACAGCCAATGGGCCATATTCAATAACTTAAAGAGGTGCAATTTTTGGGCATAACAACTGCATCACAGAAGATAATTAACATGTCCAATCATTAACATGGTGATTTTAGCCCCATGAATGCTAGAGAAGTCCCCAGCACATTGTTTGCAATGTGTTTATCTCCCTAGCATTCAAAGGGTTACCAGACCCATTTTATTCAGTGGGAACTTGGGAAATATCTCCCTTATGCTGCAGTTTGCAAATATCTCCTTAGCATACTGAATACAACCCAAAGTTTCTTCATAATAATTCACAGGTGGACAACTGCCAATTTTTAGCTGTTGGGCTATAATTTCCATCGTTCTCACCTGTCCTACAGAAAAGACAGTTCAACAACAGCTTGAGGACTGCAGATTATTTACCCCCTGTTGTAAGCTATTGTGTAAATTGTTGCATATATTATCAATACTGTAATCTACATATATCAAGAAACAAATGCATTTGTGGCTGTAAATAGTGAGTAGAAAGGGCTTCTTAAAGTGATAGTAATGTTTCACAAAAAAAAGCAGCTCCCATTAATCTTTATAGTATTTGGGCCATGGAGAGTGTTATTTCAATACTGTCAGAGTTGTAATTCAAGAGTAATTGAATGATAAATGATCCCACTCCTGCCCCTTTTACCTAGTATAAGAAGCTTCCCCTCAGATGTGGAATCTGGTCTTATGACTGGACAGGTTACAGCAAGGCGCAATTTTCTTACTGTGAACATAAGGAAAATCCTGCCCCCCCGACAGGTTTTTCCTTATGCTCACTGAATATTGTTCCTTGCTGAGATCCATCCAGTCAGTCTTGCTGCTCTGAGGTAAGAAGTGTTACATCAGAAAAAGGGGCCCAAGGGTGATACTTTATCATTCAATTACTCTTGAACTACAACTCGGACAGTATTGAAATAAAGTTCTCCATGGCTCAAATACTATCAGAGCACAGTTTTTTGTGAAACATTACTATCCCTTTAACCACAGAAAGTTACAACATGATACCTAAGGAAGAAAAGGTCCTATAGCTTAAAACTCTTCCATTCCATATCTGTTTGACATGCAGATTTCCATGATCTGCAGAGATGGGTGAGATCAGAACCTAGGGAGATTTCTGTCCTCTTCATTCAAGACCATTATCTGCAAATTCCCAGAAAAGGTCCTTCAGAGGAGAGGATAACAATGTTGTATCCTCTCCCATAAGCTTAGAATGAAGAACGGTCATTACCCAGACCTGTAGATCATGGAGATCTGCAGGGCAAATGGAGACAGAATGGGAGAGTTTTAAGCTATCGTAAATTGGTTCCCATAGTTTTCAGATACTTTCCTATAGCTGCAAAGCTCATTCCCCAATGCGGTTGTTTGCACCCCACAACAAAATAGGTGTTCCTTAGCCTCTGGCAGTCATTGTTAACAAAAAATAACCAAAACTTCAGACTGCAATATATTTTAGTTTGCTGAAGCTAATGTAGCAAGAAGAACTGGAGCAAACCTCCTCAAGCCAACTACACCATAGGGAGCAAGTAAAAATTCCCCAAACCAAATCCCCATGAATTGTCTTTTAAACCCTTGAATGCTAAAGAGGTCTTCAATACATTGTAAAAGTACATTATTGCCAGTGTCTTAGCAAAACTGAGTCACATATTATTTTTGTTCTTTTCATATATAGTAACTAGTTTAAAAGACCATGTACACGGGTCAAGGTCTGGGTGATGTTAACCCTTAGAGTGTTTGAGGGGTACGCAACACATTGCTTTGCAATGCATTGCTTGCCCCTCTGGCACTCTAAGGGTTAAGAGGCCAGTCCTGCTCTGAGTCCTGCCACAGACACAATCATGCATTGTAGAGACTGCACGAAAGCACAGAATGCTCCCAGCAAAGAACTCCCAGCATTCTGTGCGTTCGGCAGTCTCTATGGCTTCTGACAAACATCCTAGCGAATTATTATATAAGAAGATGTGCAAAAGTTTTAGGCAGGTTTGAATAAATGCTATAAAGTAAAAGTACTTTTAAAAATAGACATGTTAAGAGTTTATATTCATCAATTAACAAAGTGCATAGCTAGTGAACAGAAGAAAAATCTAAATCAATCAATATTTGATTTGATCACCCTTTGCCTTCAAAACAGCACTAATTCTTCTAGGTATATGTGCAAAAAGTCAGGGGTTTTGTAGATATATAGTCAGGTGTATGATTCAACAATTATACCAAACCGGTGCTAATGATCAACAATTTAATATGTAGGTTGAAGCATTAACTAAAACAGGAACAGCTGTGTAGGATGAATAAAACAACTGTGAGGACAGTAGACGCAGTGGTCAGAAAAGGAAACTTAGTGCACCAGATATAAGACACATCATGCTTACTTCCCTTCGCAATTGGAACATGTCCAGCAGTGCCATCAGCTCAGAATTGGCAGATACCAGTGGGATCCTGGTACCCCTATCTACTGTCTGGAGAAGTCTGGTCAGAATTGATCTTCATGGAAGACTTGCGGCCAAAAAGCCATACCTCCAACGTGGAAGCAAGGCCAAGCAACTCAACTATGCACAAAAAAACCAGGAATTGGGGTGCAGAAAAATGGCGGCAGGTGCTATGGACTGATGAGTCAAAACTTTGGCTGTAGCAGAAGGCAGTTTGTTCGCCCAAGGCTGGAGAGCGGTACAAGAATTAGTGTCTTCAGGCAACAGTGAAGCATGGTGGAGATTCCTTGCAAATTTGGGGCTGTATTTCTGCAAATGGAGATGTGGATTTGGTCTGAATCATTGCTCTCCTCAATGCTGAGAAGTACAGACAGATACTTATCCATCATGCAATACTATAAGGGAGGCATCTGACTGGCCCCAGATTTATTCTGCAGCATGGCAACAACCCTAAACATACAGCAAAAGTAATTAAGAACTATCTTCAGAGTAAAGAAGAACAAGAAGTCCTGAAAGTGATGGTATGACCCCCACAGAGCCCTGATCCCAACATCATCGAATCTATCTGGGATTACATGAAGAGAGAAAAGCAATTGAGGCTGCCTAAATCCACAGAAGTGTGGTTAGTCCTCCAAGATGTTTGGAACAACCTACATGCCGACTTCCTTAAAAAAAACAGTATGGAAGCGTACCTAGAAGAACTGATGTTGTTTTGAAGGCAAAGGGTGGTCACACCAAATATTGACTTGATTTATAGTTTTCTTCTGTTAACTCACTATACATATTGTTAATTGATAAATATAGACTATTAAGATGAATCACTTCACAGTGGTATGTGCCGCAACAGCGTAGAGAAGTATGACTTTACGCCTAACCCTCTGGATTCTGTTCTCTTTAATGGTTTACAAGGATATATTGTCTTTCTCACAATATAAACAGCATGGGGGAGATGCACTAAGAGGTGATAAAGTGGAGATGACTTATCCCATGGTATCACATTCCCAATTTCTATGTAATTCTATGGAACCTATGCACTAAAAACAATCCCACTTGATAATTCTTAGTGCTCCATATAATAGCATATGAATTTGAGCAGTGATATCACTTGAGAAGTCATCTCCACTTGATCACTGCTTTATCCCCTCTTAGTTCACATGTGTCTCTGTGTTTGTGTCTGTGTGTGTGTTCTGTTATCTTTAACCCCTTGAGTGTCAGACGTATATCCTACACATTGCAAAGCAATTTTTTACGTACCCTTCTGCCACTAAAAGAGTTAACATACGGACAATGCCGTGCCAAGACTACTAATATATATATAGATAGATAGATAGATAGATAGATAGATAGATAGATAGATAGATAGATACACACTGCTCAACATTGCAACAACAGGACCTAGACATTTAACTAACCAGTTGGCTGTCTGAGATATGTAAAAGATTACAGTTGCATAGCTATGGGTCACATGTGTAATTGATTCAATGGGGAAGAAGATCATCAGCTGTGTAGTTCGACTGTTAGCTGTGAAGACTTTTTATACTACTTTTTGGCTGCCAGATGCTCATGACATGTCTAAAACAAGACAACATCAAGAGCATCATCAAAAACCAAGAGGGACATTATTATCATACTGACACAGGTCATATTGTCCATTATAACCATTATTGCTTTGGTGGACCACAGTGTTGGAATTGTGCAAAGATGTTGGTCCCGTTTGGATGGAGCTCACAAAAGCACTTGGCATCTAGGGTCTGGATCACAAAACACAGATCAAAGCTTGTGAGGATCATCAGCTTCAGAGAATGGCATTACGGAATCTCTTCACAACTGTGAGCATATTAGAAGGTGATCTCCAGAGATCCACTGATAGAGCTGTGTGAAATTAAACCATTGCATGTGTTACCCTGGATAACCTCTGTGGTTTTGACACACTGCAATTCCTCTCACTTTCCCTGGATCCAGTGGCGTAACTATAGGGGTCGCACCTGCAACCAGGCCCGTGCACTCCAGGGGCCCAGCCTCCCCCTGCGACCCCTCCGTAATCTCCCGCCGGCACTCTAGTACTGCAGAGCACTGGGAGATGACATCATCTCCCAGCGCTTTGCATTACTAAGAGGACCACACAGGAGCTCCAGGTAGGAGATGGGGTCATTGTGGAGGGGGCCCGTGCCACTTCTTGTACCAGGGCCCGAAGGTTTCTAGTTATGCCTCTGCCTGGATCTGTATCTCATTGAGAATGTTTAGGAACTTGTATCCTCAATTGGAACCCTTCTATGTCCACCCTGCAGAGTCTGCATGCCCAAGTTGGTGCTTCATGGACTAACATTCCAGAAGAAATGGTTGACCATCTTATTGATGGTGTTCCTCATAATCATCTAGCTGCCTGTATTACCTCCAGTGGTGTGCTACATTTGAAATTGAATTAAATATTCTGATTTGCAGATTATTACATATTTGTCATGTAATCCTTCATACATAGATACAATTGTCTTGTGAATATTTTTGTATATAATATACATCAAATAAGTATATTTGTCCAGTAGTAATTTGGGAATCTCACCACCCTCTTCCTCTAATTTTTCTACTAGTTATCACAAAAACATGTCATCTCCTCACTGGCAAATGAGTTTCTCTTCAAAGAGAACTTTATCAAGAGTTTTGCTGGTATGGCTCACTGCCTGCCCTTAGTGTTAGTGATTTTTTTTGTGCCTGAGGAGGCTCTGCAGATGCTGGAAATCCCTGATATGTACAATATTATTTATAGTGGTCTATTAACCATATTTCTTGCATATCATACGATTATTTTTCTATTGATCATGTAAAGCTAAAGGTGTAAAAGATAGATAGATTAGATTAGTTATAAATATACTTATGTCATGATTTTTAGGTGTTATATACATTATACTGTATAGAGGCTCTAACTTATACCTGCCATTGCATGAAGTTGCTAACTTTCACATTATATTGCATGGAGGAGTTAAAATATAAATAATTGAGAGGGGGTTTGGCCTTCTGCTCAAGGAGTATGGTTGCAGATCTCTAAGGCTGCTGCTGTCAAGCCACCCAAAGAAGCAAATTTCTGAGATTAATCCAACCAACCCTTCCTATTTCTTTGCACTTTTGAGCCCCTGCAAGCGAAGATGGCCAAGAGGGTGCAAAAATCATCTCAATCTGTGTTTTTTTTCCACAAAAGACACACGGGAGCTTTGGCGCCAAGCCCGCAGAGAGACTTTTTCAACTTGGCGCCTCTGTGCTCCAAGCAGGACATGGACTCGATGAAGGACCTGCTTCTAGCGGTCAAAAAAAGACTTGTCGGAGGAACTACAAACTAGTGTGCATTTCCTCAAGGCTGAGATGGTGGGCCGGACAAATTACTTGGAGCCACATCTGTCTACTGTGGTGCAGTCCCAAGCGGTCCTCTCAGACGAGGCGGACCATCTCAAGAGTAAAAACTGCTGGCTACACGATGCAATTGAGGATCTTGATAACAGATCAATAGATCCAATCTGCAAATATGTAGCATTCCGGAGACCCTCGTGGATTTACAAGCCTTCCTGCTTGAGTATTTTGGCCACCTCTTACTTGATGTGCCAGATGCAAAACCTGGTCCAAATAACCCGCTACAAGATGTTATTGTGTATTTCACCTACTACACTACTAGCAAGGCTGTTCTTGAAGCAGTCCGGCGAGAACCCCCGACCTTGGCCAGAGTATCCCCCCCATTTCTTTGCGGACCTTGCTCCCACCACACTTCAGAAAAGACAGAAATTGCGCCCATTGACGGCGCTCCTTAGGGATCATGAGATGATCCCATTTCAACTCCTGGTGTCCAGGAATGGTGCTCTTGTCACACTGCTGGATCTGTCAGAATGTAAGGTATTCCTGCATTGCCTAGGTCTAAAGATGACACCAGAGGTGCAGACCCTGTATGACGATTTTACTATGATAAAACGATTGGAGCCATCCTCGGAAGAACCGCCGACAGCACACCTTCAGCACGTGAAGCAGACTCTTCTGTGGCTAGGGCCCATTGCCAGCCCTATCAGACTCTACATGGTTGGCACTTTCACCTTTCACCCACCCCGCAGAGCAGCTGCTCAGGAGTGGACCTGATTCCAATGGTCATCTTCTCTGGACCCTAACTGTCCAGACTGTATTTGGTTCTCCACAATGCCCCTACTAAAGATGGTTCCTGGGTGTTTCAGTCAGTGCTGTGAGGGCATTGTGCTATGCTGGGCCTCTCTTGCTTCTCTGGAAGGGCTAAATATGCTTTATGTTTATTGTCTGGTAGCTCTGTCTGTTGTTAGATCATTTACTCCCTGCCACCCGGGTTATGTTACATGCTGTGCTTTTGTATGATTTTTGTCTTTTCCACTGTCCATCACTCGACTCCTACCTTACTGTCCCATAGCTCTTATAGTACCCATCCTCCTTAATTCCCCTCCCGCGTCCTGCAGGTGCTGACACCCCATTGAGTAGAGCACTGTGGGCCTTGCCTAGGTTCCACCTTGGTTTATTATGGCCTTTCCTGAACTGCACCCCTGGGTCTCTTGTAGAACATTACTTTTTCTCCTCCTGTGGAGCACTTGGGTGGTGCTTTTGACCCTCCTAGCAGCTTTCCCTACATAAGTCCGCACCTTGGGCATAATAGTGCCTTTACTCTTTTTACCCCTATGTCCCTTTCCCTTCTTCTCCCCAATGACAGGCCCTTAGCTCCTGCACATTTAGACTCAACCCTTGGATTCCTTTTTTCAGGGGGGAGGGTATCCCTGTTATGCAGGTTTTTCTTATACTGGAACCTGTTATGTGCCATCCCCACTTGCCCCCTGCTGGTATTCCTTATCTCCCTTCCCATCTATACCCTGCCACCCACCGACAGCAAGATTAGCCTCACGGTAATTATTTTTAGCCATCCAGTGGGACCCCCTAAATCTTTCCTCTGGACAGCAGACTGCCTTTAGCTTTTTTGGCCAGGTACCCCTGGGCCCCATTTAAGGTTCTGGCTTCTCATATGGTTCCTGTTAATTTGCTGTATGCTGTACTGCTGAGATAGGCTGTTCTGTTCTACTAGTTACGTGAGTTTGCTGTTGTGCTTAGCTTCACTGGGTACTACTACTCATTTTCTCTTGGGTGGCTGAGAGTGGTCACATGACTTCTCGACCGTAGGTTCTTCCCCGGTGATCTTGGTGGACTATCATCTTGACACCTTAGGGTGCCCCACTCCTGTCCCAAACCCCGTCTTTATTTACTTCCTGTTTCTCCCCTCTCTACATGCTCTTTTAGGGTTCTTCTTTTTCCTTATCGAATTCATTTTCCCACACTTCCTCACCCTTTTTTTTCTTCACTCTCTCTCCCCTCTCTTAATTATTTCCCTTCCTAGCCCTTCCTCTGTTTTCTAGTGCCCAATTTTATTCTAGACGTTCCCATGTTCTTGACTAATAACCAACTTCTCCCTCTTGCTTGGCGGTGACTTTAACACACTAATGGACCCCATCTTGGATAGGTCTGCCCCACCTCCTGACACACAGATGCCTTTGAAATCCAAACACCTGACTCATTTAATAAATACGCATAAACTGTTTGACTGTTGGTGTCTCCTTTACCTGGGTACTATGGATTACACCTTATTTTCATTACTCCAGGATTGACTACATTTTTGCCTCCCAGTCCCTTACAGACATGCTTCGTTCCTCTAAACTTCATGACTTGACATCGTCTGACCACGCTATCATGGAATGTACCTTTCTAGGCCCCTTCTGTTCTCCTGTATTGTCCTCGTGGCAGTTTAATGACACCCTTTTATTGGACCCAGAGGTCAAATCTGATCTGGCTGCAATGCTGGAAGATTATTTTGCTCTGATCACGACTCCTGATATTTCCATAGGGACATTGTGGACAGCTCATAAGGCCATCATGAGAGGTAAGCTCATCAATATTGCCTCCCATCTGAAGCATTCTCGCACTGCTCGGAGTAAGAGGCTTTTTCTGCGCTGTGGGTTGACATACCATATTGGATGCCAGGAGCATGGCTACCAGTGGAACAAGGATGGGGACGCAAACAGTGTATGTGTGATTTTATGGCTACCAGTTGAAACAAGCTAGGGGGTCAGCCAGAGTACGTGCGGACTTGTGACTGCCAGTGTAACCAAGTGGGGAGGGGGATGAAGGGTTAGGCAGTGAATATGGGTATGTCTACTAGAGGGCAGTGGAATAATGATGGTGGTGGGGGGGGTGTACAGTAGTGTATATGGAGGATCTGTGACTACCAGTGTGCACTGTATATCCCCTTCATACACAGTTTGATTCCCAGCCTGAATCCAGTGCATATTGGTACTTTGAGCCTACCAGTAAGCAGTGGAAACAGGCTGGGGGGTCAGGCTTGGGGAATGGGACTACCAGTGGGCTGTGGAATCAGGAAGAGGGTTAGGGTACATGGGGAGGATTGGAGGCATTTTGTGTGTATGCCACAGGGGTGTCCAATGCACTGCAAAGCAATGCACACAAAGAGTTAAATTTTTTTAGTTATTTTTTATTCATACCTCATTGCGGGGGACGGTATCAAGACCACTCCTGATGCCCCCCATCAAAGGGCCATATGTTCAAAGAAGTAGGGAAATAGCTTTTGTCGTTTGTAATGACTTTTCAAAGTACAGTGTCGTTGGGATCATTAATATTTTCAGAGAGTGTCGGTTGTGATTGGAAATATGTTGTTTGTCCTGACTGAAATTGTCATATGGAATGACAAAAAATGTCTTAACTAACGACAAAAATGTCTTAACTAAAGACAAAAACTCTCACATTCAGAACCTCACATTCCCTCCACTTTTTTCTTAACGTACAAACTTTGGGCCATATGTTCAAAGAAGTAGCGAAATAGCTTTTGTCATTTGTAACGACTTTTCAAAGTACAGTGTAGTTGGGATCATTAATGTTTTCAGAGAGTGTCGGTTGTGATTGGAAATATGTCGTTTGTCCTGAACGAAATTGTTGTCTGAAACGACAAAAAAATGTCTTAACTAAAGACAAAAATGTCTTAAAAAATGTCTTAAAGGGATAGTAATACTTAAGTATTACTAATCCCTATAGGAAAGTACTACTTAAAAAAAACGTATTGCCCCCAGTGTCATCTCTCAAACCTTTATGGTTTGAGAGATGATCGCTTTTAACGTTGCCCTCTCCCTTCCCCTTCCCCGTAGACATCATTCTAGCTGACTCAGGGAAATCCAGTAATAGATCATCAGGCGGCTCTGCAGCAGAGACGCGATCGCATTAATTAAAAAAAAAAAAAAAACTTTCATTAAAATGGTCTTCTACGTGTGCTTGCGAACCAAGCACACGTAGAAGACCATTTCAGTGAAAGTTTTGTTTTTTAGGAACGTGATTCGGCTGTGCTGGAGAGCTTCCTGAAAGTCGTACGACTTTCTCCCCTTCAGTCAGCTAGCATGCTGACTATGGGGAAGGGGGAGGGAGAGGGAAACTTTAGAAGCGATCATCTCTCAAACCATAAAGGTTTGAGAGATGACACTGGGGGAAATATTTTTTTTTTAGTAGTACTTTGCTATAGGGATTAGTAATACTTAAGTATTACTATCCCTTTAACAACAAAAATGTCTTTAAAAATGTCTTAACTAACGACAAAAATTCTCACATTCAGAACACAAATTTTGTCTTTTGAAAGACATTTTTTTGTCGTTAGTTACGACAAATTTTCTTTTCCTCTATACGACACTGGAGAATAGTTTAACCACAGGCTAGCCAAGCCCTTTTACCTGTCAATTCTGGAGTTGTGTAGTACACAACGGACATTACTAGTTTTTGTCGTATACTCTATAGAAAATGTCGTTCATGCATTCAATGACTTATTTTTGTCTTTCATACAACATTTTTTTGTCGTTATCCCTTTGAACATACAGCCCTTTGTCTTTTGAAAGACATTTTTTGTCGTTAGTTACGACAAATTTTCTTTTCTTCTATACGACACTGGAGAATAGTTTAGCCACGCCCTTGTCTTGCCCATTTGCCTGTCAATTCTGGAGTTGTGTCGTACACAACAGACATTACTAGTTTTTTGGCATAAACTCTATAGAAAATATGTAGTTCATGCATACAATTACTTATTTTTGTCTTTCATATGACAATTTTTTGTCGTTATCCCTTTGAACATAAGGCCCAAAGTCTAAGTAAAAAATAATAATAAAAAAAATTGTGTGTGTGTGTGTGTGTGTCTCACAGGGTGTCCAATGCATTGCAAAACATTGCGATGGACCCCCCCTCGTGACATGTGCAGGTTTTTTGGTGTTTTTTCCCCAATATTTTTGTGTAGACCTCGTTGGGGGGATCAGAATCCCTCCTGATGGCGTGCAATGAGGTCTGAATAAAAACTAAAGGGGAAAAAATAAATAACCTTTTGTGTGCCACAGGGTTGTCCAGTGCACTGCAAAAGCAATGCACTGGATCTCTCTGGCACAAAGAGGGTTCATATTTTTAAAAAAAATATTTTTGGGTTGGAATCAGGACCACTCCTAATACCCCCAAACAAGGGCTGAATAAAAAAAAAAATATGTTTGCCATAGGGGGTCCAACGCATTGCAAACACTGCGATGGACCCCCCCTGTGGTGCACGTAGGGGGTTTTTTTTTGGAGGGGGTAACTTTTTATTTTATTTAGACTATGTTGGGGGGCATCAGCATCCCTCCTGATGCCATCCCAATGAGGCCTAAATAAAATAATAATGAAAACATAATAATTTGATTACCACAGGGGAATGGATTGCAAAACAATTCATTGGACCCCCTGTGGCACACAGAAGGTTAATTTTTTTCTTTTATTTTTTGGATTCATATCTTATTTGGGAGCATCAGGACCACTCCTGATGCCCCCCAACAAGGGCTTAATAAAAAAATAAATAAATGTGTTTGTGCCACAGGGGGTCCAACACATTGCAAAGCAATACGTTGGACCCCCAAGTGGTGCACTCAGGGTCTGTTTTTTTGGCGGAGGGTTAATTTTTTTTTTTAGACCATGTTTGGGGGGCATCAGGAACCCTCTCTACGCCACCCCAATGAGGTGTCTGCAACAGGGGTGTCCAGTGCATTGTAAAGCAATACATTGGACTCATGTGGCACATAGAAATTAATTTTTTTATTATTACTTTCTATTCAGGACTTGTTGGGGAGCATCCAGACCACTCCTAATGAAAAAAAGTCTTGTGTGCACCACAGGAGGAGGAGTCTGCATTGGACCCCACCCCTTCCTGTGGCACACAGAGGATTGATTATTTTTATTATTACTTTGTATTCAGAGCTAGTTGGGGGGCATCAGGACCACTCCTAATGAAAAAAAGTCCTGTGTGCACCACAGGAGTCTGTATTGGACCCCCCCCCCTTCCTGTGGCACACAGAGGATTATTTTTTTTTTATTTTTATTCAGAGCTTGTTGGGGAGCATCAGGACCACTATTAATAAAAAAAAAGTCTTGTGTGCACCACAGGAGGAGGAGTCTACATTGGACCCCCCACCCCATCCCGTGGCAAACACAGGGTTAATTTCTTTCTTTCTTTTCTTTTTTTTTATTATAGACCTCATTGGTGGGCATCAGAACCCCTCCTGATGCCCCCCAACACAGCCGGCGCTTCCATGGGTCCCAGGCTGCACTTTGACAGGGGCAGCAATTTGCCACCTAAAGGCATGTTCTTTCAGGCTTTAGATCTGTGTCCCGCCTCCCGAGTCAGCACTCTGTGCAAATCACAAGCATTGATAACAGAGCAGGCCAGATCCCCATTATTTAGAGCCCCATGACAGAGTCTATGTGAGAAAACTGTTTTTTTATTTCATACATTTACATCTTTTAAATAATACAGTTTAGAGATGAAATATAGCCTACTGAGACAAAGGGATATTATCCTTGGGAAAAAATGAAATCCTCTAAGCGGAGTGAAAAGTCTCACAATTACAAGTTGAAATTATGAATCAGTTGTGTGAAATGTGAATAAACTCATGAACACTTAGATCAAACTTATGAGTTTATTCACATTTCACACAATGAATTACATTAGAATATAGGCTTTATTACCTAACTGAATTACATGACAGTGCAAGCTTTATTGACAAACTGAATTACATTAGAGTGTGAGCTTTATTGGCAACCTGAATTACATTAAAGTGCAAGCTTTATTATCTAACTGAATTACATTGGAGTGTGAGCTTTTTTGGCTAACTGAATTACATTAAAGTGCAAGCTTAATTAGCAAAATGAATTACATTAGTGTGTGAACTTTATTATCTACCTGAATTATATTAGAGTGTGATAAACCTTAAGTATGTTCAAGGTCAATACAAAGACATTTTTGAGGATTTTTTTTTATATAAATCATACCTTCCAGATAACACATCAAGAAGGTTTCTTTACTGTTAGGGTGGTTAAACGTTGAAATAAACTGTCATCTGAAGTTCTTTTTGCAGATTCAAACAATATATTTAAACACCGGTTGAATGCATTTCTAGATAAGTAATGCATACAGAGAAATCACAAGAAAAAGCTGATCAAGGGTGAGACCAACTGCCTTGGAGTGAAGAAGGATTTTTTTCCCCTTTGAGTTGACATAATTAGTCTCTTGGTGGGTTCTTTTGCTCTGACTGACAGACCTGCACATGAGAACAAGAGGAGGAAGAGTGCTGGACACACAGGCAATCGCAAGTGATAAAGGGGGGAGTGTAGAATGTGATTTGTCCTCTTGATACTTAAAGGGATAGTAATACTTGAAAATAAGTTTAGTTTATATTGTAGCCCTTAAAAAAACATGAAAAATGATATAAGTCTTATCTCCCAAATCTTTATGGTTTGGGAGATATACAGAAGTAAAGTTTCCCCTGGAGTGACGTCATTGCTCCACCCTTCAGATCTGGAATCCGGTCCGGACCGGTTGTGCCTCTCCAGAAGTGCTGAGATCACCATCTTTAAAAAGAATTTCTTAATTGGAATGGTCTACAAAGTGTGCTTTCAAGCCAGGCACATTTTGTAGATAGTTCAAGTTAAGTAGTTCTTTTCAAAGATCGTGATCTCGGCACTGCTAAAGAGCTGCCGGTTGCTCTGTGGACCGAATTCCAAATCTGTCCACTAGATGGCAGACTTGGATGAAACAGCCAGGAAAAGAGAATTTTACTATATTTTACATGTGAATATCTCCCAAACCATAAAGGTTTGGGAGATAAGACTTATATAATTTTTCGTGTTTTTTTTAAGGGCTACAATATAAAATACAATTATTTTCAAGTATTATTATCCCTTTAATGATATAATCTTGTCTTTTGTCTTACCTTTTTCCAACAGCATGCAGCAGCCATGTCTGGCAGAAGGAAATGCATACGTCTTTCTAGGGCACAATATGCAAATATTAGAGTAGTGAAGGAGGCTTTTTCATCTAAGTGAAATGACTGCTACTGCATCCACATCAGCATTTCAAACTGATGAAGAGGAAAGCCCAGCAGATGTGAGTATGGTGGAGGAGCTGATTCCCTATGAACGTGAGTTCAGTTCTCTATTTCTAGAATACCCAGGGCTCTGGCAAAACAGGAGCAGTAAACTGATGGACTTCCTGGTAACATACGGTTCACACCAGGTGAAAAGTTTCAGCTTTCCAAAAGCCAAGTCTGAACACAAAAGAAGCATTCATTGGATGCATTATTGGCATAAACTACCCAAAATGGAGAAAGTGGAGAGACCGTGGCTCATGTACTCAAAGAGCAAGAATGCTGCATATTGTTTTTGCTGCAAATTCTTCCAACCAGAACTCATTTCTTCTGAATTAAGTTTTAGATGAACAAAGGAATGGAAACACTAGAGTAGGAATTTGGCATTTCACGAGAAGACACCATCTCACGAGAGAACATTCCATAGCCGGCTAGAACTGCATACAATACTACAGTTAAAGGCTACCATAGATGCAAAACATCAAGAGAAGGTAGAATCAGAAACTAATCACTGGAAAAATGTTCTAAAAAGGCTAATTGTTACTGTTAGAGTACTTGCTACTCAAAACCTAGCACTGCATGATACAACAGATAAGCTGTTTGTGCCAAACAATGGTAATTTTCTTAAAATTGTGGAGATGATGGGAGAGTTTTATCCAGTACTTAAGGAACATCTCAGAAGAGTAACCAGTAAACAAACCAACATTCACTATCTTGACAAAACTGTTCAGAATAAAATCATCCAGTTACTGGCAGGACAAATAAGTCAGACAATTCTGACAAACCTGAATGCTGCAAAATATGACTCTGTAATTCTTGATTGTATGCTTGATATAAGTAATTCTGAACAAATTACTTTTATTGTGCGTTTTGTAACAGACTCAGGTGTATATGTCATAGAACATTTCTTGAGGTTCATCAACATAGATGATACTAAAGGATCTGGGATGACAAACATACTTCTTCAGAGGCTGGAAGAAATGGGAAATGTGGAATTTGGTCATAGAACTGGACAACTGTCAGTGAAGGCCAAGCTTAATACAGTGAGTACAAGGAAAATACCTTGTTGAAGGAGAGCAGGATTTTCCTTATGCTCTGTGAAGATTGTCCTTTGCTGCTCTCCATCTGACTAGATTAGCGAGGCAGTGTGACCTAAGTGAAAAGGGAGGGGGATACTGTAGACTTGAATTCCTGTTGAACTCCAAATCTGAAAACATTGAAATAGAGCTCTACATAGCCCAGGCTATTACTATCACTTTAGTAAGTGTTGAATGGTAGTTGACTTCTATATTACCATCACATTGTCAATGTATATCATACTCTACTGACCTAATGTCCACACATGTCTAATATGTGTATTATAGTATGAGTCAGGGATAGTAATGTTTGCAATAAAGTAGATAGCCGAGTCTTTTTTATTGTAACACATTGCACTATGTCTAGCAACTTACTTTTAGGTAAAAAGATACATCTTCTGCTCCTTCTGGCCTTCTCCCACTGATTCTGCAATCTGGTCCCGGGACCAGGAGGGCAGGATTTTCCTTTGCTTACTGAAGTTGCTCGATGCTCTCCATCTGGACCAGACAAGAAGGGGCGGGAGGGGGATCTTTCCCTGTTGAACTATATAAATGTAAGTTGGTAGACATAGTGCAATGTGTTACATTTACAATAAAGAAGACTTGGCGATCTACCTTATTGCAAAAATTACTGGCCTGTTGGTAGACCTTGAGGACTGAACTTGGATAGTCCTGACCTAGGCAATAAATACCAACATGGCAGTCATCTGTGATTTTTGTTTTTTTCCTTAGGAATTTAAGAAAAGTTTCATACCGTTTGTTTACAACTTAGGTGCACGATATGCTTGGTGCTGGAAGGAAACAACCAATTCTAGCATGTGCTGTCAAGTTTCTTAGAGATGCTTTCCCAGATCCAGAGGGAACTTACATGGGATTCAAGAAGACATCTGACTACAATACTGCAGATATGGCCTTACATATTTAAAGTCAATTTGTATTTTGAAATACTATTTGCATTGTGCACTACAAATATATGTTACATTAATTATTATTTATAAGTTGTATATGTTTACAAAAAAAATTGATGCACCACATATATATTTTACAGTTTATACCCCAATGGGTACTCTTGCTGCTGACAGATATTATAATCAAAAGTCATCACAAGTAAAAATGTGATTTTGAAGGTGCATTATCACCATTGTATAAGCTGCAATATGAGCTGCACAATATTTGTAATGTAAATGCCCTTTTTATAGTGTAGAGGATAAGCTCTTAATTTATTTTTTTTTTTTACATATACACTGTTCATTATGAGTATAACGTTTTTTTGTAAATGTATGGTAACGATGTAAGTGTTAATTGTTTACAAGGTAATGAAGTGAAGCTAAGAAATAATTATACATTATGTAACATAATGTATTGTCATATTTGTTGTTTATTTATTTTGATTTGAATGAAAAATGTTTTATAATATATTAAAAATGTATTTATAAAGTATTATATACAAACCAAACTCTTGTGAGAAATACTGCATTTCACAAATGTATCTATCAACCATTCAATCACAAGAGTGTTGAAATACTACTGTTACTATTTTGCACTTGAAATAATAAAACAAAGTTGTCATTCACTTCTTTTACATCATATTAAGGAGAAACTGTCTATATTGTTGTAGCGATGCACTGCTGAAAACACAGTTGAAAAAAAAATAGTCATTGGTATCCATACCTCAAAAGTTATCTGTTGAAAAAAAAATGGTAATTAGAATTCAATTTTTTTATTTTTTAAATCATCTATGTATTTATAAAGAAACAGGTTTGTATCGTGAGTGTGTGTGGAAATGAGTATGTGTGTGTATATATAATATTTATATATATGTGTGATATGTATTTGGGTGTTGAGTCTGGGCATTTGTATGATGTGCATTTATTTAATTGTGTGTGTGTGCATGCTGTAATATGCTTGCAGCAGCAATCAAAGAATTTCACTAAACAAATTTCAGTAATGTGTTCTGAAAAAAATCCTTTTTTTTTTTTACTTGCCATCTATTGATGTTGTGCGGGAGTACTCTTAGTCTAAGAAGTACAATCTGGAGCCGACATATGTGACAACGATTGTGAAGAGTGTCTGCAATTAAAAAGAAAAATATTATTGCTCTTAATCTGGAGCAAAACAAAACAAAAAGAAACATACACAAGCTGTGTGAATAGAACATATAAATATCAACTGTTTATTAATTCACACTTACGTGGTTGATCAAAAATTAGACGTATGTTGTTCTGTCCATAGTATTTTATTCCTTTTTTTCAATTGTGGCAATGTTTTGTGGCAGGGTTTCATTCTTGGAGCTCCATGATGCACTGAGTTCCTTTAAGCAAATACGCCAACCATCTCTCACGATATCCATTAGATGTTCATTCACTGTTGGATCATACATTGTGCATATGCTCCATTGCTTCATAGCTTTAGTGAAAACAAGGTTGTATCTTTTACTTAGTAGTGGGAGGTCAGATTTGTTTGGATAACGAATGTAGCTTGCTTTCTATTCACATTCTTATTATATGAAAGTATTGACAATTTTGTCCTGGCCTCCATGGAATCAATCGTAAAATGGTTCCTTGGAGCAAAATCGAAGTATCTTGCTATGGAACACCTCTAAAGTCCCTGTATGACAAAATTTATGTAGATGTGCAATATATTTAAGCAGATAAAGATCGTTGACAAAACTTTTCAAACTCTCAAAAGCTGGCTGCCCGGGATGGACCCAACTGGCCAAATGCTTCTCTTCATTGTGTAAATCACCATGTGAACATCCGTAGTAGAGGATTCCATCCTCCCAATAATGTTCGTCACATACATGCTTTAATACAGATAACTATTTCTCAAGTAGGAGTTCAACATTGCCTTCACAAGATTTGGTACTCCACCATAGGTGGTTGACTACCGGTTGTACCCAATAGGATAGATCTTTACAACCCTTTTTTTGTAGCATCCAATAATTTTTTTTAAACTTTTAGAAAAGTGCAAAATGTCAAATTGATGCGAGATGTCACTATATTCCTCTCGCATTAGTTTTTTATGCTAGCATGATGGTCAATTGCCTTTGAACATCAAATTTATCCAGTAATACTCCTACAAGACATAACTTAAATGTCTCTTTCTCTAGTGCCACCGATGATTTAGATTTTTTAGTTTGAACAATTTTATAGTCTAAAATTGTATTACTTTTCATCTCCCTCATGGAGTACGTACAAAACTTAGCATTGTGTCCAGGACTATCAAACTGTCCATCTCCAGATACACAGATCAATTTTTCTTTCAGCTCTTCCTTTAGTGCTTTTTGTTCTTCATGCCAGTATAGGTCTATTGCAGGAAACAAAAATTTACATTGGTGTTTGTAATATGTACATATTGCTACATGCTCTATTGCTAGAATTTGTAAAAAAATCGTAGATCTTGTTGAAATTTGACCCACTAAACAAAATTCCAGCACACACAAGTAATTTGCCAGGGGCACTCTGTTGTGACGAGGTTGACTGTCCCACAAGTGAAATGAATGACCATTTATACAGTGTCCGGTCACAGCTAGAAATGTTCCAATTGTTTTTTGTTTTTTTTTCAAGAAGCTCTATTGGAGATGAACAATGGGCTAAGGCTTGACAAAGGACCATATGTAACAAACTGATGATATAAGATTCAAAAACTGTATATTTCATTTCTTTGAAATTATCAATTGGTGTTGGTTCTATAGTCTCTTCCCACTCACGTATTTCTGAAACACTTGGACAGTATTCTTCATCTATGTCATTTTTATCAGTTGTCTCTAATAAAGATGTCTCTTCCAGGTTTGTGCCCAAGGACCTAACTGGTGAGGTAGGTGGTTGGCTCCAGATTTTCTGAATGTGAAGATATTTTTTTGATGAAGATGCTACTTGTGTTAGTTTTTGAGGTGTTGACATTACAATGGGGCAACATTGTTGATTTACATACTCAATGTTTTTTTTCTATAACATTTGAAGTAGATGTTTCAACGATTGTAACAGGGTCAGTTTGGACAGACACAGCAACAGTTGAAAGCTTCTTCTTTGTTTGTTAACCCACAGACTTCATCCCACACCTAGGATTAGTCTGCAACCTTGAATGTTTAACAGAAATGTACGTTTGCGTGCCAATATGCTATGGTATGAGTAATGTGGGTGTCCCTGTCATGACCGCAGTGGTAGATGGCTGTTCATCAGTTGAACTAGATGTTCTGAAATGTTTCCTTGGGGGACCCATTTCTGTGGTGTCTGTCAATGATGTTTGTAATTCCAAGAAAATAGTTGAAATTGCATCTTTCTTCAGAATCAGTGAACCTTGTATGTCGTAGCACTCTGAAGGGAAATGTTTTGAACACATCCTATATAATAATTTGCTAGGATGTTTGTCATGATGCAGTCATACACAGTAGAGAGTGCCCGCATTCGGGCAGTCTCTACTGTGCATGATTGCATAGCGTGAGTGAGGCGACGCAAGACTGCATAGCGTGGAGCAGTGAGGTAGCGGTCACTTAACCCTTTGAGTGCTAGAGAGGTATGCAACGCATTGCAAAGCAATGTGTTGTGTACCTCTCTGGCACTCAAATGGTTAACATTACCTGGACCTTGGTCTGTGTACACGGGCTTTTACACTAGTTCTATATAATCTGTTTTTTTCCCTTCTAGCACCTTTTGAGCAAAGTCGTCTACATTTCCAAAATCCTATTTAGTTTGCAATAACCAAATCTTGATTACATTAAGATCATTTGAGAAAACATGTAGAAAAACATGTGATTCTTTCTTTTTAGCTCCTTTCCAGCTCGCGCATCCCTTTACAATGCATTTACGCATTCTGGTAATTTCTTTTAAACCTATAAATAACATATTTAGATATTTGAAAAATTAAATAATAACAAAATCAACACAGCATTTTTTGTACTGTAAGAACAGAAATGTAATCACAAAGGCAATGTGTTTGCAGTGATGGTGCTGGGGGCAGGATTAATGTAGGTCCAAAGTATTCCATTACACAGACTATGTTATAAACACATCTACTGAGTTTTATTGTTGGTGTGCAATGTAATACACTTATACACACCACACAGTCTTATCTACCAAAAACTTGGAAACTAGAGAGGGGAAGAGGGACATGTGGGTTTTCACCCAAGAGGAACAGTTAGACCCTAAAACTGCACATTTTGTGCACAAATGATCACAAAACAATAATAAATAACTGCTTTTTTACATGATAATAAATGCGTACCTGGTGTGATATACCATATGCAACATAAACCTGATCACTGAGCTGGTACCTGCAACCCACCCCAGATTTTACCTCAGAACATTGAGAACTAAAGCAATGAAGACATGTTTAGCATTCATAAGATTGATGATACTCTGGGGACCCTTTATTATGCTGCTGTTTCATTACATGCATAAGAATTTTATGGAAATCATATTCATCAAGCAAATCTTGAAACACTGGTCAAACCTGGGACTCCTGCTAAGGACTCAAATTATACCCCTCAACAACTGGAGAGTATCAGACTGCTCATCACTAAAATAGTTGGATAAAACTGGACTCTAAACCTGTATCCAATGAATGATCCTGACATTTGGTTAAAAAATATGAAAGTTGAAACGGATGTCCATAGCACACAAAGGGAAATAGAAATGTTATGCTATTTAGACAGCACCCTATTATATACTTATTACCTACTATATACTGTACTGATTAATAATTGCATCAAATACAACAGTTTGAAATAAATAGATGATCTCTGTAAAAATCCATATATAGATTACATCAAGGGGTATATTTTAATAGTCTCGCTTTTCTATCCCAACACGCGACTGCTTTGCCAAATACCAACACAAAATGTGTTGGAGAATGGTGTATCATTCAAGTGTTGAAAAGCGCAATTTCGATGAACGGAAATATTTATATTTATGTTGATGCAGTTGGTTTTCAGTTCTTAGTACCATTGTCTCACTGAAAGTTATGGAAAAAAAATGTAAACTAATTATACAGAAGACATAAGGGTCCCTGCATTTCACATCCCGCTCCTAATACTATGGACAGCACATAGCGGTCCGCCAGCATATCCAGCACATTGTAAGAGCTTACTATGTAAAATAACATAATAACATAGTAATTTAGGTTGAAAAAGACTTGCGTCCATCTAGTTCAACCCTATTCTTATTCCTGTTTACCATCGTTTATCCAAAAGAAGGCAAAAAACCCCCCCGCAATACAGCAATTTCAAATTCTGCCTTGAATGGGGGGAAAAAATTCCTTCTTGATTCCAAATGGCAATCAGATTTCTCCTTGGATCAACAAGCACTAACTAAATATTAATCCCAATACTAACATACATAGCCCTCTATGTTCTGCTCTTTTAAATAAGTATCCAGGCCCTTTTTAAAGGCATCTAATGTATTCAATAGCGCCAACTCCTCAGGCAGTGAATTCCATACCTTTATTGTCCTCACTGTAAAGAAACCCTTCCGCTGTTGTAGATGAAATCTCCTTTCCTCAAGTCTAAGCGGGTGGCCCCTTGTCCTTTGTACTGTTCTGTTAATGAACAGGTCTTTTGAAAGCCCTTTATATGGGCCTTGAACATATTTATATAGTGTTATCATATCCCCTCTAAGATGCCGTTTCTCTAGTGTGTACAAGTTTAACTTTTCTAGCCTTTCTTCATAACTAAAACTTTCCATTCCCCTTACTAGTTTTGTAGCCCTCCTCTGCACTTTCTCTAGTTCTATAATGTCCTTTTTTAGAAGGGTGCCCCCAGAATTGAACAGCATATTCTAGGTGAGGTCTTACCATGGACCTGTAAATAAGTATAATAATATCTTCCTCTCTTGAGTCAATACCCCTTTTAATACATGCCAATATCTTATTGGCCTTTGCAGCTGCCAGCTGGCACTGCACACTACTGCTACGTGTATTGTCTACCATTACTCCCAAATCATTTTCATTAGTAGCTTTCCCCAGAGAAACACCATTTAAACTATATACTGCATTTTTATTATTACACCCAAAATGCATAACTTTACACTTGTCTATCTTGAATCTCATTTGACATTTGCCTGCCCAGTTACTCAATTTGTCCAAATCCTCTTGTAATGAAGACACATCCAATTCAGACTTTATTACCTTACTTAATTTTGTGTCAATGGCTCCCAATGCCATTTGGGAGGTCATTAATAAACAAATTAAAAATAAGAGGACCCAGGACAGATCCCTGAGGCACTCCACTTATCACATTTATCCAGTTGGAGAATATGCCATTTACTACCACTCTTTGCATTCTGTCTTTCAGCCAATTTCCAATCCACGCACAAACATTTTCCCCTAAGCCTATTTCATTTAATTTTGTTCAGTATCCTCTTGTGTGGAACCGTATCAAATATCTTGTCAAAGTCTAAATAGTTCACATCAACTGCCGCTCCCACATCTATATTTTTACTCACTTTTTCATAAAATGCAATCAAGTTAGTTTGACAAGACCTGTATTTCACAAAGCCATGTTGGCTCCTGCTAATGATATTCCTGTTCAAGCTGAATTCTTGAATATATTCCCTTAGCAACCCTTCAAACAGCTTCCCTACCACAGGTGACAAGCTTACAGGTCTGTAATTTCCTGGCTGTGATTTTGATCCCTTTTTAAATATGGGCACCACATCTGCTTTACACCAATCCGTGGGCACCATACCTGAAATAAAAGAATCCCAGAAAATCAAAAATAATGGTCTGGCCAGGGCCTGGCTTAGCTCTTTAAGTACCCGCGGGTGTATACCATCTGGCCCCGGGGCTTTGTCTACCTTAACACCATTCAATTGTTTTAACGCTTTTTCTTGTGTTAGCCAATACCATGCTTGCTGTGACTGTTCTGTAAAAGTAGTTTGCAGATTCTTGTCCATTGGGTCTTCCTTGGTAAAAACAGAAGAAAATAAATTATTTAAAATATCTACTTTCTCTCTGTCCCCACTGACCATCTCATCCGTTTCAGATAACAAGGACCCAACATTATCAGACTTTAATTTTTTGCCATTAATGTATTTAAATACTTTTTTTTGGGTTGCTCTTGCTCTCCTTAGCAATATTTTTTTCATTCTCTAGTCTAGCTAATTTAATCACCTGTTTACAGCTTTGTTGGCATTTTTGTATTCTGCAAGTGCTTCTGCTGATCCCTCAGCTTTATAATGTTTAAATGCTGCTTTCTTGTTATTTATTTCATGAATTACTTTACTGGTTAGCCAAATTGGTTTTAATTTGCTTCTTTTGTATTTGTTTCCAACGGGGATAGATTTATATGTATATTTTTGCAATGTTATTTTGAAGGCATTCCACTTACCTTCTGTGTTTTTTCCAGAAAATATTCTATCCCAGTCAACAAGACCAAGGGATGAATTAAACCTGCTAAAGTTAGCCTTTTTAAAATTCAGTGTTTTGGTGGAATTCATACCAAATTGCTTTTTTGAATTAATCTCAAATGATACCATGTAATGGTCACTATTCTCCTAGTGTTCCCTTACTTGTACGTTAGAGATAAGTTCTTCATTGTCCGTTATTACCAGATCCATACACTAGTCGAGAGAAAAAATTGTCATTCAACAAGTTCAGAAACTTACTGCTTTTAGCAGAATTAGTTGTTCCATATTTCCAGTTTATTTCCGGATAATTAAAATCCCCCATGATTATAGATGTAACAGGTGTATCAGGAATCATAAGGTGTGTCCTGGTTCAGAGTAATCTGTAGTACAATTCACTCATGCCCCTGTAACCAGACACACCACCCTCAATGAGCTAGAGAGCCGCTATGTGTTGCCCATAGTACTATGAATGGGATGTAAAATGCAGAGATGATACAGTGCAACCCTGTACAATATGCTTTCTATCAAACCAGGGCTAATGTATGGAGGACGGAGACAATGGGATACAATACATAATATGTAGCAACATGTAACTGCCTATGTATTCATGTAGCGAATCTCCTGCACATAGCGCAGTATTGAGCATAACATAGCAAGTGGATTTTTCTTTACAGTAGCCTCACTTTGATAGAAAGCAGAGAGACTTGCACAGTATCACCACTGCATTTCACATCCCATTCACAATACTATGGACAACACATAGTGGCTCTCCAGCACGTTGATGGCGGCTTGTCTGATTCAGGGGCATGACTGAATTTTACTTACATATTTCTTGATAGAATGACTATTGTTACTGTAAATGTTTTATACTTTGAGAAACAATATTATTTGTCAACATAATGGTTTTTTTTAAGTAGCTACATTAAAGGGATAGTAATACTTCATTTTAACTTTATTGTATTTTGTAGGCATTAAAACAATATGAAGAATGATATAAGTCTTATCTCTCAAACCTTTATGGTTTAAGAGATATTCACAAGCAAAGTTTCCCCTCCCGTCCCTTTTTCCTAGTGTAAGCTATCTCTTCTCAGATGGGGAATCTGGTTGTAAGACCAGACAGATAACAGCAGGGGACAGTCTTCTTACAATGAAAGCCCTGCCCCCCTTGACAAGCTTTTCAGGTTTTTCTCTTATCTTAATTGAAGATTGTCCCTTACTGCATTCTACCTGGGCACCTCCCTTCTGCTCTGGCTGTAAAGTGTTACATCAGTAAAAGGGGTGGGAGGGGGATAATTTGTCATTGAAGTACTCTGGAACTACAACTCTGACAGAATTGAAATAACACTCTCCAAAGTCCAAATACTATGATGATTAATTAGAGCTGCTTTTATTATGAAAGATTACTATCCCTTTAAGTTGACGCTACTAGAAAACTATGGTGTCCACAGGCTTTTATTGTTCAGTTGTTGGCAAGATTTTTGCTAATTCAATCACATTACAGCCAAACAATTGATTCTAACACTTCTACTTTGGAAGTAGGTAATCAGTATGCGTACATTACAGGTCAAGTGTATACCTTGACCTTTGAGGTAATGAAATAAACCAAGTCTTAGACTTTTGAATAGTACTTATAAAAGTGGATATGAAATAAGCAATTCCAAGCTTTTCTACTATATATACCAACAGGTAAATTACTTCATTAACCCTTTCTATGGAAATGCAGAGATGTTAATGTGCAACCCTCTACAATATGCTTTCTATCAATTATTTATGGAGGACAGAGACAATCGGATACAATTCATAAAATGTAGCAACATGTAACATCCTCTATATTACCACTATGATTCCCTCATATAAACCACACAAGTATTAATGTAGTGAATCTCCTGCACATCGTGCAGCACAGCGCATAACAATGCAAGTGGATTTCTCTTTACAGTAGCCCCACTTTGATAGAAAGCATACTGTACAGACTTGTACAGCATCATCTCTGCATGTCACATCTCATTCACAATAATATGGACAATATATAGTGGCTCTCCAGCACATTGTAAGCGCTTACTGTGTAAAAGAAGATGGATGTAACAGGTGTATCAGAAAATGTAAAGTGTGTACTGGTTCAGAGTAATCTGTAGTACAATTCACTCATGCCACTGTAACCAGACAAACCACCATCAATGAGCTGGAGATCCTCTATGTGTTGTCCATAGTAATATGAATGGGATGTGAAATGCAGAGATGATACTGTACAACCCTCTACAATATGCTTTCTATTAAACTGGGGCTAATGTGTGGAGGACAGAGACAATCAGATACAATACATAATATGTAACAACATGTAACGTCCTCTGTATTCATGTAGCGAAACTCCAGCACATCGTGCAGCATTGTGCATAGCATAGCAAGTGAATTTTTCTTTACAATAGCCCCACTTTGATAGAAAGCATAATGTAGAGACTTGCACAGTATCACTTCTGCATTTCACATCCCATTCATAATACTATGGCAACACATAGTGGCTCCCCAGCACATACACTGAAAAGTTACGATCAGAAATAAATAGTAGCTGAAACTGTATAGCATGAATACATGAAGGGGTATATTATAATACATCAAGGGGTATAATTTAATCATCTCTCTTTTTTATCCCAACATGTGACTGCTTTGCCAAATACCATTCTGAAATGTGTTGGAGAATGGTGCATCATTCAAGTGTTGAAAAGCACAATTTCAAAGTACGATAATATTTATATAATACATAATTACCACAATATTTATAATTATTCCTGACGTTCAAAAATTTGTAGGGAAACAAATAAATGAAAAGTATGTTTGATCACTACAGTTTTGTGTATGACACATTTTTTAACAAACTCCAATGTTTTAAATGATAATTCTCCATCGGATTGCGAAGCAATGCATCTGGAGACGCTACAGCATCAATTATTTAAAATGCTTTTTTTTCTTTACAAAAAACAGCATTTGGTTAAAAGAAAATAATGTATAATTCGAAGGATTTGACTCATTACAATTTATGTTATCAATTATTTACTGAAGACACCTAGATATAATAACAAGTATTACTAAGTATTAACCCCTTAACGACCCTTGACGGTCATAGTACGTCATGGGTCGATCTGAGTTAACGACCCATGACGTACTATGACCGTCATGGAATTCCTTGCTCCCCCCGTGGTTGCACGGCGTTCGGGGAGTCCGGAACAGTAATCTGCAAAAAAAAAAAAAAAAAATGCTCCGTGGTCCTTAACTGACCGCGCAGATCGGCCGGTCGTTAAGGGGTTAAAATATACATAAATAAAAAAATTTAAAATCTGTATTATTTATAATATATTATGATTACTTTTATTTGTTAATCGTTCCCTGTACTCTTTCTCTGCTGTCCTTAGATGGTGATGCAATGGAAGATGGGAAAATAATGAATACACGACGTGAACGAATGTAGTTCTGTCAAAAGGCAGTGGATAGGATCGGATTCATGATGACGACAGCCTACAACGTGGGCATGGTTAGAGGCTGGTAGTCTATGGTGTTTTGTCCTTGCAGACGATCTGTACGGTCCCGGGACTAGATTCCGGATCTGAAAAGTTGAGTGGCGACGTAATGAAAGGGACGGAAGGGGGAAACTTTAGGACATAATTGCTAAAATACTATACCAATGAAAAATGAGATACATGGATTGATTGATGTATTTTTCTTACAGTAATTAAATTAGATATTGTTGAAATGAAGTACTACTATCCCTTTAAGGATATGAGAGACAGGGATAAGACAACGGAGCCAACATGGAGGGAAAAAACTGTGGTGTACAAACACAAGTGCGGGAGCTAAATCACAGAGCCTTTTTTGTCCCTTGCAGTTCCATTCATTGAACGTGGTTCTTTAAAGTGATACAAAGTGTATATGCATTCTTCTCTGCATCTACCCACCGTTGGCAAATCCTAAAACAACATCTTAGACAATCACATATTACAGTGAAACAACTGAGCATCACACAATGGGAAAGTACCGTGGAAGCAGTGAAGGCTATACAAATCCAGATTGGGAAAATGATGCCATAACTGCAGTTATGGAGGATGATGGTTTAAAGGGATAGTAATGTTTCATAATAAAAGCAGCTCTAATCATCATAGTATTTGGACTTTCGAGAGTGTTATTTCAATACTGTTAGAGTTATAGTTCAAGAGTAATTCAATGACAAAGTGTCCTCCTCCCGCCCCTTTTACTGATGTAACACTGCTCAGCCAGAGCAGAAGGGAGGTGCCCAGGTAGACTGCAGAGAGGGACAATCTTCAATTAAGATAAGGAAAAACCTGAAAAGTTTGTCAAGGGGGACATGGCTTTCATTGTTCTGATAGGAAGAATATTGTCCCTTGCTGTTATCTGTCTGGTCTATGGACTGGATTCCACACCTGAGAAGAGATGGCTTACACTAGGTAACAGGGGCGGGAGGGGGAAACTTTGCTTGTGAATATCTCTCAAACCATAAAGGTTTGAGAGATAAGACTTATATCGTTCTTCATGTTTTTTAATGCCTACAAAATCAAATAAAGATAAAACTAAGTATTACTATCCCTTTAACAGGAGCAACTCATGGCAAAACAGTGGCAGAAAAGAGAGGAAGGCCAGCGCTGTCTGATCTGGTCATATTCTCTTCATCTCCACTTGAAGTCCTGTGAGTGCTTGAAACCTTCATGTGTATATATATATATATATATATATATATATGTATAAAAATAAACTAATATTGGAGTTTGAGGTTTGGAATTGAATGTAATTTTGCATATAGAAAAGGAGCTCTTGCATGTAAATTCTCTCTTCCTGATAAGTTTCACTTTATTTTTAATTATCATTATATAACATAATGGATGTGGGTGTGGTTTTGGTGGGGGAAGCATTTCATCCTTGGACCCAGGCAGCACAATGTCTTGGGCTGGCCCTGCTCTTGTGTACTTATTACTGCAAGGATATCTTTCTTTCCTTTTCTGTTTAATAACACTGTGCTGGGATTTTTTTATTTTTATAAGTGGCAAGCCTGTTTTTGTTCCACTGTAAAACATCACAATTTACCAGTCCAGTTTTGGCTGTTTCATTGTTTCAGTGACGCTCCATTACAGCTTTATAATCATACTAGTTACAAAGCCCGTATACACGGGCTGATCCGAAGCAGGGAGCTCCGGATGGCTCACAGCCTGTTTGTGCTCCCGGCTCTGGGGCAGCAGCAGAGGCGCTGGCTGACAGTTTCTCACCCAGCCACCTCCGCTGCTGCCCCAGAGCCGGGAGCACAGACAGGCTGTGAGCCATCCGGAGCTCTCCTCTCCAGATCAGCCCGTTCTGCGAGTCCCTACTGCGTATGTGCGGTTACGCACACAATGAGCGACGCATTCTAGGACTTTATGTTATAGGATAAGTGTGTTTATCTCATACCTAGCTGTTTGGAGCATTTTCACACTAAGGGTGAGATGTTCAGAATGTGGTGATAACTGAAATTATTTTTAATCAGAATAAAATAGTTCTTACGCCATGGTCCGCCAATTCTCAGACATGTTTCCATCATTTTTTGCATCCAATTCAGCCATCTCCGTCAAAGGGGAAAAAGCAGTCTTAAAAGTGGGTGTGGTTTAATTTACAGTCATATTGTAAGGTATTTTCAGAAAAAAATATTAGATTCAACGTCACATTTTTGTCTGACTAATGTAATTTTTTTCCCGACACAATAAAAATGGCCTAACTTGGAGAAGAAGAATTAAAGTACTGTTAGCATGTGTGAGAAGCAATTTGTCGTTTCAAAGAAAAAAAGTCTTTGATTCTTTGAAAATTTTCGTTTCAAAGACAAAATCAAAGACATTTTTAATATCAGAATTTTTAAGGGAAACGTTCATCAAGATCTTCTTATCGTCATTTATAATTCTTTAGACACATTTTCAAATGTGACGGATTTAATTCTGAAAATATTGTCCTTCTTTTACCACCAACTCATGATCTGACAAGTTTTTCATTATGATGACTTTTTGAACATCTCACTCTAAGACCTATTACATGGCTTATTGATACTGATGTTATATTCTGGTTTTACTTGCTAATTGCCATTTAGCATTCCATATTGTTACTGCTTACCAGAAGATCCTTTCTTGATGATACAGTTTATATTGAAAGCTTTTGAGCAGGCATCCCCACTTGCAGCTTTTCATTTTGCTAAGCACTTGCCAACCCCTATTGTCCAAACCCTTGACTTGTAAAGCGATGCATACACTTGTGGCGCTACATAAATAAACACATTAAATCATCTTATACTGATTATCTGGATTATAATACCGTAAAATCTCAGATATAATATGCACCTGCGTATAATAAGCAGGTGTATATTATACCCAAGATTTTAGGGGAAAACAAGAGTGCCTATGTATAATACACATACTTGTTTTCCACTGTCACACAAAAAATGCCGATTTTCACTTCTTCCCTTCCGCTTACCCATGGCCGCCTCTCCCACTCCGTAGTTCAAATTCAGCATCCTGACAGGGTGCCAGAGGGTGGCATGCTTGCATCCACCTCCCGATTCCAGCATGGCTCTGTCGAGACCAGGGCCTGTGCCACCTATAGGCGAGGTAGGTGCCGGCCTAGGGCGCACATTCTCCAGGGGTGCATCTGGCCCCCCCCGCTCACCACTTACTGCCCCCCCCCCCCAAAAAAAAGTATGTTTTGGTGCCCTCCCTTGGCTGGCTATTTTTTTAATGTAGTGCAGCGATACCCATTTCTCTCTCCCCTTCTGCTCCTTCAGTCCTGGACCAGGATTGAAGGAGCAGAGGGGTAGAGAGAAACGGGCATCGATGTGCTACATTAAAAAAATAGCCAGCCAAGGGAGAGCACCGAAATGTACTCACTGGAAGAGAGAGAAGTGCAGCGGGAAGAGTAAGTGGAAGGGGGGTCAAGAGATAATAAAGAGACGGGGGAAGAAAGTGTCAAGGGGGGAATAACAGTCAAGAGGGGATCAAGAGTCAGACGGGGGGAGAGAGAGAGAGAGAGTTAAAGGGGGGATCAACAGTCAAAAGGGGTATCGAGAGTCAGACGGGGGAGAGAGAGAGTCAAAGGGGGATCAACAGTCAAGAGGGGGATCAAGAGTCAGATGGGGAGAGAGTCAAAGGAGGGTCAACAGTCAAGAGGGGGAGAGAGTCAAAGGGGGGAGAGTCACATACAGAGAACATACACTCTGTCACACTAATCCGCATATAGAGAAGCACACACACATAATTACACACTGATATCCTTACAGAGACTCACACACACTGACACACATATACATATAGGGAACACACACTGACACTTATATACATACAGGGAACACATACTGACACACCCATACACATACAGAAAACACACACACAAACTGACACTTATACACATATAGCACTGCAGGTTAGTCTTTCTCAATTTATTCAAATTCTCTTCTATCGTGTAAAGCTCTCAGTGTTTTGCATGCTCCTAGGATACATCATTTATGGCTACAATGGTGTCACTCATGTAAAGAGGGCCAAATATTTTCCTTTTCATCAGCATTGCTATGTCCATATACAGTTTGAACACAAACACAGTGCAGACATTAATGTAGAAATGCAAAAAAAAAGCTTTGTGTATGGTTCCAAGTATTTTATTTCCCATTGTTTAAGATAGAGAAAGCATGTTGGCAGAAAAGGGAGAGGGATCTTCACACAAAAGAAAATCTGCCAGCAGTTTCATTTTTAAAGAAAAGGGTGGTGTGATAAAATGACATGCAAATAAAGTTTTTTTATTCAGTGTGGTCAATTAATGGGTGGTGTCACATGGATAAAAGAACATGGCTGTTCAGTAACTGAGGCACTGTTTTGTTGTATATTGATAACTTACTGCGGATGAGGTACTTAAAACTGGAATAATTACTGGGCAAACAAACATTACAGAGGAAAAATAAAATCTGCTATTGATTTAAATGGGGAGCTTAACTCCCTGAATGTTAGAGGAGTCACCAACATATTAAAAGCCCCATGTAAAACACAGGATTATGGGGATTTTTATTGATCCCCTGTGGTGCAGATGGTTTGCTCCAGAAATGTTCTAGTTCTTTTTAGAATAACAAACGTATTGCCAGATTATATAAAATAAATCAATATTAACATTTCACTGATTAACCAACACAATGTGCAGTTATGTTCAACCTGCAGACCAGTGCTGTTGAACTACAACAATGATGATCTAAAGCAGGGCTGAACATCTTGAGTGCCTCATGCTTTTATTGGACAACATCATACAAAGGAAGGATAGGCAATTTGTGGATGAGTATGATGGGACTTACAATCCGGTAGATATTTGCTTTTTTATGTCCCAGGTCCATAATGGATAGAGACACAATTATGGAGCTCAGACATAAAAAGGCAAATCTCTTATGGCATTGCTGTCCAAGTTCAGTCCTCAAGGGCTACCAACAGGCCAGGATGTAAGGATTTCCCTGATGATTTAATAAGTGGCTCATTTTTACTGACTCACCTGTGCTTATATAGGGGATCTATCACCCCTATGCAAGTTAGCCTTAATAGTTAGAATATGTAGTTAATAAGTGTAAAACTATATTAATTTCGTTTTTAAAATCTCAGTTTGGTCAAAACTGAAGTAATAAACTCTGCCCTGCACCTACTTCTGGACAGACTGCGGTTACCTGCTCTGTACAGCAGTCTGTCACTCTGCCTCGGCTCCCCTCCCTCTAGCTAGACTCCTTCAATGACAGAGGCTTTCTGCCTGTAAGCTGGAGCAATCTCTATCAAAGCAATGTGTTCCATACCCCTCTAGCACTCAAATGTTTAAATCCTGGCCTATGGGTGGCCCTTGAGGACTGTACCTGGACAGCCCTGTCTTATAGTATCCTATTATAATGACTGACTACATGGTGACCCTCTAACCTCAAAAGGGTGACATCAGGATGTCATCTGCATCAAAACAGTGACACGAAAATATTGTTTGCTTCACAAGGGCGACATCAGAATGTCTCCCATGTCTCGCCCTGCAGGTCACCCTGATCTGCTCATTTAAAGTTGAGATGGGAGCAGAAGCATTCTTGCTGGGGTGAGTAGTGGCTCAGTGCATAGGACATATCTAACCTCTTGGATACTGGAGAGGTCTCCAACACACTGCAGAGCAATACGTTGGAGACCAATAAAGCATCCAAGGGGTTACACTATCAGTCAAGTTCCAGAAACGTCTACAGCACAGTGCATTTGTTCTCCCAATGCTGTCTCTGTTCGGTGAGTGCAGATAGAGCGACATCGTTAAACTGCAGGTGAAACTTAGAAGCAACATTCTGATGTCGCCCTTTTGATGCCAACAGCATTCTGAAGTCACCCTTTCGATACCAGCAGCATGACGAGGGTGATATTTTTAATGGGAATTGTAATCCAATAAGAGATGGTTTACTATTGAAATGTTGCCATTAACAAGGCAAGTGTCTTGCCTTGTTCATGGCAACATTTTAATAGTAAACCATCTCTTATTGTATTACAATTCCCATCATCCTCCACCAGACAACAGTGTATTGAAGGGGATGGGAATGAAAATAGAACAATTGTTATACGGTCACAACTTGCCCAAACCTAATTTAAAGTGTTTTACAAAGACTTTGGAACAGATGTGGTCAATTGTAGGCCTTCCAGCTGTTGAGGACTACAATTTTCATCTTTCCCTGCAAGCCAATATAACGGAGGGAACCTTTGTCTTAAACAGTTGGAGGCCACTGGTTTGTCATTACCTAACACAGATTAATAGGACCAGAGACCTTTCTGAGCAAACACAGCATAACACACTCACTAAAATGTCTGGTCCACGAATATAACCCACTGACCAATTAGGTTTTCAAGTAGAATCAGCTATTACTTTAATAACTATGGAAAATAGTGTTTACTATGGTAAGAGTTCCTTACTCACTGGTTCAGTAACAAGGACAAAAGGCCATATACACAAAATGAAAAGTGAAGAGATTCTGGAGTTGCAAACTACACCTTAGGAGACAGATAACAACTCCCAAAATTATCACTGATTTAAATGGGGATTTTAACTCCATGCAGGCTACAGAACTAATTGTTTCACAAGTTGCTGGGGGACTCTCTTGCTTTCAAGGGGATAAAAGCCACATTTAATTGTTAGAATGCCAAAGGGGTATCAAATGCCCTTGTGGCACTATTTAAATAAACACATTCATTCATCGTATAGTGATCATCTGGATTATAATACCGTAAAATCTCAGGTATAATACGCCCCTGTGTATAATATGTAGGTGTCTATTAGACCCAAGATTTTAGGGGAAAACAGGAGTGCCTGTGTATAATACACACCCTTGTTTTCCCCTGCTATGCGCATTGGATCTATGGTATTGCCCTGTGAGGACCTTGCCGTCCTCACAAGAGACCACCATTGGCTGGGCAGGGGAGGTCCTGACAGGGCCATGCTGGAAGCGGGCGGCGGATGCAAGCATGCTGAATTTGGACTATGGAGGGGGAAAGACGGCCATCGGTAAATGTTGAGGGAGGGAAGAAATGAAAATTGGCATTTTTTTTTCTAATAAATTTTCTATCGTGTATAATACGCATCCCCCACTTCACATAAGGTGAAGAGGGGCAAAATTGTGAGTATTATACGCAAGATTTTACAGTAGATCTGTGGCACCAGTTCAGGATCATAGTGCTGATTTTTTCCATTTAGCAAAATTATTTACATCTATATGTACATCAGCCATATTCATTTTACTTTCAAAGTGGCAAACTGATTTATTTCCCTGGATGTACATCCCCTGCGATCAATATTTTAAGATGATTTAATAAAAGTTAAGATTTAATTTGCAGTATCCTATCTCATGGAACAGTTGATATAAGAGCTAGCCCTGCAGGTTTGTCTTTCTTTCTCAATTTGTTCAAATTCTCTTCTATTGTGTAAAGCTCTCAGTGTTTTGCATGCTCCTAGGATACATCATTTATGGCTACAATGGTCTCACTCATGTAAAGATGGCCAGATAGTTTCCTTTTCATCAGCATTGCAACGTCCATATACAGTTTGAATACAAACACAGTGCAGACATTAATGTAAAAATGCAAAGAAAAGCTTTGTGTATGGTTCCAAATATTTTATTTCCCATTGTTTAAGATAGAGAAAGCATGTTGCCAGAAGAGGGATAGGGATCTTCACACACAAAAAAATCTGCCAGCAGTTTCATTTTTAAAGAAAAGGGTGGTGTGATAAAATGACATGCAAATAAAGTTTTTTCATTCAGCGTGGTTAGTTACTGGGTGGTGTCACATGGATAAAAGAACATGGCTGTTTAGTACCTGAGGCACTGTTTTGTTGTATATTGATAACTTACTGCGGATGAGGTACTTAAAACTGGAATAATTATTGGGCAAACAAACAACATTACAGAGGAAAAATAAAATCTGCTATTGATTTAAATGGGGAGCTTAACCCCTTGAATGCTAGAGGGGTCACCAACAGATTAAAAGCCCCATATAAAACACAGGATTATGGGGATTTTTATTGATCCCCTGCGGTGCAGATGGTTTGCTCCAGAAATGTTCTATATCTTTTTTAGAATAACAAACGTATTGCCAGATTATATAAAATGAATCAAGATTAACATTTCAATGATTAGCCATCACAGTGTGCAAAACACTCACAATGCTTAAGAATGGAGATGTCCAACCTGAAGACCAGTGCTGTTGGACAACTATGATGATCTAAAGCAGGGCTAAGCATCTTGAGTGCCTCATGCTTTTATTGGAAAACATCATATAAAGCAAAGATAGGCAATTTGTGATGGGAATTACAGTCCAGTAGTTACTTGCTTTTTATGTCCCAGCTCCATAATGGATAGAGACACAATTATGGAGCTAAGACATAAAAAAGCAAATCTCTTACGGCATTGCTGTCAAAGTTCAGTCCTCAAGGGCCACCAGCAGGCCAGGATTTAAAGGGATAGTAATGTCATAAAAAAGTATTAACTATATGGTAGATATGAATAAGAGCAAGTACTCTCTTTTATTTGTATCTCTCATACCGTTATGAAGTATTTATTTTTAGGTATCACTATGTCGGCGCTGCTGAAGGGCCGCCTTCTGATCCAGGAACCAGAATCTGCTTCTGACAGCTGTACAGCTCATCAAGCAGATAGGGGAGGGAGCAGAGAACTTTAGTTTCCTATATCTCTCAAACCATAATGGTTTGAAAGATACAAATAAGTGCAAGTACTCTCTTTTAATTGTATATACCATATAGTTAATAATTTTTTCTGGCATTACTATCCCTTTAAGGATTTACCTGATTAAGCACAGATGAGTTAATCAGTGGTTCATTCATTCATTTTTACCGACTTTTAACCAGGAAAATCCTTAACCCTTTGAGTGGCACTCAGATGGTTTAATATAAACAAAAATTCATGCATCACCATCATAAACACAAAGAACTACAAATAAAAACATCAATCTTTATTGAAACATTAAAATGCACCTGTATCTTCAGACCTTATACAGAGACAAGGAGAGACTCAAATGAGGTATGGCATACACAGCTAGATGTAAAGCAGCATGTTAAAATAGATCCACTAGTTTTGCGTACAACACGCTTACTCATGATCTCTGACATTACTATCCCTTTAAGGATTTCCCTGATTAAGCACAGATGAGTTAATCAGTGGTTCATTCATTTTTACTGACTTTTAACCAGGGAAATCCTTAACCCTTTGAGTGGCACTCAGATGGTTTAATCTTGGCCTATAGATAGCTCTTGAGGACAGAACTTGGACAGCCCTGTCTTATGATATCCTAATATAATGACATTGCCTACATGGCCACCCTCTAACGTCAAAAGGGTGACATCAGGATGTCACCTGCATCAAAACGGAGACTGAAAATGTTGCTTGCTTCAAAAGGGCGACATCAAATTATCTCCCATGTCTCGCCCTGGAGGTCACCCTGATCTGCTCATTTAAATTTGAGATGGGAGCATATGCTTTCTTTCTGGGGTGAGAAGTGGCTCAGTGCATAGCACATATTTAACCTCTTGGATACTGAAGAGGTCTCCAGCATGTTGCAAAGCAATATGCTGGAGATCAGTAATGCATACAAGGCGTTACACTATCAGTCCGGCTCCAGCAACTTCTATAGTACAGTGTATTTGTTCTCCCAGTGCTGTCTGTTCGGTGAGTGCAGATAAAGCGGCCTTGTTAAAGTGCAGGTGAAACTTAGAGGCAACATTCTGAAGTTGCCCTTTTGACGCCAACATCATTCTGAAGTCACCCTTTCGATACCAGCAACATGACGAGGGTGACATTTTTAACTCGCCTTTTTTGAAACTCTTCTTTTTTGACTCTTGCCGTGTTCATGGCAACATTTTAATAGTAAACCATTTCTTACTGGATTACAATTCCCATCATCCTCTACCAGTCAACAGGGCTTAAAAGAAGGCTGGGGGAAGGAGAAACACGGGGAGAAAGAGTGGAAGTGGGTAGAGTTTCAATAGAAACTCCCCAGGTCCGGAGGACTCTGCCCCGGAGACCCGGTAAAGCTGTGTCAAAACCAGAGTCTCCGGGGCAAATCCGTAGAGTTCCCAGGTATGAACATAACTCACTCACTAAAATGTCTGGTCCACGAATATAACCCACTGACCAATTAGGTTTTCAAGTAGAATCAGCTATTACTTTAATAACTATGGAAAATAGTGTTTACTATGGTAACAATTCCTTACTCTCTGGTTCAGTAACAAGGACAAAAGGCCATATGCACAAAATGAAAAGGGAAGCATTCTGGACTTGCAAACTACACCTTAGGAGACAGATAACAACTTCCAGAATTCTAGCTGATTTAAATGGGGATTTTAACTCCATGCAGACTAATTGTTTCACAAGTTGCTTGGGCACTCTCTTGCTTTGAAGGGGATAAAAGCCACATTTAATTGTTAGAATGCCAAAGGGGTATCATATTCTTTGCTTCACAATGCATTGGATACCCCACTGCCAATCAAAGGGTTAATAAATAGAACTAATATTTGTTCTCTATGATGTGGTTGGTTTACTCCTTCTGCTTTTATTGTTGTGTGGCCCACTGCTAGCAATTTCGGATATGAAGCTGGATTATAAAAAGCACAAACCTATTATTTCATCACACTGCAGTAAAAATACCCCCTTTTTTAAGCTGCTTTTATTTCGTTTGACAGACTTACCGAAGTAGGAGTCTTTTATACAGCAATCAAGTATATCCATTTTAGCATTGTATCTCTAATTTCCTATATAAAGTGATCATTAAAGTCTGCCTCAAGGTCACACATACTCACATGGGCTTCAATAGACCTGAATGACTAGTAAGGGCCAAATATTTCATGAGATTGTAAACCAAAAACAACTGTCAGTAGCCTGCATGATTATCAAGTGCAAATCAGGTATAAATATAAATAAATATAAGTGACTGCTGTTTGAATGACACCTAGTTTATGTAAGTCGTTCTGTTAAGAAAATGAAGAGTTACTTATTCCTGGGGCATTGTTCCCCTTTAATGCTCTTCAAGTAAATACTGGCTCAAAATAAATTGAGACAGGATGCTAAATGAATATGAACTCCTCTTCCCATTAACCCCTTAAGGACCGGCCACGAGCACACACGGCCGGCACTTAAGGACCACGGATCTTTTTTTTTTTTTGTTTCCGGTTCCAGACTCCCGGAACGGCGTGCAGCCATGCGGCGAGCCCGGAATTCCATGACAGTAATAGCACATCATGGGTCGTTAATTCAGATCTACCCATGACGTGCTATGACTGTCAAGGGTCATTAAGGGGTTAAACCAAAAGCAAAAGTCACAAAAGAAAAGCAGCAAGTGGTTATTTGAGAAACCTTCATAATCTCTCACCTCCCTTTTTTGGGGGTTCGTTTACTTACCATGATACCCTCAACATTTTTCTCTTTCTTGGAATACTAACGTGGAAGGGAATGGCACATATTAAAGGGGTCCTGCCCCTCATCTAATACTCATAAAGCTTTTCTGTTTGCGGCTTCCAGAATCCTGTATTCAGATTGTCTGTCCATCATATACTACAGCCGAAGCCACGTCTTTCTACGTTTATGTTCACAACTCAAACATGGAAACATGAAAAGTACGGCAAAATGCTTGAAGACATCATGGTCAATGGTAATCATTACAGGTTTCCTGCAAACAGGTACCATAAAGCAATTTTACCTAATGTCCTTCATATCAGAAAATTACAAAGAAATCTGCAACTTGCCAAATAAATATTAAAAGTTTACTTCATAATTTTTTAGGTTTTTTTTGTTGTTTTTTTTTTTTTAAAAACGAAGTCTTTGAAAAAATAAAATAAAAAAAAAAATGACATTCGAGAACAGGGCATCTATCAGTCCAACTTGATTTATCACTGTTCCAAGTTTTTTCAGATGTTGAGGAGCCTGTCTCACCCACCCACACAGACACTGCTTGGGTCACATAGGTGTTTCACTCCCACTGTCTTCATATATTTCTTGAAGTCTCAGACATAGTAATGTGTATCAGACCCTCCGTTGCACCATGTTATCCAAATGGCCTTAGCAGGTTTCCCAGATTCCCAGTAAAGAAAGCTGTTCTCAGAAGTAAGTCAAATTCTGAATAATTCTTTGATGAAGGAGATTCTTTATTGCTAGGGCTTCCAAGCTAATGTTATGTCCAGAAATCTGGTAAAGAAACATAAAACATGTACATGTACTGAAAAACAATGCCATAATACATAGTGGATTAGTAGACTTTAATGGATATAAAACTAAAATCTAAAAGAAATAAAAGAATGGTAAGATATTAACCCCTTAGCGACAATGAACGTACATGTACGTCCTCTGTGGCTGTCATTTAGTGACAGAGGACGTACATGTACGTCCAGGAAATCCGGATCCCCGCGCGGCTGCACGCCGTTCGGGGACTCCGGATTCTAATGAAAAGAAAAAAAAAAATGTTAGACGGGCATTAAGTGACGGCCGCGTCTGCACGTGGCCGTCACTAAGGGATTAATATATACTAGCAAATGTTGCACAGTGATGCCAGTGGGATTGTGTTTGATTTTTTTTTTTTATGCAATTACTTAGAGGATGATATGAAGATTTGCTTTCAGCATGGTGCATATTTACAGTGATAGGTCATTCATAGGCAGTTGGCCAGCGATTTCTTGCTGCACTGTGACCTTTAAGTGCTAGGAGGCAACTTTTTACCAGCAACATGCACATCCAGACAATGAATGATCACAGTACAGCAAGAAGTGCACTGGGCAACTGGCACTGCGAACAATCATCTTATATATAATAATAACTAGTATTTATATAGCGCCTTTCTCCCAGTGGGACTCAAAGTGCTTTCAGCACACGCTCTCGGAAATAACCGAATCAGCAGCTGAAATAATAAATGTTATTAATACCCAATCAATGGTACTCATTTATCAACCTCAGTCAGGAATTTACCACTGAGCTATTTCATCAGCTTCTTGGTAAGATCAAATCTGCATATCATCCACTGTCAAGCAAATACATCTTCAAGGGATAGTAACATTTAATATGTGACAAAATATATTGTAGGGTTTATCCTCCTGAGTAAAACAAGGTACTCCAACTGCTGAGAAATATTTTCTTCAAAAGTTAATGCAATTCAAACTTGAGTTTTTTTAGGTGAAGTATCTCAGTGACCTGAAATGTTACAGTGGTGCTTTTGCTACATCATCCCAAGGACAGCTCTGGTTAATTGACCATAAACCTACATGGGATGGTGTAACAACAGCGCCACTGTAAAATTTCAGTCCAATGAGATGCTGCACTTTGTCAATTCAATATATGTGAGTCACTCCCATTCCTAATATTAAGCAGGAAGAAGTCTGTGGAAGCAGGCAGCTACAATTCTCGGAGGATAGGGGAGGCTGCTTCTGGAAAGACCGTGTCATTGACGTGCGTGAAAATCACCCTTATGATCATAGAGCTCTGTGTAGTGAACGGAGTGTGCAAGTGTCCTGACACCAAAGTAGGATTAATTAGTGCGTTAGCATTGTAAACAGTTTGGTGTATGGCAACGGTACACATACAAATTGCTGTGAACAGTTGAGCAACAGCAGCAGATGGTTCCTGTAGAACGGAAAAGCAGACTGAGGGAAGAACACCCAAGAACAATGAGTGGGTAGTTTATGAGCAAAGAGACAGAGAGACACAGGGTGAGAGGACTGAATGATGAGAAAGTGGAAGTGGGGGACTATTAAGGTGGTGTGTTGGTGGGTGACAGTCATGCATGACTGACAAAGTCATCCATACACCAAGAAATTCATACAAACGCATCCTGAATATGTAAAAAACACAGTGGAACATGCTCACTACCATGTGCACACAGACAGCGAGTACCACACTCACTCAGCGTAAACAGGTTAAAGTGAAGTGGTGAGAGGGAGGTGGGCAAAAGGTAAATGGTGAAAGGGATGGTGGGTAGGCTAAAGTGTGGTGGCTGAGGAGGCAGGGTGCTTTTCAGTTTGCCCCCTGCCTCCTCCTCTGTCAACGAGAGGGTGTGTTCCAGTAACCTGAGGAGCCAATCACAGTGTGCATTCCCACTGTCCAGTTACTATTCGATGGGCCACTGTCAACCACATCTTATATATATATATATATATATATATCGTACTGTGAAAAAGTCTTAGGCAGAAGCCGGTGTTAAAAAATGCTGTAAAGTAATAATGCTTTCAATTAACAATTAACAAAATGACAGCGAGTGAACAGAAGAAAAATTGAAATTAAATCAATATTTGGTGTGACCACCTTTTGCCTTCAAAACAGCATCAATTCTTCTAGGTACATCTTTACAAAGCCAGGGATTTTATAGGCATATAGTCAGGTGTACGATTAAACAGGTGCTAATGGTCATCAATTTAATATGTACTATGAAACACAATCATTAACTGAAATAGAAGCAGCTGCGTAAGAGGAATAAAACTGAGTGAGGAACAGGCAAAATCAGTTAACAAAAGTCATACACCGTGGCAAGACTGAGCACAGCAACAAGACACAAGGTAGATATACTGCATCAGCAAGGTCTGTCCCAGGCAGAAATTTCAACACAGACAGGGGTTTCCAGATGTGCTGTCCAAGCTCTTTTGAAGAAGCACAAAGAAACTGTAGATGCAGTGGTCAATCAAGAAAATCTAGTGCAGTAGATGAAAGACACATCATGCTTCCTTCCCTTTACAACTGGATGATGTCCAACAGTGCCATCATCTAAGAATTGGCAGAAAACAGTGGGATCCTGGTACACCATCTACTGTCCGGAGAAGTCTGGTCAGAAGTGGTTTTCATGGAAGACTTGCAGCCAGAAAGCCATACATCTGATGTGGAAAAAAGGCCAAACGACTCAACTATTCACAAAAACACGGGAACTGGAGTGCAGAGAAATGGCAGCAGTTGCTCTGGCTGATGAGTCAACAAATGAAATATTTGGCTGTAGCAGAAGGCAGGTTGTTAGCTGAAGGGCTGGAGAGCTTTATAAGAATGAGTGTCTGGCAGGCAACTCTGAAGCATGGTGGAGGTTCCTTGCAAGTTTGGGGCTGCAATTTTGCAAATGGAGTTGGGGATTTGGTCAGAATTAATGGTCTCCTCAATGCTGAGAAGTACAGGCAAATACTTAACCATCATGCAATACCATCATGGAGGCATCTGATTGGTCCCAGATTTATTCTGCAACAAGACAATGACACCAAATATAGAGCCAAAGTCATTAAAAACTATAGCCAGCGTAAAGAAGAACAAAGAGCCCTGGAAGTGATGGTATGGCCCCCACAGAGCCCTGATCTCAACATCATTGAGTCTGTCTGGGACTACATGAAGAGAGAAAGGCAACTGAGGCTGCCTAAATCTACAGAAGAACTGTGGTTAGTTCTCCAAGTTGTTTGGGACAACCTACCTGCTGAGTTCCTTAACAAATTGTGTGCAAGTATACCTAGAAGAATTTATGCTGTTTTGAAGGCATTTGATGGTCACACCAAATATTGATTTGATTTAGATTTTTCTTCTTTTAACTTACTATGCATTTTGTTAATTGATAGAAATAAACTATAACATGACTATTTTTGAAAGCATTCTTACTTTACAGCATTTTTTCACACCTGCCTACGACTTTTGCAAACTACTGTATATATACACATCATGTGACCAACATTTCCAGTGCCTGGCACACACACACCATGGGGCGGCAGTAAGAAGTTATTCAAATCTCCTCTAAACTGGTGCTACTAAAGGTCCATGCATGGGGGCGTGATTTTCACATGAGTGGCCAATGGGTGACTGGCCACTCCTGTGAAAATCCCTGCAAGGAATTATGAGGCCTTCTATACACATACAGTACACATACACAACACATGCAGTACACACACACAAACACAATATACATACACACAATATATACAATACATGCAACACACAATACACACAGACAATGTATACATATACACACACAATAAACACATTACACACAGTGTACACAAAACAGAATACACACAATGTACATAAAACACTATACACACATACACTCACAATACATACACACACAATCACACATACACAGAATATGCATGCAATACATGCACAACGCAATAAGCAAAACGCTATACACAATATACAAAGCACAAAACACAAAATGCAATACTCTATAAGCAAAAAGCTATACGCAAAACACAATACGCAATATGCTATACACAACACCCGAAAAACTATATGCAGTATGCACAATGTTATACACAAAACACTATATGCAGAATGCAATACACTATGTGCAAAACTCTATACACAATACACAAAAAGCTATACTCAAAACACTGTATGCAATATGCAAAACATTATAGGCAAATTGAGATTTATAAATAAAGAAAACAAAGGAGGCGCCCAATAGTGTAATTCTATGGGTGACATATTATTATGCTACATTGTCATCTATAGAATTACACTATTGGGTGCCTCCTCTGTTTTCTTTTTTTTTCATCTCTTATGGATGCCGTTGAGGAAAGCGTGTTAGAGGAGAGCAGCCACAGACTGTTGTTTGAAATATGGAGGTACTGCAACTGGGGGCGGTTATTTATCCCAGAAGCTTTAGAGCTGGATCTTGTATATGCCATCTTCCAGCCATTTGTTTTGTGAGTAAACACCTTATGGGTGTTAGTGGTGGTCACATAGTGTCCTGCTGGTCTGCACTGGGGCACCCCCTGTTGTTATTTTCTCCTTCTTTTATGTTTCTGCACATTATAGGCAAAAAGCAACATGCTATATGCAAAGCACAATACTGAAAATGCTATGTACAAAATGTTATACGCAAAATGCAATACACTATACTCAAAATGCAATAGGCAAATTGTTATATGAAAAACATTATTCGCAAAACGCAATATGCAAATCGATATACGCAAATCATACACTATACGCAAAACACGCACACACTCCCACGCACACTCACGTTCACATACACTCACATGCTTTTGGCTCAGATATGCTTTTGCACACTCACTCACACATGCTCACAAAAACACTCACACACACATGCTCACTGATGGAGAGTTGTGCTAAACAGTGCTATGCAATATGTTTCACACTTCTTTCGAGCTGAATGGGCTAAGCACAGGAAATTCAGCAAGCCAGTCATTAAAAACATTGCCTCCTTTATGGATTTGTCTGTATGTCAGGGAAAAATAGTCCTACATGTAAAACCACTTAATTTTTAACCCTGTTTGTGTTTAGGATCTTACTGCAGTGTCTGTCTTCATAACACACTTTTTAAATTTGTTTTATTAACCTCACAAGCAAAGCTGTACCAATATAACTAGTATTTACAAGTATATATATATATATATATATATATATATATATATATATATATATATATATATATCTGAAGTATATATTACTCAGAAATGGCTGATGGCTATCGGTGCACGTCCCTTAAATACAGAACATATGGATGTTGTCTACCTGGGGGTCCAGGGAAGAAGACAGGACCAGCACACACAGAGGTAGTGAATAGAAAAGTGCAAGTTTATTAGGCAAACATTTTCAGTCAATGCAAGGACCCACCTCTGTGTGCTGGCCCTGTCTTCTTTCCTGAATCCCCAGGTAGATGGCATACATCTTTGTATGTGTGTGTTATATATATTATACAGGGCTCAAAATTTCCACTTGCCACTAGCCAATGGCGAGTGAAAATTTAGCCCTGGCGAGTAGAAATTCAGCCCTGGTGGGTATCTTATGGCTTGCAGTGGCGAGTAACTTTTCAGGTCTGGCTAGTAGCAAAGGACTTCAAATTTAAGCCCTGTAATATTATTGTATTTCTATAATACAAGTTTAACGATAATCACTAGTAAGACCTGATCATATCAGAGCAGTGATTCTCAACCAGGGTGCCGTGGCACTTTGGTGTGCCACGGACATCAACTTAGGGTGCCCTGTGTTTTCTATAAAGACTAACACAAATGGACTTTTAAATAAAGATTTATAGAAATTGTAAAGCACAATATGTTTAGTTTTGTTATTATATTATAAGACCTAATAATAACTGTATATTTATGTATTGTACCATTCATGATGCCCTTGATAAAGTACATTAAATATGTTAGGGGTGCCCCGAATGTTCTAGATTACGTGTTAGGGGTGCCCCAAGCAAAAAAAGATTGAGAACCACTGTATAAGAGTATCGAGCCAAACAAATGATTTGCATGCATTATACTGGAAACTTACAGCCATAGACTTCAGTGTTACTTTCTCATAGTAGTGTATGGGCTGTTTTTTATTGCTGGGTGCTGGGTACCCAAAACCTGCTATATGAACCAGGTCACAGAAGTGAAGGGCAAAGGTGATGGCCAACATTCCAGTTGTGGGTTTCTGAAATGAAAAGTATAAAGAACATAAATGTCATCAGGAAGTTATCGTCATGATTCACTGGTTGTATTTGTGAAATTTACTATTATGAGTGACTATTTCCAAGCAATTCATGAAGCAATTATGCACAAAAAGTAACAGATGGTAATAGTTAAAGAAAGATTTTTATTTACTGCATCAGTCAACCATTCAATGCGAAAATAGCAACAGCTGATTTCACAGTGTGTATTATAAGATAGACCAGCAATTCTCACTGTTAATCCTAGGGACACACCAGCAGGTCCCATTTTCAGGATATCATGATTGATCACAGTGGGTAATCAGTGTCTTGGTCATTTTAACTGATCCACATTTGGTTAATTACAGAAATACGTAAAGAAAAACTAATATCCCATAATAATAGCTTACCTTACTAAATCCTAATGGCCCCATTTATCTTACTAAATCCTAATGTCCCGTATGAATTTCCCCTTGTTCCTTTGTTCAAGAGATAACACCTTCAAATCAGCCCTGGATGTCATCTTCACAGAGGCAGACAAGACAGTTGTTAACAGGACCACAAGATCTCAAACTCAGCTTGCTGCATGTTATAATCACATACCTTTAGGGTCCATAGGAGTGTGCAACACATTGATTAGCAAAGAGTTGCACACTTTTATGGTCCTTAAAGGGTTAAGTAGGCTCATGTACTCTGTCTGCTTCAGTTTGAAAAAATTACCAGCAACTGCCATGTCTGCTTCCATGGACCTGACACCCAGTTCAACAAAAATCAAAAAACGCACAAATGGAAAAATGTATTTGGACCATTAGGCTTTTGGAGCTGAGAATCATAGAGGCAGACAAAGGTGATGCTTTTTATAGGTTTTCATTAAAAAGAAGCCAGTATTAGAATATCACACAAAAGGCTTGTTAAAGGTATAGTGATGTTTCAAAATAGAAGCAGCTCCAATAAATCTTCCTAGTATTTGGGCCATGGAGAGTGATATTTCAATACTGTCAGAGCTGAAGTACAAGAGTAATTGAATGATAAAGTATCCCCCTCCCGCCCCTTTTACTGATGTAACACTGCTCACCTCATAGCAGAAAGGTGGTGTCCAGATGGCTTGCAGAGAGGGACAATCTTCAATTAGTATAAGGGAAAAACTTGTCAAGGGGGCAGGGTTTTCATTGTTCTCACAGTAAGACGATTGTCCCTTGCTGTGAGTTGTCTGGTCTTAAGACCAGATTCCACATCTGAGGGGAGGTGGCTTATACTAGGTAAAAGGGGAGGGAGGGGAATATTTTATAATTCAATTACTCTTGAACTATAACTCTGACAGTACTGAAATAACACTATCCATGGCCCAAATACTATGATTAATTGGATCTGCTTTTATTTTGAAACATTACTATCCCTTTAATGTTTTTGTATAATACGGTCCAATAGTCTGAGTCCACTACCACAATCTGATTTTTTTCAGCATTTCTGAAAAACTAATCTGTTTGACAAAATATACAGTATTTCTCAAACAAAAACACAACAGTTTCACTAATAAAATTTAAAAAAATGTTTGTTAGTAAATACTGAAAATAAAAAAATTATTTGGTATGACCAACATTTGCCTTAATGATTCCTTTAACTTTGGCATTGATTCTACAAGTTTGTGCAGAATTTTACAATCCACTTTATTCCACCGCTCCTTTAGAGCATCCCAGAGAGTGTCTAGAGATGTCACAGTGTGTTTCGCCATTTCCCTTTTCAAATGTTCCCAAAAATATTCAATGGGGGTTGAGGTCTGGTGATTGCAATGGGAAAGCATAGAAACATAGAAGATTGACGGCAGAAAAAGACCACCTGGTCCATCTAGTCTGCCCTTAGAAATTCAGCCATAGAAATTAGCACTCCTTGCCCTTCCTTGGACTTCAGATACACCTGGCACAGCTTTGATGTGTGTTTAGGATCATTATCCTGCTGGAAAATGAATTCTCTTCCACACAGCTTTAAGCCGGAAGGGATAGCATGCCTCTACATAACAGAGTGGTACTTCTTTTTGGTCAAAGTGTAGTTGATCTTGTACAAGTCACCAACTCCAGAATAGGCAAGCATCCCAAACAGATATACTGGCAATTTTTACTGCTTTTTATTAAATTATCAAATAAAAGCAGTTGGTGATGGTGTACTCAAACATTTGGACCCTACTATAAACCTTTATATGAATTAAAGACATGTGGAAATAATACTAACACAGATCCAATTGACCCCCCCACCCAACATGCTACCATACCTACAACAGTTTGGGTCCTAGGAGACAGTGCTGTAGGGATGGTGATGTTTTGGTAACCAAGAGCCTTCAGTTCAAAGGACAGCATTCATCAATACCAATACCACCCCATATCATACCTGTTTCATGTTCTTTGATTGCAGAATCTTCGTGGCAGCTACTTCCATGTAGTAGGGGTTAAGGATGCGGATGTTTTGAGGTGTCACTTCCCAAATTATAGGAGGCATTTTCCAAAAACCTTTACGAACCTTAAAAAAAGTAATTTATTTTGATGAAGTTCTGGAGTGATTTAAAAGAAATTAGGGGGATTAAATGAGCACATACCTAAAAATCTAATTACTTTATATACATTTAAACATCATGTATAAGTTAACATCTGTACAATTATTTGACTCTAATTGAGCAACTCAGTAATATAAAGAGGTACAATTCTGGACAAAATCAACTGCACCACAGGAAAGAAATTACAATTCCCAAAGCAATGCATTGGAGATCTCACTAGAACTCAGAATCATAAAAGCCCCATTTAAATATGTAAGGATTTAGGAATTTTGTTTCTATCCGGTATGGTACTGTTGGTTTGCACCACGAGATCTTAAAGGGATAGTATTATCTATTTTAGCTCTGAGTCTTCTATATGGTTTCTATAACATGCAGAACAGTGGTGTCCGTAGACATTTTTCCAGGGGGGGGGGGGAGCCATAATATGACCCCCAGGCCAGCCCATCTAGCCCCTTTATTTATATGGAGGAGGGTTATTGTAAGGGGGGGGGGGCAAGTGCCCCCTTTGCCCCCCCCTCCGGACACCCATGATGCAGCACTATGTTTAATTACTTACAGTGGATATAAAAAGTCTACACACCCCTGTTAAAATGCCAGGTTCTTGTGATGTGAGTTTTTTTTATTTTTTGCCCTCAACGATTTCAGTTTGTTTTACAATTGAATTGTTCACGTTGTAGGTCACATTAAAGGTGGAAAAAGTTCTGACATGATATCTTTGTCTCATTCTTTAACATCAGAAGAACCTGGCATTTTAACAGGGGTGTGTAGACTTTTTATATCCACTGTGCATGATTGTAGTTCAAAAGACATTCAAAATGAAAGGATCCCCCTCCTGCCACTTCTGGAAGCATAACACTGCCTCTCTGTCTGGTCCGTATGGAGAGCGGTGAGGGAAAATCTTCAGTAAGCAAAGGTAAATCCTGCCCTCCTTCATCAATGGGGGCTGGGTTTTTCTTGTACTTACTGACTGAAGATTGTCCCTCGCTGAATCCATCCGGTCCCACAAAGGGGCAGTATTGGGATTGTTTCAGCTTGAATATCTTTTGAATTACAAACATGTAAGTAATTAAACATAGCTCTGCATGTTATAAAAACTATGTAGAAGACTCATAACTAAACTGTAATATAGACATTACTATCCCTTCATTGAATTACACCCTAAGGATCTTATTCATCAGTGCAATTCCAGAGAGGGACATGAAAATTCTCTTACATTTAAATTGATCTTTTAACTCCTGAAATGCATTCCGGGGATAAAAGCTCCATTTCTGCAGAACATTCGTCCACCCCAAGGGCCAGTTGCTTTGCTCCAGAATTGCAACTCTTTAGTTTGATGAATAAGACCTAGGAGCCTTATGAGCTGGAGACCTCTCTAACATTTAAAGAGGTGAAAGCCGCATATGAATCAATAGGGGCTTGCGGAATGTAATTTTTGACCCTACAGTATAGAGAGGAGGTGAGAGCAAAGTATTCTGGGAGAGAGGGGTGTGTGACTGAGAGTGGCATTTAGGATACAATGAAGAAAAGCTACTGATAGGAAGATGAGAGAAAGAGGTTCCATTAGTCAAAATATTATTAATAAAACAATATTCAGTCAATTGTTTGCTAGAGATGTATCCTTTTAAAGGAGCAGTAATGTTTCATTATAAGTAAAATTAGTATATGCCCATTAATGGGCGGTGATTCATTCAACATTAAACTGCAACTCATTTTTAGCCTGCAATTTTCTATTTGGATCACCAGATGGTGCTGCTGCTACCATTTTCTTTGGGGAGATTAAGTCTAAGATTCAAGCTGTCCCAAAGAGAACAATCGCAAAAATTGCCCTCTGGACACCACATAGTACTGTTACTATACTAACAGTATATTAAAAAAAGTAATGACTTCTGAATGAAATATCATCCACATGTAAGAATAATAAATTAAAACTTTACTGCTCCTATGACATATCATTAATAATACCCGGTACATAAAAAGCATAAGATGTTTTAGATTTCACAAAGGACAACATCAGAAGTGCTGTTAACAAATGCTAGTATGGCCTGGTCTAACCAAAATTAGCTAAATGACACCATTTAGATTTTTTTTAACTGAATAATAAATTGCTACTTACCCATCTAACACTAAAATGTGATCTTCAGCATACATCTTAATTTTTGTTTTATGCACCACTACTCTTTTTTATGGAGGATATATGCATGCAGAATCTTTCAATGAATACACTTTCTTTATGATGTAATTGGATAACAGCCCTCTTTATGCAATAGTAATGGTATGAATATCATGGCTTCATGCTTGCAACATTGACCTTACAGCATTATGATTGTTTAGTAACTCTTTAGCCATAACTAACCAAACAGTAGTAAAATCATCATAGCAGATACATTATGATGGACGCCACTGGGCATTCTTTCATTATCCACTGTATTTCCCTGCCTTGTATATATGTGGAAAACAAATACAATAAAAGTGGTGAAAATGTGGCCATTCTGGCTATATACACACACATATATGTACAGCAATGTGTATGCCTCTGTTTACTCCATAGATTACTATGGGATCCACCATCTTCAAGCTGGCAGGTATAAATGTCAAACCTACATGGTGCTCATTGATGAATAAGCAAGTGCCAAATAAATACTATTTGTTGACGAATCAACGAATGGCCGAATGTGAAAGGAAATCAGTTGATTTCCTTGTGATTCAGTCATTCGCAGCTCAAGGTATTCTAGCCTTTGTGTTTGTATGGCATACCTTGACCTAGTTCCAAGGTGAGCCTCACTCAGTAGTCAGTTTACTAGCACTGAATCAATACAACATACCCTTTTTTCATTGTTTAAGATTATTTTCATCCACTGGATGTCCAAAGGCTTGAATGGTACAAGTACCATCAGGGTATCTGGGTTGTTGTCCAACTGGGGGTCAAAATCTGCAGATTCTGGGTAAAAAAAGCGCATGGTTGTCTTGCTGCCGACATCTGTCTCATACTTATGGACTGGAGCATTGTTCAACCTAAGAATAAAATGGCATAGGTCAAAAGTATACTACTAGTCGAACAGAATTAGGACTATTGTCTGCATCCACCACAATAAAGTTTTACAATAGACTGAATTTTTAGGGTCTTCAGTTGAAAAGAAAAGTGAAGGAACAATGAGGTCAACCAACTGCAATATAGGGCAGAAATAATAAAAACACTATGTCTCAGTCTTCCACACAGAGAAACAGTGAGGGGCCATATTTATTATAAGGCAAGTCCTGCTATAAAACATCAGCAGAATGCAGTATGTCCTCAAAGCAAGCAGAAAATTAGATAAATGAGATTACAAAATGAAAACGGTACATAATAATACAATTCCATGATAATTCAGCAAATTGTTTTTTATGCCTCTGTACCAGGCATATCAAAGTCAAATACAACTGAGGGCTGCATGCTAAACTTTTCCCTTCAAGGAGGGTAACAGCACTGGCAAATCTGTGAATGGTGGGAACGATGATACAATGTCTGACACTCCATCCTTGTTCTACTGGTATCCACAGAACTGCCAACACACTGTTTGCTCACTATCTCTCTCTCACTGGGGGCACCTGGGTGGATCAATTAAACCTTTGAAGTACTAGAAAAGTGTCCAATACATTGCAAAGCAAAGCTTTGGACACTTCTCTGATATTCAGAGTCATGGAGAAAAAATCCCACTGATCTAAATGGGGCTTTTAACGCTTTACAGAGCACTTAAAGAGTTACTATGTAGAGCCTCAAACTGACAGCCAGTGGGCTGCTTTTGGGCCAAGAGCCGCATGTTTTTGTTGAGATGTTGTGTAGAACTCCATTCCTCTGTGCTTGTTTCTTGCCATGCATTAACAAGGTGCAAAGGAAATCACTACAAAATATCTACATTTTCCTGTGCAATGCTATAGGTGAGACCAGGGGCGTTTTAATGTATGGGAATACCCGTTGTTCACTGAGGTCCTTGTGTCTCAGGGTGCCTTATCACAGGTCACAACAGTCACACAGTTACAGAATGGAAACTTTTAACCCTGGGGTCAAATGGTCAGGGAGAAGTGAGACTGTTCTGGGTGCACAACACATAAATAAGGATGCTTTCCCCACAACTAAGAAAGGAAAAAAGGATGGCTAGCACTAAACATAAACGGAATCACACAGTTTATATATGGGGCCTCTATTCACTATTCTACAAGTCATCTCAGGACTTCCTTGGTTTAGGAGTTAAAGGAGCAGTAAACTTTTTTTTATGAAAAAAAAATATATTGTAGGGATTTTCCTACTGAGTAAAATAAGGGTACTCCCACTGCTGAGAGATTTATGTTTCCAGAGTTATTACAGTTTAAACCCATGTTTTTTTTACATTAGCAGTGCCCTCTAGTGGCCAAATTCTAATTAGATTTCCTGGTAGATTCTAATGGAGAGGAAAGTCAGAGACATACAGTTCTCCATAGAATGTGATAGAAACTGCCTGTCACTTCCTGTCAGTTAGAACTATCAGGAAGTAAACACAGTAAATTCACTTCCTGATTATTTAAACTGCTATAAATTTTGAATAAAACATCTGACAGCGATGGGACTGACCTTGTTTTATTCAGCAGTAAAAGTTCTATAAAATATGTGTTTTCATAAAAAAAAAGTTTACTGCTCCTTTAAAGTTTGCAATGGTGGAGTTTTCTCACTGGAATGTACATACCCTGATGTACAAGCACATGATTTTTATGAGAATGTCTAAATGCAGAAAATGAACTGTTCTAGTGGATTTACATATTCCCCCTATTTTTCAGTACTACTTTATTTTTCATTAAGTTTCCCCTGGACTTTTTCAGATGCAAGGAACTCTCCTTAAGACTATTTTAGTAACATATTCTCTTTAGAGTAATAGCCCTGCATGATTATTATGGTCTATTCACAACTGTTATCTCTATTTAGACAACAAACACTTCATGTTTAAAAACAGTATAACATTTATGACAACCCAGCAAATCCAGTATCTACCCATTTACAATCTTCCTTCTACAAAGATAACTGCCAAGTGAGGAAATTATGTAATGGCAGGCACACTGAATTGCTTTACTTTATGCTTCAATAAAGTAAAGTTTATGATGCAATTCCCTTTAATGTGTTATGCTTTCATATGTCATGGCTACAGTCGTCACATGCTTTCTGTCACTGGGTGGTTGTTTGTAAGTGATCAGTCATATTCCCTTGGCTGAGATACTAAAAAAATACTAAAAATTGTTGAAAGTAAGAGTCTCCTAGAGAGAAAATGCATCTACATGCAGTCTACATATACAGGGCCTGATGTCCCATGAAAGATGCCTCAGCTTTGTTGGCCACACTCCCCAAGCTGAGCTTCAAGTACAGCCAGTGCAATACCAATTACCCTGCAGTAGACACCCATCTATGGTTTTTGGTTAGCTATTTATTTACTAGTTTGAATGCTGCTGTAATGTCCAATTTATATATAAAACTAGTTGAAGAACCGTTACACGGGCAACAGTGCCAAAGCCAGACGGTCACGTGGCAGTCGTGCGCAGTAGAGACTGCCCCGCGCCGCGGCTGATACAGAGCTGGATGCTCCGAAGGAGCATCCAGCTCTATATCAGCCGCGGCGCAGGCAGTCTCTACTGAGCATGACTGCAGCATGAGCAGCATTCTCTACTGTGCATGACTTTGTCGTTACACACGTTTTAGCGAATTATTATATAGGATGGTTAGTTTATTTAGGAATGTAGGTGGTCAGCTTAAGATATTCTATTGCAGGTGAGAAATGTTAACACCCATTTTATAGAATCCAGCCCAATATGAGTGACTATGGATCATTAGCTGTGTCCCTTAGTAGTTAGTAATATGCCGATCTCTGTAACCCTTTGAGTGCCAGGGGGTTCACAGTGAAATGCACTGTACACCCATCTGGCATCATAAGGTTAAAAGCTGTAATAATTTGTATCTTATTTTATAATTTTTTACTGAAATGTTTTAACAAAAGGGACAAAAGATTAACAAGATTCACTGTTATAAAATAGTACCGTATGCAATTCATTGTGATGCTAACAGTTAAAAGTCAGATATACAACTGTGGATCTCGCTCCATAAATGTATAATACCTTTAAAAATGTTAGGAAAATAAATAAAAGAGGTGTTCAATATAAATATCTGCATCTCTGAACAAGATGATAAACAGTAAGCAATATGATAGATTGGTATATAAAATGTGTTGTTCAATCAAAGGATATATATTTCGCTCCTCAGCCAGTGCTCCCTAGCTTCTTGCAGACCACTCAGGTGATCACCCTAGCGTGCTAGCTGAGTCCTTGCATCTTACATTCATTCACACAAACAGTCACAATTACAAAAGCAAAGGGATTCTTCAAGACAACTCAGAAATTATCACACTTCACAGTTGCTACATAAGTTCTGCAAAATATAATTTATCTTGTATTGTATTAGGTGACTGCCCAGGATTTTTATTACATTCACTTGAGCACCCGTACATTAGGGCTAATTGGGGGTTGCTTAATACAAGAAGTGGGTAAATTATATTTCCTCAAACTTTTGGAGACTCTGTAGAGAGCAATACATTCAAATGTTATCCTGGAGAAACCCCATTTCTTTTTATAACTGTGATTGTCTGTGTGTGTGAATGAATTGATATTTATGGGGATAGTTAGCAGTTCTATGAGAAAGTCAGCTGAAGTGGGCTAATGACACCATGTCCACTATATGTTGATAATACAGCTGTCAATTATTATACACATTCAATGTCCAAACATTACAAAGCATATCCAAAGGGATAGCAATGTTTCATAAAAACAGCAGCTTCAATTAATCTTCATAGTATTTGAGCCATGGAGAGTGTTATTTCAATACTGTCAGAGTTGTAGTTCAAGAGTAATTGAATGGTAGAATTTCCCCCTCCCGCCCCTTTTACCTAGTGTAAGCCACCTCCCCTTAGATGTGGAATCTGATCTTGGGACCAGACAGCTCACAGCAAGGGACAATCTTCTTACTGTGAGAACAATGAAAACCCTGCCCCCCTTCACAGGTTTTTCCATTTTTTCTCTTATGCTAAATGAAAATTGTCGCTCTCTGCGATCCACCTGACACTACCCTGCTGCTCTGAGCTGAGCAGTGTTACATTAGTAAAAGGGCGGGAGGGGGATACTTTATCGTTCAATTACTCTTGTACTACAACTCTGACAGTATTGAAATATCACTTTCCATGGCCCAAATACTATGAAGATTAACGGGAGCTGCTTTTATTTTGAAACATTAGTATCCCTTTAAAAAATGATGTGTATTCATTGAATACTGTGATAATAATTTCACAGAAGTGAGAAATAATAAGGACAAGCAATACACTGATGGCCTGATCTTTCCTTACCTGATCACAACATCATATTTATTGATGATTTCACCTAGAGAGCTGTTTTTTAGACGATGCCCATTCCCAACCACCACACACCTCCGGCATCGAAGCCTAAAAAATAAATGTACAAGGTACAGAAAGGTAACAATAGAATTGCATTATTAATAATTAAGTACTTGTCGTTCATGTTATTTATATTGCATTTTATCATTAGAATAGTTGCTGCTACACACATACACTGTCAAATGTATGGCACAGTATATTAGATGAAATAAAATTTTACAATTAGAGGTTCTTAACTGGTACAAGATCTGTTTTTCCTAACTCCAGTCTTAAACCCCCCTAAAAAACAGGATACATTCACATGAGCATCAGTGAATGTAAATAGCACAGGTGGACTTGTCTTAAAGGGGAGTTAGAATTAAAGGGATAGTAATATTTAAAATGTAAAAAAAAATATGTTGTAGGGTTAATCCCCCTGAGTAAAACAAGGGTATTCCCACTGCTGAAAGGTGTTTTAGTCAAACGTTATTACAGCTCAAAGTTGATTTTTTTTTAGGTGCAGTATCACAGTGGCCTGAAAGTGTACAGTGGCGCTATTGCTACACCATCCTATGGAGATTTATGGTCCCGGGACCAGAGCTGTCCATAGGATGGTGTTGCAACAGCGCACTGTAAAATTTCAGGCCACTGTGATACTGCACCTAAAAAATTCAAATTTGAGCTGTAATAACTTTTGAATAAAACACCTTTTAGCAGTGAGATTACCCTTGTTTTACTCAGGGGGATAAACCTTTCAACATATTGTTTTAACATTTTAAGTATTACTATCCCTTTAAGTAGCTCCTATAACAGATATATTTTATACTGCAAACAACAGGCTTTATTTGACATGAATGGTTCATAAGGGTGGATGGTCTTTATCAGACTACAAAGAGCCACTTATTCCTAGAGTATCGCTCACCTTTAATTATCATACTCTTTGGAAGACCTAGGGGGATATTCACTAAGCGGTGATAAAGAGGTGATAAAGTGGAGATGACTTCTCCAGTTTATCATCTCTCCAATTCCTATGTTGTTCTATGGAGCCTATTCACTAAGATCTCCAAATCTGAAGAAATCTTAGAGCATAGGCTCCATATAATATCTTAGGAACTGGAGAAGTGATAAACTGGAGAAGTCATCTCCACCTTATCACCTCTTAGTGAGTGCCACCCCCTGCTGAGGTAGCTAGTGCTGCAGGGTGCATCTCAGCTGATCAATCACACAACAAATTGGGTGTCAATTAAGTACATGTTCAGGTCCCTATGCTGTACACAGCTCCTAATGAAGTGGTGTTAAAACATAGAGGCCAGGAAATGCATAGAAAGTAATGTTTCACAAAAAAGCAGCTCAGATTAATCTTCATAGTATTTGGGCCATGCAGAGTATTATTTCAATACTGTCAGAGTTGTGGTTCAAGAGGAATTGAATGATAAACTATATCCCTCCCTCCCCTTTTACTGCTTCCCCTCAGATGTGGAATCTGGTTTCCTGACCAGACAGATCACAGCAAGGGACAATCTTCTTACTGAGAGCATTAGGAAAACCCTGCCCCCTTTGACAGGTTTTTTCCTCATGCTCATTGAAGATTGTCCCTCTCTGCAATCCATCCGGACAGTCTTGCTGCTTTGAGGTGAGCAGTGTTACATCAGTAAAAGGGGCAGGAGGGGGATAAGTTATCATTCAGTTACTCTTGAACTACAATTAGGACAATATTGAAATAATGCTCTTCACGGCTCAAATATTATGAAGATTAATTGGAGCTGCATTTTTTGTGAAACATTACTATCCCTTTAAGGACCATAGAGATGTGCATCACATTGCAAAGCAATGTGTTGCACACCCATGTGGTCCTTAAGGAGTTAAACAGGATTAACTTATGAAGCACCACAACCAGCAATAAACAGCAATGGAAGTCAGTTCTCAGACCTCAGAATGGATGAAAATAGCGTGTAGAACCTGGTTAGATACATATTGCTTTGCAATGCTTTCAAGACTTCCCTGGCATCCAAAGTGTCCCATTTAAATCACTGTGAATTTTCATTTGTCCTCTATGGTGCAGTTGGTTTGCTCCAGAATTGTTCCACTTTATCTTCCTGAACATGGACCTAAGTTGTTTCCATAGGAACAAACTCAGTAGATCCATGGTAGTTTAATATGTTTCACATTTCACATTTAATTAAAATCTGTCTGTATGTTGTACTAAGTGATTTTCTGTACAATAAAGTTTTTGAGGAATTAACATTCATATTTTAGTGGCACAGTTTGGCAGTTTATGATAATTCCCTAAACATTATGCAAATCAAGTTCTGTTCAACAACAAACATCACCTCAGTGTGCAAGCTCTGTCTACACTCATTCCTACCATAACTGGATAAAGAGATCACAGTGCAAGATTACAGATTAATAGCTTCCAAAAGGGTGATTTTTGTTGAAATTTTGAAGAAATTATTGCTATAGTGCATTTTCTATCATGAGGTGCACCTAAAATATGTTATATACATTAGTTTATTTAACTCTTTTCCAAAATAATATTAAACATTTTCACTGACATGTTACATCACCAGTTCTCAAAAACAGCCACTAGAGGGCAAGCCAATACAATTTAAAGTAGAATATGAAACCTAGTTTTGAGAAAGTAATCCTTGTGAAAAGAAAGGCATACATAGATTTTCTATTGTGAAATAAAATAGATGAATGGGCATATCTATCTATCTATCTATCTATCTATCTATCTATCTATCTATCTATCTATCTATCTATCTATCTATCTTTATATGACTGAGTTACTGATTGATCTGTCCTGAAGCAGGGATATCTTGAAAACCTGCATTAGTGGACCTTGAGGCCTTGGTTTTTCCTATCCCCAGACTGAAGATGTAAATATTTAGAGCAGCGTTTCTCCAAGTCCTTAGGGATAACTAATAGGCCAAGACTTAAAGGGATAGCAATGTTTGAAATAAACTAGATAAACTAGATAACACTCTATTTTTAGCATCTTACTTTAGCATCTTACTTTTCTGTAGTTCATAAGATATTAAATGTAGAAGAAGCCCCCTCCCGCCCCTTCTGGCCTCCTCCCACTGAATCTGCAGTCTAGGCCTGGGACCAGTTGGATGCAGAGAAGGACAAATTGCAGTAAGTAAATATAACGAAAACCCTTGTCCCCTTGACAAAGGAGGGCAGGATTTTCTTTTGCATAAAGAAGTTTGTCCCTCGCTATATCTGTCCAGACCAGACTGCAGATTCAGTGGGAGGAGGACAGAAGGGGTGGGAGGGGGATCCTTCTATATTTAATATCTTATGAAATACAGAAAAGTAAGCTGCTAAAAATAATGCATTGTGTTTATTATTTATTCTAAAGAAGACTCGGCAATCTAGTTATTGCTGACATTACTATCCCTTTAGGATTTCTCACTGTAACTTGAATTAAAGAGGATATGTCACCATAAATTCAAGTTTACATATTTCATACTTCAAGCAAAACTGACTGTGTGTCATGCCAGTCAAAAGATACAAATTTAGGGGATTTAGCAGAGAGTTCAACCCCTTAAAGAGACAGTAATGTCCCATAAAATTTTTTATACAGTTTTGTAGAATGTAAATAAATAAACTCTATGGTACAAATCCTATCTCTCAAACCTTTATGGTTTGAGAGATATATGCATTCAAAGTTCCCCCTCCCCTTCTCCTGACGTCAGCGTTACGCTGACAGCAGGAGATCCCAGTCCAGGGACCAGCTGACGGCTCTGCAGCAGAGCCGAAATAGCGTTATTGGAAAATAATTACTTCATTGGAAAGGTCTACAAAGTGTACCTGGTTTGCAAGCACACTTTGTAGACCGTTCTAATGAAGTAATTCTTTTTAAGTATCACTATTGCTGCTCTGCTGAAAAGCCTCCTCGAGTTGGCTGACACGGATCTCCTGCTGTTAGCTTTACAGCTGACATCAGGAGAAGGGGAGGGAGGGGGAACTTTCAGTGTGAATATCTCTCAAACCATAGCGGTTTGAGAGATAGGATTTGTACCATAGAGTTTATTTTTTATTCTCTACAAAACTAAAACCATTTTTTATGGGGCATTACTGTCCCTTTAAGGACCAGCAGCCCCAGGATGTGTGGTCCTTTAAGGACCACATGTGCCAGCACGCAGAATGGAGAACTGATAGTGACCGCTCCGGTCTTGGAGAGGCCAATTTCAGTCCCTACTGTGAGTAAAAAATACAGGAAGTGCCAGGACTGTCACTGGTCCTTTAGGCAAAAACAACAGTGACGATCTTGACACATCACTGGAAGTTAAGGGGTTAATTAGCATAAGGTGCTACACTGAAAAATACTTTCATTTTTCTTCTTTTTTCAGAAATAAAAGTATGAATATATCCTAAACTATGCATTTGTTGGCAGTTTAGCTAACACACCTCTTATACCTTTTTGAATGTAGTTTTCAAATATGTCAACTTGAATTAAAGGTGCCAGATCCACTTTAATCACTTACTAAGCCAATTTACACACCAGTGATCAAAGAAGGAAATACCTAAGGTGTGGGCTATTTGTTCCTGACAAAAGGGTTAAAACATGTCAGTCTACTGGGTCATATAAGGACATGGTAATATAAATTCAAGCACTAGTCTAAATAAACAGTAGCACTTAACAAACAAAACAAGTGGTAAATAATGTAGAGTTTGGGGGCGGACAGTAATTCATCATCAATGTAAGAAAAAGTGTATTTTCCCTTACAAAAAGACAGACTAAATTCATAAGACATTTGGGGATACATATAAGGAAAAAAACGTGGAGTAATTCTGGAGTAACAATACTGTACCATAGTGAACTAATAACAAATCCCTACTGATTGAAACAAACTCTGCTCATTGTTCACAGTAATCTTATGTAAATTCATGCACGCTTCCTGTGTCAGTGTGAAAAAAAATTGTTAGCAACTGTCATGTCCACCTCCATGGACATGACATCCAGAACTGATTGAGTATGTTATTTATTGAAGACAGGCACAATTGCAACATTTCATAGGGTCCTTAGAAGTTTCTGGCCAAAAGAGCAGTGAGATAGTATTTAAGCAGAATTAAAGTGCCACACAAATAATTATTCATATCGGGATATGCCTACCAATAGTTGTAAGATCCTGAATAAGTCTAGCATTATTGAGAAATCCATCTTTTTCAGAGACTGACTGGAAGGCATCAGCGCAGACATATTGCCTCTTTGGCATCTTTGCGCTTGCGCTGTCAGTTCCAGTCTCCTCCAGGACTGGGGAGGAGGAGTTGCATTGTACCTTAAAGTAGAACTTTTCTCAACATTATACTTAGCCCCACATCCTTAAAGGGATAGTAATACTTAAAATGTAAAAAAAAAAATATGTTGTAGGGTTTATTCCCCTGAGTAAAAATGGCAATTATTTATATGTATATCTCTACCATATTAAAGGGATAGTAATACTTAAAATGTAAAAAAAATATGTTGTAGGGTTTATTCCCCTGAGTAAAACAAGAGTACTCACACTGCTGAAAGGTGTTTCATTCAAAAGTTATTAATTTTCAAAGTTGAATTTTTAGGTGCAGTATCACAGTGGCCTGAAATTGTAAAGTGGTGCTGTTGCTACACCATCCTATGGAGATTTATGGTCCTGGGACCAGAGCTGTCCATAGGATCGTGTAGCAACAGCGCCACTGTACAATTTCAGGCCACTGTGATATTGCACCTAAAAAATTCAACTTTGAAAATTAATAACTTTTGAATGAAACACCTTTCAGCAGTGGGAGTACTCTTGTTTTACTCAGGGGAATAAACCCTACAACATATTTTTTTTACATTTTAAGTATTACTATCCCTTTAATATGGTAGAGATATACATAGAAATAATTGCCATTTGCAGTATAAGTCTGGCATAAGTAAGAAAGAGAACGTTTTCGGCAGGCAGGCACGCGTGAGATCTTGCAGGAGGCGCTCTCTTACTTATGCCGCATTTACACTGCAAATGGCAAGTATTTCTATGTATATCGCTAACCTATTAAGGATTTGGGGCTAAGTATAATGTTGATGAAAGTTCCCCTTTGAGGTACAGGAAGTGACTGACGGAGCAGGTGCACAGATGGCGGTACAGCAATAAGCCTGCCTGTCAATCACCAAAGAACATGGATTTTTCAATAATGATCTAATTACTCAGGATGATATAATTATTGGTATGCATATCACTATATGAATAATTATTTGGGGGACATTTTAATTGGAGTGATAGTTCCACTTTAAGAGCCATGTGTTAGTTCTTCTTTAACTAGATCTTACCTTTCAATTTCTTGAGGTACATGGTAACGATTAGTGAGTGCCAAGAATTTCATCAGAAGTTCCTCTGGGAAAGAGATGATGGGCAGTTAGTATAATTGACTGCAAAAACAGATTTCTAAATGGATTGAGTCAGACTAATGTTGAAACCTAGAAGGAAATCAAGAAAATAGGTGGAAAATGCCTAATGCAACTTACTGACATGTTGACTCATAGGTGATAAAATACAGTGTAGCTTTTAATATAGCGTAGTTATGAAAAACCATGGTTAACTAATGGTGATGCTGATGTACTATGGAAAAGTTACACAATTCTGGGGAAAACCATCTGCAACATAGGGTGGGAACAACCATTTCTACTAATTTAAAGGGATAGTAATGTTTCATAATAAAAGCAGCTCTAATTAATCATCATAGTATTTTGACTTTGGAGAGTGTTATTTCAATACTGTCAGAGTTGTAGTTCAAGAGTAATTCAATGACAAAATATCCCCCTCCCTCCCCTTTTACTGATGTAACACTGTTCAGCCAGATCAGAAGGGAGGTGCTCAGGTAGACTGCAGAGAGGGACAATCTTCAATTAAGATAAGGGAAAAACCTGAAAAACTTGTCAAGGGGGCAGGGCTTTCATTGTTCTCATAGGAAGAAGATTGTCCCCTGCTGTTATCTGTCTGGTCTATGGACTGCATTCCACATCTGAGAAGAGATGGCTTACACTAGGTAAAAGGGGCGGGAGGGGAAACTTTGCTTGTGAATATCTCTCAAACCATAAAGGTTTGAGAGATAAGACTTATATCTTTTTCGTGTTTTTTAATGCCTACAAAATAAAATAAAGATAAAATGAAGTATTACTATCCCTTTAAAGTGTAACTATCAGGTAGTAATAAGTCATCCTTGAATTATTAAACATATGGTGACTAGCATCCTAATACCTGTATTACCTCCGTAAAGTGCCACATTCTAAAGAAATCTTTCATCTTCAGAGACCGGAAGCCAGGCATCAGCGCAGACATCTTGTCTGCGCGCCTGCAGTGTCAGTCCTAGTCTCCTCTAAGAAGTATTGCACTGTGCCACAAGGTAACTGGAAGGACTGATGGCGCAGGCATTCAGACTGCACTAACCTGGCTGTCAGTCTCCTAAGATGAAATATTTCTTTAGAATGTGGCACTTTACAGAGGTAATACATGTATTAGGATGTCATATGTTTAATTATCGAAGGGCAACTTATTACTTGCCTGATAGTTCTGCTTTAAAAGGGAGCTTTTAACCTTTTGAATGCTACAGAGGTCTCCAGAGCCATCTCTAGCATTCAAGAGGTTAAAAGCCCCATTTAATTCAGTAGGAGTTTGGGAATATTCATTTGTCCCATATTGTACAGCTGGTTTGCCCCAGCATTGCTCAATCTCTTATCAGTACTATGTCAGTGCGGCTGACTGCTACCTAACCCCATCTAAAGCATCAGGTAATATACAGTGAGGCTGAAAAAAGTTAAACAAGTCAAATGGACTTCAAACAATTCCATTGATTTATATACTATACAAAGGATAGTAAATCTTGAAAATAAGTTTATTTTACATTGCAGCCCTTAAAAAACATGAAAAATGATATAAGTCTTACCTCCCAAACCTTTATGGTTTGGGAGATATTCAGAAGCAAAGTTTCCCCTTGAGTGACGTCACCATTCTAGCTCTCAGATTTGGAATCCGGTCCTGGGACCGGCTGCGGCTCTCCAGAAGTGTCAAAATCACGATCTTTAAAAATAATTTCTTAATTGGAATGGTCTACAAAGTGCGCTTGCAAGCCAGGCACACTTTATAGACAGTTCCAATTAAGTAGTTCTTTTTAAAGATCGTGATCTCGGCACTGCTAAAGAACTGCCGGTTGATCTGTGGACCGAATTCCAAATCCGTCCACTAGATGGCAGACTTGGCTGAAAAAGCCAGGAAAAGGGAACTTTACTTTACTTCTGAGTATCTCCCAAACCATAATTTAATTTAAATTAAACATGAGTTTGCATTTGTTCGATATGGTTTAGCTGGTGTGGCCTTGCTCATCTTTTTCTTTCCCTAAATGCATTAAGTGTCGCCCAGCTTAAGAGCCGGTAAGATCAGGGCCGGATTTATAATAAGGCAGAGTAGGCATCTGCCTACAGGCGCACCCCACAGAGGGGCGCCTGTCATTGGGATCGTTTTGGTTTTTTTACACTTTTTTTTTTTGTGCCGCCCAGCAGCCCCACAGCCGCCGGATACTGCTGTCTTCCTGCACTGATGACAGCCGGAGCGCAACCACTCCAAACGCGGAGACGCCGCGTGGAGCGTGCAGGTATTTTCTTCCTCTGTTCTGAGGCCAGTTTAAAACTGGCGCCCAGACAGAGGAAGAAAACCCCTTCACGCTCCATGCGGCGTCTCCGCGTTTGGAGTGGTTGCGCTCCGGCTGTCATCAGTGCAGGAAAGTGAAAAAGAGGTACGGGGGAGAGATAGAGGCACAAGGGGGAGAGAAAGAGAAGTACATGGGGGAGAGAGGCACAAGGGGGAGCGAAAGAGAAGTACATGGGGGAGAGAGGCACAAGGGGGAGCGAAAGAGAGAAGTACATGGGGGAGAGAGGCACAAGGGGGAGCGAAAGAGAAGTACATGGGGGAGAGAGGCACAAGGGGGAGCGAAAGAGAGAAGTACATGGGGGAGAGAGGCACAAGGGGGAGCGAAAGAGAGAAGTACATGGGGGAGAGAGGCACAAGAGGGAGAGAAAGAGAGAAGTATATGGGGGTGAAAGAGGCACAAGGGGGAGAGAGAGAAGTATATGGGGTGAAAGAGGCACAAGGGGGAGAGAGAGAAGTATATGGGGTGAAAGAGGCACAAGGGGGAGAGAGAGAAGTATATGGGGGTGAAAGAGGCACAAGGGGGAGAGAGAGAAGTATATGGGGGTGAAAGAGGCACAAGGGGGAGAGAGAGAAGTATATGGGGGTGAAAGAGGCACAAGGGGGAGAGAGAGAAGTATATGGGGGTGAAAGAGGCACAAGGGGGAGAGAGAGAAGTACATGGGGGTGAAAGAGGCACAAGGGGGAGAGAGAAGTACATGGGGTGAAAGAGGCACAAGGGGGAGAGAGAAGTACATGGGGTGAAAGAGGCACAAGGGGGAGAGAGAAGTACATGGGGGAGAAAGAGGTACATGGGGTGAAAGAGGCACAAGGGGGAGAGAGAAGTACATGGGGTGAAAGAGGCACAAGGGGGAGAGAGAAGTACATGGGGTGAAAGAGGCACAAGGGGGAGAGAGAAGTACATGGGGTGAAAGAGGCACAAGGGGGAGAGAGAAGTACATGGGGGAGAAAGAGGTACATGGGGTGAAAGAGGCACAAGGGGGAGAGAGAAGTACATGGGGTGAAAGAGGCACAAGGGGGAGAGAGAAGTACATGGGGTGAAAGAGGCACAAGGGGGAGAGAGAAGTACATGGGGGAGAAAGAGGTACATGGGGGAGAGAGGCACAAGGGGGGTAGAGAAGTACAAGGGGGGAGAAATAGAGGCACAAGGGGGGGAGAGAAGTACAAGGGGGGAGAAGTAGAGGCACAAGGGGGAGAGAGAGAAGTACAAGGGGGGAGAAAGAGGTGCATAGACCCCATAGTAAAATAATAACAATGACACATGTTAATGTGTTAAGTTTTTTATTCTGCTGTTTGTTTTTAACACTGTTCATTAAATCAGTTTAAATGATGAAAAATTAGCATTTTTTTTATCCGATTAATTGAACTTTTTTTTTTTTTTTTTGGCGGGGGGGGGCGCTTCAGCTTTCTGTGCCTACAGGCTCCTGAGATGTAAATCCGGCCCTGGGTAAGATAGCACAATTGGTTAATGCACCTGCTATACAATCTGTTGGAACCACAAGGTTGCAGGTTCTATTACCAGCAAAGTCAACTCAGCCTATTCAGGTAGGTAAAATGAATATTTGGCACATACTTGAAAATAAGAGACAATCTCAATGGGGGAGATTCACTAAGCAGTGCTAAAGTGGAGATGACTTGTCCAGTTCCTATGTTTTTCTATGGAGTCAATGCACAAAGATCTCTTCAGCTTTGGAGATCTTAGTGAATAGGCTCTATAGAATAACATAGGACCTGCAGAAGTGATATCACTGGATAAGTCATCATCTCTTTATCACCGCTTACTGAATCTCCCCCAGTGTTTGTGTGGCCTGGAAAATTCCTTCTCTAAAAGTATGACTTTATCTTAAAACAATCTGTATTTGGACACATTGTCACATCTTACCGCTTCCTTTGGTGCCATAGGGCAGCCCATAAGAAGACTTGTTGTGCACCCAGAAGTAATCGCTCAGCTGTAAGAACACAGGATGATTTCTCGAGTAACTATTAAAGCAAAAGACAAGAGATTAAAGGCATGTCCAGGATATACAATTATTCATATTTATTAAAATAAAATTGATTGGGCCGTATGTATAAAAGTAGAGCGGTACAATTCTGGGGCAAACCACCTTCACCATAGGGGACAAATAAACACTACAACTGATTTAAATGGACTTTTTAAACCCTTGAATGCTAGCGAGGTCTCATATATTCCTTTGCAATGCAGTGCAGACATCTCTAGTATGCAAAGGGTTAAAATATCCCATTTAAATCAATGGTATTCTGGGGAATTTGTGTGTGACCCCTATGGTGCGGCTGGATTACCTCACAATTGCACCACTGTACGTTTAAATGTCAGGGAAAATGTCTGTGTGGCTAATGTACTAAGAAGAACAGGAACAATTCAGTGCAGCTAATGTACTAAGAGGAAAAGGAACAATTCAGTGGCACATCAGCTGCATCATGTGTGTATGTACCTTTAGTTATATATAGCACCATACATGTATACAGCGCTTTACAAAAGTTTAAATAGTACGATACACAAATACAGAACTGGGTTAAGAGCATTAGGCTAAAGTACGATCAATGTATTATTTGTGGGGGAAAGTACAGCAAGGGAATCATACACTGCGAAAGGGACCCTGCCCTAAGGAGCTTACAATCTTATTAGAATTCACGAGGACATACAGAGACAGTAGGAGGAGGATCATAAGTGAAAGTACAAGGCGTAGTGAAGGAAGTGCAGAAGGATTCTTATGTGACTATCGGTGTGCAAAAGGAGGCTATTGTTACTGAGATGCCTCCTTGAGCAGGTGGGATTTGAGGCCCTATCTCTTTCAGACAGGCTCACCAGTTCACTTGCAGGTTCCCTCCTGCTGGTAAACGTTTCTGCCCTTCTGTTGGTCTGATCTTCCTCCCACTGACATTCTCTTCCTTCCACTCATTCTCTGTCCCATCAGCCCGACCCCAATGAAAGCTTCAAGAACAAGATGTGGCCTGAAAATGGTGATTGCTTCTGTTCCACTCTTTCTCTCAACCCCCTGTTCTCACTCTCAACCCCCATACTCTCTCTTAGCCCCCCTATCCTTTATCCCAGCTCTCCCATCCTTCCTACTTTACAATATGTTGGAGACCTCAAACATTCAAGGAATTAAAAGTCCAATTTACATTAATGGAATTTGCAACTAACTGATTTTTCCCAGAATTACTCTAGTTCCTCATAGTACTTAAGCCTCATTTTTTTATTTCCTTAAAGAGATAGTGATACTTCGTTTTATCTTTATTTTATTTTGTAGGCATTAGATATTCACAAGCAAAGTTTCCCCTCCTGCCCCTTTTAGCTAGTGTAAGCCATCTCTTCTCGGATGTGGAATCCAGCCCATAGACCAGACAGATAACAGAAGGGGACAATCTTCTTCCTATGAGAACAATGAAAGCCCTGCCCCCCTTCCCCCCTTGACAACTTTTTCAGGTTTTTCCCTCATCTTAATTGAAGATTGTCCCTCTCTGCAGTCTACCTGGGCACCTCCCTTCTGATCTGGCTGAACAGTGTTACATCAGTAAAAGGGGCGGGAGGGGGATACTTTGTCATTGAATTACTCTTAAACTACAATTCTGACAGAACTGAAATAACACTCTCCAAGGCCCAAATACTATGATGATTAATTAGAACTGCTTTTATTATGAAACATTACTATCCCTTTAAATGGGGAAAAGTTACAACATGCCATTTAACCCTTCCAGTGCCAATGCATTTCACAACCCTCTGGAACTCAAAGGGTTAATATGTATATATATACTTTATGTAATTATTTATTCAAAATTGAAGAACAGACAATTCCTGCTTAGCTGGTGAACACTGTTTGTGTGGGTATGTGTCTGTTGGATAGGCCATTATAAATTTTGCTTCAGGGTGAGGAATTTCTAGTGATGCTCCTGGCTACGAATCAAAGCCAGAGGTGGATTTAAATTAGTCACAGGTATGTGGGTTTGGAACCTGAAAAGAGAGGCACTGAATACTGTATAACTGCTCTGGAATCTAAATAACTGCCATGTCATAATTTTACTATTCAAATATACTTTTATTTTCCATCTAAATACAAGTATGTGAATCCTTCTTTGTAAACAAACATACACAAGAACATCATATGTACACACACCAAAGGGTAGATTCTATTGCAGGTGTTAAATGTTAACACCCATTTTATCAAACATTTTCCTATTGAAGTCTATGGGGAAAAATGGAGATAAAAGCAGAAATAAAATTAGCACCTGTAATAGAATCCAGCCCCAAATATAGAAGAGGAAACATTCATGCTTTTATGGTCCAAATGCCTCGGCGCTATCAAAGTGGCAACATACCCACACAGATATACTCCTGCAGTATAGGGAATACGTGCCTTAGTAAAATACAACAGATTTAAAGGAAACAGGGATAAAGAACCTTGTTCCTGTTCAAGTGCCTCACAGTGGACAACTGGACCTGAGTACTTTTTGGTTCATTTATGCTAGTATGCCATTGTCCTCCAAAGGAACACAACATTCATTAACCCATTGAGTGCCAGAGGTATCTAGTGCATTGCCGTTCAATACATTGAATGTCTTTCCGCCACTCAAATGGTTAAGAGAAAAATAAACCTAATTAGACTTAAAACCTGCAATAAGCATGACACATTCACGGTACTCATACTTCAACATTCACCAATGGGAATAACTCAAACACCGGTAACTGGCTTGTGGAGTGATCAACACTTGCCCCTGCTCACGCATCCAGCAGATATGCGTAAACAATTGTCTTGACTTCAAAATATACAATTATTTTAAAAAACTTTATTTAAAACAAATAAAATGAAAAGTAATTTCATCAGGAGACAAATTACAATATGAATAGAAGCATGCTAAATATCCTAGCCTAAAAAAACAAAACAATTATCATGAGGATCAAATGGGAAGGAAAGATTTCCACTTCTCTCCATGCGATCAGCAGCTCTAAGGGAATGCCCTTCCATACGATACATCAATGTACTTGTTCATAAAAATGCAACTAATATTATTCCAATCAATCTCAAAAGGGCAAGTATACATTAGGTCAGGGCTCAAAATTTCCACTAGCCACTAGTCAATGGCGAGTGAAAATTTAGCCCTGGCGAGTAGAAACTCAGCCCTGGTGGGTATGTTTTGGCTTGCAGTGGCGAGTAACTTTTCAGGTCTGGCTAGTATTAAAGGACTTAAAATTATAAGCCCTGCATTAGGTTACATAACAACAAATATAATAAAAACCAGCTTGTTTGAATCAAAAAGTACCCAGGTGCCGCGCTCCATGGGAATGCGGACAGGGGTAACCCCTATTCTCTTTTGTGTTTGAGTGTTAAAAAAAGGTGAAGATGAAAGGAACACCATGAAATGCCAACAGAATGTTCCACAGTCCTTCCTCTAGTATAAGCAGACTTATGAGAGAAAACTTGTTGTAGAAAGTAACTTAATACTTTGGAGTTATTCAGGCATAGAACTAAAAAAAAATCAATTCTGGAGCCCAAACTGGACCTGAATTGTGATTTACATTCATCCCACTCCCACCTATGACTATCTGTGCTGATTTTAAAATCAATTTTACTTCCATTCAAATTTCAGGGACATGTTGGATGAACCCACCATGCACATTGTATTCAAAGGGACACTGTTTTAGGTGAAAAATGTTGGTGATTCTGGAAGAGCTTTCAAAGTCATCTGTATGTTTTATCAGCCATTTTTTATTTATAAGACTAGACTTTGAGACATTTAGATCTACAGATTATACAAATTATGGCACGCCTTGCAAGCACTTCCTGTCTTAGCCTTACATTACCACCCACATCTATTGACACTGCACAGCAATGCATTACCCACCTTCCCTAACACTGAAAGAATTAAATGTCTGTGAATGGGGTAAGTAATATCGTGCTAAAACAGGAAGTGCCTGCATGGCATGCCTTAATCAGTAAATCTTTAATGTAATGTAGGGCTAAAACAGGCAATGTGTTTCACATAGTTGCGTTTAGTACAGAATTAACAATGCTGCTGTGTACAGGATCATAAATAGTTTTCAGACTTCAAAAAAGTTGACAACTCCACTTTGGCAAGATATGAATTCACTAAAGAAGTTCTAGACAAACAAGTTAAACATGCTTAATAAGACTTTTAGCCTGTAAGAATTATTATTATTATTATTACTACATAGGAAAATTTGTTGTACTCACTTGCTTATCAGAATCTCAGCTTTGGAAGCTACATCACCTGGCGTGCACATCTCTCGGACATGTATATAAGATCTGTAAGAGTTGAAAGAGGGTATCAGCCTTTTGTCTTTTAATTCAGTGGTTCTTAAAGGGATAGTAATAATTAAGATGTAAAAAAATATGTGTTGTAGGGTTTATGTCCCCGAATAAAACAAGGGTACTCCCACGGCTGAGAGATATTTTATTAAAGAATTGTAACAGCTCAAACTTGAATTTTTTAGGCGCAATATCACAGTGGCCTGAAAATTTACAGTGGTGCTGTTGCTACACCATCCTATGGAGATTTATGGTCTACGGACCAGAGTAGTCCATAGAACGGTGTAGCAACAACACCACTGTAAATTTTCAGGCCGCTGTGATATTGCACCTAAAAAATTCAAGTTTGAGGTGTTATAATTTTTTTTATAAATTATCTCTCAGCAATAGCAGTACCCTTGTTTTACTCAGGGGGATAAACCCTACAACATATATTGTTTTACATTTTAAGTATTACTATCCCTTTAATTGTTGTGCTGTTGTGGAACCCTTTAGTTTCAAACTAAATCCCATGCAACACTATTGTTCCTTAACAATCAATCTCGGTCCTGTTCTACAACACTCATGGAACAAGAGCTTCAGTGGCAGAAAAGCTCACTCTGTGTGACCAAGTGGCGGTGATACACTAATTACCCCCACAGGCATTATCATGCCTGCATTAGTTCCACATTACTCGGGTTGAACTCAAACTGTGAGTACCAATGATCCATTTCTTTTTGGCTTTTTGCATATTGTATTACCGATGAGAAGTCAGCTATATATCCCCACACACAACCTTAGTTTGTCTGGCTGAGTGTCAGCAAAGAGGTAGTTCCACAAGTGAGTGTTTACGTTGTCTTAATAAGAAGAACCTTTTCAGAAGGATTATTTCATTCCAAGGGATATCAAGACCAAGCTTCATTTATATTGTCTTTACAAGAAGTACCTCTGCAGAAGTATTCTTTGATTCCAAGGGATATCAAGACCAAGCTTCATTTTTATTGTCTTTATAAGTACCTCTTCAGAAGGATTCCTTGATTCCAAGGGATATCAAGACTAAGTTTAATTTATATTTAATAACAACACATTCTCACTTTGTTAACAACTGGTTTGATTTATGTTATTACAGTGAGGGTATAATGGATACGATTGTTATATTGTAAAGGACCACACTATTTTCTGTCCTTTTTATTTCGGTGATATCCATATTTTGATTGTGAGTAGCCATAGAGTTGTAAGTATTAATGTGAGTATATACTTACCAATTTCATCATCACTGATTTTTTTTTACATATTGAGAATATTTATTATTGTTCAATCTATCTGATTGTATGGGATTACTGAGCTATCTTTCACACTTGAGTAAATGTGTTTAGTTATGACAAGTTTGAATTCACTGGTCTATTAATTCATTTGATTGAATTACATTTAGTATGTATTGTTTTATTTTGAGTATGATTATTGTGTATATCGGCTGCACACTTTTTACCATATACTTCACAGCTTGTGCTAGATTACCACTGCATTGTCATAGACTGAGACATACAGTGGTCCTTTAGAAATGTTACATCATTATTTATTTTTTTCTTTATTTCACTTTCATGATATTTTTTATTTTTCATTTCACCTCCTTGATTTTTATTTAGTTAAATTTGTATTCATCTTTTTGATATTCAAGCACTCACCTATTCTATAGTACACATACTAAATAAAGGTACATTATGGAGAACTAGTACATGCAGAATTTATTCATATAACTGGGAACTTCTGCCTTGGAGACTGCAGTGTTCTGAGGTAATTATCAGGTCTCTGGGACAGGGGCTGATTCTCCAGGTAAATGAGGTCCTTGGAAACCTGACAACACCTCCACCCCATTCCGACCACTTTCAGGACAAACACTGAATTTTCTCAGTCAAATCCCACCTACGCCACTTAAGCCCCACACATATCAGCTTGATTTGCATCATTTGGATTCCCACCTCCAGCTCCCGGTTTTTAGTCCAGGGGCTTTGGACATCAACGTTCCCAGGTATATTGATCCATAGTGGCCATTTGAATTTAATGCCCAAAAAATGGAGATACAGCAAATGTAAAATTTGTCTTTTATTCAACCTCATCAACTATGTTAGCATGTTTCTTTATCAATACAAGTGGGCTTTTATTATTTATACATTGCTTCACAATGCATTGCACACACCTCTGGTCTTTAAAAGGTTAACATTACTTCAAAATACTAGCTGAAGAGCCCGTGTACACGGGCCACAGTGCCACCCAGCAACGGCTGCGGTGCAGTCATGCACAGTAGAGACTGCCCACGCCGCGGCTGACAACGGAGCAGGCCATTCCGAATTCAGACCGTAGTCCTCTCTGCACATAATTATAGTCTGAATTCGGAGCGGCCCGCTCCGTTATCAGCCGCGGCATACGCAGTCTATACTGCTATACAGCTTCTGACAAACATACATTTAGCGAATCATTATATGGGATGATTAAATAGTTATCTTTAAACAGTACTGTACTGCAATACTAGTATGAAGATCTTGAGGAAGAAATTAGTGTACCGCTCCAGGAAAATAATAAGAGGAAGGCAAATGTGAATGCCAAATTCCTAGAGCATTACTGACAAATCGATATTCCATTTTGATATTATACATATCTAAATATTTATGTATTTCCGATGAAAAAAATAGATTATGTAGGGCTTTTTGTGCGGGTACTTATTAGCACTGAAACAATAACACAGGCATATGGCTTCCACAATCACCCATTTAAAATGGAATACTTACATTTTAAGCAGTGCAGCACTGAATGCACTACATATATCTTTTTCAGAAGTGTCCCATTTACAATGGCAGAAGTCCAGGCAAGGGTTGGGCTATCTATCTAACAAACAACTTGAGGCCACTATGTAACCCATGGACTGTCTGAACTCAACATCTTTTGTTTCTTACATTATATTTAAACCCTTGAAAAAATAAAGTTCTAAAAAAAGAGGTGGCAAAAAGCAGGAAAATGTATGAACAAAGAAACAAAAAATAGTGACATGGCTTATTGCTCTTTAAACACTCCTTTCAATTTTTAATCCTCATGCCCACTCCTTGTTCTCCACATTGCCATACAAAAGGTTGTTTTCAATTTCCATAGGCTATTTAAACTGTGAGGTACACAAGACTGTTTTTACATCTTGTGCTCAACACATAACACTCAGAAGAGTTCCGATCTTGGGATGGATTCTATTGCAGGTGCTAATTGTATCACTGCTTTTATCTCCAGGCTTCCTCATAGACTTCAACAGGAAAATGTATGATAAAACGGGTGTTAACATTTATCACCTGCAATAAAATCTAGCCCCTTGTGAGCCACAGGCAAAATGGAACCCAAGACCCATAATGCAGTGATCCTTCATGGTAGACTAGCACATTCCTGCCTCTGTTTTCAACACAATATTTGAAGTAAAGTGAAAGTGAGTGTAATTTGCTAGCCATATGATACTGTTAACCAGAAAAGAGCCCTGACTGGAAAAAAGGGACCAGAGTTGAGCTCTGGCCTACACTGGCCCCACTACACTACTGATTTCAATGTCAAATACTTGTTCTACAGACCTTACATGACACTGGAATCAGTGGTGTAGTGGAACTAATGCAGAACCGAGCTGTAAGGAAGGTATTTGAAGGCTCTGTATAAATTGGAGGACTGGAACGAACACAATGCTCTCCTTATGTGAATCTCTACCCATATCTCACCGTGGTATGTAGGTCTCTATGTGAAGATACCAGAACATCCCACAGAAAAGCATCACTGTGAGGAACACTGCCCCTGCCTTCCATCCTGCAAAGGAAAGCAAGATATAAAAAAGAAACAGAATGCTGGTAAACATTTTGGATGTACACAATATAGAAGACATTTCATACACCATATTTGCACAATAGACTTTCCTGCCCCCCTTGACAGGTTTTTCCCTTATGTTAATTGAAGATTGTCCCTCTCTGCAAGGCATCTGGACACCACCTTGCTGCTCTGAGGTGAGCAGTGTTACATCAGTAAAGGGGGTGGGAGGGGGATACTTTATCATTCAATTACTCTTGAACTACAATTCTGACAGTATTGAAATAACACTCTCCATGGCCCAAATCCTATGAAGATTAATTGGAGCTGCTTTTATTTTGAAACATTACTATCCCTTTAATCACAATCAACTAACTGACTTTAGTCTTTTCTCACAATAGAAACAGCACAAACAACATTAAATAAATGCTCTCCGAACAGGATCATTTACTTATGTATTAAAAGCAAGTATAAGATTATAGTGTAGGATTATATATTAGAGATATTCTTACTCATGCTAGTTGTAAGTATGCGAGTTTTAAAGTTATGCCAACCTATTTACATTTTTGGTTAGTGTTACTTTAAGTGTTTTACTCATGTCTGCTGTATTTAACATGTGGTGTTTTATATAAGCAAATTATTTTTATATATTAACAAACATGATCTAATAAGAGAAACACCACATATTTGGGAGTTTTTAATGATGCATATGGGGCATGGGGCCGTTAGTTTTCCCCCCCAGAATTGTTATTCCTGCCTTTTGTGCATAACACCCCATGGGCTAGATTCTACTGCAGGTGCTAAATGTTAACACCCATTTTATCAAACATTTTCCTATTGGTGTCTATGGGAAAACCTGGAGATAAAAAGCAGTGATAAAATTAGCACCTGCAATAGAATCCAGCCCCAGGAGCGCTAAAAGTGAGCATGAAACAGCAAATCTGGGGCTGGATTCTATTGAAGTGCTAATTTTATCTCTGCTTTTATCTCCAGTTTTCCCTATAGACTTAAATGTTTGATAAAACGGGTGTTAACATTTAGTACCTGCAATAGAATCTAGCCCCTGGTCTATAATTAAATAAATATATTTTAAAATATCATCCCACTATCCCTTGCTTTATAATAATAATGTTTTTCTTCAAGATAGATGAAGCCTTCTTAAAGTGGATGTGTCACCTATGCACAACATCCCATAAATAGTTAGGTGACACATCCAATAGCATAAAAACGTTATTTATTTTTTATTTTAAGCTTCCGTTTTGTTTCAATTTAACTTACAAAAGTCTCGGCTGCAGCCACTTCCGTACAGACTGTAGCCTGACGCTCTGCCTCTGCTTTCCTCCTTCCTCCGATGACGGAGGCTTCTGTCTGTAAGCTGGAGCGCTCTCGTTGGCTAGCTATCGATCTCTGCCAATGAGAGTGCTCCAGCTTACAGACAGACGACTCCATCATCGGAGGAGGGAGGAGAGCAGAGGCAGAGCTCTGTAACCGCAGAGAACCGCAGTCACCCGGAAGTGGCTGCAGCACAGACTTTTGTAAGTTAAATGTAAACGAAACGGAAGCTTAAAATAAAAAATAAATAACGTTTTTATGCTATTGGATGTGTCACCTAACTATTTACGGGATGTTGTCAATAGGTGACCCATCCACCTTAAAGGAACACTTATACCTCAGCTTCCACTTCTCTTCATCTGGGCAGAAACTCTAAATGGACCTCTATGAATGTATTATGTGTAGTGGCTCTCAAAAATTACATAGTACTAGATATCACGGGCTAGATTCTATTGCAGGTGCTAATTTTATCTCTGCTTTTATCTCCAGTTTTCCCCATAGACTTCAATATGAAAATATTTGAGAAAACTGGAGGTAACATTTATCTCCTGCAATAGAATCTAGCCCCATGTCCATGGAGCAGGGAATAATTCTTTGTTGCAGGACTACAAGACTCTGAAATCCCCCCACTGAAGGCTTCACAAGATAACTTTAATGGGAGGAGTTTTGAGATCTAGGGTCCTGCCAAAAAAACATATTTGCCTGTACTAATTAAAGTTTCATTTTGGAAAACAATCCACTCAGTTTTTATTGATAGTGGCCATTAGGGTTTCTGTCCATATTAAGATTAATAATGCACTTAACCCTTTGACTGCAAGAGATGTATCCAACGATTTGCTATGCAATGTGTTGGGAACCTCTGTAGCATTCAAAGGGTTAAACCTCTCTAGCATCTATGGGGTTAAAGGGATAGTAATACTTCGTTTTAACTTTATTTTATTTTGTAGGCATTAAAAAAACATGAAGAATGATATAAGTTTTATCTCTCAAACTTTTATGGTTTGAGAGATATTCACAAGCAAAGTTTCCCCTCCCGCCCCTTTTACCTAGTGTAAGCCATCTCTTCTCAGATGTGGAATCCAGTCCATAGACCAGACAGATAACAGAAGGGGACAATCTTCTTCCTATGAGAACAATGAAAGCCCTGCCCCCCTGACAAGTTTTTCAGGTCTTTCCCTTATCTTAATTGAAGATTGTCCCTCTCTGAAGTCTACCTGGGCACCTCCCTTCTGATCTGGCTGAACAGTGTTAAATCAGTAAAAGGGGCGGGAGGGGGATACTTTGTCATTGAATTACTCTTGAACTACAACTCTGACAGAATTGAAATAACACTCTCCAAAGTCCAAATACTATGATGATTAATTAGAGCTGCTTTTATTATGAAATATTACTATCCCTTTAAAGGTCCTGTTTAAATCTGTGGGAAGTTGGGTAATTCTAATTTGTTACCTATATTTAATGAAATATAATTTAAGTCACTGTGAATTTTCATTTGTTCCCTATAGTGCAGTAGGTTTGCTCCAAAACAGAACATCTTTAACTTTTCAAATACAGTCCCTAGTCTGCACAGCGTGGTTAGTCTTTTGTTATCATTAGGTTTAAGTAAAAATGCTGCACCTTTGGCATATGTTTATATAAGGCTGCGCACGCTCAAATGGTTATACAAAAAAATGTTTTTGTTTTTTTTTGTCCAAACAGCATTATATATGGAACTAGCTGTTCCTATACGTAAATAGCTAGCAATCATGACTACTATTTGCTTACGTTTTAGAAGAATGCTTGGATTGCATCTTACATCATTAGTGTGTAGACATGCAGGCCTATGGCAACAGGTTTAAGGTGGCTGAAAATAGTCTCCTATCAGACTGGATTCTTAGGGTTAGATTCAGAAAGTTCCGAGGTATGCCTCGGCTATGTATGTTAGTATTGGGTTTAATATTTATTTAGTGCTTGTTGATCCAAGGAGAAATCTGATTGCCACATGGAATGAAGAAGGAATTTTTCACCCATTCAAAGCAGAATTTGAAATTGCTGTATTGAGGGTATTTTGCCTTCAATGACAGTAAACGAGAACAGGAAAAGGGTTGAACTTGATGGATACAAGTCTTTTTTCAACCTATACTACTATGTAACTATGCCAGTGGCTGAACATCAAGGTATGCACTACAGCTTATGATCCCTGTAGTGTATAACAGCAGATACACTCCACCATCATAAACAGTTTTATGCCAACAAACCCCTTATACCAGCCTCATAGCGTGCATCCTGTTTAGTACACAATGTAACCCAATGAGGACTAGAGGGGTGCACAATACTTTGCAATGAATTGCACACCCCTTGGGTCCTCACAAGTTAAACAAAGTATTTATTTAAGTGTAATGTTTAGGTCTTTTTAACACCAACGTTTTTATGCTTTTTCAAATATTAGCAACTCATATTAGATAAAACTCACTTAACTTTGGGGTACCTTGGCAAGATATGTAAGCTTAAAGGTACAGTAATACTTAAAATGTAAGAAAAAAAGAAGATATTTTATAGGGTTTATTCCCCTGAGTAAATAAAAGGTATTCCCACTGCCAAAAGGAGTTTAATTCGAATGTTATTACAGCTCAAACTTGATATTTTTAGGAGTACTATCACAGTGGTGCTGTTGCTACATCATCCTATGGTAACTTATGGTCAACTGACCAGATCTGTCCATAGGATGGTGTAGCAACAGCGCCACTGTACAGTTTCTGGCCACTGTGATACTGCACTTAAAAAAAAAGTTTGAGCTGTAATAACTTTTGAATAAAACACCTTTCAGCAGTGGGAGTACCATTGTTTTACTCATATGCATAAACCATACAACATTTTTCTTTATTCATTAGTATTATTATCCCTTTAAACATACTTTGACCAAACTATGAAACAAAACCCTATTTTTTTAGAATAGCTGGCATAATATATTCTTGGTATAGGGTTCCCATTTGGGTAATTTGTATAGGGCAGTGCAGAGGTATTTTTTGTTTAGAGAAAGAAGGAATGCCCCAAAACTCCCATTTACTGCTCCACTGTCCTCCTCTTGGTGCAAGTGGCATTAAGAGGAAGATTTTTGGTGTAAGTAGCTTAGTAAATTGTATTTAGACAGATATAGGGCAATACAATTAATTTCAGCTCCTGATTTAGTGTGGAATTATATTTAAAGTAAGTATTCCCATTGATTTAAATGGGGCGTGTAACCTCCGTTTCTCCCAAGTGTCCATCTTTAGGAGGTAGGGTCCCACTTCGAGCCCCAAAGTCCCTCTTTCGTACCCTGATGTCCCTCTGTTTAGGAGATCAGACTGTGTGGTGTGTATATAAGTGTATCACATTGCTCCACCCAACCTTGTTCCACTATACTGGCAACCACATATGCTACTGAGTCTGAACTCCAGTGGGATGTATTGGGTATCAGTTCCCACGTTCTCTTGAGATGGGGTTTCTACGTATGGAAATTTTTCCATGAAAAAAATAGTCAGTTTGCAGGTTTTTCATGAAAATAAAAAAACAAAAGAAGAGCTAAAAAAAAAAACTTAAAAAAATCTAATAAATATATATAATACTGTGAATAAAGAGTCCCAGTGCAGATGGTGACCAAATAGAATGGCTAGAGTGGTGCCTCTCCTAAAGGTAGGTCCCCTCTCTCTCGTCGACTCACTATGGGATCATCATCTAGTGACTGTACTGGTGTCTAAACCAGGACCGTGTTTATAACAGGAGACCATAATAGCATCTTGAGGGTGTGTGATGAAAGTGTTGCATTTAGATATAATTTCGTACTCCTACATTTAAAGTATGCGCTCTTTTTTTCCCCCCATTCAACCCTCTGGTCCTTAAAGGGTTAAACAAAATAGTGACATCAATGTAAAATTAGGGACTCATGAGGCAGATCACAAGTGAACGCCCATGAAATGCAACAGTAACCCTTAGAGACATTTGTATCAAAAATATCACAAGAAATAGTAACAAAATAGAGAACATACACAGGCGATTTAGCGTGTAAAACTAACAGCCCAGGCAGTATTATTCACAATAAACTAGTGACAAAGGGTGAATTGTACAGAAATATGCAAATCAAGCATAAACTGGGTTTTATTTGTAAATTTTCACTTGTTATTAACCTTTTAAGGATCATGAACGTGCCAGGACTGCCACAATTTTTGGTCAGTTTAAGGCCAGTGATGGTTCTGGCACGTCTTGAGTTTAAAGGGATAGTAATGGTTAATTTTAAGTTGATTTAATATTGTAGACATTAAAAAAAGATTAACATCAATATAAGTCTTATCTCTCAAATCTCTATGGTCTACAAAGTGTGCTTGCAAGCCAGGCACACTTTGTAGACCGTTTCTAATTAAGTATTTATCTTTAGATATTGTTATATCGGCACTGCTGAAGAGACACATCTGGTCAAGTGACCAGAATCTGCTTCTGACAGCTTTACAACTTGTCAAACAGAAAGGGGAGGGACCAGAGAACTTTACTTTCCTATATCTCTCAAACCATAATGGTTTGAGAGATATGAATAAGTGCAAGTACTCTCTTTTAATTGTATATACCATATAGTTAACACTTTTTTTCTGACATTACTTTCCCTTTAATTATCACAAAGTGCCATGCTGTAATCATGCAGAGGAGGCTGAAACTGATTGCTCCAAGAGGGGAGTAGTCAATTCAGCCTCTGTCTTGGTGAGCTGGTACATGTGATCACTCACATGTGCTCTCTCTGCAAATAAATTAGCCCTGGCCATCCAGTGCACAAAACCCCTGGTCCTTAACCTCTTAAAGATCCACGAGGCTGGCAGTTAAGGACCACAGGGAATTTTTTTCGCCATTGGATTCAGGGGGCCCCAAACAGCATGGAGTTGTGCAGCGACCCCTGAATTCCATGACCCGCCTTGACCGTCACTGTTTCTTAAGTGCAGGACATCCGTGCCGGTCATTGGTCCTTAAGAGGTTGGGGGGTGGGGTTCTACCAATAATTTGCAGACTTAGTGGCACAGTGATCATTTTTCCCCTTTGAATAAATTACCATCCCCCAGCAGTGGAAGAACCCACACTTTGACTCGTCAGGAAAAGTCCTGCAATACACATATTTTTCATGATAAGCATGTACTATTCTTTTACCCTATTGGATACTATAGACATCTCTGAAACACTGAGCCTCTATCATCCAATGGATTAAGGATCAATTACACCAGGCATGTCAAACGGACCATAGAGAGAAACTTATATGCGTCCTGCATCAAACGGATAAAAGCCCCATATACAGCAAGGGGACTATTTCTCTTGTCACTTTAACCCTCTGAATTCCAGAGGAGCTATGATCTGTAACACCCCACAAGTATACATATGAAAATGTAATATCAAAAATGTTGCAATGATCAAGTTATATTTGCATTTGTAAAGTGGTGTGTAGTTACATGGCTTCCCTATTAGCCAAATGGACATTACATATTTTATGCACTGATTTGCTTTGCCTTTATCTTTCCTAAGGTACTTAGATAAAGGTGTACATACTACAGTAATGCAACTTTATTTTGTATTTTTTTACTTTCTGTTAACACTTTTTGTTTTTTTTCTTCTGTACTGGTTTACACTGGGTATTTAAGGGGGTGGTGTGCACTATGAGATCGTCTTGATTAAGATCCCAGTGAATATAGAAACAATGACTTTTGTTAAATAAATTTCAAGTGATTGACCTTGGAAAAGTTCTGAGATTGCTGATTCTACAATGTCCATAGAGAGACATAGATAGATAGATCGACAGATAGATTGTGAGTGCATATGTGTACGTATGTATACGCATATACATGGTTCTTGTCCATCAATGTTGCAGTTATAAATGGAGAGAAATGTTGAGTATGGGACCTTGGACTGTATTTGAGTTTGACATGCCTAATGTACACAGTCGCTGGATGGATTATGAAAGAGAACAAACCCCAGAGACATCACACCTTTAGAATCTGGGTGGCTGAGAGCCATAGAATCATCTAACCTTGTTTGCTGTTCATTTTGGTTGTGGGAGAACCACTACTCCTACTGCAGATTTCATTGTTGACAAGCTGAAAGACAGTAAGCACAACATAAATAGTTATTTAGGAATTTAAAATACTTAAATTGTCAGCACTGGATAAACAATGTGCAACCCCTTTTAAATATCACACAGTCCTAGCCAACATTTGTTAGAATGATTTGTCTTTGGTGAATGAGCCCTATAATCCCTGATTAAAACAACAGAGCTCAGCATGACAGCACACAGCAAGAAATCACAACATGGCAGTAGAAGAGAGCACACAACGACAGTACAAGAAAGTACAGCAGTACAGGAGAGTACAGCATGATAGAGAGCAAAACATGACAGTGCATGAGAGCACAGAATTAAAAGTGCATGAGAGCACAGACTGGCAGTGCATGAGAGCACAGCATGACAGTGTATGAGAGCATAGAATAACAGTGCATGAGAGCACAACATGACAGTGCATGAGAGCACAGAATGACAATGCATGAGAGCACAGAATGACAGTGCATGAGAGCAGAGAATTGCATGCATGAGAGCACAGTGCATGAGAGCACAGAATGGCAGAGCATGAGACCACTGCATGACAGCGCATGAGAGCATAGAATGACAGTTCATGAGAGCACAGCATGACAGTGCATGAGAGCACAGAATGGCAGTGCATGAGAACACAGAATGGCAGTGCATGAGAGCACAGCAGAACAGTACATGAGAGCACATCATGACAGTGCATGAGAGCACAGCATGACAGTGCATGAGAGCATATAATGGCAGTGCATGAGAGCACAGCATGACAGTGCATGAGAGCACAGCATGACAGTGCATGAGAGCACAGAATAACAGTGCATGAGAGCACAGAATGACAGTGCATGAGAGCACAGTGCATGAGAGCACAGAATGACAGTGCATGAGAGCACATCATGACAGTGCATGAGAGCACAGAATAACAGTGCATGAGAGCACAGAATGGCAGTGCATGAGAGCACAGAATGACAATGCATGAGAGCACAGAATAACAGTGCATGAGAGCACAGCATGACAGTGCATGAGAGCACAGAATAACAGTGCATGAGAGCACAGAATGGCAGTGCATGAGAGCACAGAATGACAATGCATGAGAGCACACAATGGCAGTGCATGAGAGCACAGAATGGCAATGCATGAGAGCACAGAATGGCAATGCATGAGAGCACAGAATGGCAATGCATGAGAGCACAGAATGGCAGTGCATGAGAGCACAGAATGACAATGCATGAGAGCACAGAATGACAGTGCATGAGAGCAGAGAATGACAGCGCATGAGAGCACAGAATGGCAGTGCATGAGAGCACAGAAGGACAATGCATGAGAGCACAGAATGGCAGTGCATGAGAGCAGAGAATGACAATGCATGAGAGCACAGAATGGCAGTGCATGAGAGCACAGAATGGCAGTGCATGAGAGCAGAGAATTGCATGCATGAGAGCACAGTGCATGAGAGCACAGAATGGCAGTGCATGAGACCACTGCATGACAGCGCATGAGAGCATAGAATGACAGTGCATGAGACCACAGCATGACAGTGCATGAGAGCACAGAATGGCAGTGCATGATAGCACAGCAGAACAGTACATGAGAGCACATCATGACAGTGCATGAGAGCACAGAATGACAGTGCATGAGAGCACAGAATGGCAGTGCATGAGAGCACAGAATGACAGTGCATGAGAGCACAGCAGAACAGTACATGAGAGCACATCATGACAGTGCATGAGAGCACAGAATGGCAGTGCATGAGAGCACAGCATGACAGTGCATGAGAGCACAGAATGACAGTGCATGAGAGCACAGAATGGCAGTGCATGAGAGCACAGAATGGCAGTGCATGAGAGCACAGAATGACAGTGCATGAGAGCACAGCAGAACAGTACATGAGAGCACATCATGACAGTGCATGAGAGCACAGAATGGCAGTGCATGAGAGCACAGCAGAACAATACATGAGAGCACATCATGACAGTGCATGAGAGCACAGCATGACAATGCATGAGAGCACAGCATGACAGTGCATGAGAGCACAGAATGACAGTGCATGAGAGCACAGAATGACAGTGCATGAGAGCACAGAATGACAGTGCATGAGAGCACATCATGACAGTGCATGAGAGCACAGAATGGCAGTGCATGAGAGCACAGAATGACAGCGCATGAGAGCACAGCATGACAGCGCATGAGAGCACAGCATGACAGCGCATGAGAGCACAGCATGACAGTGCATGAGAGCACAGAATGACAGTGCATGAGAGCACAGAATGGCAGTGCATGAGAGCACAGAATGACAGTGCATGAGAGCACAGAATGACAGTGCATGAGAGCACAGCATGACAGTGCATGAGAGCACAGCATGACAGCGCATGAGGGCACAGAATGACAGTGCATGAGAGCACAGAATGACAGTGCATGAGAGCACAGAATGACAGTGCATGAGAACACAGAATGGCAGTGCATGAGAGCACAGAATTACAGTGCATGAGAGCACAGCATGACAGTGCATGAGAGCACAGAATGACAGTGCATGAGAGCACAGAATGACAGTGCATGAGAGCACAGCATGACAGTGCATGAGAGCACAGAATAGCAGTGCATGAGAGCACAGAATGACAGTGCATGAGAGCACAGCATGACAGTGCATGAGAGCACAGAATGACAGTGCATGAGAGCACAGCATGACAGTGCATGAGAGCACAGAATAGCAGTGCATGAGAGCACAGAATGACAGTGCATGAGAACACAGAATGGCAGCGCATGAGGGCACAGAATGACAGTGCATGAGAGCACAGCATGACAGTGCATGAGAGCACAGAATGACAGTGCATGAGAGCACAGAATGACAGTGCATGAGAGCACAGAATGACAGTGCATGAGAGCACAGCATGACAGTGCATGAGAGCACAGAATAGCAGTGCATGAGAGCACAGCATGACAGTGCATGAGAGCACAGAATGACAGTGCATGAGAGCACAGCATGACAGTGCATGAGAGCACAGCATGACAGTGCATGAGAGCACAGAATGGCAGTGCATGAGAGCACAGCATGACAGTGCATGAGAACACAGAATGGCAGTATAATAGAGAAAAGCATGGAGGTATAACAGAGCATAATATGGAAGTACAACAGAACACAATATGGCAGAAAACCCTGTCATTCATCTTTTATTTTGCTTTCGAAAGCACAGAAATAACTAAGATAACAACTATAAATCACTGAAAAATAACTTGACCAAAATATTTTATAAAAGAAACAAACATTAACACTTAGAAAAAAGTCCCCAAATGCCTGCTTAACAATCATCCTAAAAATCCCTTTGGTAACAAGGCTGTCTCATTAAATTGTAAAGCAGTACAGAAAACAATACTCTTAATGGAATGTTCTATATTTTTCACAAATAGATTTACTAATAATGCATTTCTATAATTGAATCATACTTTGGTACAGTTTATACCGATAACGTAGGAACCAAAACCCTTAGTTTCACACACCTGTTCCCGGACGCCTGGAGCAGTAAAACATAAAAGCTCATTGCATTGTTCCTGTTCTTCTCTATCAATCCTACAAATACTGCGGCAGTCTCAGCCTCCACATAGTAAGCACTAAGGTGAAAGAAAGGTGAGAGAATTCACTCCATTGAGAAACTTCTTTAATTCCTATGTTATTCTATTGAACCCATTTTCAAGTTGAAGAGATTATAGCTCATGGGCTCCTCAGAATAACATAGGACAGTGGTTCTCAATCTTTTTTTTGTCAGGGCACCCCTAACACGTAATCTAGAACATTCGGGGCACCCCTAACATATTTAATGTACTTTATCAAGGGCATAATGAAGGCTACAATACATAAATATACAGTATTATTAGGTCTTATAATCATACCATACCTAAACATATTTTGCATAACAATTTCTATAAATCTTTATTTAAAAATCCATTTTTGTTAGTCTTTATAGAAAACACAAGGCACCCTAAGTTGATGTCCGTGGCACACCAAAGTGCCACAGCACCCTGGTTGAGAATCACTGACGTAGGAACTGATGTTTTTTCACTAGAGTGACTTCCTTTCATTTCTTTCACCTTAGTGCAGGGGTGGGCAACATTGGCTCTCCAGATGTTGGAGACTACGCCTCCCATCATTCCCAACCAGAAGCTTCAATTATGCATAAATTAGTCCATGTTACTTCATTGTACACCATGAATTCACATATCAGCACATGAAATCTCCTGCAAGCTGCCTTGGCTTGCGTAGACTATAATTGATATTCATCTGAACACCCTCATGGGATCCAAGAAAATGTGTTTCATGTATTTTCTTTTTTGAGGTGCTGAAAAAAGTGTGTTTAAATCACCCATATGAATTAAGCTTTAAAGTCTGGTTATACCTCCATTTACCAAAATGGTGGAAAAAGAAACACAAACTGTTATAATGAAATGTAAATTTCTAAAGTCGATCCTGAATTAAAAAAAATAAATAAAAATAATACACCTACCTTTTGCATTTAAATAAAGAAGAGTCCTACCATCAGCCAGGTGTTATAAAAGTGCCTCTGACAGATGGCTAAAGAAATCAGAGATCATGACAAAGAAGAGAGCCCAGGAAATGTTACAAGCCAGTCATACTTTCAGTGATGGAATAAGGATACACACCCATGTTCTTCAGATTGGTTTAACACTGCTTCTGAGACATCTATATTATACAAGGGCTTAAATTGGTGTATGAGCCTTATATAAATTGAGCAACTGTTTATTTGTAAGGATTGCGAAATAGGAACACATCACAAAGGTAAATTTAAAGGAACAGATGCTCTCCTCATACCTGAGACCTTTGTCACTAGCTCCCAAAGAAGCAGCAATACAAGGGTTCTCCCACTTTTGAGATTTTTTATTACAAAACTAGTAAAGTGCTAACTTATCATTTAACCCTTTAAGGACCAGAGATGTAAGAAGCAATAAGGACCCCTCTAGTCCTTAAAGGGTTAAGCAACAGTACCAACTGTGTCAAAATTGGACAGTTTTTTTGAATGCACTGTATGGGAGAGTTTGGGATAGCAAAGGGATTGCCTTTATTTTACTCAGCAGGAAAATTATATATAGAGTACGTTTTCATAAAAAGGTCTACTACTCCTTTAAAATTGTTCAGGCATGAGATCAAGTATGGGCCCAGACAATTTTGTAGGGACCCATGGAGTTGGGAGATGTCCTAGTGTTTTATAGTTAAGGGAAGTAATATCCCTTTAATGGATAAATAAATAAATAAGCTGGGCATTTTCTGGAATAAGGTGTTTTTCCTGCCCTGATGATTGATTGGCTATGAGGGGGCTTGCCTTGCACCAGGTAGGCTCTCAGGGAGGAAAAACACCTATACATACCCAGGCGAACCCACCTAATAGTTCACTTTAGCTCGGCTCCAGCACAGCAAGTGTCCTGACCCCTCCCTAGCATTATATTAGACTTCTACTTAGAAATGTACATATATTATTTAAAATATATTTATATTAATAAATGCTGTGGCCATAGCACCATTCTCAGGTTGTCATATCTGTTTTATTGCTAAATGGTTTTGGGAAATTGGGTAAGGAGGGTGTGGGCATCCAGCCTCCGTGTCCTTAGCACCACACCCACAGATACTGAACATGAGACTGACAAACTAAATAGTACTAAATAAATTCTGAGGCAAATTATCTGTATCATAGGGGACAACTAAAAATTCCCATTGATTTAAATGGGGATTTAACCCTTTAAATGCTAGAGAGGTGTACAATTCATTGCCATAGGAATTTGGCTCTGAGCAAGCACACTGGCTCTGACAGAGTTATAGACCTCACTTCCAGCTCCTATCACACCTTTATCTATCTGGTACAAGAAGTGGAGCCTTCTTCTGACCTAGTGATCAGTTTAGATAGCTGGATACAGCTTGGTAAGTATTCGTTCTTTGAATGCCACAGAGGTACGTAATACATTGAGAAATAATGCTTTGCACACCCCTCTGTCACTCAAAGGATTAAACCCGAGATTCCGGATCATGTTTGTTTTATTCAGGGACATATAGTTACATGGTTTTAGTTTAAAGGGATAGCATTGGATCAATTTAAGTAAAATGAATATTGTAGCTATTAAAAAAAGAAAATAATTGAGGCCATTCTAGAGATATACGATTATAAAGTTCCCCCCTCCTTTCACAGACTTCCCGCTCTATCTTACCGCAGGAGATACTGGTCCCGGGACCGGCCGGTGGCTCTTCAGCAGAGCCGAAATAGCAAAATCTAAAAACAAATACTTATTGGAATTGTCTACAAAGTGCGCTTGCAATCAAGGTTTTGTAGACCGTTCCAATGAAGTATTTGCTTTTAGATCTCGCTATTTCGGCTCTGCTGAAGAGCCGCCGTCTGGTCCCGGAACCAGGATCTCCTGCAGTAAGATACAGCGTGATGTCCTTGAAAGAGGAGGGAGGGAGGAACTTTATAATCATATATCTCTCAAACCATAAAGGTTTGAGAGATAGGAATGGCCTCAATTATTTTATTTTTTTAATAGCTACAATATTCAGTTTACTTAAATTGACCCATTACTATCCCTTTAATTCTGTATAATTGTTGCACAGTGTAAGAATAGTGTGGATCTTGTGAAATAATCTGCTGCAGAGTTTCTCAACCAAAGCCCCCTAACAGTGCAGGTTTTCTCTCTGTTCCTGTTTTACAAGCACATTCATTCCGATTAGTTTGTATGTGTTCAGGCAGGGAGTCTTAACCCTGCAAATGCCAGAGAGGTATCTAACACATTGCAGCGCAATGCATTGGATACTTCTCTGGCATTCAAGGGGTTAAAACATGCACTGTTAGGAGTACTTTCATCGTTTGAAAAATGTACACCTTGAGCATTATCTATTTTGTGACTTGTTATTTTAACAATACAGCCATAGAAGAATTTAAAATATAGTTTTATGACCCCCTATTAATATAGAAAGCAAATACAACGGCAGGAAGAGAGATTGTGTGCCAAGAAGGAAGTGTATAATGTGCATCTTTGTTGAAAGATCGAAATAGCTGAATTTCACAATTAAGTTTCCAGGTAACTGCTTACACCCTAAACTCAAATACTGATGGGCCTGTGTCATTCATTTTAACAACATAAACAGTGGTTCCCTACCTGGGGCTAGATTCTATTACGGGGCTAATTTTATCCCTGCTTTTATCTCCAGTTTTCCCCATAGAGTTCAATAGGAAAATGTTTGATAAAACGGGTGTTAATATTTAGCACCTGCAATAGAATCTAGCCCCAAGTCATTAGAATGTCCCTGCTTGTGAACAGGAAAGTTAATTAAAATGACTTACCATCTGATAAACATACCTGCCCTCAGGGAGGGAAATCTTAAAGGGGAACATTCACATCGCAAAAATATTGGAGCACTGGTTTTAACCCCTAAAACAATATTAGCGCTGTGGAGATATTAATCTTTAAAAAGTGCCACTTCCGCATACTGCGGCACCGTGTATGTGCGGCATGGAGCAGCAGGACTTCCCACTTCCCTCCCAGCTGCCCCAGCGAGCGTGGTCTCGCTTCACTTCGGAGCTGTATTGTTGTGGGCTAACGTTACATCAAGCTCAGTTTAAGATACTACGGAGGTGAGGGAACCAACAACATAGAGAGTTGGGATTTGGTTACAGGTTAAGATAACAATGTAACAGAGTTAATAAGGTTGAAAAAAGACATAATAATAACTAGTATTTATATAGCTCCTTTCTCCCAATGGGACTCAAAGCACTTTCAGTGCATGCTCTTGGAATTAACCAAATCGGCAGCTGAATAATAGATGTTATTATTACCCAATCAATGGTACTCATTTATCAACCTCGGAAGGATGAAGGGCTGAGTTGACCCTGCTGGGATTCAAACCTGCAATCTTGTGGTTTGAATATAGGCTCCATAATCAGGGAATTTACCACCGAGCTATCTCACTGGCTCTAAGTTTAAACTTTAAAGGGACACTAATGTCCCATAACATTTTTTCTTGTTTTGTACAGTTTGAAAAAATAAACTATGTGGCACAATTCCTATCTCTCAAACCTTTACGGTTTGAGAGATATTCATATGTAAAGCCCCCCCCCCTTCTCCTGACGTCAGCTCTCTGACAGCAGGAGATCCCGGTCCTGGGACCAGCCGATCGTCTCTCCAGCAGAGCAGAAATAGTGTTATTTAAAGAGAATTACTTCACTGGAATGGTCTACAAAGTGTGCCTGGTTTGAAAGAATGCTTTGTAGACTATTCCAGTGAAGCAGTTCTTTTTAAAAAACGCAATTTCGGCTCTTCTGAAGAGCCTCCTCGAATCAGCCGACTCGAATCTCCTGCTGTCAGCTTTACAGCTGATATCAGGAGAGTGGCAACTTTAGACGCGAATATCTTTCAAACCATAAAGGTTTGAGAGATGGGATTTGTGCCACATAATTTATTTTTTTTAACTCTAAAAAACAATTTATGGGACATTACTGTTACTTTAACACATCTCCCTTGTTAATCCAGAGGGGGGTAAAAAAACAAACAAAAAAAAAATATATATACATATATACATTAAAGCAATATCAAATTTTACTCCAAGTGGGTAAAGAATATTGCTTCATGACTCCAAAAGGCAGATGGATATCTCCCTGCATCAACATCGTGCAGGTGAGTAAACCAGTTGTTTAAGTGTCGAATACCACTGGAAATGCTGTGCAGCATTCGCTAGTAGCTTAAGAAATTGGTTATAGGCAAGTATAGGACCTCAAAATAAATTCCAGCACTTGATTTAGAAATCAACTGTATTTGTCCATTTCTCCCATAATGAACAAGTTTCTTTACCTTTTATACTAAATAATGAATTTGTCTCTACCCTGAAAAAAGTTAATAAATATCAGAATAGATGAGGTGAATGAGATTCTCAACCCTTGAATTGTCTATTTACCCATCAGTAAATAAACCTCGTTTTATTTGTTCTTGAGAAGTTTTCATTTTGAACAATCATTTTTATTTTATCCAATTTACTCTGTACTTTGCCAAGACACAGCGGGAAGTGAGGAGTGCAAAGAAAATGGCATCCTCCAATCTAATGAAAAAATCACCTGCTAAATCCCATTTTCTTACGTATTATCGTGGTATGGAAACATACAATTATCTGTGTACATTATTATATAGAAGATGAATTTGCATGAGCAAATATAATTATAAATTGGAGTTGCTAAAAAGAGACTTCAATTATATGAAAAAAATATGTTACAGGGGTTTTGCAGCTGAGTAAAACAATAGCACTGCTGGGAGATTTTTTTTTGTTTTATGAAACTGTTAACTACAATGCCAACTTGGGTCCAAAAGACAATTTATTGTTTATAATCCACTCTAGTCCCTTGGGAAACAAATGGGTATGCAATGCACAATGTTCCTCTGGCCCTCAAGGTGTTATGGGAGAGAATGGTAATTGATTAGAATAGCACCACTTAGTAACCAGTATATATATATATATATATATATATATATATATATATATAACTTTAATTTAATTTAAATACATAAAAAGTCAAAACAAATTTGAGACATCTTGGGCTGGATTCTATTGCAGGTGATAAATGTTAACATACATTTTATCAAAAATGTTCCTGTTGAAGATTTTGGGGAAACCTGGAGATAAAAACCACTGATAAAATTAGCACCTGCAATAGAATCCAGCCCCTTATGCTCTAAATCACCTCCTAATTTTAACCCAACTTACCTTACTATGCCCAAAAAATCCTAATGGTCCTCTGAATTTCTTCCTTGCGCCTTGGATTCAACAAATAGCATCGTCAATCAGTCTTTGATGTCCATGGAGGTGGACATGACATACCATACCATATGACACAAACTCCGCCCACTGCTCTTAAAGGTTTTGTAGGCTCACGCAGTCTGCCTGTCTCAGTTTGTAAAAACTACCAGCAGCTGTCATGTCAACCTCCTTGGACATGACATCCAGAACTAACTGAAGAGATTATCTCTTGAAAAAAAAGGCACAAGGGCAAAATTCATGAAGGCCATTAGGATTTTCTGCTACCCCTTTCAAGGCCAGAAAGGTATCCAACGCATTGTGTTGTAAATAATTGAATACATCTCTGCTACTCAAATTCTTAATAGTAAAGTAAGCGTGGGGTTATTATTATGAGGTCTTACTTCTACTTTAATGTAACAATTTGCATTTTAATTCCTTGGGGACCAGAGGGTTGTGCAATACGTTGTGTACTACCCTCTGGTCCTTAAGGTGTTAAGTAACTTCGAATAATTTCAGTTTTCTCACCTCTTTTAATTTACTATAGTACTTTTGTGAAAAATGGACATACTCATTAAAGAAATCCAGAGGCTTTGCAATTTATTGGAGATCTCGCTGGCATCCCAGTGGTTAAAATGTCTGTATAATTCAAAATTATTTTTAACTATCCTATATTGTGAAGCTGGTTTGCCCCAGAACGGCTCCACTCTTGTCTTTGTACTTCTGTCACCCTCTGTCTAATGAAAAGTTTTTTTTTTATTAAAGGGACAGTAATGTTTCACAATAAAAGCAGCTCCAATTTATCTTCATAGTATTTGGGCCAAGAAGAGTGTTATTTCAATACTGTCAGAGTTGTAGTTCAAGAGTAATTGAATGATAAATTATCTCCCTCCCACCCCTTTTGCTGATGTAACACTGCTCAGCTCAGAACAGCAAGACTGCCAGATGGATCGCAGAGATGGACAATCTTCAGTGAGCATAAGAAAAACCTGTCAATGGGGGCAGGATTTTCATTGTTCTCACAGTAAGAAGATTGTCCTTTGCTGTGAGCTGTCTGGTCCCAAAACCAGAATCCACATCTGATGGTAGGTGGCTTACACTAGGTAAAAGGGGAGGGAGGGGGGTACTTTATCATTCAATTACTCTTGAACTACAACTCTGACAGTATTGAAATAACACTCTCCAATGCCCAAATACTATGAAGATTAATTGTAGCTGCTGTTTTTATGGAGCTGCCTCAGTTGGCGAGAAGCCACAACATGTCAGCAGTAGGAGCTTCCCAACGGACAGCTGAAATGAGCTGTTCAGTCCAAATGTCCACGGCTCTATTCACCCATGCCGCAGCAAATGCGGGTCGCAGGGCAAAACCAGCTGTTGCAAAAATGGCCTTGAGAGAGGGCTCAAGCTTTTTGTCAGTCCAGTCTCTCATAGCAGATGCATCAGCCACAGGCAAGGCAGTGAACTTAAAAAGCCTGGAGACAGGGACGTCCACCATGGGGGGATGAACCCAATGAGCTAGGGCCGCTTCAGAGAACGGATAAAGGTTAGAACATTTCCTACAGACAGACAGTTTTCAGTCTGGAAACTTCCACTCCTCAGACACCAAGCGGTCAAGAGTGGGGTTAGATGGAAAACAAGTATGGGGCCTAACAGGCTCCTGAAACACATCAGAGGGATCAGAAGAAACCTCGTGAACCAAGGGGATGTTCAGGGTGTTCAATACAGCCCTGATCAGGCCCTCAGCTGAGAGAACAGGATCAGCCTCAAAGGGATCCACAAAAAACTGAGAGGAAGGAGAAAAGTCTTCATCATCAGAGTCCACCAAAAACTCCTCATCAGAGGAATCAGACACATCAGGTACACCCGGCAGTTTAGGCAGGGAAGATCTGATAGGGTTGGGGGCCTGCCATGAGTGGAAGACCCCCTGCAAGGTGGATGGAATGAGTTGTAAGGTGGACTTTGAGGTCTCTGGTAGTAGCCTTAAACTCTTGCATCCAAATTGGCTCTAGTGCATGGCTGGAGGTCCCTGCAGGAGATTCAGGGGCAGCAGCACATTCTGGGCAAACATGACCTGAGTATTCTCTGAGTGACATGAGGAGCAATGAGCAATGGGGGACACAGACACCCCAGTATCCTCAGTCTTAGGTCTAACCCCAAGGTCTAACGGAGTAGACATTTTCACAGTGTCAAACGGTCAAAGTATCAGAAACACCCACAAAGAAGTGTGTAAGATAAATAAAATCACCCCAGAAATGCTTAAATAGACTTATCTGGTAGGTGAAGGGTTAAACTGCTGAGGAGAGAAGGAGAGTCCAAGCCCTGCGTAGGATACTCAATCACCGAATGCACAAAATGGCTGCCAGAAGTGAGCACGCGAAGGTAGAGCTCATGGGAATTGTAGTTTCACTGATAAAGGACCCCAGCAGCGCCCGAAGCCCTCTGAGCCCCCCAACATGCCCAGAACATTGACAGGATAACAGCAAATGCAGATCAACCAAATGAGCCATCTCTGACCTCACTACGTGGAGTAGTTGCAGAGATATATCCCAAACTGTAAAGTCCCATAGAAGTGAATGGAGCAATGGCGTCTATGCGGTAAACGCGCGCCTTAAAGGCACGGAACACTAAAGTTAACAAGGTGAATATCAAATGTAAAACCACGCAAAAGCCCACCAGAACAAGTCAGCAGACCCAATAAACACGGTCCCAGTAGGGAAAGTGCCCACAACACCCCCAAAAGATGCTAACCAGCAGCAAAAGGGTTAAGTTACCACAGAAACTTGCTCCAAATACATCATAGACATACAGAATAAACCCAATGAGTGCGTGAGTATGTAATAGGAACTCAAAATGAGACCCCTATGCGGAGGGGAAGCGTGGGACATGTGGACCTCAGCACTCAAAGGGTGCTCACCTTTTTCAGCAGATCTTCTGTCTTCAGATTACCATATATCAAGAAGAAGCCTCAGTGGGCAACTCCTGGGGAAAGAACTTGCAGCCAAGAGTTTTCCCCCAGGGCTTAGGTCCACAAAAGCACCTGGTAAACTGAGCTATCTACATTTGGGTGATGGTAACTGTCAGTGATGGTAATCCGCCTAAAGGTGGTATCCCATATCTAACAGAAAAATAATAAAAAAAGAACTGTTCTCTTGCCTTGTATCTTGACCAAGGAACAAATCTTACTGGATGGGGATTGGCTAGCTGCAAGCTAAGGAGAGGAGGTAGGCTCCACCCAGCAGTCACTTCTCAGAATTGTTCCTGCCTACTCAAAGGGGCTGATTGCCTACCCAAAGTTACAAGTAACCTGCATTGGACGACAGAGAAAAAGGTATAGCTTAGAAAATCGCTTACTGAGGAAAAGCCTTTTATCAGGAGTTTTCCCATGAATCCATAAGGATCTGATCAAGAGTGTTATTTGCTGGAAAAACAGCAGAAGCCTTCTTACACTTCTGGAAGATATCCAGAGAGGGGGTTCCCCCAACAAAGGTGGTAAAGACCTGGAGGATATCCAGGACTGATCTGATGAGCCCCTCAGCAAAAGTGAAGCAGATTAGCCTCATAGGAATCTCCACAGGAAGACTCCATGTCCCCATATTCCACATCATCATCACCCTTTGTGGGTAACTCTTCCTCAGAGAAAACCCCAATAACATGAGAATGACCCGTGGATCTGTTTAAAGGTGGGCATAGGCTTACAAGAGTGAACTACCCTTTGGCAGAGAAAAGGATTTGGGCCACTGAAGATAGCAGTGTTGCTAACCATGCAGGCTCTTGATCGGTGCTAGAAGAGCCCAGTGGAGTAGAAGGGGCCACTGTACATGAAGGGCATACAGACCCTGAATATCCTCTAGGTCAGCAATTCTCAACCTTTCTAGTGCGGCGACCCTTTGATATAATTTCCTGAGTTGTGGCGACCCCTAACAGTAAAATTAGTTGAGTTGCTCTTTCATCGCTGCAATTTTGCTACTGTTATGAATCGAAATATAAATATCTGATGGCTTTAGGCGACCCCTGGCAAATCGTCATTCAACCCCCTAAGGGGTCCCGACCCACAGGTTGAGAACCACTGCTCTAGGTAGTCCTGTGTGGCAAGAGGAACATTGTGTGAGGGGGGAAAGGGAAGCACATGAATCCTTTACTTTAAATTTAGCCCAAGACCCTTAGAATCTGACATGCTTTCCAGTAAAATGTCCCAAAGTACTAGTAAAATACTAGATAAGGTACCCAGGAAAAAAGAGTAACCCTAAATACCCAGAAATTCACTTATATGTCAAGCAAAGGGTTATTCTGAAGAAGGAGGGCAAGGAGAGTCAGGCTCTACATAGGATAAGAAAGAGAGAAGTAAGATGGCCACCATAAAACTGTCTGCCAATCGGAAGAAAGCAAGATAAATGGGCATTATGGGTACTGTAGTCTTCTTTGTTGCCTGTTACCTAACAATGCCTACAACTCCAATCGTGGATCACTATGGCCCTCTTGGACACTCAAAAAGTGGACAGAATGACAGGACATGAGGAGACAAGACGATATAGCCATCTCTGACTGTTGTAGCACAAATGGTTGCAGAGATATGTCCCATAAAAGATTTCCCCATAGAAGTCATAGAAGCTCCTGTTCTTAAAGTGGTTGCTGCATTAATATTGATTTACAAATAAAAAAGTCAGTGAAAGACCCAAACCCCCCAGGGAACATCAGGGGGAGTTTTAAAACTAAGAACCAGGTAGTGGATGAGCAAAATTAAGCCCCTCCGAAGCACAAAAAACCCCCCACATAATAGCCTCAATCTGCACAGAAAGGGTTAACCAAGAAAATAACAGATTACCACCATAAGGGAGGACAGATACCCTATCATGAGGGAAAAATTGGTAGCAAGATTTCCTCCTTATTGCAGAATAGGTCCACAAGACACCTGTGAATTGGGCAATCCACTCCAGGGAAAGTAGCAACCTGCCTAATGGGGGATTACACAGCCCCATATCTAAAAGGAAAATACCCTTCCAGCTTGCTTGCAGGAGATGGCGAGCTGGGGAGTTGAGCTGGAGCAGCAGGAGGGAGTCTCCATCCCAAATAACTTTACATTTATGATGTGCCCTATCCTCCAGGAGGCCCTCCCCCCATGGTACCTGTGTTCCATATTGGACGTAAAAGAATGTATCTTTTATAAGCATATTTCAGTTTTTTTTATTTCCATTATAATGTGTAAACATGACACTTATTTATCCCTATTTATTTATTGTAACATGCTACTGTTGTAAGGTTCTGCATACATTGTGTGGTGCCATATAAATAAAGATATACGTACAAAGTGGATGCATGCAAAATATACACAGACTGTAGATTTGACATTTTTTTTATTATATCCTTTGAGATACTGCAACTTGATTGTGTTAAAGGGGTCCTTACATACAGGAATACGTGGTTATTAATTTGTTTAACCTCTTGAGTGAGCAACACATTACTTTTTATTACACTGCATACCTATCTGGTCTTCAGTGTGCTAACAGAAGGATTTAATAAGGTAGCTATCCTTCACACAGCAGTTCACCATATGAAACTGGAGCCAAGTGCAGGCTTTTCATTGCAATTAACCATGTGTCAATATCTATAAAGATTTGGCTTGCCAATATAGATTAAGTTCTTAAGAAGAAGAGTAAAGGTCAGTTATTGTGGAAACTGCCTTTGCGATTAAGTTAACAGATTTCATTATCAAGAGCATTGAAACATATGGACTACTTACAGGTAAAAGTATGGTTTTAGCCATATCTGCTCAAGAGTATCTATGGCTATGTTTACACAGCTATTTGAACACCACTGAGTTGTGGCACTGCTCTTTAGGTCCATATTCACTTACCTATGCTTTCCCTACATCCACCCGGTGACCTCATTGGTGCAAGGAGTAGTAGTCGCATACTGGCTAACAGCCATGCGGGTGAACCATTGTTTGGATTGTTGCTTGAGCAATGCAGTGATCCAGTCATCCATACAGCAGTCTATCTCTGAACCGGTTTGCAGTTGTCTGTATTTGCTATGCTGCATTCCTGTCCTGCACGCATTTAGTAGGGCTAGCCTCAGAATAAAAATAAGCTTTAACAGCCTGAATGAGAAAACTTCTATGGAAAAGTCTCATCTATGATTCTTTAGAATACCGTAGTGGAGTGAGTTAGTGAAATGTCACAGTTATAGATTCAATAGCTGACATTTAAAAAAATGTATATTTGTTAGTCTCGTGCTATTTTTCATCCTCAATAATCACTTAACAAAAGACTCTGTACTTATTTTACCAAAACCTCTATACTGCATTGTGTGTGCATGTTTTACTATAGAAACCTAATCTTGCACAGACACATGCTGAATACGCAGGAGAGTGGCACGCAGTGTAATGAACTCCCTACGGGGGGGGGGGGGGGACAATATGAAATGCAGAGTATACGTATTCATGTTCCTTTTTCTGTCCATTTTACACTGTTCATATAAACCCTTTGAGTGCCAGAGTGGTAAGTGTTAATGAAACAATGTGGTGAAGCTGATGTACTTAGAAATAGATCAACTCTGGGGGCAAACCAACAGGCATCAAATAAAAATTCCCAATCCCTGGCTGTGGATGATAGGAACCAATGTTACATGATTACCTGAATAATACCTGCCAAACGTCCTAGATTTCTAGGGACAGTCCGTGGTTTGCAGGGGAGGGCTGGACTTGGGGGGCAACTGCCCCCTGGGCTGGCCATGTGTCTGGGCTGGTGCGCCAGTGCCTCACTCAATCTCCCACTTACTGCTGTAAATGGAGCTACACTAGTCATACCACAGAACTTGTGAAATGAATCTACAGAGCTACAATCCAAACATAGCTGCACCAGTAGCATAATCCATTTCCCTTGCAAGCTTTATGGCATCACTATTCTATCTTTACTTAACCCTTTGAGTGCCAGAGGGGTACACAACGCATTGAAAAAGCAATGTGTTGTGTACCCCTCTGGCACTCACAGAGTTAAATTGTAAGCACTGTAATATCACTAATGTAGACCCATTTCAACAGTAAGCTCTGCGGTATCACTTGCTTTAATTCACAGCATTAAGGACAATTTTAAAATTAAGGAAACAGGGGTTGGCTGGGACAATGGGCTTGGATGATAGTAGATATGGGCCACTTAATTGAGTTTGCCCCCTGGGCTGTATGTTGCCAGCCCTCCCCTGGTGGTTTGGGCTCCCTGTCCCTGGATCCTGCTGTCCTTTGTTTGTACCTGGTTTTAAAATTTTATTTCAAAACAATATTATAAATGCTTCATAACCAGGTTTTGAGCATATCAACATTAATGGTACCTATTGATATGATTTATTGTAGTGTTTAGGTATGGGTAATTAAGTATGTTCTGCTGCACAGGTACAGTCTGTAGTACAAGGGTTTTTGCTGGTGTCGTGCCATATTGTACTAATAACACTGTAATGTGACTGTCAAGAAAAAATACCCCTGAGCATTTTTTCCAAGTGTTGGCAAATATATGTCTGATAACTTAAACTTTGCTAATTGCTAGACAAACCTATGCAAATCCAGAGGATTTTGAAGGTGTTAAACTGAATCAGAGACTCGGATACAAATGACTAGAATCAAATCTTGGTCGTTGCAGAGTAACGTTTGGAGGTGTTGCTTATAATGAGCTTAACAGTAGTTTGCAAATCACAAATATATATCCTTGGATAATTATTACCTGTGGGCAGAGAGGATTAACATTCCTGTCTTTATTTCTGATTGTAATTTAAAACATTGTAAGACTGATAAAAGTACTGGAGTAATTCTGGATTTTCACCTTAGCCAACAGGATGCCACAGGGCTTGAACAAGGTATTTGATGTGTCGCACTTTGTCTAGTTCTGCACGGATGTTTTTCTGACATGTTCCCATTACTAGTTGGAGGTGAGTTCATGGTTTGTTGTTCTATTATGAATATAGAGAGCTTATGATATGTGTAATGGGAATTAATATAGAGCTACTATGGTATGTGATTACAGTATTGACTCTAATACAGAAGTGAATTTTGCTCATCATTTTCCTCTTATAATGATTTTATTATTGTAAATACATATATTATTGTGTATTTGAATTTGTGATGATATAAATATAATTGGTGTCATCATGCTGTATATAAGAATTGACCTGAAATATTTGTTTTCATCGATATTCGGGTTTTAGGAAGACACCGACTTGATCGCTTAGCGATGCAGTCATGGTCTCCTTTACCTGAGGGGTTAATTCTTTGATGTAGTTTAAATAGGCGGATCATCTGTTGAGAGCATGATGTAATTTCCTCTATAAGTACGATCTAATCAATGTGTCTTTATGTCTATGATTAGCACCTTGTGCGAAATGCGTGAGACTATCAGTCTTGATGTGGTGTCTGTCTTTTTCCATTGAATAAAAGCTGGTTTTAATTCATCTAAGTTTTTGTGCGCCATCATCTATTCTATTTTATAATTCTGGAGCAAACCAACTGAACCATAGAAAATTATTTGCCAGAGGGTTACGCAACACAGTACATCTCTGGCACTCAAAAGGTTAAATGGATCTTTTGACCCCTTGAATGCTAGAGAGGTAACCGATTCAGTCATAAATTGAAAAGTGAGGAAATGCATTGGATAACTCTATAGCAGTCAATGGTTTTAAATTTCCATTTAACTAAGTTAGAATTTACATTCTTCCCCTTTGGTGCAGTTGGTTTGGCCCAAAATTGCTCTTCTATAGCTTCATCAATATGGCCCTATGTTATAGTATCCAACCATTTGAAGCCCTACAGTCTGCATGATGTTATTTCCACCTCCTTCCTTTTTCCAATAATAGAATATCACAGGAAATGCATAGTTTATCACACTGGAGAATTTGTCTCACTTTTGTCTTACCTTAGTGCATCTCCCTCCCAGAGTCTTGCAAGTTTCAAAACAGACCAGAGCTTGGGCCCAACTTGCGCATTATCTGGGTACCACGCACTCCCACTGAATCTTTACCATCTGGGTTACCAGGGTAGCATAATACGATTACTTGACCCCAGCATGTAATCAGGGCCCCAGGGTTTAACGTTTTGTTTACACAGCAATTGTGGCAAGATTCACTCATATCAAAACTAGTACCATTGCCCCTGCATTCCCCCGGTGATGGGAATGGCACGTGGGAGTGTTAACCAAATGGCAACCAAGTGGACTGGCCATTGATTGGATAGAAGGAGCAAGCAATGCACCAATCCAATTGCCAGAGTGAATGCTGCAGTGTTCCCATAAGCCAAACTGGTGCTGAAGCTTTCCTGCATTCTGCGTTGAACATAGGAAAGTTTCAGCAAACTGTGTTCAGTGAGGCATGGCATAACTGCCCATGTGAACAGCCCAAGCTGAAGCAATGGTAAGTATTTCTGTGAGTTTAACCCTCTAAGAGCCAGAGGGGTACGCAACTCATTGCACCTCCCTCCCAGCTGCCCCATGGAGCTCGTTCCCTACTGAGTGGTATTTATTTGGGTTATCATTACAGCAAGCTCTGTTTTCCATGATACTGAGCTCAGTATCATGGTAAACGGAGTTTGCTGTAACGATAGACCAGATAAATACCACTCAGTAGGGAAGTGTGTTAGAGTGTTAGGTAGCTAAGCTACTAGAAATAAAATATGGGCACATTGGTTGTTCTCTATTGTTAGATTCTGCTGGGGAGATCTTGTTTTGTCATGTTTTTGCTGAGGTCATTTCACATCTTTCAGTGCCTAGATCAATGATCTGCAAACTACAAGCCCCATGGCTTTGAATGATGGGAACCGTAGTCTTCACACCTGGAGGGCGTCGTTAATCACCTAAGACCTAGATCACAGGTCATGGCAGCTTCTACCCTAATCCCCTCTATTGTATGGGTTCTGTCATCCAGGACAGAGGTGTGTATACAGAAATATAAGGCTTTATAGGATTTCTCTAAGTATTTGTTTCCTATTATTCTGGAAGTAGTTCTACCAGAGTGCAGCTATACATTGTGTTCTGCTTAAGATATGCTGTTGCTTTGTCTGTGTGCGAAAGCCACAATTGCTGGGCTGAATTAATGAATGACACTGATTTTTGTGAGTTGACAACTTCTACCGCTGTTATTGTGTATTATAACAGTTAGCATAGATCAAGACTGGGACAGTTATAGCTCAATGTTATATGACTTACTCAAAGTCACTCGTACAGTGTAAATTATTTGGGCTTAAACCAGAATGGCTTGCCCCCCCCCCCAACACACACCTTCTCTTATATGGTATTATGATTATTATTATTATTATTATAGTATTAAATATTAGTGGTTTCTGGAACATTCATTATCAAAGAGAAGAGTCCCTGCGCCTGCCTAATGTCATATACACTAAGCTATGTATGCCCAAAATCCTCCAATTAAAGCCACTGAGTCACAAAACAATTTTTTTTACCCAATTGGGGCTTAATAGTATATGGGTTTGTGTTTTTTTGCCATCCTCTGAATCAACAGGGGTAATATGGCACGGGCTAAACTTGATTGGACATTTGTCTTTTTTTCTACCCTCATCAACTATGTAAATACATACCCTATATAATAATTTGCTAAGGATGTTTGTCAGAAGCCGTCATGCAAGCAGTCCCAGGAAGGTGCACAGAGAGGACTCCGGTTTGAATTCAGAGCGCCCCGCTCCCTATCAGCCGTGGCATAGGCAGTCTCTACTGAGCATGACTGCAGCAGTGGCACTGTGGCCCTTGTAAATGGGCTTTTCATCTAGTGTGTATATATATATATATATATATATATATATATATATATATATATCACTTTGAGTGCTGGAAAGGCGTCCAATGCATTGCACTGCAATGCATTACATACCTCTTTGGCACTCAAAGGGTTAAATACATATATACATACAGAGAAATAACGGAGAGCGCTACACATCACTATATCAATATATATATAGAAATTTTAATATACAAATAAAAATGAATCATTGCAAAAAGAATATGCAAAAAATATTACGTTAACCATAGCGCTAAAGAATCTGCAGACTTAGACCTGTTCCACTAACAGGTCAATGGGTAGAAGAGACATAGACGACTGTCTATATAGGTATTCATTGGTATACTACTGGGTTGCTTTGGCGCCGTTGTCATATTCAGTAGGTTTTGGTCATAGTACGTAATGTACAGGAGCACTGTAAGTAAAAACGGCATTTAAAATTGACCGCTCCAAGACTGGATGGGTCTTTTTTAGACTCTTAGACCCCAACACGTGTACCAGCACATCCACAAGGACCAAAGCATTTCTTAAAGGGATAGTAACACTTCGTTTTAACTTTATTTTATTTTGTAGGCATTAAAAAAACATGAAGAATGATATAAGTCTTATCTCTCAAACCTTTATGGTTTATGAGATATTCACAAGCAAAGTTCCCCTCCCCGCCCCTTTTACCCAGTGTAAGCCATCTCTTCTCAGATGTGAGTCTGGTTGTATGACAGTACAGATAACAGAAGGGGACAATTTTCTTTGTATGAAAACAATGAAAGCCCTTCCCCCCTTGACAAGTTTTTCAGCTTTTTCCATTATCTTAATTGAAGATTGTCCCTCTCTGCAGTCTACCTGGGCATCTCCCTTCTGATCTGGTTGAACAGGGGGGGGATACTTTGTTTGTGAATATCTCTTAAACCATAAAGGTTTCAGAGGTAAGACCTATATCATTCTTCATGTTTTTTTAATGCCTACAAAATAAAATAAAGTTAAAATGAAGTATTACTATCCCTTTAAGGGAAGGGAACTTCCCTGGACCACGCGTCCTTAATGGGTTAAAGACAATACTCTCTCTTTCCTGTTACAGTTAGATGTTTCTTCAGCAAAAAAAACACCAGGCCCAAAATTTACTAAGGGAAGGGATGCTCATTATCCTGCGATCAAATAAGTGAAAAAAAGGAATTCACCCTCATTGCTTCTCTCAGAGTGTATATATTCTCTTAGGGTATAATATTGCTTTCACAGGAAATGGAGATGCTTCCATTCCATATTATCAATTTTCCTGTCCACTAGGTTCTAGTCACCTTTTGCTAGGGTACTACGAGCAAAACAATCCTCCCTGCTATAGCACCTTGTAGAAAATAGAAGCTGTGTTGAATATTCTTCACTCAGAAAGCAAAAAAGGTAGTAGTGGGGAAATAAAAAAATCAAAATGCTATAAATGAGGCTTTTAACCCTTGAATAATAAACAGGCTCAAATGCAAAGTGAAGCAATTCATTTGAGACCTCTATAGCATTCAAGGTATTAAAAGCCACATTTAAATCCATAGCAATTTGGGAAATTTATATCTGTCCCCTATAGAGGAGATAGTTTCCTTCATAAGGCCGTTGGTGTGAATTGTGGAAAAAGGCAATAAAAACAGACCATACTCTATTTTCAAGATTTGTGGCAAGATGTTGTTCAACTAAAGTTGTCTGTAATCGGTCTGAAAAAGTTCTTACGCAATGGTCCGTCAATTCTCAGAAATTTTGCCATCATTTTTTGGATCCAATTCTGCCACCTAATTAAAGCGGAACTTGCACCTCTAATATATTGGGTCTCATATGACTAATCTAGTAAAATGGTTTGTGGATTGCTGTTTTTTTTCTCTAAGTATATACTTTATGAAATATTTGCTCACAAAATTAGAATCTATGTAGGCACTTACGCATTCTGCGGCATAGGGTAATGTCAGCACAGATCTGCAGGACTTCCCAGTCCTCAAATTCTCCTCCCATCTCCCTCTCAGCTCTCTCGTGCAGGACTTCCCAGTCCTCAGATTCTCCTCCCATCTCCCTCTCAGCTCTCTCTGGGAGCACGTTCGTGCTTTTCTTCATGGGGATGTGCAGCACATATATTGTAACAGCAAGCGCTTGCTGTTTCAATATACATGTTGCGCATCACCATGAAGGGAAGCACGAACACACTCACAGAGTGAGCTGAGAAAAACAGGCTACTAGTAGAAACAGGCCACTTGTTCATACTTGCCCCTCAGGCCTAAAGTTGCCAGCCCTCCCTTGTTGTTAATAGTACAAACTGGTTCACTACTGGAAAAGGGTCCCCACAGTCAATGAGAAGCAATGTGTAAGATAGGTCACTAGCATTCATGACGTTAAGGGAACCACTAATTTTTACTTCTTGAGCACCAGAGGGGTGGCTAACATATTGTGAAGCAATCCATGGCATACCTCTATAATCCTCAAGGTATAAATTTACCTAAGGCCCAAGTAATAGATTAAACAACTTTGCCTATCACACACAGGCAAAAAAAGTGTCAGCTCCTTGGATGCTAAAGATTTATCTAAAGCTTTGCTCTAATTGGAATGGCAAGTCCCCACTTGTACGATTAGGAAAGAGCATTCAGTTTTGAATTTAACGTCAGCTCCTACAGTGAACAAGAGGTTGAATCCAGACAGGAGCCAAGCAAGTGATTCTGGCACTCTGGCAGCTGTGACTAATGGCAGCAGTTCAAATACTTTGCAATATTCAGTAATGTAAGCAACTGGGTTGGATTAACTCACCATAAAATGTTGGTGGTGATTTAGCAAGTCTAAACTGCTGGCAACCAAAAAAATAAAAATGCTAAATATTTAAAGGAGCTTAAATTAAAGAGCTAGTAATACTTTTATTTAAGTTTAGCTACTAGTTTTCTTTATAATTTTTATTAACATGTAGAGCTATATTTAATTACTTGCAGTGCTGTATTTCAAACGCTATTCAAGCTGAAAGAATACCCCTCCCACCCTTTTCCCTGTGTCAACCAGCCTCTCAGGCTGGTCCAGCTGACACACAGTGAGGGACAATCTTCAAGCAGAACTACCACCGCTAAGCAACTTTGTTTCTAATAATTCCCTATGTGGTGACTAGCTGTTTAGTAGCGCTAGTCACCAGAATTATTACCTGGTTATGGAGAAATATGCATTCATCCTCGGCTGACAGGCAGGACGGAGAGCGGACATCTTGCCCTAGTGACGTCCGCGCGCCTGCGCTGTCAGTCCCAGTCGGCTGTAGGAGGCATTCCTAGGAGCCATTCGGCTCCGGAAGGGACTGACAGCGCAGGCGCGGGGACGTCACTAGGGCAAGATGTCAGCTCTCCGTCCTTCCTGTCAGCCAAGGATGAATGCATATTTCTCCATAACCAGGTACTAATTCTAGCGACTAGCGCTACTAAACAGCTAATCGCCAGATAGGGAATTATTAGAAACAAAGTTGCTTAGCGGTGTTAGTTTCTCTTTCAGTAAGCAAAAGGAAAATCCTGTCCTCCTTCGTCATATACTTACTGAATGAAGATTGTCCCTCACTGTATCCATCCAGATCTTTCGGGAGGCGGCCAGAAGGGGTGTGAGAGGGATCCTTTCTTATTGAATAGCTTTTGAAACACTGTAAGTAATTAAATACAGTGCTACATGTTAAAAAATTATAAAGAAGATTCGGAGCTAAACTTTTATCAAAGTATTATTAGCCCTTTAAAAACAATTTTGCTGGTTTTCAAATAGATTTCAAAATCAATATACAACTGGGGTGGCGCTAATCAAAAGAAACAGGATGTATAACACTACTCAGCTGCCCGAACTTAACCCTTACTCCATGAGTTAAAGAAAAATTAGAAAATAAAACAAATCTAGTCTGGCGCTTGAGTAATTGTGGGGATCCCCCCAGACAGAAAAATCAGTAACAACAGAGGACAAAGCATAAATACACAGTATAGTATTTATTAATGCTACACACTCCAAAATGAGGACAAAATATAATATACATATGCACACAGGCACATACTTAAACAACATATGCATATGTGTGGTCCTCACAGGTTTCAGTGGGATCAGGAAGGCTGAATCCAACAGACAGTAATGGCGAATCTACAAGGAACTCACTCACTGATTCAATGATTGATGGACTGATGACTAGCGAATGCGAAAAGATATCAGGGGATTTCCTTGAGCATTCAGCCTTTCAATTAATAGATTTCTGTACCTATGACTCCTCCAACACACATACAAATCTCTTTTCCATGCATGCCCTCCTACATGCACCCCCCACCCCTGACAAAAATGTATTCTCTTTATTAGCAATATGGTAACTGTTTCAATGGTTGTATATATATTTGAAGCTTCCAGTTCTGATCTTGATTGGTTTCCAGCAAGAAATAAAAAATAATAAAAGTGGCATATTTACTTTGTCATTTCAATACCTCAATGTTTTCTCTTAAAACATGTTTACTAGCTATGATAAAATAATCTTCTGATTCATGAACTACTCAGTACTATTTCACCTGGTGTGTATTTGCATAATAGTTGTCTGCTGAAGAACGTTATGCAATCAGTAGTTAATTCAGGAAATAATTACCACACAAACCTATGAACAACTCACATGTCCCTGCTCTGAATAACTTTATTGTGTAGTAATAACTTGAAAACAAAACTCATTTTGTAGGCATAAAGTTAGCTGTTAATATATCTTCTAAATAAACTGTTTTCATTGTTGTTGCAATGCACAGCATAGCACAGCACAGAGTTTACAAAAATAAACTGTTGTTTGTGTTGAGGCCAGTGTACTTAGAAGAACCGAAGAAATTCAACTGCGCCTCAGGAAACAAATTAATTCCTATTTATTTAAATCATGCATTTTAACCCCTTGAATGAAAGGGAGGACTCCAAGGTATAGTAAAGACTTCTCTCATATTCAGTGGATTCATGTCACCAGAGATGTGAGGAGGCTTTACCAGATCTCGCCCACTCCTATATGCAGGTTCTGTAGGAGTGAAGCAGAAGAGCTTGTTGCTGCACATACTGGTCTCTACAATAAACTGCAATGTTCACTATCCTGCCTCAATACCTGCTTTCGCCATGGCGAAGGGGAGTGGCCACCCAGTTTGCCATGAAGGGGGTGGGCCATCTTGTTCGCCATGGTGAAGGGAAGGGCGCACAGGAGGGGCTATACTGTTTGCCCTGGATAAGGGGAGAGGTCACTGATACACATTCCTCTTCACTATGGTGAAGTGTCAATAGGATCACCCCTCCCCTTTATCATGACAAATATCATTGCTCCTCCCCTTCACCATGGTAAAAGGAAACAGGAAAAGAAATCAGACCTCGTGTTGGGGCACAGGACCCTTCCTGATGCCCCCCAGCTACTGAGCTCCCAGCTGATTCGCTGGGAGACCAATAGAGGCGATGCAGGGGAGCAAGAGGCCTCCCCTACTTCCATCCTACCTGAACAACCAGTTAGCAGAGCCTAATAATAGACAAGGCGACCTAGGTGACCTAGGACCCGGTGACTTCGGGGGGGGGGGGGGGCGCTGGCCCCGCCACCTCTCTAAATGTCCACAATCGAGGCACACTATATGTCACAGTATGCATACGCGGCACGGCGTCAGCGGCCAAAACATTGGGCGCCATCATTTCCCCTGGAACTGCTGCATCAATGAGGAGTAAATAGCAGGAGCATGTGCACACTGTGAGTCCTGGCATGCAGTGCACTGTCACAGGAAGTACTCGCGTGCTGTCCAAGAGTTGTGCTCCATTCCACTGACACACTGCTGGGTCGGTGAGGAACGGGAACAGCAGGACTTGGAGCATAAGCATAGTGAGTGCAAACAATGATAGTATATGTGTAATGAAACCGTGGATAACTCTAGAGCTAAAACAGCTTTGTCAAGGTTTGGCTGAGCTCTGCTGCTCGATTCTGTTGTCTGAGCGAATCCAGTGCTCTGCTATCCATTACTGCTGCCTTTCCTTTGCTGAGCTGGCTGAATCAGCTGACCTCTCTGTGATTGCTCACCTGCCTGCTATCAACCAACAGCCAACCTTCCCAGGGTATTTAAAGCAGCTTGGCTCACTACCTGATTGCCCTTGTGTCTGATTCTGGAGCAAGCGCATTATCCTGAGTTGCTGATTACCTATGTATGACCTGGCTTCCTCTGACGTACCTTCTGGTTCCTGACTGCTGGTCTTGTTCCTGACTTTGCTGATCTCCATATTCCTGATCCCGGCTTGGATGGTTTACACTTCTGCATCTCGATTTTGCTTTGTTTGCTTTTGTTATTACAATAAAAGTGTTTTTGCATTATTACATTTTGTGTCCTGTCTGATTCCTGGTCCCTAACAGGTTTAGACCTTGTAAATCAGAATGGGTGCTATTGTCCTACAAGTGAATAATCAATAACCAACAACAGAAAATAATGGGACTACAATAAAGCACTCAGCCCAAATGTCTATTAACAGACATTATATACATTTATTAAGACAATATTTCTAAGCAAAAATACATATGTAATGACCCACAAAAATGGCTGGGTAGTCCAATGTTTCCCTCTCCCCTAAAACCCATAACAGTATAGTCCCAGTTGTCCCTCACCCTAACAGAATGACCTATACACACATAGAGAAGGCAAAGACAGCCTGGGGAAAGGTTGTTACTGGTACCAGTAAAAATTGCAATTTATGCTTGCAAAAATACATACGATTTCTACTGTCCGATGGTAAATTCCACATGAACAACTTCTAAATAAGAGACATCCAAGTCAAAGAGTCATTTTTTGTGACTCGTTACATATATATTTTTTCTTAGAGATGTTATCATTTAATACATTTATATGATATCTATTAGCAGACATTTGGGCTAAATGCTTTACTGTAGTCCGTTTTTTTTTGTGAGTTATTAACCCCTTAACGACCGTCCACGCAGGCATACGGCGGTCACTAAAGGACCACTGAGCTTTTTTTTTTTTAAGATTTCGATTCCGGACTTCCCGAACAGTGTGCAGCCGCGGGGGGAGCCCGGAATTCCATGACGGTCATAGTACGTCATGGGTTGTTCAGTCAGATTTACCCATGATATACTATGACCGTCAAGGGTCATTAAGGGGTTAAGTACAAACAATGAGAATGCATAAAGCGTGGAGAACCTACCACGTAATACCAAGTAAATGCAATCACGTGTGGAACTGATGTATACAATTTTTTTTGAATGTATGTAAACTTGAATTTATAATGGAACAACTGCATGTACATTACAATTCAATATAGTCCCGCAGCTACTCAGATGATAATATGACAGTCATAAGAAAAGCTGGTATGAGTAGGCCCTTACTTTCAATATGCCAAATGTAGGCAGATATTGGTACCCAAAAAGCCATGTAGTCTCAGATGGGCTGTGTCAGACTATATTGCTTTCTAGGTGCCATATCTGCTGGTATATTGAAAGTAAGGGCACACTCATACCAGACTTCCTTATGACTGTCATTTGGTCATCTAAGTAGCTGGGGGACTATATTGGACTCTGATGTGCATGCAGTTGTTATGTTTCATGTTTACATCCATTCAATACTTGGGCATATATCCATTCCACAAATTGTGATTGCATTTACTCACTACTGCATACTCAGTATTTCAAGCTTTAGGTATTCTCTTTGTAATAAATCCTTGTGGTTTTTGCTGTCTATGATTAATACAATACCACCTTTAGTGTACTTTCCTCTGTTCTCTCCCCTGTATTTACGCTCTATTTACACCCCCCAACCACCCTTTTGTCTTTCTACACTCCAACCTGAACAAAAGTTCCTATTTTATCTCCAGCGTATGCTTGGGGTGGAGTCCCCCAGTCTATTTGATGCTCAGCTGTTGTCCTGGATAATGGTGCGTTTCAGTCCAATAGGAGCTGGAATGCCACAGGTTGTTATTGGAAGTAAAGGGTCTCTCCTACCTTCTTCAATCCATCTTTCTTTCTGTTGCATGGAAAAGTGTGTATACAAGTGAGTATATATGTGTATGAGTGTGTATTGGTGTAAGATTTTGTGTGTGGGTGTGTAAAATTGAAAAAGTGTATTTGGATCTGCGTGTATGTTTGTACACCATATTTGTATACACACAAAATGTTCTTTTATTCTTTTTGGAGATGTTGTACAACTGCATTTATCTGAATCCAGTTTGAACTGGGATGCGGTAGAGTTTTGTAGCCCCATTTCAGTTGTAAGCTCTATGGAATCATTTGTAGCACCAGTTCAGTTCTAAGCTCTGTTGTATATTTTTAATATATTTAACCTCATGGATATCAGGGAGGTGCAGAATGCACAAGAACAAAGAGCAAATCCAGAAAGGATTGCAGATGGAGTGGGGGGGGGGCAAACTGGAGGGAGGCCCCAATTTGGGATCCTGCTTAGGGCCCCATAGAGTCTTAATCCAGCTCTGCCAGGTAGAAGTGGGCAGTATTGGCAAACCCTCTCATGTCAATGAGGGAAAGCCTCCCACATTGATGTGAAAGGGTCTCTCGATCTCACCCACTCCTACCTGGTAGTCTGGGTAGGTTGAAAGCAGGGAAGACTTTTTGCTTCCCTGAGTCACCTCTGTTGATCTCCCAGGCGAGTCTGCTGGGAGATCAGTAGCTGATTATTGCACGGGAGAAGCTGTGCCAGGCTAGTATATATATATATATATATATATATATATATATATATATATATATATATATATATATTACACACACACACACACACACATACATACATAAAATGAATACGTTTCTCAACAGCCTTCCTTTATCAAGTCAAAAGCAAAAATAAATATCAAAATTAAACATCCAGGTTAGGTGAGAGAGACAAAATATGGGTTTAAAAAAATACAAAATAATAAGATACAGATCACTGCAGTTTCTATATGCAAAGAATGTGGAGAAGGGGGGATGACAGACAGAGAGATTATCCATTACACACAAACAAAAATGTTAAAAAAAAACAAAACAAATGTTATACACCTAAAAATAGCTAGGCTTCATGCCCTTTAAAAATCATATATTCATTGCCCGCATTTGTTAAAACATATTTCTTAGGTATATAAACTGCGGTATATAAGATGCAAAATATGTTTATTTTCATGTTCATATGGAGACTAAGCTGACCAGACCTCATTTTAACCAGGGCACATAGGAAATATGCATATTTAAGAGCTGTACTGAAATTAAAGCAACCCTGCAGTATGCATTTTTCATACGTGTTCCCATTTAATGGTGAGGTCTGGTCAGCCTAATGAAGACATCCACATGAGTCAATTTGAGCCCTGTTTGTGTTTACACATTTATAAAAGAGAAAAAGGCAATTTATCTCAAAACTGAGAAAAACAAACTTGAGATGCAATTTTCTGTCAAGCAAAGAAGGTGAGTTCTAATCCTATATAATAATTTGCTAAATCGTGAGTAACGCCGCTACATGCGCAGTACACACTGCTGCGAGTGCTTCAGTCATGCGCAGTAGAGGCTGCCCGCACCGCGGCTGAGTCATGCGCAGTAGAGGCTGCCCGCGCTGCGGCGCGGGCAGTCTCTACTGCGTGTGACTGCCCCGCGACCGGGTTGCAGTGGCACTGTGGCCCGTGTAACGGGCTGTTCTACTAGTCTTGTAATAAAGCAGTAAAAAAACACAAGAGGGTGTAATACAGCAAGTAGCAATGAGCCTTGAAAAAAATAAATCTTGCTCATATATTTCAATGGTCAGTTTAGGACAGTGATTCTCAGCCAGGGTGTTGTGGTATTTTGGTGTGCCACGGACATCAACTTAGATTGCCTCATGTTTTCTATGAAGACTAACAAAAATGGACTTTTTAAATAAAGATTTATAGAAATTGTTATGCACAATATGTTTAGTTTTGTTATTATGATTGTAAGACCTTATAATAACTATATTTATGTATTGTACCCTTCATTATGCCTTTGATAAAGTACATTAAATATGTTAGGGATGCCCCGAATGTTCTAGATTACATGTTAGTGGTGCCCCGAACAAAAAAAATTGAGAACCACTGGTTTAGGGGATAATCCGAGCTGACAATGGTGCCTGAGGAGATATCTCACCGCCTCCACTCGTTGTGTACCAGCTGGCCTTATATTGATGCTGCACCGCATACAAAAAAGAAAAAACACCGGATCTGAAAAAATCTTCAAATATATTTAATATAAAAAAATCAAAATACATAAAATGTAACTAAAACAACAGACAATAGGCAATGCGTTTTGTGTTTGCACCGATTTCTCACAGCCTAAAAAAGGTATGTGCAAAAAAAGTATATTTGAAGATTTTTTTTCGGATCCGGTGTTTTTTGTATGCAGTGCAGAATCGATATAAGACCAGCTGGTACACACTGAGTGTAGGCAGTGAGATCTCTCCACAGGCTCCATTGTCAGTTCGGATTATCCCCTAAACTGACCACTGAAATATGTGAGAAAGATTTATTTTATTTCAAGACTCATTGTTACTTGCTTTATTACATTATTGGGTTCCCCACTTGTGATTTTTTACTGTTTTATGTGGATGCCGTTCTGAGAGGACGAGAGGAGGGAAAGCAGCACCTGGAGTGTTAATCCTATAACTGAGCCAGGTTGAATATCCCAGAAAAGCGATTACTGCTGGCAGTCATATAAGTGATTGACAGCATTTCTGTTTGTGAGTACCCACGTGTGGGGTGTCAACATGTGGTGGAATTCCTTTCTTCTCTCCTTTTGTTCCGTAATCTTTCAAAAAGTATCTCTGCTCAATGTTTTATCAGCTTTTAACAAGTGTGACGACAAATGCAACCAAACTGTAGTCACTTAGCTACTGTCCACATTTATTTATTTATGAAAGGTCACCCCTAAATGTCCCATTAGGCAGATCAGGCAACTGCCTCGAACTCCAAATTTTGAAGGGAGACTCATCTGATCTGTTCCACCTATATTTTGAATTGTGGGTATGGCCAGTGCAATCTTAGTGTCCCTGCACCAATTTATATACCTCTTTACTGACTATTGTTTAGCCCCTCAGATGCTAGCGAGGTCTCCAACACATTGTTAAACAATGGAGATCTCCCTAGCAACCAAGTAGTAAAAGAATGTTTTGTGCTTGCATGTTATAGGCTAAGAGTATTTTGTGTGCCACGGGATTGAGGACAGAGTAATTTGAGAAATGTAGGGTGGCCATGGATGGAGCTAATGGTACATTGAGTGCCTTACCTAGGGGCATGCGGGGTATACATCTGGCACTGTGAAGGATATTAAAATTTAAAAAGTGCTGACTATAAGTACATATTTTTTTAAAACAAGGGTCTCAAACTACATTACTAGAGTGTCAAGACTTTACAGATGTCTGGGAGCTCCCTGTTCCAGCAAAGCATGTTAATTCAAAATAACTGAGCAAATGATTGACAACTAAGCAAATGCAAGGATATCTCTTACTCGGAATGCAGTTTAAAACCAATTATTATTTTTTGATAATATACTTTTAAAGAGCTACACTTGGGTGTTTTCTACATGTTAGTAGTCTGTCACTGATACAGTGAGGCTGATGTCCCAGGACAGGGGGAAGGAATAAAAGATGATACAAACACTCCATTGTAAGCAACTTTCCAATTCCTGACATTCTGTGGAACCTATGCACTAAGATCTCCTCAAACTGAAAAAGAGGCTCCACAATATAACACAGGGATTGGAGAGATTCTCACACCTTTATCTCATCTTTTTGCCTAACTCCAAATGCACCACAGGGGATGAATACAAATTAATAACATACATGCAAAGATCAACCATGCACCACCACAAACTGTCAAAGCAATTGTCAAAAACATCAAAGCTTTATTTATATGAGCAAAATTACCTCAAAAAGTTTTCTTGCCATATAACTTACAAATAGAGAGACATAAGGTGATCAGCTGCAGACAATTAGATGTGGCAGAATGCCATCCTGGATAGATGAACGGGTTTCGCGTCTGAGACTCTTACTCCTGATCTTGAACATTGACATATACAACCAATCAGAATTAACTGTGATGTTACTGCAGAAAAAAGGAGTTAAGAAACTCACGCCCGTCTGCCCATACATATTTAAAGTTAACTCCATGCCTCCGGAGAGAGCAAACACAGCTACATCCCCATAGTGGGTAATATATTGATTTTATATTGTTTGGTGTTAATTAACCCCCAAATGTTAATATTGTAATTGTATTTTTTTATATTTTTTTGTTTTTCATCTTTGTCTTATTTTCATATAAAAAAAACCATGGTGTCTGACCCCAAAAAGGTGCTGATGTATTGGCAAATATAGGCCATCAGCACTCCATCAGATCTATGGAGTATCAGTATCTTTTTAAATAATTATTAAAGGTTTTCTATACATTTTTTTTAATCAAAGTTTTTTTTACCCTTATAACCCCCATATACATATGTGTTAGGGTTATATACTCTATGACTTTTTTCCACATGAGTTGTGATTAACAAGTTACCAGTGTGGTCTACATATTGTATACTTAATATGTGGTGAACCACTGGAAACAACATTCTAAAAACCTCTCAAAATATCCATCATCGTGAGCCAGTGGAGAAGTCACTAACCTGGAAATGACGCTCCAGGCAAGCCAGTTTAACTGAGAGGCAGGTGAAACCTCTCTGTCATGTGAGTAAAACCCATTGGGGGGACAGGGATTTATAAGTTTATTACTCATTAAACAAACAATACTGCACTTAGAAGAATTGTGGTTGTGCTTTTTGTCCTTGTATCTTCTAGACAACTACAGACCTGACTGGGAGATACACCATCAACAGGTCAGATGTTCCACAACACCCCAGCAGAAAAACTCCTAAAAGTTTCCGATGCTCTAGGGTACACATAATAGAAGTGTTGTTGATGTGTCAGAGCGTGTGCCAAGATTTTCTGCTCCTGCTGCAGGAGTGTATGATTCTGAGTTTGTTTTTGGAGATGGCAAGACTCATAGATTGTCAGCACGTACTGCCACCACCCCACCACCTCCACAAGATATGTTGTTAAAGCAATAATGTTAGACAGTTCTTCCACTGTGAACAGACATCCCACACTTGATAAGTCCCTAGAAAGTAGTCAAAACCTGCACAGAAATAATGCAAAAGTACACCTGTGGAATAGTTCACTTGCCAAAATGTTGGATGTAGACATTCTGCCCTTTTGTTGAAAACAGAGGCTTTAAAGAACTGTTATATTTTGCACCCTGCTGGAATTCCCAAGCCGTAAGTTATTTTTCAAGGATGGTTGTATCAATTTTACTTAAGCAGGACGTTAATATTATGGGCAAAAGACAAAGGCACTCAGCTTGCTAACAATATTTTTAAGGCATATGTTGCTATAGGACTCACAAGTTTTACTTTCAGCTATTTATTTCTCCACTTCAGCCCTCAGAAGTGCGAGAAATCTTGCAGTCATAGAAAACATAGATGAAAAATGGCAAAGTTCTCGTGACATTTATTGGCAATGGCGAAAAGGTGAAAAGTTTATGCATTTTGTATGGGTGCAAGTTTTCCAGAAAAAAATGAGAAATTGTTGTTTTTCCACTAAAATTTACGCAGGAAATGTTTATGAATTTTCCCCCATCCATAGTGTACTTAACTGACCCCACTAGTAATCAGTCAGGGTGAATGTATGAATAAAGCTCTGTCCTGAAATATAGAAGTAATACCCCCTAATAATAAACCCTGCTTACCTTACTATGGATATAAAATCCTTATGTGCCTTTGTTCAAGCGATAACACCTTCAATCATCTATGTCATGTCCATGGAGGCAGACAAGACAGTTTTTAGCAGAACCACAGGTCACAAACCTTGCCCACTGCACGTGGTATTTTTAACCCTTTAAGGACCAGAAGGGCCTACGAAGCATTGCTTCACAAGAGCGGTGCACACTCTTGTCCTTAAAGGATTAATTAGGCTATTCTACTCTGTCTGCTTCACTTTGACAAAAACTACCAGCAGCTGCCATATCTACCTGCAAGGATATTACATCCATGAGTGTTTGAATATGGTATCTATTGAAAACAAAACAAAAACAAGGCAAATACACAATGGGTATTAGGATTTCATGACCAAAGTAAAATAAATGGGGGGTAATTCTTAGGAGGTGCTACTTCCCCTTTAAGCACCTGCCTGAAGCCCATGTGCAAACATTAGTGCAAACATTTTTACACAAAATCAGTGGTTTTGGGTCAGCTGTGGGTTGGACAGTGCTGCATTATATGGGAGTTTGTGGCATGCCATTCCTCTACATCCTGTCCCTTGCCAAGTACTAACAGGAAGCAGAGGAAATAAGCACAAAATTCTTGCCTTTTCTTATACCTGCTAACTAGGGTAGCATTAAAGAGACAGAAATGTGTGCATATGATGTTAAGTTTGACTATTCACTATACATTTTTATAATTTACTTTACCTTTCTAAGTGTCCATAATGTTGTATTGTTTGTGTAATTTTATTGTAAATTGTCCCCTTCCTGCCCCTTTTCCCTACTTCATGCTGACTTCCCTCAGATCTGAATGCCGATAACTTGACAGGACAGATCGGCATGAGGGACAAAATTTTGTCTATCAGTATAAGGAAAACTCTGCCCCTCCTTGACGAAGGAGGGAAGGTTTTCCTTATGCTGATGTAAGATTATGCTGATTGCAATTCATACGGACTGGCTTTCTGCTCTAACGGCAGTCAGCGTGACGTAAGGAAAAGGAGCGGGAGGGGATACTTTAAAATAAAATAACACAATGAATATAATGTTATGGACACTTCGAAAGTTACAGTATGTTATAAAAAAATATATAGTGAATAATCAAACTTAACATCATATACACACTTTACTATCCCTTTAAGAGTTTGTTCACATTACAGTCTTGCATTGGTGGAGTTGTGTGCGGCAGTATGCACTAAAACAGGGTAGACAACCCTGGTCCACAAGAACTACAAACAATGCATGTTTTCAGGATATCCCATCTGGAGCACAGGTGGACTAATTGGTGACTCAGTCACTTTACTTGGTCTGCCTGTGCTCATTCATGAATCTTCTGAAAACATGCACTGTTGGTAGCTCTTGAGGACAAGGATTGGCTACCTGTATTAACCCCTTAAGGACCCATGACGGTCCTGCACCGTCATGGGTTGTTATACCCTTAACGACCCATGACGGTCCAGGACCGTCATGGCTTAAATGATAGCAGCGTGCCTCCGTGCACGCTGCTATCATTAAATCCAGGCTGAGACTGAGCGATCCGAGACCGGGGCATTCAGTCTCAGCCCTTCTTCCTTCCTCCGATTCATGCGATCGCTGTATCAGCGATCACATGTACCAGCATAGTGACAGACAGAGGCAGCATGCAAAGCATGCTGTCTGTGCCTGTCTCGTCTGCCTTTGTCTCCATTGCTCTCAAAGTAAGGGAGACAGAAATAGACGGGAGACACCTAGTGGTTTAAAAAAATACAGCAGTTGGGGGTATTAACCCCTTCACTGCTGGTGCAGGAGGCTGGCTAAATGCAGGTCAATTTTTGACCTGCAATTTTACACTTTAAAAAAAAAAAAAAAAAAACACAACACACTTTTTTTTTTTTTTTACAAAAACATTTTTATTTTAAAAAAATATATATAATTAAACAATATTACAAGTGTGATTGTTGTGGAGCCATGTAATACACTTATATACACCACCAAATGCCAGGGACAAAAAAGTGTCAAAATAGGGTGGGAAAAAGGGACATGGGGATTTTCACCCAGGGGGGACAGTGGCCACTTTAAACTGCGCATTTTGTAGGTATGACTGACCGGTCATACCTTTCATGCAGTCTCAATAAAAATTTAACCCTTTGTGGCCAATTGATCCTAAGAGAAAAATCAAAAATGGTGTTTTTTTTTACCTTTTTTTTTAATTTTAATAAAGTGAATGGTGGGTTATCCATATAAATAGGGTATCAAATGAAAGCGCTATTTATGCTTAAAAAAACAGTATATCATTTATGGGGGTGGAATAAAAGCCTAAGAGGGAAAACACTGTTGAACAAAGACATAGTCAAAAAGGTCAGAATTGCTCCGGTCCTTAAGGGAAAACGACCTCAGATTTTCCCGGACCTTAAGGGGTTAAATGCATCTGTGAAAATGGTCAGGTGCAGAAGCTCCTTTAGCGAACCTATATACACAAATGCTGCTCTGGCAGCTTGGTACATTCCCCTTTCTTACAGGAAAAAATATATAATTGTAATAGTGACATCTGCATTTTTCCCTGCCTGTAGTTTTAGTAGAGCGACTACATTTTTTTTGTTGAAACTACTCCATGCCTCAGTTTGCAAACAAAAATAATACTTCACGAGACATGGCAACTAAATTACATTCCAGTGTTCTTGCTTTGTCATGGATTACTGAATATTTTCGAGTTCATTCTTCTTTATTTTTTACACCTTTAAACTGACCTAATGTTCAAATTAACGCTATGGTTTGCAATCTAAAAACATAGCTTTACTTAAAGTGTAGTTACCATATATTTTAGTATGTCTGCTTCTAGCCCCAACATGGTTCCTATCAGCATTTTTTTTTTTTTTTTTTTGGGGGGGGGGGGCAGAAATACAGGTTGTATAACAACCTCCACAGACCCTCTGTGTCAGGTTTTCCAGTCCAATACAGCGTATACAGAGACTTTATCATGCAGGGCTGAGACTGAAATATGAAGTTAAGATTAAAGATTTAAGGATTAATGTCAAGTCATCACACAATTCAGTCCTTTAAGGGCCAATTATGGTCCTGGCACATCATGGGTTAAGACACACATTGTGTCTCAGGGCGAGATGTGAACACCGCAGGAAAGCTGTTGCTAACTACTCTGAGGCTAGAGCAGTTAGTTTCAGCCAATCCCATTCCCTACTGCACATTTGAAGGCTGACACAGTGAATCATATGTGCTGTGAAACCCTATGACAAAGGCAATGGCCAAGATTCACTAAAGGTCGATGCAGTGGCGATATGATTTTGTCAGTGTGCTCAAAACACTTCGACATTTCGAGGTACACACACACATCGTAATATTCACTAAAATTTTCGGATGAAAGGGGTGGTGGTGGAGATGGTCCCAATTAGCATACAGGATTGTGGAAGTGCTGTTGATGTGGAAGGGATGCCCTCTCTTCTCACATCACCAACACTACAACAATTCAGATGTTTAACAGCATTCTCTCTTCTTTCCTATTTGGCCAGTAGGGGAAAGGAGAGGACAGTATCAGCACCATGGATAGCATCACTCCCTTATACCTTTAAAAGGATAATAATGTTTCACAAAAACAACAGCTGCAATTAATCTTCATAGTATTTGGGCCATAGAACGTGTTATTTCAATACTGTCAGAGTTGTAGTTCAGGAGTAATTGAATGATAATGTATCTCCCTCCCGTTCCTTTTACCTAGTATAAGCCACCTCCCCTCAGATGTGGAATCTGGTCCACAGACCAGCTAGCTCACAGCAAGGGACAATCTTCTTACTGTGAGAACAATGAAAACCCTGCCCCCATTGACAGCTTTTTCAGGTTTTTCCCTTATGTTAATTGAAGATTGTCCCTCTCTGCAATCCACTTGGACACAGCCCTGCTGCTCTGAGGTGAGCAGAGTTACATCAGTAAAAAGGGCAGGAGGAGGATACTTTATCATTCAATTACTCTTGAACTACAACTCTGACAGTATTGAAATAACACTCTCCATGGCCCAAATACTATGAAGATTAATTGGAGCTGCGTTTATTATGAAACATTACTATCCCTTTAAGTGCCATAACGATGTGCATTGATCACCCCTGTTTTGCTCAAAGGGTTAAAAGAAAAAAAAAAGAGTACACCAAGCACTACACAGTTATCCCCTTAGCTATGTATTACTTATTATTCATGTTGTGCACTCACAGGGGAACAAGACTGGGGGTCACCAGTGTGCCTGGTTTAAAGTGCTAGTAATGTCCACATTTTTTTTTTATAGATTTGTACAGGCTTAAAAAATATTATCATTGCCACAACCCCCATCTCTTGAACTGCTATGGTTTGAGAGATATTGGCAATGAAAGTTCCCCCTTCCCTTGATGTCAGCTGAAAAGCTGACAGAAGGGGATCCATATCGGCCGGCACAATGAGGTTCTGCAGCAGAGCCGAAATCCCGTTATTAGAAAATAATTACTTCTCGATATGTGCATCATATGGGCAATACCATTATCCTTTTTGCTAGTATTAAATAAATGATCATCAGATCTAATGTTGCAGAACGGTCGAGTCAAAGCCTAGACCTCAAACCAATTGAGAATCTGTGGAAAGGCTTGAAAATTGCTGTTCACCAATGGTCTCCATCGAACCTGACAGAGCTTGATTGGAGGATCCAGATGTGCAATGCTGGTTGAGATACCCAAAAATACTCACAGCTGTAATTGCTGCCAAGGGTGCTTCTGTACAGTACTAAATCAGGTGGATGAATATGTATGCAACTATCAAATGTATGTGATGTTTTTTCATTTAATTATCTTTTGTGTCACAATAAAAATATTTTGCAGCTTCAAAGTGTAAATCATGCTGTGTAAATCAAATGGTAAAAAGTCAAATACCAATTAAAATCCATTTTAATCACAGACTGTAAAACAACAAAATGTGGAAAGGTCAAAAGGGGGCGTATCCTCATTAGAAGCACTGTATGCCTTGCTCAGCTTCCAAAAGTGGAAAAAGGAAAACAAAAAAGGAGCAATAAGGAACAGGGACACTAGAAGATAAAGGCAACCTCGCCTAAAAAGTGAAAAACAAACATAACATCTCATCAAGGGATTTAATATAGTGCAAATCAAGATCCCAATTGCTCTTAGCTGCAGAAGGACTTTATTTAATGCCAAAGAGGCTATTAAAAAAACATCTGAAAATTGTCGCTTCAGGTAAACCAGAATCTTCTATGAAAGAGGTGAAGGCTGGCTCGGATTTACAAATCGGGTACACAAAGGCAAGTCACCCTTTTTGCTCCAACCCCCACCCCTATAATTAACGGTGTCCATTTGAAGTATTGCATGTAAAGTTTTGCATCATAAAACGCTGCATGTGTTTTGCAGCGTCATTTGAAGAGTTGCATTTAACATTTTGCGTCATAAAGTGATGCAAATTCTACATTTTGCGTCGCTTCAAATGGAGCATTCAACATTTCGTGCGTTAACGTGTCGCAATATGGGTGCAATAATGATGCAATATGGGTGCAATACTGACGCAATATGGGTGCAATATGGATGCAATAAGGACACATTAAGGAAGAAATATGGGTGCAATATTGAAGCAATATGGGTGCAATAAGGACACATTAAGGAAGCAATATGGGTGCAATATTGACCCAGTATGGGTGCAATATGGGTGCAATAAGGATACATCAAGGAAGAAATATGGGTGCAATATTGAAGCAATATGGGTGCAAAATGGGTTCAATAAGGACACATTAAGGAGGCAATATGGGTGCAATATTGATGCAATGTGGGTGCAATAATTTGGGTGCAAAATTGACGCAATATGTGTGCAATATGGGTTCAATAAGGACACATTTAGGAAGTAATATGGGTGCAATATTGACACAATATGGGTTCAATAAGGATACATTAAGGAAGCAATATGGGTGCAATATGGGTGCAATATTGACTCAATATGGGTGCAATATTGACGCAATGTGGGTGCAATATGGGTTCAATAAGGACACATTAAGGAAGAAATATGGGTGCAATATGGGTGCAATATTGTGTTGGTTTTGGGTTGTGTTTTGGGTTTAGTTTTTGGTTGGTTTTGAGTTGGTTTCGGGGTGGTTTTTAGGGTGGTTTTGGTGGGTTTTGTTGTGGTTTTTGGTTGGGTTTTGTGTTTGTTTTCGTGGGTTTTTGTGTTAGGTTTTTGGGTTAGGTTTTTGGTTGGTTTTGGTTGGGTTTTGTGTTAGTTTTGGGATAGGTTTTTGGCTGGTTTTGGGGTGGATTTTGGGGTGTTTTTTGGTTGAGATTTGGGGTGTTTTGGTGGGTTTTGGGATGGTTTTTGTTTGGTTTTGGTTGGGTTTTGGTGGGTATTGGTTTTGGGGTGGTTTTTGGTTGGGTTTTGTGTTGGTTTTGGTGGTTTTTGGTTGGGTTTTGGGTTGCACCCATATTGCGTCAATATTGCACCCATATTGCTTCCTTAATGTGTCCTTATTGAACTCATATTGCACCCATACTGCGTCAATATTACACCCATACTGCTTCCTTAATGTGTCCTTATTGAACCCATATTGCTTCCTTAATGTGTCCTTATTGCACCCATATTGCACCTATATTGCGTCAATACTGCACCCATATTGCGTCATTATTGCACCCATACTGCGTCATTATCGCACCCATATTGCGACATGTTAATGCACAAAATGGTGAATGCGCCATTCGAAGCGAAGCAAAATGTAGAATTTGCGACACTTTATGACTCAAAACTTTAAATGCGACACTTCAAATGACGTGGCAAAACACATGCAACATTTTATGACACTAAACTTTACATGCAACACTTCAATAGTAAACCATAATTAACCACACTCATTTATGTGACTATCCCCACTAATCGATCAACACGTTATACCCTATGATGCTATAGAAGACTATATATATATATATAGACCCTCTTTAGTGCAATTAACAGGAAAGTGTTAAAAGCCACTGTGTTTATACCCCTCTGTCACATTAAAGATAAAGGTCAGTGCAAGGTTCCCTGGCTATAACAAATACACAGATCATTGACACTGTGTACAATACTACTAGCCCCAAACACAAATAAATAGAATCTGAAGTTCTAATAGTACTAAGTATCCATACACTGAACTCACAGTATGTTTTGCAAACCCTTTGGATACCAGTGACACATTAAAAATATTTCTAACTGCTAACTTGTAACTGGGACAAATGAGTGTGATATGCATGTGAAGGATAACTAGTGATTTTAGGAGGATGGAGGAAAAACTGTTTGCAATGGCAGCTAGTTTCAAACAGAAAAACTTAAAAATATGGATGGAAAATATTTGTTATAAGTTAATGGTACCCTAAAATAAAAAGCTAAAGGATTACGTTTGTCACACAATACAAATCTACATATAATGTTGTGAGATGCCTTATCTTAAAGTGACAGTAATGTCGCATAAAAATTCTTCTAGTTTTGTAGATGTTAAAAAAATAAACAATATGCCACAAATCCTGACTCTCAAATCGCTAGGTTTGAGAGATATTCGTGTTGAAAGTTCCCCCCACTCTCCCCGGCTGACTCGAGGAGGCTCTTCAGCAGAGCCGAAATAGCTTTATTTAAAAAGAACTACTTCACTGGCACGGTCTACAAAGTGTGCTAGCAAACCAGGCACACTTTGTAGACCTTTCCAATGAAGTAATTCTTTTTAACCTCTTAACGATGGGCCGCGCATGCACCTTGCGGTCCGTTAAGGACCACGGAGCATTTTTTTTTTTTGCGGCTGAGTTCCGGACTCCCCGAACGGCGTGGAGCCGTGAGGGGAGCCCGGAATTCCATAACGGTCCAGTTCCGTCATGGGTCGTTAAGTGTATAACAACCCATGACGGAACAGGACCGTCATGGGTCCTTAAGGTGTTAAATAAAGCGATTTTGGCTCTGCTGCAGAGCCGCCAGCTGGTCCCCTTACCGAGGAAAATGAAGGATACATATCCCTGTCCATCATGCCCTTACTGCAGTTCAGTAATCAAAGGCATCATTATCACCCACCCTCTTTCAGGTAAACGGATACAAATGAAATCATTCTATGTCTGTGATACTGATTTTGTGGTGTATGTATTGTGGAGCCCCTGTGCTACGATTAGTGTTGGAAAAATAATAACACCAGTTACGAAGAGCATGGATGAACATAAACTATATAATATACTTTAAACCAAGAAAATAATGTGATTAGTAATTATTATGTAGCTAGACATTTTAAAATGCATAGGCACAATGTCAGCCACTTAAAATATCAGGTGACTGATCATGTGCCAAAGCTTATATGAGTGGGGACAGAAACAGCATTCTTTTACAGAAGGAGTATGGGGTGAATCCATTATTTTAATTGTGTTTCCCCATTGGGACGTAAAGAAATAAGGGGGATTATGCACTAAGGCTTGATAAAGAGGAGATGACATCTTCACTGATATCATTTCTCCAGTTCCTATGCACTAAGATTGCTTCAAAATTTAAGTGCATAGGCTCCAAAGAATAACATAGGAACTGGAGAAGAGATGTCACTGTAAAAGTCACCTCTTTATCACACCTTATTGCATCTCCCCCAATGAGTCTGACTCACTTTTGTGATCCATCTTTACCCATCTTGATGGCCAGGCTGTTGAGTGATATGGAAATACTGAGTTTTGTAAGATAAGATTTATAGAGAATAATTCTATACATTCATCTTAAAGGGCAGATTACAAATTAGGCAGAGTAGGCAACTGCCTGTAGTGGTAAATTTTGAGGGGTACTTCAGCTGTGCTGAACACGCCCACTGTGCTGAGATGATGGTGTCGACAAAGTAATAGCACTCCCCTGTACCAGACATCCACAACTGCATTTTTATGGTTATAGTTATGTTGCAGGTTGTACACTTTATCAGGCAGATTATTTAACCATCTGAATTCCAGAGAGGTTAATGTGTTGGGCATTCTTCTGGGACTCAAAGGACTGAAGGATTAGTAAAATATTATTATGAAAAAATCATATATTGTAGGAATTTTCCTGCTGATTTTCCTATTCTCACTCTTAGCGGTTACTTTATTAAAATATTATTCCAGTTCAAAGTGTCACAAAGAGACATTTTATGGAGAACTTTAGCCTCTCCACTCCCATATAATGTAACATAATGCAATATAATATATCTCTGAAAACCATATGAACCGTTTGGACATCAATTGACAGCAGCAAAATAATCAGTTTAAACAGACGTAAACTTGGAATAACACAGATTTCATTAAGGCGTGATAAAGAGGTAAGCAGAGATGACTTCTGCAATTCCTATATTATTCTATAGAGCCTATGCACTAAGATCTCCAGAGTTGGAGAAATCTTAGAGCCTTGGCTCCATAGTGTAACATATGACTTGGAGAAGTGATATCACTAGATAATCATCCCTGCTGTTTCATCTCTTTATCATGCCTTAGTGCATCTTGCCCCTCCCCCATGTTATTTTATACACTAAGTTTTTTCATTTGGGAGAGATCTTAGTGCACAGGCTCCACAGAATAACTTAGGAACTGGATAAGTGGGGGGTTTCTATGTTATTCTATGTATACGATGCACTAAGGTTTCTCTAGAATTGGAGATCTTAGTGCATAGGCTCTATAGAATAACACTGGAACTGGAGAACTGATGTCACTGGAGTAGTTATCTCTGCTTTATCAACTCTTTCTCCCTCCTTAGTGCATCTCCCAGTGAAATCACTGGAGAAGTTATCTCATCTTTATCACTTCTTTATCACATCATAACAGCCACTTATTCTAAGGGTACAATTCCCCTTTAAGATCGTTTTTTGCTTCTATTTTATAGGTTAGGCAGTGTTTTTAAAAAAAGGTGCCCTTGAAAAAAGACATGATATGTTAGGCGTGCCCTGAAAATTCCAGAATGTGTGTTAGTGGTGCCTTGACCAAGAGACACACTTGGCCCATGGTATATTTTCTATATAAGGAAGCTATGGATGGGGGTGTGGCGAGGGGTTAGGGTGGCTCTAGGTTGTTGGGGTCCCTAACAGAAAAATTCACATGAGGCCCCCATTTAGTCCTGTGTCGGTATATCTAATAAGATATTCCCATCTGATTTTTTTTTTACATGTGGTGGTGGTACTATATAAGTGCTGTGGGGCCCACTGACCAAGTGGGGGCCCTAAGTGGCCATTTATTCTACTTATATTGTATTATTGTAGCACCACCAGTGGGAGGGATCATGGGAACAGGCTACTAGAGGCACCTGGAATATAAATCTAGCCCAGTGCACATTTTATTACACAATGTGAAAAATTAAAGTATGAATTTAAAGTTTATGACTTTTAATAGTAGTAAGTATACTTAATTTCTATTTCTTACCAGTTGTAGAGGAGCTTTAATGAACCTTATCAATACACTGATGGGGATTCTTAGAAATGAGATCATGAACTCAGGAAATCCCTGTAGAAAGTGGGAAAAAACATTTAAATAGAGAACTACTAACACAAAAAGGAAATAATTAGCAAATACTAAATAGTAACAGGAGTAGCAAAGACTACTGGTAACAGGATTAAAGGAACATTACTACATAAAAATGAAATATATACATTAAATATCATATACTCATACCTAGGAACTCTCAGGGTTTTGGCCAAAATCTCACAGTCTCAGGGTGAAGGACCAAATTCTCTAGGTGAGGGAGTCCAGTGTTAATTACTATCTCAACTGCACTAAATAATTGCTAATTTAGTCAATACAATGTTGCTATTTCTACCAGAAAGACAGAGGGATATATCCATACCTGGGAACTCTCAGGGTTTGACCCTGAGACTCAGGGTTTTGACCCCAATCTCAGGGTCTCAGGGTGAAGAGCCAAATTCTCAGGGTGAGACAGTCCAGTTCTACCTATTATCAAATCTGCTCCAATGAACTGCTTCATAGGACCCTAAATTGGTATCACTTATACAAGGAAGGCAGAGGCATGAGTGCTGTTTGTCTTGTGTGTGTCCAAGCAGGGATATATCTAATTTGTTCCATGACAGCGGTTCCTTGAGGACCAGGTGGAGCCCCTCTCCATTAGAGCGAGTAGGAGCATTTCATCAAGAACCTATGTTGAGGGGAACTTTGAGGGTTAATATCTATAAACTCTCAGGGTCAGCTAATTTTGAAAGTTCCCAGGTATGGATATATCCTGCTTCTCTTTATCTTCAGGCAGTAAAAACTGTAAGTTACAGTATGTTAAAGTGGAACTTTCACATTTTATAAAGTCTCCCTACATCAATAAAGCATATGGCTACTAGCTTCAGAATAGTTCTATTACATCTCAGAAGTACCCAATTTTAAAGTAATCCTTAATCTTCAGGGACCAGAAGCCTGGCATCAGCACAGACATCTTATCTGTGTGCCTGCGCCGTCATTCCAGTCACCTCTAGGAGGCACTGCATGTTACCTTAAAGGAGCAGTAAACTTTTTTTATGAAACATATTTATTGTAGGGATTTTCCTACTTAGTAAAGTAAGGGTACTCCCACTGCCGAGAGATTTATATTTCCAGAGTTATTACAGTTTAAACCCATTTTTTTTACATTAGCAGTGCCCTCTAGTGGTCAAATTCTAATCAGATTTTCTGTTAGAGTCTAATGGAGAGGAAAGTCAGAGACATACAGTTCTCCATAGAATGTGATAGAAACTTCCTGTCACTTCCTGTCAGTTAGAACTTCAGGAAGTAAACCACAGAAAATTAACTTCCTGATTATTTGAACTGCTATAAATTTTGAATAAAACATCTGACAGTAGTGGGTGCGACATTGTTTTATTCAGCAGGAAAAGCTCTATAAAATACATGTTTTCATAAAAATAAGTTTAAGGTAAACCGGAAAGGGGCTGATGGCACAGGCGCGCAGCTGGCATTAACCTGGCAGTCAGTCTCCGAAGATTAAGGATTACTTTAGAAACTGGTACTTTTGAGAACTATTATGAAGCTAGTCGCCATATGCTTAATTATTGTAGGGCAACTTTATACAATATGAAAGTACCGCTTTCAGGGTCAATAAGGTCCAGTAATATCACCTCCCAGTTAGAGCAAGCATTGCCTGATATCTACATTATGGGGAGCTTCAAGGGTTAATACTGCGAATATCTCAGGGTTGGCTCATTCTGAAAGTTTCCAGGTATGCATATGCTCCAAGCCAGCATGTGAGTAAATTATATACTCAATATTAAATCCCATTAGTCTCAACCTAACTTGTTTACTTAACGCATGTGTGCTTTCATATACAGACACCATCTGGCTAATTTTAGGCTGAATCCCACTCCAGATAAAAACATTAGCTATGACTTTAGCTTCAAATTCTCCCGTAGACTTCAGTATGAATCTGTGAGATAAAACCAATGATAACATTTATCATCTGCTCTTGTTTGCTCTTTTTTTAAATGGAAATTAAGCACTAATTTAATTAAAATGACATACCGTAAAATCTCAGGTATAATACGCACCTGTGTATAATACGCAGGTGCATATTATACCAAAGATTTTGGGGGAAAACAAGAGTGTCTATGTATAATACGCACCCTTGTTTTCCCCCATTGCTAAAAAATTATAAAGGCTGGCCGATCCCTTCCCTCCCTCCCCCGGGTCAAACCCGCTCTCGAAACAAGCTTTACTAGCTTGAAGTTAAACTTGAAGTCCGCATCTTCTCCTGTGGATAAGGCAAAATAAAGAGCCATACACAGCTTCCTTGCGGGCGGCACGCTTCCCTTTGCCGCCCGCTTCCATCAATGGGCTTGCAGGACCTTCCGCCAACAGCCAATGGTAATGCCCTGACAATATATACTATAAGGCGCTCCATATGTTCTTGTTTTTAATGACTGAATATAAGGGCATACTATCTGCCCCAGGGTCCAATAGGTTCCAGATATGTACCTGAAAATACTCTTTGTCAGGGACCCCAAAAATATTTACACGGGGGCCCTCCAATGACTAGTTATATCATTGTTATCGAGGGAGTTAAAAACTGATCCTATATAATAATTTGCTACGATGTTTGTCAGAAGCTGTCATGCACAGTAGAGACTTTGCACGTTCGGGCAGTCTCTACTGCGCATGATTGCATCGCATGACTGAGGCCACGCAAGACTGCATCGCGTGGAGCAGTGAGTTAGCAGCCACTTAACCCATTGAGGGTTAACATTACCTGGACCTTGGCCTGTGTACACAGGCTTTTACACTAGTAAAACCATAAACGGGTAATTTCAATGAAACATACAATATTTGCTTGTTTACCTCAGTCACACAACATTTTACCCTTATCGCTTTTTTGGGAGAATGTATAAACAAACATCAGTCAAACAGCCATGTAAAGCTTCCTGCATATGAATAGGAACATTTATTTATAACATATTTGCGGGCTTATGCTCCTGACTAGAAATACATCTATATTTAAAATTGTATGAACCATATTTGCTTTTAAGTGATAATGTCCCTTAAATGTGTTGAGATTAATAACCACTGCCACCAGACAGAGAGTCGCCACCAGACATATATAAGACTAGATTTTAGGCCTCAGGTAGCAGGCTGATTTTTTTTAGACGCTAGCTTGAAGTATAGAGTATTTTAGTATATGCAACCACATTACATTTTTAGGTTTTAGTGTTCCCAATGGATAGTAACACTTATTATGTAAAAAAATATATAATGTAGGGTTTTTCCTCCTGAGTAGATCAAGGGTACTCCCACTGCTGAGAGGTGTTTCATTACAAAGTTATTGCAGCTGAAACTTGAAATTTTAGGTGCAATATCTCAACGGCCTGAAATATTACAGTGGCACTGTTGCTACAACTTCCAATGGAGGTTTATGGTAAACTGACCAGAGGTGTCCATAGGATGGTGTAGCAACAGAGCCACTGTAAAATGTCAGGCCATTGAGAAAGTGCACCAAAATAATTCTAGTTTCAGCTGTAATAACTTTTGACTAACACACCTTTCAACTGTGGGCGTAACTGTTTTACTCAGAAGGATAAACCCTACAGTATATATTTTGTTACATATCAAGTGTTACTATACCTTTAAAATCATAAAAATGATTTTAATAAAGCTAGATGGGACATGTTTCCATATGTGGGCCAGTGTAAATGTGTTTTCCTCTGAGGCATATATATGGCCAGTGATTACAGCATTCGGAATAGTGATTGATATCATCACAATCAATTTCATACCAAGATGTGCAGATTAAGTCATCAAGGCCTTAGCTTCTATGCATTTTGATAAATTTGCCAAATAAGGAAATCATGCTATGATAATGAAACAAATATACTCTGCTCATACTTTGGATTTTAAAGGGATAGTAATACTTCCTTTTATCTTTATTTTATTTTGTAGGCATTAAAAAAAACATGAAAAACGATATAATATTCACAAGCAAAATTTCCCCTCCAGCCCATTTTACCTAGTATAAGCCATCTCTTCTCAGATGTGGAATCTGGTTGTAAGACCAGACAGATAACAGCAGGGGACAATCTTCTTCCTATGAGAACAATGAAAGCCCTGCCCCCCTTGACAAGTTTTTCAGGTTTTTCCCTTATCTTAATTGAAGATTGTCCCTCTCTGCAGTCTACCTGGGCACCTCCCTTCTGCTCTGGCTGAACAGTGTTACATCAGTAAAAGGGGCAGGAGGGGGATACTTTGTCATTGAATTACTGTTGAACTACATCTCTGACAGAATTGAAATAACACTCTCCAAAGTCCAAATACTATGATGATTAATTAGAGCTGCTTTTATTATGAAACATTACTATCCCTTTAATATATAAAACAGCATATCCTATATTATGTACTTCTATTTACACTGTATGGAAGATTATTTTGTTGTCTCACCATGCTTATATTTCTCTCTAATACACAATATTGTCCAAATGAAAAAGCACATTCCAACTATTATGCTGTTCTAGTAGAGTGTCAAGTAAGTTTGTATGAGTTTTATTTGAAAGCGTGAAAGCCATTCATTCACTTGGGATTGCTGCCATTAGCTACCAAACATAAGACTGGGAGGACAGTTCAAAACCATTTTAAAAGACAGAGTCTATTCACAAGGGTGGCTTTAGTGTAGGGACAATAGCACTGTGTTAGAACAGCTTACCCCCAAAGGTGAGGGGGTTTACACTATACTCATGGATGTGCTCATGCCTTGTAAACATCAGTTATAACGTACTGATCTGCAATGTGATCTATGGACTACCACACAGATCATTCACACAATGAGTTCTGGTGGAAGCCATGCTATTTGCATCCTTCTGTACTAGCTGACCCAAGTGGGTATCAGCCAAAAGTGTATGGACCAGCCTTGTAACTCACCACATTCATGCAAGTGAATCACTGGGGAAGAGAAGGACAACAGAAGTAAGTTAGAAAACCCTAAAATGGAGAATATCCAAGTCCTCCATGTATTTAGGGATCTAAAGAAATGGGTGCAATTCTGGAGCACCATAGGGGGGAAAGACGTGCTCACTGCGCCTAACATCTTGCTTTAATGTTATTTGCCTGTGTTAAGACATTGAACTTTGAACAATTAATTTCTTCCCCTACTTGCATAAATCAAAAAGCATCCAGCCATATTCTTTTAGACTTGATCCAATCATACTGCCCAAGTACAATCCAAGATCTGGGCCATATTAGCAGACACTCCATAGCATAGTATATTCAGAAAATAAAGCCAAACAAATCATGTCCCAAAGTAATATTTACTAGATCTTTTATGAAATTGAATCTTCATTTTTCCTAAATGATCTAAGTAACTGACAGTGCTATAGAATAAATGTGGTAATCTGCAATTTACTATTTTCATTCAAGAGTTCTAGCAGGCATATAATATCCATAATTTATTAAGGAAGATCCACTACCCTGTGTTTCAGCTGAATTCCTTGAGATATACCCTTATGGAAGAAGTTGAAGAAAACAAACATGATCACACTATCTACAAACAATTTTGACAAAAAATGCCAAAGCTCAATATTTTATCGACAACTTGAACAGTAACACATCGAAAATGGACAACTTCTGGAAAGTTATTATATACTAGTGTAAAAGCCCGTGTACACGGGCCAAGGTCCGGGTGATGTTAAGAGGCCGGTCCTGCTCTGTGTCCTGCCGCCGACACAGTCATGCACTGTAGAGACTGCCCGAAAGCACAGAATGCTCCCAGCACAGAACTCCCAGCATTCTGTGCTCCCAGCAAAGAACTCCCAGCATTCTGCACTACCAACATTCTGTGCTCCCAACATTCTTTCTGTGCTCCCAACATTCTGTGCTCCCATCATTCTGTGCATTTGGGCAGTCTCTACTGAGCATGACGGCTTCTGACAAACATCCTTAGCAAATTATTATATAGGATGTACAAGCCCCTAACCATTATCAGCCGACAACTATAAGACTAGACTATGAAACACAATATTGCCCCATGTCGATAGCTAATGATTCAACATCTGCTCTGTTGGATGCGCCACCTCCCTTATCACACGGTACCTTACCCCTGGTTCAAAATTACTGTTAAATTCAAATTCGTGCTAGTATCTGATAATGGAATACTGTAGCTGACTGCCTCCTCAAGCAAAAATGTTAATTGCAATCTGAACCTGACCATCTGCCAGCAATGTTACTAAAGCTCAGTGCTTCGGTCACTGCCCATCCCATTGCATTCCTAATTAATACCTGGTCATCTCGTTATATGCCCAAAGCTTGGAAAGTGTCTAGAGTTGTATCTAGACACCAAAGTGATGATAAAAATGCTGTATCAAACTAAGGATCAATATCCTTAGTCACCACATTATCTAAAGTCCTGGAGAAATGTGTCCATACACAACTATGCAAGTATTACCAACTATTCTGCTTTTTCATCCCACTTCAGTCTGGGTTTCATCCAAATCTCTCAACATAAACAGCCCTCCTAAAAGTATGCAATAATATCCAGAGTGTGAACTTACTGGAGCAAAATTTTGCAAATGTTTTGATACAGCAGACCATAATTTACTGATACATTAGCTCTAAAGTTCAGGTTTAGGTAATCATTCTCTAAACTGGTTTTGATTCTACTTATCAGACAGAACACAATATGCGCTCTATTCTATTCCCACCAGTAAAAATAAACACTGGCAACTGTGGTTTTGAAAACACAGTTCAGTATTCTATCACCCACATTGTAAATATCCAAAGTGCGGTAAATTTGGTCAACGGCCACCAAAAAAAAGCCCATCCAGATCAACGGAAACCAACGAGCAAGGAGTATTCAATTATATGCGGTCAATGTTACTGCACGTTAAAGGGAAACATTTCCTGCTGGTAATCCTGCTCCTCCAAGCCCAGGCGCAGAATCCACAACGCCTGTTAAAAAACATTGTTGGCTAAAATAAAGCAGGTTAGAATCAATACATGTATGCTCCCCAGCATGAGATCAATATGTTCAGCTTTGAAGTGAAACATCTGATTTTCTCATGTAAAAGGCTTTACTGCCCCGTAATGCACAGCTCCTCTGTGATCATGAGGTTTAACTGGTTGCCTGTCACTGTTTTAAGTGCTACCCCTGAGGAAAGACCCCTTGAGCTCCTTCTGTAATGTCTCCAACTCCTGCAATTCGTTGGTGACTACCTTTAGTCATGGAGTCATCATTATGAGTCAGAGGTGGTAAAATGTTTCTAGATTTTCTTAATATTTCAGACACTTTGGTACATATGCACCCCTAATCTAACTTCTAAAACTCATCAGTGCTATTCTAAATAGCTCTGTACCCAGAAAGACTCTTGTATTTCTGTTCATCCCTGCTTCACAGTACTTTGCCCACCCTGCTGGTACTCATAGAAGTAAACAGTATTTATAGGAGAACTGCTCTGTGTGGTGAACACAGCTAGATGGGCTGGCAGCGTGAAATAAATGGTGCCTGATTAATGTAGACTCATATGAGTTCTGTATGCATTGGTGACTCTCTGCATTAACCCTCTGAGTGCAAGAGGGGTATACAACACATTGTTCTGCAAAGTGTGGCTTCCCCCTATGACACTCCGAGGGTTAAGTAACCAACTGCACCACAGGGGAGACCTCACACACATCCACTATGCCACATTGTTCTGAACTCTGCTCTCAACCTGTTGAATGGTAGATATGTCTGAAAGGCAATGGTGTGGGAAGTGTTACAGACCAAGCTACCATCTAAGGTGTTAGACCTTCAGTTCAGAAGAAATGGAATATACACAGGTCACTTGTTATATACTCTCCCGCAGTCATGAACCGTGACCTGGCCTCAATACACCCCAATAGGGCCTGTTTCTTGATTTCATCCCAAGCTCTAGAATCACTCATCGTTCTACTCCCATGAATATGTCATCTGTGATGATGACATCAACACATGTGCCATACTGTAGAGATCGAGAACACAAGCACTGCTGGGGATGTTAGAGAATGGATGTTGGGAACACTGACTTAGTGACTGGTACCCGACATAACCCATAGGTGTGTTTATACGCATATGTCCCAATTGTCAGTTGGCATGTATATTGTCATTCTAAAACCTGGTACCTATGTTTTGTTGTCCTGCCAGTGACCTGCTTTGCCAAACCTGAACCTGCATGGAATCATGTCTACATAACAAACTGTTAGTGCATCAGTTGGTGTTGACCAGTAGCTTACATGAGTCCCATGTGATTTGAAGGTCACTAACAGCTAAAAGCTAAATTAATCTTCATACTATTTGGGCCATGGAGAGTATTAATTCAATACTGTCAGAGCTGAAGTTCAAAAGTAATTGAATGATAAAGTATCCCCCTCCCGCCCCTTTTACTGATGTAACACTGCTCAGCTCAGGTGATATCCAAATGGCTTTCAGAGAGGGACAATCTTCAATTAGAATAAGGGAAAAATCTGAAAAACCTGTGAAGGGGGGCAGGGTTTTCATTGTTCTCACAATAAGAAGATTGTCCCTTGCTATGAGCTGTCTGGTCTTAAGACCAGATTCCACATCTGAGGGGAGGTGCTTACACTAGGTAAAAGGGGTGGGAGGGGGATACTTTATCATTCAATTACTCTTGAACCACAACTCTGACAGTATTGAAATAACACTCTCCATGGCCCAAATACTATGAAGATTAATTGGAGCTGCTTTCATTTTGAAACATTATCATCCCTTTAAGCAAGCCTGCTATGGTAGAGTAGGTCTGAGCATAGCACACTGACGGCTGAGAGTTTAGTATTATGTAGCATAGCCCAGTTCTGCTCCCTGCTGTCACTTCATATGTGTCAGGAGGAAGACATTATTAAATCATGTGGACACAATTGATTAACCCTTTGTGTGCCAGTGATGGGCACAACACATTGCGAAGCAATGCGTTCCGTACCCATCTGGCACTCGAAGGGTTAATCATTTGAGTACAAGTTATGTCCAATGAATTGCTATGGAATGTGTTAAGCTCCTTTCTGGCACTCAAAGGATTACCTCCCCCAGCTTCTCTCTCTCTGTGCTCCCCCAGTTGCTTTCCACCCCATCCGTGCCTCTTTTCTTCATTAGCAAAGCTTTCTTTGTTCCTCTAGAAAATAAAAGTCCCTTTATCTAAGAGCTGGCCAGAGATTATGTCACATTTAGGTATTTAACAGTGGAAAATGTACTGCAGTTGGTGGTATATCAGATGGGTTTATTGGTATACAGGTAAAATGGTAAGGCTTCTTATTTTCCTCTCTCCCCATGGATCAAAATGACTCAAAGTAGAAGCAGGTTTGGCATTTTGTCCTTGCTTAACTCTGGTAACTCAGATACAGTACAAGTCCCCCAGGGATGGATCTTTAAAACTGTTTGTAATTGCAGGCCCAGGAGTACTACAGGTTCTTTGTTACAAAGCTCTATACAATAAGCCAGAAAAAAGGGGTTGAATGAATAATAAAGTTAGATTGCTAAATAATGCCAGACTTAATAAGAATAATAAAAGGATCGATATGCTTAAAGCTATGGTAAAAATTAATTGGGGGGGACACTTTTATATGCATGATAGTTCCGCTTTAAAGGGATAGTAATACTTCGTTTTAACTTTATTTTATTTTGTAGGCAATAAAAAACATGAAGAACGATATAAGTCTTATCTCTCAAACCTTTATGGTTTAAGAGATATTCACAAGCAAAGTTTCCCCCTCCCGCCCCTTTTTCCTAGTGTAAGCCATCTCTTCTCAGATGTGAATCTGGTTGTAAGACCAGACAGATAACAGCAGGGGACAATCTTCTTTGTATGAAAACAATGAAAGCCCTTCCCCTCTTGATAAGTTTTTCAGCTTTTTCCCTTATCTTAATTGAAGATTGTCCCTCTCTGCAGTCTACCTGGGCACCTCCCTTCTGATCTGGCTGAATGGGGGGGGGATACTTTGCTTGTGAATATCTCTTAAACCATAAAGGTTTGAGAGATAAGACTTATATCGTTCTTCATGTTTTTTTAATGCCTACAAAATAAAATAAAGATTAAACGAAGTATTACTATCCCTTTAAAGAAACACTAACACCTGAAAATTAATTGGGCGGTATATCCATTTAAATACCATGTACTTCATCTTAGCATCTGTAAAAAAATTTATATCTGTTATATCTGTTTCATGAAGACTAAAAATCTAGTTTTACATATGCTCCGAGGGAGCAGACATTCCTGCCTTTTTCATTTATTATCCAGGGCTCCGATTGATTGTCCAGGATGATAATGGGCTGAGATAAGATAACAGTGTTTCTGAATACAAGAGCAGTGAGTACAAATCACAATCAGTTAAATAACTTAAAGGGATAGTAATACTTAAGTATTACTAATCCCTATAGCAAAGTACTACTTAAAAAAAACGTATTTCCCCCAGTGTCATCTCTCAAACCTTTATGGTTTGAGAGATGAATGCTTCTAAAGTTGCCCTCTCCCTCCCCCTTCCCCGTAGTCAGCATTCTAGCTGACTGAAAGGAAGAGAGTCGTACGACTTTCAGGTGGCTCTCCAGCACAGCTGGATCGTGTTACTAAAAAAGAAAACTTTCACTGAAATGGTCTTCTACGTGTGCTCTACGTAGAAGACCGTTTTAGTGAAAGTTTTTTTTTAGTTAACGCGATTGCTGCTCTGCTGCAGAGCCGCCTGATGATCTCTGACCGGATTTCCCTGAGTCAGCTAGAATGCTGACTACGGGGAAGGGGGAGGGAAAAGATGTTTTGTTCAAAGAGAAGTCAGCGTTGTAGCTGACAGCTGAAGAATCCGGTCATTTGACAGGATGGAGTCGCTTTAGCAAAGCCGAAATAGCGCAAACTAAACATAAAAACTTCATTGGAACGTTCTACAAAGTGTGCTTGCAAACCAGGAACACTTTGTAGACCATTCCAATGAAGTATTTATGTTTAGATCGTGCAATTTCGGCTCTGCCAAAGAGCCTCCATCCAATCAAATGACCGGATTCTGCAGTTGTCAGCTACAGAGCTGACTTCTCTCAAGAGGTAACTTTAGCGAGGTATATCTCTCAAACCATAAAGGTTTGAGAGATAAGACTTACATCATTGTTAATATTTTTTTATGACTACAACATTAAGTAAGCTTAATTTTAACGATTACTATCCCTTTAACAACCGTCTTGTTTTGCTGTGTCAATGGTGAGAGTTGTGTTCTCTCAATATCTTCTACTCTATGGATGTCAGCTGCTCAGATCCTCACAGCCCTTTCAGTTTATACTGCTCCTTCAAATTCATTTTAGAATCAGTGCTAGGTTTAACCATTTGTGAACCAGAAAGTTCGCAACACATTGAAAAGGCAATCCATTGCACACCAGTCTGGCACACAAAGGGTTAAAAGAAAACAGTGAAGGGAGATGTGACATGCTGAATGTAGAAGTGGTGGATAAATTGAGATACTGTGGAAAATAAAAAAAAAAAACGACGTTTATTTAACATGGTGAGGCCAATTAAGATCGTCAGGGATAAGCTCTCCTATATTATTTTAATTAAGTTGACTTTTTTATCTAAGAGGCACTGTCATTTTAATTAATTCAACCCTTATGAATCAGAACAGTGGTTTTCAAGCTTTTTTGCTCAAAGCACAATTAACATGCAATCTGGAATTTTCACTGTACCCCCAACATTTTATAGGTCATTTGTAAAACACAAATATTCTTTGGACTCATTATGAGAATGACGAAAAGTAGCATATCATGCATAACTATTTCCATAAATATTAATTTCACCCTTCCCAAGCTAACAACATTTTATTATGGACAAAGTTCTTGATAGACAGGCAGAAAGATAGATAGATAGATAGATAGATAGATAGATAGATAGATAGATAGATAGGCAGACATAGCTGGGAACTCTCCGGATTTGGAGACTCTTGTTTTGACACTGCATTACCAGGTCTCTGGGTCAGGGTCAGGGGCTGAGTCTGCGGATGTGGGGAGTTTCTACTGAAACTCTGAACACTTCTGCTCTTTCTCACTCTTTCCTCCTACTCCCTGCCCAATTGTCCTCCTTCCTCAGCCTATTTTTCACTCTTTTTTTCCCGAGCCTGTTAAGCCCCACCCCCACTCAGGGTTAAGCACTGCCCCTTTTGACACAAATTGCACCATTTTTCTCCCCCCAGCGGCACCACAGGACTGCCCTCTGGGTAGAACACACAACAAAGTTCCCAGGTATGTAGGTAGGTAGGTAGGTAGATAGACAGACAGACAGACAGATAGATAAACAGACAGACAGATAGATAGCTATAGACAGACCAATAGATACATATAGGATGGATAGATAGATAGATAGATAGATAGATAGATAGATAGATAGATAGATTTAGAGAAGAATTTATAGGCAATTCAGATTTAATTAGAATGATGAAGATATCTTAATCACTTGATGACAAAAGTAGTGTTCCCTCTAAGGTGCTCACAAGCAAGCAACTCAGTCCTGAAAGGGTTACAGAGGACTGCAGGTAGGGTTGCCACTCAGCCGGTATTTTACCGGCAGGCCGGTAAAAAATTGGCTTCTGTCCAATGTTAAGTCTATGGAGGGAATGCCATGGCTGGTATTTTCCTGAAGAAAAGGTGGCAACCCTAACTGCAGGGCTGTTCTGTAATAACATATAAACCATGCAGCCTTGCCCAGTTTTAACCTTTTGAGGGCCAGAGAGGTTTGCAATGCATGTATCGCTGTGGCATTCAAAGTGCTAACTCCCCTTTTAACTTTTTCATCGCTAGACAGCTCATTCTTTCTCTCGTTAGGGTAGCAGTGGACTAGAGGTGTGGGCATTGTATTGCTTAGCAAAATAGTACACTCCCTTCTTGTCCTTAATTGGTTGAAAGGTCATTTTACTGGACTTTAAGCAGAGTTCAAGACCCCTTTTACACAGACAACAGTGGCACGGCATGTAATAACTCTATTGTCCATTTAGAACATAAACTCTAAACTCTTGGAACAGAATACCCCATGCAATATGATACTTTAAAGAACCATTAATAACAGTTTTAATGAGTGTGATTGATGTATTTTTTTAATAAGCACACTTTCCCATTTTTATTTAAATGTGACTTGCCTAAAAGGAACCAGAGCCAGCCAAACCAGTGAAACTACCTTACAGGTAAGTCTCACGCAATGACCTATACTATAACCTCAACTCACCTCTATATAGTCAAAAGACTCTAAGCTAAACCAAACAGAATAGCTAATAGGTCATGGAAACAACCAGGTATCTCAAAATGTTTATCTATTGTCAAAAAGTCATAAGGGAAACACATGACTGGCAGTGTGGCAGGTACACAATAGAACTGGAAATCCTTATGCACAATTAACTTTTTAATATAGTATGATGTGTTGCAGATATCTCTGATAGCATCTTTTAAAGGAACATTAATCCCTAAAAATGAACTAGGGGTTACATGCTCTTAAAGAGGGGCATTTAGATTTGTTTTTTAATAGCTACAATATTTGCTTTTATTAAATTCTGACAATACTATCCCTTAAAATGCCCTTTAAGAAAAAAAAATGTTTTAAGATCCCTAAAATCTAGTCTTACACATGCTCTGAGGGAGCGGACATTCCTGCCTTTTCCAGGGATCCCATGTACTGTCCAGGATTTTCTGTGAATGGGTTGAGATAAAATAACCTTTCTAAAAATGTCCTTTCATGCTGGTCATCGATCACTTCTAAAACCAGTGTGATTTCTTTTCCTTCTCCCTGTTCTCCTCTATTCTTCCCTCGCACAACTCCATTTACCCTTATGGCCTCCTAATTCCCTTACTGGTCGAAATCTAGGGATCTTCGTTTGAAAGACGTATGCTCTGAGGTGAAGATGGTTGATTTCCCCGTACTACAGGAGACCTTGAGTCTCCCCCCCAAGGAGATCTGGAACTATATCAGAATTAAGGGACTGCTGAGCTCGCGGAGGTTGCTTCGTGGGCTGGAAAGGTCCTTAACTCCTTTTGAGGAGCTTTTGAGAACGGACACCACGAACAAAAAATTTTTGGGCTCCATCTATCGTATTCTCTCAGGATCTGATCAACATTCTAAACCTGCTTACGCTCTATTTGGGAGACAGATTTGGGTCAATCCCTTTCACTGGAGGAGTGGAGGAAGATCTGGAAGTGTACTCAGAAATCCTCTATCTCTGCACAGATGGTTGAAATGAACTACAAGTTGCTGTTCCGTTGGTACTACACACCTCACAGGTTACATAGTTTTAACCCTAGAGTTTCTGGTGTCTGCTGGAGATGCAAATCTCACCCTGGGACTCTGCTGCATATATGGTGGTCCTGTCCTTCTATTTCAGCTTTTTAGTCGTCTTGCCTACGATACATTAATGACTGTCTGGAGATCTCTCTACCACATAACCCTTGGCAGATATTGCTATACAGAGATCTACCTACGATCCCCAAGACGAAAAAATTATTTTTATATTCCATGCTAAATGCGGCTAAAGCCCTTATCCCTCTTGGTTGGAAGTCAAACATCCCTCCATCAGTGAGTGCTTGGTCTAAGAAAGTGGAGGAGCAAGTCTTGTTTACTAAAATAGCATGGGGCCGTGCCGGACTGGAAAATTACCAATTTAACAGATGGCTGTCAGCTTTTATAGCCCTCAACATTACCTAACTCTCTCTCAATGGGAGCCATCTACTCCCTCCGCACATTTCTCAAGCACCTTTATAGACCCAGCTCGTGTCCTTCTTCTTCTTCCTTCTTCTTCCTCTCTCCACCGCTCATTCATCTTTCTTAGTCTTTTTCCTCTCTTACTTTTCTTTTTTTTTCTTCTCTCCTCCTTCCTTTTACTGTAAAAGTTAGATCTATCGCAGACATGCGGTTCAAGTTCAGTGTTATTGTCATATGTTATCTCTACCGTACTCCTTGTGACACTACTTGATCTTGCTTTGCTCTCATGGATGATGTGTCTTCTTGTACTGTATGTACTGATTTATTGTTATTTACAATTGTCTCTGCGAAGATCTTTTAACCCCTTAACGACCCTTGACGTACCAGGACCGTCAAGGGTAAATTTGCTTTAAGGACCAGTGACAGTCCTGGTACGTCAAGAGTTAAATGGTAGCAGCGTGCCGCCGTGCACGCTGCTACCATTCAATCCAGGCTGAGACTGAGCGGTCCAGTACCGGACCGTTCAGTCTCAGCCTCTGTCGGTAGTGCCGGGTCATGTGATCGCTGCGTCAGCGATCACATGTACCGGCATTCTAAATCTGTGAATGAGGCAGTGCTACTCACTGCCTCTAGTGTCTCCTCTCTGCTAATGCGTCCCTTACATCAAAGTAAGGGACACAGAAGCAGAGAGGAGACACCTAGTGGAAATACAAAATACAGCAGCTGGGGGTGTTAACCCCTTCACTGCTGGTACAGGAGGATGGCTAAATGCAGGTCAATTTCTGACCTGCTAAATACACTTTTTTTTTTTTTTTAAATAAAAACAACACGCTTTTTTTTTTACAAATAAAATATTTTATTGAAAAAAAAAAAACATCTCAAGAAACAAAATTGGAAGTGTGATTGTTGTTGAGTCATGTAATACACTTACACACACCGCCAAATGTAATGAACAAAAGAGTGGGAAAATAGGGTGGGAAAAAGGGACATGGGGATTTTCACCCAGGGGGGACAGTGGCCACTTTAAACTGCACATTTTGTAGGTATGACTGACTAGTCATACCTTTCATGCAGTCTCCATAAATATTTAACCCTTTGGCCCAATTGATCCCAAGAGAAAAAACAAAAATTATGTTTTTTTACATTTTTTTTACCTTTTTCTTTAATTTTAATAAAGTAAATGGTGGGTTATCCATATAAGTGAGGTATCAAAGAAAAGCCCTATTTGTTTGTAAAAAAACAGTATATAATTTATGGGGGTGGAATAAAAGCCTAAGAGGGAAAACACTGTTGAACAAAGACATAGTCAAAAAGGTCAGAATTGCTCCGGTCCTTAAGTCAAATCCACCTCTGATTTTTCCGGTCCTTAAGGGGTTAATAAAACTCTTTGAAATAAAATAACCTTTCTGTATACAAGAACAGTGGGCACTGATCACAGTCAGTTAACGGACTAGCTCTTAGCTTTCAAAACAATCAGCACAAATATTAAATAAATGTTCTGTGAATAGGACAATTTACACATATATTCAAAAGTAAGAGTAGGGTTATTATTTTAACAGTGTCAAAAATAATTTTAACATTTTCTAGCAGTAATAATATTTTAAGTCACATAAACCTATTTCATTTTTTGTTGTTAGTGATCATTTAAGAGGGAAAACATATATTGCAAGGTTTATCCTGCTGGGTAATACAAGTATACACTGAATGCTTAGAGATTTTATTATTCAAAAGTTGCTGCAACTCAAACTTTCATTTTCTTGGGTGTAGTACCTCCATGGCCTGACATTTTATGGTGGTGCTGTTTCTACAGCAGTCTACTGATAGCTATTGTCAGTGATAATAACTCTCCATAGCCCCTTCATGACTGGTGACGTGTCAGGACCATCACCCATGTCCTTGCCTAAAGGACAAATGATGGTCCTGGCATGTCACGTATTTTGCGGAAGCTTTGTGAGCACTACCGGGGTATGAAATTGACCATCCCAAGACCAGAGCGGACACTATCAGACCCCCATTCGGCGAGCCAGCACATTTGATCAGTCACGTGTGCCGGCTCGCAGACCAAGACCAAAGCAGTCCTTAAAGGGATAGTAATACTTAATATGTAAAAAAATATATATTGTAGTGTTTATCCCCGAGTAAAAAAAGGGTACTCTCACTGCTGAAAGGTGTTTTATTCAAAAGTTATTACAGATCAAAGTTGAATTTTTTAGGTGCAATATCATAGTGGCCTGAAATTGTACAGTTGAGTTGTTGTTACACCATCCTATGGACAGGTCTGGTCCGTAGACCATAAATGTCCATAGGATGGTGTAGCAACAGTGCCACTGTAAATTTTCAGGCCACTGTGATACTGCACCTAAAAAATTAAACTTTGAGCTGTAATAACTTTTGAATAAAACACCTTTCAGTCGTGGGAGTTCTCTTGTTTTACTCAAAGGGATAAACCCTACATATTTTTTTTTTAACATCTTAAGTATTACTATCCCTTTAAGGAGAGTCCACTCCCTGGACCACTGGTCGTTAGAGCGGAACTACCACCTATTTTAAACTTTATGGCAAATAATTACCCATCTGGCGACTAGCTGATCAGAAGTGCTAGTCACCAGAATAATTACCTGGTTAATGAGAATGATACCCTGCTCCGGGGCTGACAGGCAGTAGAGAGAGCAGACATCTTTCCATAGTGATGTCTGCGAGCCTGCGCTGTCAGTCCCTTTTTGAGCTGAACAGCTCCCAGCAACGCCTCCTAGAGCCGCCTGGGACTGACAGCGAGGGGCGCAGACATCACTATGGAAAGATATCTGCGCTCTCTACTGCCTGTCATCACCGGAGCAGGGTATCATTCTAATTAACCAGGTAATTATTCTGGCGACTAGCACTACTGAGCAGCTAGTCGCAAGATGGGTAATTATTTCCCATAAAGTTTAAAATAGGTGGTAGTTTCGCTTAAAGGGATAGGCTTCAACAACATTTCAATGAAATTTCTTTTGACAATGGAAAAAACCTTGTTTTACTCAGCACTAAAAACCCTCCCATATGTTTGTTTTTTTCATATTACACAATACTAACCCTTGTAACACTACTGTGCAAAAGTTAAGTGAGAAGGTGTACAATACATTATGAAGCAATGGTTTGTGCATCTCTCTGGTCCTTAAAGGGTTAATCAGAAGGGGTAATACACTTTTTAAATGATACTACATCAATAATAAATTACTCCTTTAGAGACACGAGTGATGTACTAATACGAATCCATGTGATTCCTTAAAGGGATAGTAATACTTAAGTATTACTAATCCCTATAGCAAAGTACTACTTAAAAAAAACGTATCGCCCCCAGTGTCATCTCTCAAACCTTTATGGTTTGAGAGATGAACGCTTCTAAAGTTGCCCTCTCCCTCCCCCTTCCCCGTAGTGAGCATTCTAGCTGACTGAAAGGAAGAGAGTCGTATAACTTTCAGGTGGCTCTCCAGCACAGCCGGATCGTGTTACTAAAAAAGAAAACTTTCACTGAAATGGTCTTCTACGTGTGCTTGGCTTGCAAGCACATGTAGAAGACCGTTTTAGTGAAAGTTTTCTTTTTAAGAAACGCGATCGTGGCTCTGCTACAGAGCCGCCTGATGACCTCTGACTGGATTTCCCTGAGTCAGCTAGAATGCTGACTATGGGGAAGGGGGAGGGAGAGGGAAACTTTAGAAGTGTTCATCTCTCAAACCATAAAGGTTTGAGAGATGACACTGGGGGCAATAGTAGTACTTTGCTATAGGGATTAGTAATACTTAAGTATTACTATCTCTTTAACTGTTTGCAAGAACTGATTGTACTGCACTTGCCTAACTGTCCAAAAGAAAAGTGGAGGAGTTCTGGGGCAATCCATTTGCACTACAGGGAATACATAAACATTCCGATTGATTTAAATGGGGATTTGAACCCCTTGAGTGCTATAGAGGTATCCAACACTTTGCTTTGCAGTACCTTGGAGACCTCTTTAGCACTCAAAGGGGTTACAATTCCCTTTCAAATCAATGGGACTTTTTGGAATTTTTAGTTTTCCACTATAGTGGAAATGGTTTGCCCCAGAACTCCTCCGCTTTTCGTTTGAACATACAGCCCTAAGTGACAGTTTCTTCTTCGAAAATGATTTTCTTTTTGCCAACAGGGCAGAGAGGACATGCATGCATGTTTTGAGTGTTCCTTTCCTCTGCAACTTGCTTCTTTACATGTACTACCAAGGCACAGAAGAAATTGGAGTAAAATGACTCAATTTTCCTGTGCAAGAAAACCCTGTAGCCATAAAAGCAAGGACTACATGATGGAAGATTCAAATAACCTGTAGCCAGGTCTTAAAGCAATATTCTGGAGCAATCCACTGGCATCTTCAGGAACAAATACATATTCCAACAGATTTATAGAAGGTATTTTTAAGGAATAGTACTGTCAAATTATTTTAAAAAAATCAATATTGTAGCTATTGACAAATTAAACTAAATGACCCCAGTCCCATCTCTCAAACCTTTATGGTTTGAGAGATATTCACTGTTAAAGTTCCCCCCTCCCACCCCTTTCCCTGACGTCAGCGCTCTAGCTGACTGCAGGGGAATCTGGTCCCGGGGCCGGCGGAGGCTCTTCAACAGAGCCGAGATCGCGATATTGAAAAAGAAATACTTCACTGGAACGGTCTACGAAGTGTGCTTCAGTGTGCTCACTGAAGATTGTCCCTCTCCATGATCCATCCAGACTGTCTTGCTGCTCTGAGCTGAGCAGTATTACATCAGTAAAATGGGTGGGAGGGGGATATTTTATCATTCAATTACTCTTAAACTATAACTCTGACCGTACTGAAATAACACTCTCCACGGCCCAAATACTATGAAGATTAATTGGAGCTGCTTTTATTATGAAACATTACTATACCTTTAATTTTAACCTCTTAACACCCAATGATGTGACAGTCCTAGCCCATCATGGGAGTTTGGACTGCAGTGCATGATCTTACATCATTTCCATTAAAAAAAAGTGCCTTGGTCCTCCAGAGTGCCTCACCCCCAGGCTGTGCAGCCCTTAAGGGGTTAAAGAGTATTAAACACTGCTTATATGTTGTGCTACATACCACCAATAAGCACGGGTAGATTAATCACAATCACTGAGCTGCTGATGAACCACAGGACCACGTAGAGATATCTTGAAAACATTCACTGTTGCTGTGTCACAAGGACTTATGCTGGGAATCACTGTGCTAGACATTTGCTTGTAATATAAATACATTGTTTTAAAAATGAACCTTTATTTTTGGTGGCACAGTATAACACTGGCACAGTATAACACTTTATGCTAATTAATTTCTGTGCTGGGGCAATATTACCACACACTATGCTGTGAATGAATCTAGGCAAAGCCCACACACTGAGGTCATTTCTAAAATGTCAGACTTAAACAGGACCATTTAATGTGCCATTAAACATAAAGTCTAATGTCAGGGCAATTTAAAATATGACTGAGGCGAATTTATTTAACTTCAACATTAATTTCTAAGGTGTTTTCATACATCCGTATGGAGTCTATTTGCTAAATATGTAACATAGTAGATAAGGCACCCCACTTATAACCTTAGACCAATTTGAAAAAGTTCCATTTACAACAACTCTCTGCCATCTATCATTTAACCAATTCTCAATCCATGTACAGTTAACACCGCCCAAACCGAAGCCTTTTAATTTCTGCAGTAACCTGTTGTGAGGCAAAAAATATCAAAGGCTTTTGCAAAATCCAAGTATACTACATAAACAGCAATTCCCCTGTCCAAATTACTACTCACTCTTTCATAAAATGCAAGTAAATTAATCTGACATGATCTGTTCTTCATGAAACCATGCTGATTCCTACTAATGATATTGTTTGTCTTCACATAGTTCTGAATACTGTCAGTTAATAACCCTTCTAGTATCTTACCCAAATAAACAAAAATGGCCAGTAATTCTCATAAGTACTATATTTTTCTTAACTACAAGGGCAGACTTAACAAGGCTTATGTACTAAGAACAGCTTGTGAGAGATACTCAGTACTCCATTGAAATTTCCATCAATTAAAGGGGCTTTTAAATACTTGAATGATAGCAAGTTTCCTAACACATTGTGACCCCCCTCCACAATGCCCCCATCTCCTACCTGGAGCTCCTGCGCGGTCCTCTTAGTAATGCAAAGCGCTGGGAGATTATGTCATCTCCCAGTGCTCTGCATTACTAGAGCTCCGGCGGAAGATTGCGGGCTCCAGCCAGAGGGGTCGCAGGGGGAGACCGGGTCCCTGGAGTGCATGGGCCTGGTCACAGGTTTGACCCCTATAGTTACGCCACTGCCTAACATCTAACATCAATAGGTAAAACATAATAATTAAAACAAAATTAATGAATGGAGATTTTGCCACTATTTATTTGTCACCTATGATGCAGCTGGTTTGTCCCAGAATATCGCCATGGGTGTTACGCACTAAGGTGTGATAAAGAAGTGATAATGTAGAAATAACGTCTCCGGTGGTGTCACTTCTCCAATTCCTATACTATTCACTAGGGCCAATGCACTAAGATCTCTAAAGCTGGAGAAATCTTAGTGCATAGGCTCCATAGAATAACATAGGACTAAGATATTTTGATAACTTTAAAAGTTTTTGTCAAGACAGAATTTGTTGTCATTGCCAATTTTATTCTACATTAGCATGTATAGATTCTAATTTTTCTTGTAGACAATCTTAACTCTACATGCATTTTATCCATCTTTTTATCTTAGCTTCATATGAAACATATTGCTTTGCAATGTGTTGCATGGTGCTCTGATTAATACATAAACCACAATTCCTGTCCTGAAGTTTACAAGACAAGAACTTAAAACAAATGTGTACTTATTTACTTACGCAAAGAGAACCCCCCAAAAAAACAGGTATAGGTGGTGCTAATAAACCCTAAATAAAATACCAAGGGCCAAGAGAAAGGTCAAGAGTGGGTATGGATGATATATAGCATATATTATACAAATAGCGCTACAATTCCTAAAAGACAGATGTGTGAACCCTGTACTAGAATCTGCAGGGCGGGTCTTTATAAAATGGAGAAGCATACAAACTATTTCTATGTATATAATTCTGTTCAGTACTAATCCAGAAGAAGTGTTCTGAGTTAACACGAAACGCGTTGATATTAGAGTTCGAACTAGTCATTTTGACAGTCCTCTGTCTTTATGGATATGAATTCAAGTATTTGAGTACCACCGTTAATATACTGCACTTTGAATGACAATCAGCGGAGAAAAGAGCAGTGACCTACAATATCAGGCCGATATACTTGGGTTGATTAAAGTGTTAGTAATGTCTAAAAAAAACTTTTTTGCCTTTAGAAGAGCTTAAAAAGCCTGAACACTAGGCACACGTTTTAAACCATTCCAATGAAGGGATTCCGTGTAAGAAAGGAGATCCTGGCACTTCTGAAGCGCCTCCGTGTCGACCAACACGGATCTCCTGCTGACAGCTTTACAGCTGTCAGTAGGAGAAATCAAACTTTAAACGCCCGTATCTCTTAAACCATAGCGGTTTGAGAGATACGTTTTTTTGCATTTAGATCAGCTTTTTAAGCTCTTCTAAATGCAAAAAAGTTTTTTTTAGACATTACTAACACTTTAAGACAGCAGAGATACAGATTGTTTGAGTTGGGAGAACAAGCAGAAGTTACCTGCTGTCTGCCCGCTAATAGTATCAAGCTCCACTACTGATAATCAGTAGAAAGATACAACAGTCTGGTGCTATACTGGGTAATCAGAGGTTAAACAACACAGTCGGGAGAGCTTTCTTTATCCTATCTGTCTGCGATACCCCTGATTATTAATAGAAGAAGAGCAAATAGATCATACAGACTGAAGTATTGTATCATTCAACCCTGGAATACCAACTACTTATCGGATAATTATTTACAAACGGCAAGAGAACAGGACAGCTTAAATCTACTATATTTTGATAGCGTCCATTGAATCATCTTATTCTCGGATTGAACATTTAACACAGAGAGAATTCACTTATTTTTGGGTGGTAAGACCGGTTTAAACTGGTATATACATTTTGAAAGTTATATTGTTACTATCCTTATTCATAAAGTGGACACTACCTAGTTGGATGGACTTTCATATATACGTATACTTTGATTTTTCATATATGCGTTAGCTATTTTTATAAGGGTACCCTTATCATTTTATTTTATATTATATTATTTTATAGCATTGTATTGATCGGAATATTGTTATTATATGTAATAAATTTAGTATATATTTTTTGCAATAAGCGCTCTTCCTTATTTTCCACTTGGGTGGATCTTTCTCTCTTTTTTTCTCTATTTACTTACGTTTGCAATGCATTAGTAAATTTGACATTAGCCACCAGTTCAGACGGGTATGCAACACATTGCGAAGGAATGCGATGCGCACTCCATCTTGCACCTAAAGGCTTAACTCCTTCAGAACTAGAGGAATCAGCAAGGCATTGTTTTGAAGACAACACCATCATCTAAGGGGTTAAACTGTATTACCATTTCCTCAGGAAATTAAAACATTATCAAATAGGACTTGTGCAACACAGTTAGACATGTAGTTTAACCCCTTAAGGACCATTGCCGTGCCAGGACCATCACGGAGGTCCGGCACTTAAGGACCAATGACGGTCCTGGCACGGCATGGAGTTCAGGGCTCCCAGCGCGGCTGCACTCTGCTCCAGAAGCGCTGAACCAGAAGCAATGATAAAAAAAAAATGCTCAGTGGTCCGCAAGTGCCGGCCACGCGTGCGCGCGCCGGTCTTTAAGGGGTTAATCTGGAAAGAAACAATACATTTTAAACTGTTAAGTACCAGAGAAGGGGTGCAGCCCGTAATGGTATACAGTAGCAGAAATACAACATTTTCTGGTTTAAAAACAACACGCTGAAACAGCATTAGCACGGATCTCAAGAACAGTAAATATGATAGATACAACAACAGCAGCTGTACAGGAGAGAGTGCTTTAAAGTTTTATATAATCAAGATAAAAAGGAATCTCTTACCACGATAGCCATCCATTCAAAGGCAGAAGGGAAAAAAAAACTCTGAGAAACTCCTGTATGCTACAGCTGCCTTAGTAACCACAGAGACACTGATCAATAGCTACACTTGTACCATGAGAGGATTTTAAAATCCCTACCCTACCTGCTCCTCCCACAACTGACATTCTGCCAAGATCAAGGTAAAGTTTTACAAGCGTTACAAGAGTGAAAAAACAAAAGGAAAACAAAACACCACATTACCTCTCATTTAAGCAGCAGGGATTTGGATTCTGGTGAGGTGTATGTACGAGTAGACAGTTTAGCAGGTACATCCCTAACATCCAAACAGGGACAACCTGTGTCAGTGCAGTGTGGTGAATGTACACTTTTGCCATTGAAGCTAGCGTTGCCACCCAGACGGTATTTTACCGGCAGGCCAGTAAAAAATTGTCTTCTTTCCAATGTTAAGTCTATGGAGGGAATGCCATGGCCGGTATTTTTTTGAAGAAAAGGTGGCAACTCTAATTGCAGCCACACTGGCATTAGTGCCTTTTATACCAGTAGCTAATACATAAGAATATGCACTACACCTTATGATCACTGTAGTGCATACTGCCTAACACACTCCACCAGCGTCAGACTTTAACCCCATAACAACAGGTGAAGTGCCAGAACCATCACAGAATTCCGCACTTTGAGGTCCTGGCACATCATGGGTTAATAATCACAGCACGCCTCAGGGAGCCTGCCTGCCTCCTTCTCATTCTGACCGTGAGGCAGAGTGAGAAAGAGAATATATGACGGGATGCAGGAAACGCGCGCAATCGCTAAGTTCTTAGGGAGAATTGTTTGTGAATGCATTTAGCATGACTTTACTGAACCGCGTATTAAAAATTTAAAATAACAAATTGGTGCGTACATTTTGTGATTGTGGGCGTGGTCTTGTGGGCATGGTTAGGATTAGCGAATCTGTCTGAGCGGAGTAGTGTATGAGTCTAATGAAGGAAGTGATATTGCAAATGATATTATACGTCTGTGTGGTGTTGTTGCAAATGCTATATTTTGTGCTCAAATTAGGAAATTTTGATGGACAATTCAATATTCTTTCAATAAACGGCTTCCTGGATTACAACTTGCGCAATACTTATTTGCGCAGGTTAAAATCACTGTTTCACGTTTAGCGCTTGAGAACATTTCTTGCATTCCTCCAATAGCTCCCAATACTTCAAGAAGACAAGAGGGGGGGCACTTTGTTGTAGGTTATGTTGTGGGAAAAAGTGGTAAGAGCTTTAACCCCTTAAGGACCGGTGCACGCACATGCGGCCGGCACTTGAGGACCACGGGGCTTTGTTTTTTGTTTTTTTTTTAAGTTTTGGTTCAGGGCTTCCTGAGCAGCATGCAGACGCGCCGGGAGCCCTGAACTCCATGCCGTGCCAGGACCGTCACTGGTCCTTAAGTGCCGGACCGCCTAGACAGTCCTGACACGTCAATGGTCCTTAAGGGGTTAAAATAATTTCATGACCTATTGACACTTATTTATGTAACGGAACAAATGATTTACAACAAGATCAAAGTATTTTAATTATACAGATTATATACAGACTAATTTTACAGACACATATACTTAAGTTTAAAAATATACTTAAGTTTAAATAAACATTAATGTGAGTTTTATTGCAGTGGAGGAAAGAAATACACATATACACATTACATATTCTGATATCATAAAAAGAGGGAAACAATGGTAGGAAAGAGGGACATAGGAAATTGCATCTCAGAGGAACTGTCCCTCCTAAAAAGGGAGGTATAAGAAAACGTTCATAAGCTGTCTCCAGTTCCTGTTAAAAGATGCACTAATTGAGTACAAATCATCATAGGAAAACCAATAAAAGCCTGCTTTTTTCAAATTTTTGTATTATTATCATGCTAACTGATGGGTTATACATATAAATATGGCATCACAAGGAAACCCTAATCCTTAAAAAACATTATATCATTTGCAGGGATGTACCAATTGAATTAGAAGGAAAACATGGTTGAACAAGGACAAACTAAAAAGACCAAAATTGCTCTTGTGCTGATTACAGTGTCTGATACTGAACTGAACATAATCAGAGTGATACATCAAGCGGATGTAAGAACAGTGGGACATACATGACAGAGCATAGTATGATGCTTGACATCAGAAATGTCTATGCAAGTATTGTGAATACTCCTCAGTGCTACGGTGGTCATTTACAACAGTAACTATAGCAGGTGTAACATACAGTAAATCATGTCTCTCCCTTTAAGGAGAAAGGGCAGGAAGCAGGAAGTGGAGGAGGAGACAGTGGAAAAGGAACAGTTAGTGTGAGGTGATCTGAGGAGATGGAAGGGGTCAAATAAAATAATTGCTATTAAGTTTTTCCTTGAGTGTCTGTATTTACAGAAACATTACAACTGGCAACAAGGAGAAAAATTGGATTAGAAATTAAGGTATGTGAGGTGGATATTATCACATAGGAAGGCAATTACATCACAATTCTGGTCTGACACCACATTACTATGTGGAGCTGAGATGGCGGATTATCTACACATGTTTCCAAAATTTGATACCTCTGATACCAATAACTTGGCCCATGACTGGAGAGAATGGATAACTAGATTTGAAAACTTTCTGGAAGCAATGGACATAAAAGATGATAAAAGAAAAAGGGCTTTATTATTGCATTATGCTGGCACGGAAGTATATGATATATTCTGCACACTACCTGCTACGGACACTGACACATACAATGGCTGCTCCAAAGCCTTAACTGATTACTTCAACCCAAAAAAAACATCAAATATGAGAGACATATACTTAGGATTGCCAAACAACATCCAGATGAATCCATAGATTCTAAGGGGTGATATAATTAGCACTTACAAATGTATTGAATCGTAATACAAAGAACTCTCCAATTAACTATTTACTTAAAGAGCTGAGCGAAGAACAAGTAGTCATCCAATAAGACTAGAGGAAAGGCGATTTTGACAAAAAAGCAGGATTTTTTTATATTAAGGGCAGTAAAGTTATGGAATTCTTTGCCTCAGGATGCTGTGCTTGCAGATACTGTAACTGCTTTCAAAAAGTAATGGGTATATAACTAGCATAGAACAATAGCAGCTGGATTCAAAGCAGATAGGATATCTATACAGGGAAATATCTTACTGCCATTTGGAGTCAGGAAGGCATTTTTTTACCCACTTGGGGCTTAATTGGAAATGGCTTCAAAGGTTTGTTTTTCCTTCCTCTGGATCAACAGGGTGATTTGGCATGGGCTGGACTTGATGAATACATGTATTCTTTCAACCTCAAATCACAGGGTGATTTGGCATGGGCTGGACTTGATGAATACATGTATTCTTTCAACCTCACAAACTATGTGGCCATGAGTACTGTAACTCAATAATATGAGGTGACATTTATGCACCCAAGTAAAGGAATACAGTGCAATTTTTTTTGGCTTCAGTACATGTGACACCATGAGTAGGGTACTTTGTGAAATGTTCTATGGACTGAGGTACATGGGTCAGACTAAAAAAACTGTTAAAAAAAAAAAACCCTGTAAAAAAAAACAAAAAAAAAAAGAATTTTGAAACATAACGGATGCGTCTGGAACTTTGAACCGAAAAATTCAGATACCCATACACCTATTGGTGGCCATTTTTTTTAATATAAGCATAATGTATCCTAAATTAAATGACAAGTGCTGGAATAGATAAGAATGCCTAAGAAGGGGGAAGTAACGTCTTCAAGCTCAGTGTAAGTAGATATTTAAGTTAAATGGACTAATTGAGGATTTCAGTATGAAATCTTTTCTCTGGTTATATTATGATTTAAATGATCTGCATTAAAATATGTTTAGTCCTGTGCAGTGCCCTCTGGTGGTCTACACTGGAATCTTTTTTGTAGGATTTAGAAACATAGAAACATAGAAGATTGACGGCAGAAAAAGACCACCTGGTCCATCTAGTCTGCCCTTTAGTATTCCTTTATTGTTATCTTAGGATAGATACATGTTTATCCCAGGCATGTTTAAACTGTGTTACTGTGGATTTATCAACCACCTCTGCTGGAAGTTTGTTCCAAGTTTCTACTACTCTTTCAGTGAAATAATATTTTCTAATGTTTTATGTTTTATCTCTAATCTAAGTGTAAGTAAACTGCATCTCTGCATCTGTTTAGATTAGTTGTTAATTAATTTAGATAAATATATTGATTTCTACATGTATAGAATATTTAATCTGAAATGTTTCAAACTTGGCCCATTCATCTGATTTTCAGATCTATGCCAGGATAGGCTTAATTGGTGGGCAGCTTCTAAGGTTTCTGTTTATGTTTTATATCGCTCTTAACTGGACTCCATTAAGTCAATTTCAGGCTTATGGGTGATTTGTCTATTTGATGTGGGGCCTGGGAACATAGCTTTTAAACCTGATGATACATTAAACAAATTGTACATTCTCACATTAATAAATTATCTGTATTGATCCTTTAACAACTCCTTCTCTGTGCTGTTACTCAGTCTCCATACTGTTATGTATATCTCCTTATACATCTTAAGGGATACTTTGGGTTTACACAGAACCATGGGGGGAGAATAATGAAAAATTGGGGAAGGTGAGGTTCTGCAAACCTAAATGTTTGAGCACAAGAGGGGTGTCCAGTGCACTTGGCAATCCACTGGCACTCCGAAGGTAAATGTAACTTAGTAACTTAAAGGGGAACTACCACCCCGCAATAACTTAACCTGCATTCATTCTTCATCTGGAGACTAGCTGCTTAGTTGCGCTAGTTGCCAGAAATATTACCTGGTTCTGAAGATTTTGCTGTTTTACCGATGCTCACAGGAGCAGGAAGCACGGACATCTCGTCACAGTGACGTCCGTGCGCCTGCGCTGTCAGTCCCTTTTGGAGCCAATGAAGGAACTGGCATCAGTTAATGGTGTGGAAAGGGGGGAGGGAGTTTAAAATAAAGTTAACACGTGAAAGGAAATATATCAGTCACTCTCTACAAACCATAACCTAGAAGTTAAAAAAGAAAATCTGAGGCATTGCTATGTGTTTAATCTATCTTCCTACCAGGTTATCTTTATTATATAATTGGTATGACTGAGCCAATTTCACTACCTCCCCAAAAGGAAACATGCCGTCCCAAAATAACTCCTTTTAACCCTTTGAGTGCCAGAAGGGTATGCAAATCTTTGATCTGCAATGTGTTGCATTCTCCTCTGGCACTCAAAGGGTTAAGAATATGTAGTCCCTTATGTCACTATTCATTTTGATTTGTTTCACTGGTAAGCAAACATGTAAAAGTATGTGCTGCTTAAGGACATAGATATAAACCATTTCTCTGTTAAACCAGCTAGATCAGTAAGACGTTATGTTACATATCACAAGATAAGGCATCAGGTGATATCCTAATTACAGTTTTGGGGCAAACCAACTATACCAGTTACCTGTACAATCTAATGCACAAAAGGAAACATGCCACCCCAAAATAACTCCTTTTAAGAATATGTAGTCCCTTATGTCACTATTCATTTTGATTTGTTTCTCTGGTAAGCAAACATGTAAAAGTATGTGCTGCTATCAGTCAAATCATTAATGGACATAGTCATAAACCATTTCTCGGTTAAACTGGTGAGATCAGTAAGAAATTATGTCACATATCACAAGATAAGCATCAGGTGATATTCTAGTTGCAATTTTGGGCCAAACCAACTATGCCATAGGGTAACAAATGCAAATTCCCAATGAATACAATGGGGCTTTAAATGGATAGTAATGTTTCATAATAAAAGCAGCTCTAATTAATCATCATAGTATTTGGACTTTGGGCTTTCATTATTCTCAGTAAGACGATTGTCCCCTGCTGTTATCTGTCTGGTCTATGGACCAGATTCCACATCTGAGAAGAGATGGCTTACACTAGATAAAAGGGGCGGGAGGGGAAACTTTGCTTGTGAATATCTCACAAACCATAAAGGTTTGAGAGATAAGACTTATATCGTTCTTCATGTTTTTTTAATGCCTACAAAATAAAATAAAGATAAAATGAAGTATTACTATTCCTTTAAAGACTACAGTGGTAAACGTGTCTAAAACATTGCTTTGCAATTTCATTGTAACTTCACCAGCATTCAAGCATTTACCACAATAGGGACTCCGCAGACCCACCAGCCTCAGGGTCCATCCAGCTTCTCTTTTTTTTTTTCCTTCAGCAGTTGTGGTGGTCATAGTGTCAATCAGCACTACGAACCCCTAAGTAACCAATTTATTTCATTTAATATTTGATTTGAATAAATGTTTTTGCTCTCTCTCTCTCATACTCTGTCTCTTTCCACTGTGCTTTTCTCCTAAAATACACCACACTATAGTGCAGGAAATTATGGGTTGATATATATTTGGGTGGGAACTTTCACCCCTTTGAAAAAGATAGGCAGGAAATGAAACCATTCTTGCAAGCTTTTCTGTGCACTTAGCAAAAAGTAGGAAAATCTATGGGTTTCGCTAGCTTCGAAAATTCCCACGGGAAAAGCAGAAAACCTAGCGTTTTCCGTGAAATTTCCCAAAGGAATAAAACTGGACTTTTCACCCATTCCAGACAGACAGAAAATGCACTAAATTAGTAATACAGTCGGTAACTCCCAGCACCTTAAGTGCCATATGTTCAAATGGATAACAACAAAAAAATGGCGTATGAAAGACAAAAATAAGTAATTGTATGCATGAACGACATATTTTCTATAGAGTATACGTCAAAAAACTAGCAATGTGCAAAGGGGCGGGGCAAGTGCGTGGCTAAACTATTCTCCAGTGTCGTATAGAGGAAAAGAAAGTTAAGACATTTTTTGTCTTTACATACGACAATTTCAGTCAGGACAAACGACATATTTCCAACTACAACCGACACTCTCTGAAAATATTAATGAGCCCAACGACACTGTACTTTGAAAAGTCATTACAAACAACAAAAGCTATTTCGCTACTTCTTTGACCATATAGCCCAAAGTGTTAAAACCTCATTTAGCAAGTATCCCTCTTTAGGAGGGACAGTCCTTCTTTGAGAATCACATCCCTCTGTCCTTCTTTCCTACTCTGCTGTAGACTGTGTAAAATACTTTGGTTTAGTTCTAAATAACTTATTTGCTTACATAATGAGCTATTAAAAAGTCATGAAGTAACCTAAATTCTCAGTATTGCCCTGCCTGCAAATCGCACCCTCCAACAAACCCACCTAAAACCAAAGTGTCCCTCTCTGATCATTTCAAATATTGTTTGGTATGGTCAAAACGAGTAACGAGTAATTCCTCTCTTTCTATGTCAGGAATACACATATATGAACCAAATTACCTATTTTCATATCTGAATAAAAACAGGAAGCATATAAGTAACCAAATTATTGATTTATGGTGACATTTTGCTAGATATTTATTGATTAATTAATGTTTTGGGATGAAAGTAAAGTATGCCTATTTTTTCAGTATAAAAGGTAGATAAAATAAATAAACTATAAGTCTATTTGTTTATTTTCTATATTTATTTTGCTAGCGAACGACACAAGTTGATTACTGTCTGTTTTCGGATGAAAGTAAACTCAAGTATTGCAGCAAGTGGCTGTCATAATCACACATACTGAGAGGACATAATCAGTAAGTGCTCACCTATTCAGGTGTATTGTTTGGGTGGGAATATTAGATGCTATTCACTTCTATAACAATTGTCCTTGACAAAGAATCCAGTAGGAAACAAACATTGATGTGATTTTCAATACAAATTGTTGTTCCTTTATAGAGTTCTGTGCATTGTGTATGTTATATATATTATATTACACTTCAGGTTCAGCTATGTCTACCCAACATTCTGATCAAGGCGTTGTTCAGCACCAAGAAAGGCATGCATATTGTCGTTGGTTAGAAGGACAATAGACCCCAGCATCAGTCAGTCTGAATGTAATCAGAGATGAGATTATCTCTGAACACTTTCTTAAAATGTATTGACAGGGAAGGATGCCTATGTATGTGTTAGACATCTACTGTGTGTGTGACTGTGTGAGACAGAGAATGTGTTTGTGTGTGTTTATGAGAGAGACTGTGTATATGTTACAGAGAGAACCCGTATAAGAGAGAGAGAAAAAAAAAAGAAATGTGTGTGTCAGATAGTATGTGTTTGTGCATCAGAGAGAAAGTGACTGTTTGTGAAAGTGTGCGTCTATGTATGTGGGTCTGTTTGTATGTGACAGAGACTGTGTGTTTGTGTGTGCGTGAGAGACACTGCATGTGTATGTGTGTATATCTGGGAAAGTGAAACTGTGTGTGAGAGACATGTATGTGTGTATGAATGTGTGTGAGAGAGATACTGTGTGTGTGGTTTGTGTGTGTGTATGTACATGTGTGTAGAGAGAGAGACTGTGTGTATGTTTGTGTGTGCATGAGAGAGACACTGCATGTATATTGGAGAAAGAGGAACTGCGTGTGAGAGACATTGTGTGTGTTTGTGTATGAGAGAATTCTGTGTGTGTGTGTGTGTGTGTGTGTATGCGTGTGAGTAAGAGAGAGATAGAGACTGAGACTGTGTGTTTGTGTCAGATTGTACGTGTGTGACAGTGACACTGTGTTTTGACACAGACTTAACTATTATTTCTTCTGTTTGGGTTTTAACATATCTTATAATGCTCTTAAATTCCCTCTGTTTAAGACTACCTCTACGTCCTATACACACATTCCGATACACACACATTCTTTATCATTTACAAAACTTGACACCTTTGTATATAGAACCACATTGATTTTCTTTGCCTTTTACCTTTGTTTACATATCTGTGATATAATCTGGTTGCAGATAAGATTAAATGTTTTAACAGATAAGATTAAATGTTTTAACTGTGCTCATTTTTCTTTCACACAATGAATCAATCTCCTATCTGCTAATGAACTACTTATGTTCACCCTTAAAGGGATAGTGACACCTATAATAAAGTGCAGCTCAGAATCTTCTTTATTCTGTTTTGAGCACATCCTATATTACAATTTGCTAAGGATGTTTGTCAGAAGCCGTCATGCACAGTAGAAAAACTGCCCTTCTAAAATCTTAGATCTTTGTTTTGGTGTGGTTACTCACAGACATTATCAGTATACTAAACTCCGTACTGACTGTTTATCACTGGCTCCTTGTGCTCACCCAGATACATTAGACATTATTTGTGAGTAGATCTGGTATTGTTTTCTTGTGAGTTCCTTTACCAATTGTATAAAGGATTAATCAAGCAATGAATCCAGGATGCCCCTACTCCTTGCTGTTACAGCAAAAGGAACCTGCCAGTCCACATGTGGAACATTAAAATTCCCATAATTATAACATCCCCTTTCACTGACATCTTTGTTATTTCCTGTCAATGTTTTAGCTGCTGCTTCCTCTTTTCCTGGAGGTCTATAAATTAAGACAAAAGACGTGAGGGGCTCACTGAGAATGAACACATGCAAATATTGCTTTTTGTATGGCTAGGAGGAAAAACGTCCATATGCATAAAAAGGGCTGTCCCGTCAGTTTCTGTCTTTTATGGGGGCCTTATCAGTAAGGTGTTAATGAGACCTCAAAGAAGAATTGGAGCAATTCCAGAGCAAATTAACTGCACTATAGGACAGTGGTTCTCAGTAACCATTAGCAGGCTAGGACTTTAAAGGGATAGTAATACTTTATTATTACTATCCTCCATATTATAGATATTAGCAAAATAATTAATAGCCTCCGGGTTCATCTCTCAAACCTTTATGGTTTGAGAGATAACTGAAGGCAAAGTTCCCCCCTCCCTCCCCCTTCCCTGAAGTCAGCGTTGTACTAACTGCAAGGATATCCGGTCTGACTTTCATCATGTGGCTCTGCAGCAGAGCTGCGATCGTGTTAGTGAGAAAGAATTATTTCACTGAAACGGTCTTCTACATGTGCTTGCAAACCAAGCACATGTAGAAGACCATTTCAGTGAAATAATTATTTTTCGCTAACGCAATCTCGGCTCAGCTGAAGAGCCGCAAGACTGTCGTACGACAGACTTCCCCTGCAGTCAGTACAACGCTGACTTCAGGAAAGGGGGAGGGAGGGGGGAACTTTGCCTTCGGTTATCTCTCAGACCATAAGGGTTTGAGAGATGAACCTGGGGGCTATTAAATTATTTTGCTAATATCTACAATATGGGGGATAGTAATAATAAAGTATTACTATCCCTTTAAAACGTCCCTGTTTGAGTACTGGTGAGCTAATCAGAGGCTCAGTCACTTACCTTACCTGTGTTCAAGCAGGGAAATCCTAATTGCTCCTCTTTAGTTTGAGGAATAAGGCCAGAAAAAAAAGAGCAAACTGAGAAGGGATTCTCAGTTTCCCAGAATCCCCTACTTCTGCTCATTTCAGATCAACAAAGGACAAAGCTTTAGTACCCCTTCAAGGGAAAATGCTTTCTGCTGTTGTGCTTATATTCGTGTAAGGATTACAACTCCCATCATTCACATACAGTCTACAGCTGGCTGAGGATCATGGAATTTGGAGTCCAACAAAAGCTGGAGGATGGCAAATTGCAGAACCCTGGTCTATACTTTGGCAGATTACAGTTTTTGGGATACATAAGTTTATAGCACAAATTTACAGATATAGTAACACAGTTGATGAGGTTGAAAAAACGAATGTGTCCATCCTTCATACTTTACCATATCAACTTTATTGATCAAGATGACAACAAACAAACAAATCCCTTCCTTCCAAAGAAACAAAAACAAAAACATGGAAGCCGTTTCCAATTATACCATAAGCAGTTAAAAATATTTTTTTTACTTCAAATAGACATTGGATAGTTTCCTGGATCAACAACCTATCTGCACTGAAACCAACTGTCATATTCTCTATATTGTACTGCGCTTGAAAGATATCCAGTCGCATCGACAGTATCTGTAAACACTGCCTTCTGGACCTTCAAAGAATTCCACATCTTTACTGCACTTACTGTCAAAATCCCTGACTTTGTTTTAGTCCAAAGCACTTTTCCTCTATTCTTAATGGATGACTCTTTTTTTTATCTGCTCTTTGAGTAAAACGTATGAAATGCATACTTTCTGTGGAAACCTCTCTCTGTAAATCCTGAGTTAGACCCTGCCTACTTTCTATTTTCACCTTGTATACTGCATTTTACCTTTCTACAAATGATTTTTCAGCCGTCGTTATGCTACATCATCACCCCAAATTATTCAAATCCATTTGAATGTAATGCAGTCCTAGCCAAAATTTTTATTTGAGGAACCCTAAGATGACATTATATGCTATTTCTGTGCATGGGTAGGTCATTTGGGCAAAATTTATTAAGTTAGCTGTAAAAAAAAATCACACACACAAGCAGATAAAACCTAAAGCAGATAGTTTCAGTCTCCTTCCCTTCTTTTTTTTTTTTTACTCAAAGGAGCCGTACAAATATGCAAATATATTCACTAAACCAGGAAATGGAACCAACATCTTGGTGTTACACCTGCCTAATGCCAATTTTCTAAGCTACATACACAGAAAACGGTCCTAGGTATGACTCATGAACCAAGGGGTTGCCAGTGGGAAAGTGGAGAGGAAATTTGTGTCAATTTACTCCATTGTTTGGAGTTTGTATATGTTGGAATGTTTATCGTTGTTATGCAATCTGTAGCACATTGTGCTAGGCCTGGCCTTTCATTCCTGACAACCTTGTTATGATGGGATATGGATCACTGAGTGTGTATGTATGGCACACCTTACTACCATGATGCAATTTACATCATCAAACAGGTGGTTTCTAACCATAACTGTTTCTAAATACCATGACGTACATTACTACCAATCGCCACAGGTAGTTAAACACTGTCAGAGCAATGTGTTGCACAATCCTCTTGTCTTTAAATCAGAGGTTCTCATTCTTTTTTTGCTTGGGGCACCCCTAACACATAATCTAGAACATTCGGGGCACCCCTAACATATTTAATGTACTTTATCAAGGGCATAATGAAGGTTCCATACATAAATATACAGTTATTATTAAGTCTTACAATCATAATAACACAATTAAACATAATGTGCATAACAATTTCTATAAATCTTTATTTAAAATTAAATTTTTGTTAGTCTTCATAGAAAACATGGGGCACCCTAAACTGATGTCAGTGGCACACCAAAGTGCCACGGCACCCTGGTTGAGAATCACTGCTTTAAATGAACAATGACACTGCAATAAGAACCACAGTGTTAACTGAACAGCTGATATGCATTTGATGCATTTTAATTTTTTTTACCAGGAAAGATACATTGACAGGACTAGAACCTGCAACCCTGAGGTTTAAGAAAAGGAATCTAGAAAGGATGCATTAACCAACTGAGCTATCTCACCACCTCATACTTCACATATTTATCATATATATATATAATAGGTGATAAAATATGAATACTGAAAAGCAAGCAATAACAGGTGAAAAACATTGCATTTAAGAAATGTAATTTCAACATTTTTATTACAATTTGGCCTAATATTACCCATGCAGTGATTAGCATCTTGTATTTTATCTTGACACTTTAATGTTTAGGCGTGTTTTTATTATTTTAAATGAATTTAATTGTTATTCAGATAAAAAAACAACTGTTTAGTAAACAATCAATGGCCAATTTCTGAATTGCAAGGATCAGCAGGCTTCTGTTGTGGGTATGACAATTTAGACCAGAGCTGTCCAGTTTACTTTTGAAATGTTTAACGAATAAGAGAGTGCGACATTTAAGCACGATAAGTAGGTCGCCGGCATCCAGAGCACCATATCATAATCTTGCAGGAATCAAATGGGTGAGATTTTTATGGCGTCTTGTAAAACTCGCCACTGCCTTCAATAAAGAATGCCCCCATACCTTCATTAATTAATAGTGTCAGCTCCCGCACTGCCATATAACTTACTTTCGGACAGTCTTTCATAGCTTGTTTATGCAGTACAACCCTCACTCTGGCTGTCTCTCCTGGGCAATGAACGTTTTAACCTTTTGAGTGCCAGAGGGGTACGCAATGCAATGCGTCACACACCCTCTGGCACTCAAAAGGTTAAAGAACATTGTGAAGTACTCCCACACCATGCCTTTCATTGCCCAGCAGAGACCCTTCTGGCACTCAAAGGGTTAAAGAACATCATGAAGTACTCCCACACCACTGCTTTCATTGCCCAGTAGAGACAGATGGAGTGCGGGTTGGACTGCATAAACAAGCTATGAAAGACTGTCCAAAAGAAAGTTATACAACAGTGCAGGAGCTGACACTATTAATGAATGTATGGGGCCATTAATTATTGAAGGCAGTGGTGACGTTTACTAGGCGCCATAAAAATCTCATTTGATTCCTGCGAAATTATGATATGGCTCTCTGGAAGTTGGTGACCTACTTATAGTGCTTAAATGTTGCACGCTCTTATTCATGCGACATTTCAAAAGGATATCAAGCTGTCCTAGTTCAGTCCTCAAGGGCCACCAACAGGCCAGGAATTAAGGATTTCCCTGATTAAGCACAGGTGAGTCTGTCAAAATGAATGAGCCACTAATTAACTCACCTGTGCTTAATCAGGGAAATCTTTAAAGGGATAGTAATGTTTCACAAAAACAGCAGCTCCAATTAATCTTCAGAGTATTTGGGCCATGGAGAGTGTTATTTCAATACTGTCAGAGTTGTAGTTCAAGAGTAATTGAATGATAAAATATCCCTCCCTCCCCTTTTACTGATGTAACACTGCTCACCTCAGAGTAGGGTGACCAGACCTGATCTTTAATCAGGGATTCATATGAAAAATGCATACTGATAAAGTTCCCCCCTCCTGCCCCTTTTACCTCGTGTAACACTACTCACCTCAGGTGTGGAATCTGGTTGCTTGACCAGACAGATAACAGCAAGGGACAATCTTCTTACTGGGAGAACAATGAAAACCCTGCCCCCCTTGACAGGTTTTTCAGCTTTTTCCCTTATCTTAATTGAAGATTGTCCTTCTCTGCAATCTACCTGGGCACCTCCCTGCTGCTCTGAGCTGAGAAGTGCTATATCAGTAAAAGGGGCGGGAGGGGCCCACTCTCCAAGGCCCAAATACTATGATGATTAATTAGAGCTCCTTTTATTAGAAAACATTACTATCCCTTTAATTCCTAGCCTATTGGGGGCCCTTGAGGCTTGAACTTGGACACAATTTTTGTAGATAAACCTGTATAGTAATTCTTTACAAGGTTTGGAAGACCTTAGAGTCCAGGGCAGGGCTGTCCAAGTTCAGTCCTCAGGGGCCACCAACAGACAAGGATTTCCCTGATTAAGCGCAGGTGAGTCAGTCAAAATGAAAGAGCCACTGATTAACTCACCTGTGCTTAATCAGGGAAATCCTTAATTCCTGGCCTGTTGGTGGCTCTTGAGGACTGAACTTGGACAGCTCTGATCTAGACCACGGCTAGAAATTAATTTTTTTCTAGTGTAGTAAATATTGATAGCTGCAAATGATGTTTTAGAGTACTTTCCCTTAATAAATAGGCCCTAGGTGGTTTCCAAGGTGCGGTTCAAGTTTTTTAACAAGGAATTTTCTTTAGTGTTTTGTGCTTATGCATTTCCTACATATCTGTTACGGTTTTATGTACACTCAGAAACGTAAGGTTTTGGTAAAACACAGTTTTATTAGCACACACAGAATAACAGTAACCCTCGCGGGTCCAGCATACAGGTGAATATAAAACTGACACAGGACAGGTTACAAAGATATGATTAAACCACACAGGTCCAGTATGTAAGAACAATATACAATACTGAAACAGGTCAGGTACAGTTCGTATGATACAGTGTGAATATGGCAGAATGATACAGGTTACAAAGATATGATTAAACCACACAGGTCCAGTATGTAAGAACAATATACAATACTGACACAGGTCAGGTACAGTTCGTATGATACAGTGTGAATATGGCAGAATGATACTATTAGGCCAGGAACAGCGGACAGGCCCTAATAGTAGAAGGCCCACAGTATACTCTCTACGCAGAGAGTGACAATAGCGACTGTAATCACAGAGGAGCAAGTGAAGCCAGGATATGCGACTGGCTACTGGGCACCAGAGGAAGGCGGCAGCCAGTGGTATTGTGAACGCCAAACTGGGACAGCACCGGATGGTGCAGCGTAACACCAAACTGAGACAGCAATGGATAATGGCCCAAGTGCACGGCACTGTAAGGAGCAACGTAACGCCAAACTGAGACTACCGTGGATATTGATCCAAGTGCACTGCACCGCCCCGCAAGGGGTTAACGAACGCTCTGGTCTGAGGCAACTGCTAGTTGTAAAGATAGCCTGAGGCTCCCAACAGTAACCCAACCTCAGAGACAGCAGTAAACAGACCAAGCGACCGTGGTGCAACCGGAACACTCTACCGCAGTGGGAGCGAATAGGCACTATGGCGAGAACGGGTCACGGATAAGATCATCTGCACAGTAACCGAGGCAACCGGAGGTCTGGTACAGACCAAAAGAGAGCACGTGTGTAACTCTGGCCACACAGCAGGAGTAGGACGTCCTCCATGCCGAAACAGTACACGGAGCAGGAACGTCAGTCAAGCCAGTTCAGTACACAGAGCAGGAACATCAGCCAAGCCGAGTCGATACACAGAGCAGAAACGTCAGCCAATCCGGGTCGGTACACAGAGGAGGAACGTAATCAGGCAGAATAGTCAGGCAGTCCGGGTCATACACTGATATCATACGAAAATAACGGAACAAGCGATAGGCAACGGAAACAACACGAAAGGGCAACGCATAAGTGACAGCACTGAGAATTTAAAGGCTGTCACTGGGAGGAGCAAAACATTGTAGCCAACAAAAGGTATCAGGAAGTAACATGTGTCAAAATGTCGCCCATATAGCACGGGCACCGTGATAATATGCTACTACCTTATATCAATGCAATACTAGTTTCTTCATGTGGATGCCCCAGTTCTCAGATTTAAGGAAGCTGCTAGATCCCCAAGAGACCTGGTGCTCAGGCTAACAATGCATAATTAGTTCACTATACAGCTCAAATGCACCATTACTACTACAGAGATTAGCACAATTACACGCCTCAAGTTGTTAACAAGACCTGGGCTAAGACATAGTAAGGTTCAATAAGGGCTCAGAATGCCAATGTTGTGTCGGCATATCTGGGAACTCTACGGTTTTGCCCCGGAGACTCTGGATTTCACAGTGAATTACCGGGTCTCTGGTGTGCAGAGTTTCAGTAGAAACTCTGCCCACTTGTTCTCCATCCCGCCCCGGTTCCTCCCACTCCCCGCACTCTTACCCTCGTTCAACATATATTCTGTCCTTTTTTTTAAAAAAATGTTTGTCCCGCCCCCCCGTGGCTAAGCCCCACCCCTTTTATGACTGTCAAATTCCCAGGTATGTGCGTCGGGTTTGTATCAAAGGTACCTCACCAATATGCATAAATATGTCTTTATATGAACTGTGCTTAACCCATTGAGGACCAGAGGGATGTGCAATGCATTGGGAAACAGTGAGTTGCACACACCTCTAGTCCTCAAAGGGTTAATATACAGTTCACTGGAGTTGATGTACTAAGTTGAGTCAAAGTAATTCTGTAGCTAACAACAGTCACCATAAGGGACAATAATAAACATCTGAAAAATTCCTGCTGATTTGAAAGAGCCTTTAAACCCCTTGAATGCTTTGCAAATGGCAGCCCTCTGTAGCATTCAAGTTAACAAAAGCCCATTTTGAATAAACAAGCTTTTTTATTTGTTCCCTGTTGTGCAGTAGGTTTGCCTCACAAATGCTCAGGTTCATCTAAGTACATCAGCCTCAATAGCTCTCTGTGACCTCCTGGGCCATATTTATAAAACAAACTGGAGTTATTCTGGAGTAAATCAACTGCACCATAGAGGACAAATATAGATTCCTAAATGATCATGCATGGGGGAGGGCAACTTTAGGAGCGATTATCTCTCAAACCATAAAGGTTTGAGAGATGACACTGGGGGCAATACATTTCTTTTTACTATGACTTTAATATAAGGGTTAGTAATTATTAAGTATTACTATCCCTTTAAGTCCATTTATATCTGGTGTGTGCAGTAGCATTTCTTGTGTGTTTTAACAAGAGTGTTTTGGCATGGGCTGGACTTGATGGATGCATGTCTTTTTTCAGCCTCATCAACTATGTTACTATTAAACTTTCCCTTTACTTGTGTCTCCCAGTGAGATTGACCCTTTGCAGGTAGTAGACTTTTTGAATGTCGGTCTTTCCTTTACAGATATTCAATGGCTCCAGCTGAAATGCAGAAATGAGGGCAGAATTTAAAGCGGAACATTCACCCCACCATGACCTTATCTGTGTGTGTTGCATTACTATAGTTATAAAGCGCTGTGTAATTTTAAAAATCAGAAAACTGATCAATAAGGCACAAAAGAAGATTAAAGTTTAACCTTGTGACGTGTAGAGCATTGTGAGCGCTACTGCGCATGTCAATCTGGTTACCATGCGGTTACTTAGTCATTCCCATCGTTCTCTGTTATCCCTCCCGTGTCCTCCTTGTCCTGCCCTTATGTGACACGTCACCTGGCGAACACGAGCCTGTACTAGACTGGAATTAACTTTCAGCCACATTTTTCCCATAACTGAGCCAGTGGTGCAAACGGTATGCTCTGTATTTACTATTAGGATCTCTTGCTGGCTCTGCAGGTCTCTGAAAGGTCCGTAATCTATTCCTTTTCCTCCTTCGTGCCTCAGCTTCTCTCTGTCTGTCCTTTTCTCTGCTGTCCAGCTCTCACATATTATAAACTTTTCTTTTTCTTTCTTTTTTTTTTCTTGTTTTTGTAACACATTTTATTAGTTTTCAAAAATAAGAAGATAAAACTGGGACAGCATACAAGTACAGAAGTGTATAGAAGTAATCACCATAGAGATAAAAACAAATGGAGGCAAGGACATATGATACCTGAAGTAACAACCAATACATAATAAAAAGTCTCAAACACTAATACCAACTAGATCACAATAATAGTGTTTCCCCCCCGTGGTGAACTGATCTCCCTATTATTGTGATCTGGTTGGTATTAGTGTTGCGTTTATTATACTGTGTGTTTGTCTTATAGGAGTATCCGTATTGAAGATCTTTCTATACACATCCGCTAGTTTGTTTTTATTCAATCAAAGTAATTGATAGTTTCCCACAGAGGGTTTAAATATCTGTTACTTAGTTAATGTAATTATCTATGAGTAAGCACCCAATGGGTGCGAAACGGGTCAGAGAGAGTGTACGTGTATAGTATATTTTTGCCCCCAGTGCAATTTCATATTTTATTTACACTATCCTATATAATAATTCGCCAAGTTGTGTGTAACGCCCGACATGTGCAGTAGATACTGCTGCGCGTGCGGCAGTCACACGCAGTGGAGACTGCTCGCGCCGCGGCTGATACAGCCCAGGCTCGGGCAGTCTTCACCGCGTGTGACTGCCCGCGACCGGCTGCCAGAGGCTCTTTATCAGCCGAGGCGCGGGCAGTCTCCACTGTGTGACTGCCCCGCGACCGGCTGCCTGAGGCACTGTGGCCCGTGTAACGGGCTGTTCAACTAGTCTTTTCAATAAAAGGATTGTTTTTATCGCTAACATGATTGATATTTTTGATGGATGACTGACTGAGTGCCGAGCATTACTGCTTTTATATCTAAACTATAAGAGCATTTGAATTATACATCTTCTGTTACATTAAAATTAAGTGTAATAGAGTTAGATAAAAATATGTGGTTAAATAAGCAGCTATAATTATCTGAGAGGCATAGACATAAAATCATATAGCAGTGTGATTTCATTGCTTGTCTCCCATTGACTAGACAAATAACTGACACTACCAATGTCTTCAGAACCCAGTGATATTAGAGTTCAAAGTAGCTTAAATTGGCATTGGATTTGGATTTAATATAAAAAGTCTGCACATTTAAAATTTAGTAAACATCACTGAATCAAAAACATTGCATTATGAGGAGCATGAATGAGTTCATGTTGACTATGGTGATGAAGCTAAACAGCAGCTGTACCTAACATCTCTGTCTTATCTGAGTAATGTGGACACTATAAAGACACATCAACAAGCAATAGAAACCCTGCACTTAAAATACTTGATTTCCCGTGAACTGATGGGAAGTAGTGATTCATTATTTTTATAGCTCAATTGCCACAGGACAGGATTACTTAGTGTCTCAGCGTGCAATAAGGAGTCAACATGGCACAGATCCATTTGCATCATAAAGTCCAATAAGGAAGCTGGCCACATTAAAGGGATAGTAATACTTCGTTTTAACTTTATTTTATTTTGTAGGCATTAAAAAAACATGAAGAATGATATAAGTCTTATCTCTCAAACCTTTATGGTTTAAGAGATATTCACAAGCAAAGTGTCCCCCTCCCGCCCCTTTTACTGATGTAACACTTCTCAGCCAGGGCAGAAGGGAGCTGCCCAGGTAGACTGCAGAGAGGGACAATCTTCAATTAAGATAAGGGAAAAACCTGAAAAGCTTGTCAAGGGGGGCAGGGATTTCATTGTTTTCATAGGAATAAGAGTGTCCCCTTCTGTTATCTGTCCAGTCTATGGACTGCATTCCACATCTGAGAAGAGATTGTTTACAGTAGGTAAAAGGGGCGGGAGGGGAAACTTTGCTTGTGAATATCTCATAAACCATAAAGGTTTGAGAGATAAGACTTATATCATTCTTCATGTTTTTTTAATGCCTACAAAATAAAATAAAGTTAAAACGAAGTATTACTATCCCTTTAAAGAGAGTGTGAGACAAGATGAGGATAAGTCATGTTGGAATATAAACACTTTATACAAGGGAATAAAGAAAACGATTTTAAAATCTAACATATCTTAATTCCATAGTATTTGTCCTCCCTGGGAAGCTCAGTAAGGGGTGAAAGTGCAAATATGCTCAAAATTTAGAAGCCTGATGCAAAATTCTAGGAGCCAGATTCCTAGGCTTCAGGAATTTTTCCACCCTTGCTATAATATGCATTTAAAGGAGCAGTAAACTTTTTTTATGAAAAAATATATATTGTAGGGATTTTCCTATTGAGTAAAATAAGGGTAGCCCCACTGCCGAGAGATTTATATTTCCAGAATTATTACAGTTTAAACCCATGTTTTTTTACATTAGCAGTACCATCTAGTGGTCAAATTCTAATTAGATTTCCTGTTAGATTCTAATGGAAAGGAAAGTCAGAAAAGTCAGAGATATACAGTTCTCCATGGAATGTGATAGAAACTGCCTGTCACTTCCTGTCAGTTAGAACTATCAGGAAGTAAACACAGTAAATTCACTTCATGATTATTTAAACTGCTATAAATTTTGAATAAAACAATGGACAGCAATGGGAGTGACCTTGTTTTACTCAGCAGGAAATTTTCTGTAAAATATTTGTTTTCATAAAAAAAAGTTTACTGCTCCTTTAAAGGTCAAAACTGAGATAAGTACTGCGGTATGTTATGGGAAGATTATAAAGCAGTTCTGTTGTTATATTTTGTTCTCACATCTCTTTTTCACTTTTGTGCTGCTGTGGCAACAGGTAATTGCTTTCAGATTCAGACACTGTTATCTGCTCAAACCACACTTTTATATTTCCTTCAACAGGGCTGGTGTTTAACCCTTTGAGTGTCAGAGGGTTATGTAAAGCATTGCTTTGCAATGCATTCCGTACCCCTCTGGCACTCAAAGGGTTAATCAACAATGGGAAATGTCAAAGAAGAAATGGGCAGAAGGAAGATGAAGAAGAAACCAGATTCATTTAGAGAACCCAGAGAAATTCAGAAAATGGTGAAATATATCAAAAACTAAGACCTACAAAATACAGAGAGATGTAATGACTGGTTTTATCTAACAGATTCCCATTTAAATATACTACAAAATATGTAGATAATACCCTTGAGAAAATGATCAACAGGCCTAAGATTTGTGAGAACACTCAGAAGTGTCATGGATAGGATTCACAATGCTATATTTATTAAAGGGATAGTAATACTTCATTTTAACTTTATTTTATTTTGTAGGCATTAAAAAAACATGAAGAATGATATAAGTCTTATCTCTGAAACCTTTATGGTTTAAGAGATATTCACAAACAAAGTATCCCCCCCCTGTTCAACCAGATAAGAAGGGAGATGCCCAGGTAGACTGCAGAGAGGGACAATCTTCAATTAAGATAATGGAAAAAGCTGAAAAACTTGTCAAGGGGGGAAGGGCTTTCATTGTTTTCATACAAAGAAAATTGTCCCCTTCTGTTATCTGTACTGTCATACAACCTGATCCACATCTGAGAAGAGATGGCTTACACTAGGTAAAAGGGGCGGGGAGGGGAACTTTGCTTGTGAATATCTCATAAACCATAAAGGTTTGAGAGATAAGACTTATATCATTCTTCGTGTTTTTTTAATGCCTACAAAATAAAATAAAGTTAAAATGAAGTGTTACTATCCCTTTAAGAAAAGTACTTTTTCCTCTAGAATGCACTTGTGAATACCTCAAAAGTTTTTCAGAAGAACATTTGGAACAATGTGTAAGGAAGAGGTTGGTAGTCTCTGGATCTCCAGCTTTGATGGCACTACAGCTCCCATGATCCTCAGCTGAGATTACACGATTTCTAGTTGAAATACTGAAAAGCCACAGCTTCTTCATCCATGATGTAAGAGGAGGAAGACAGGCTGACATATCAATGCAAGAAATACAATTTCTATTAAAATGTATTTAAAAAAAAAAATATTTATGTATTGTTTAGCCATCTAATATACCAAAATCATGAGAGTTTTGTATGGACTTTTCACCATAAAGCCAAGGCATTGAAAACAGAGGAATGATTCTCTTATTGGTCCTTATTGAACTCTTTCAACCAACACCCAGGGAATGAGGAGAAGTGGGTCTATAGGCTCATTATGTAGCCCAAACCCTACTAATAGAGGAATGCAAGAAACGTTCGCAAGTGCTAATAGTGAAATAATGATTTTAACCTGCGCAAATAACTATTGCGCAAGTTGTAATCCAGGAAGCTGTTGAACGAAAGAATCTTGAATTGCACATCAATTTCCTAGATTTGCGCACAAAATATAGCATTTGCGACACCACCAAACAGAAGTATAAAATCGTTCGCAATATCACTTCCTGCATCAGATGCATACGCTACTCCTCTCAGACAGATTCGCTAATCCTAACCACGCCCACATGACTACACACACAAAATGTGCACAGCAATTCAGTATTTTAGATTTTTCATGCGCAATTCAATAAAATGAGGTGTAAATTTGTTCGCTTTCACCCTTCACTCACAACTTAGCTATTGTGCTTTTCTTGCATTCCTCCATAAATTGTTTGTGAGGACCAGAGCTCCAAAGCACTACTGCATGTAAAACTAACCTACCATCCTGAAGATGAAGATACTTTCATAGAGTTGTGTCTCCTTGTATAGAAGTGAGGTTATCTTAATTTTAAAAATAAAAATAAAAAAATGACCTACTGTAACGGAACCAAGAATGGACCGCATCGCCTTCCACAGTCGTTCCCGGGTTTCTCCCTCTCGATGCCGGACTGGCATTGTCGGATGCACCAGTCAAGCAAATGGACGGACTGAATGAACACCGTGGTCGCAAACTCTGTGCCGAAGTCGACAAAGTGGTAGCTGCGTCGACTTTGTGTCAGAGTCGGAGGAAAGCCAGGCAAACAGGGAAAGAGTCAAAGGGATGCACGGCCAGAGCTGGGCCGCAAACTGGTACCACAGGCCGTAGAGAGTGAGGCCTCTACTCCCGGTTGAATGGATAACAGAAAAATGTAGCAGGAACTGAGGGAGATCGAACAGCTTCGACCTGACTGTACCTCGCAGTCGCTGGATCTCTGGAACACAGGAAAGAGAAGATGGAGTCCACGTCGCCGCCTGACAGCAAACAAAGTCAGGTCGCAGGAAGAAGGCAGCAGGCGGTCGACAATTCAGGATACTTGGCACAGATGAGTATCAGAGTGGACACTTTAGACCATAAGCAATATAAGACTCCGGGACTCCTTGTTCACTCAGAATAAGACTGACTTTATTCAACCAAACCAGACATATTTATACACAGAAACCACATTGCAATACATGAGCCGACAGGATACAATAGGTGAGTCAAAAGGATAATATAATCACAACATACAAGACAAAGGATCAACAACAAATGGTCCAAGCAATTACAATGGCACAAACATGATTACATTACTAATACAAAAGGGTTGATGAACTCAGGCAGTGGACACAAAGACTTGAGGGGCGTGAATTAATTAACACACGGCAGGGGGTCTCAGTACTGTTCACAATACACTGGCTTGAGTGGCTAGAATACACATTGGAAGTAACTTTGCCCAAACTCAAATAATTAACGCTTACTGCCCATTTCCTTGGAAGCAAGCCTGCAGTCGATGGTTGTCAGTCTCTTTGGGCCCAGAAATGTCCACAGTCTCTGGGGTTCTGGGATATTCCAGGTCCAGACAAGGGCTCCAGTAACGGACTATGCTCTATTACACCTACCAACACCCATGTACTTGAGTAGTGATGCTTACACCTGTTGTCAAGGAACACTATCAGGCAAGCATTACGGATTTTAAGGATTAAAGAGGACTTCTCATCTTTCCATGTCCTACCATTATTGGGACTTACATCTGTAAAGGATTTACATTATTTGTCCTTACTGAGTTATTCCACATCTTTAGTGAAAACTGAGGGTGGTAATTTTCTTGATTAATTAATTATGCATGCTTTATCTGACAAAGTCAGACAACAAAGATATGCTGAAATTATATTCACCAACATTATACTGCTTGTAAAACAAAAACTAACAGTTTAGGCAGTTTTAATAGATACATTTAATTAGACTAAATATGTGCAGCTAACTGGTCCATAGAGGTGTTAATCAGAGATACAGTCATTTTCATTAACTCCCATGTCCTCAAGCAAGTAGCTATCTGGATTTTTACACCGTTGGTTAAGTAAACAAAAAAACAATGGAAGTTATTTATTGGAACAAGATACTTTACAAAGAAAATGGAAAGTTAAGCCTGGCTGCTTCTTTATATACCTGCCTGATCACATAGCTGGGACCTCTCCGGATGTGCCCCAGTTTTAGCTTCTAATTACCAGGTCTTCGTGGCAGAGGCTGATTCTCTGGATGTGGGGAGTTTTAAATAAAACTCTGCCCACTTCCCTGTCTTCCAAATATGCTCCATGTACTCAGAGCGAAGTTCTCCGCTTCCCACGCTATTTCTCACGCTTGTTTTTTTTTTTTAATATATATATTTTGAAGCTCCGCCCCCTCATGATTAAGCCCCACCCCTTTTTCTGATGCAAATCGCATCTTAGATCTCCCTCAGTGGCACCAGAGGGCTGCCCTCTGGGTAGTCCTCATTGCAAAGTTCCCAGGTATGCTGATCGTGGTCCTGGAAAACAGACTTCTGAATTACTGAACTAGTTAGTATGCATTTTTGGGTGGACACAGTTAATCTTTGGACCTTCTGCTGTTGGGGACTACAACTGCTATCCTCCAGCTACCAGCTGTTTGGTGAGCATGGGAGCTGGGACCTCCAAATATTGACCACCCTTCCCTTAGGGTGTGTACAGTGTTAATAAACTAAGCATCTTCTCTTAGTATAGAAGCATATTGCAAGCTGCGAAAAGTAACAAAATGAGAAGTGTAAAAAAAAAAAATTCTGATTATCTTATTTGGACTTTGGATGATTGAAGTTCCGTGTGCAAACAGCACTGAAAATTTACAACAAACTCATTTAATAACTGTTTGATATTGATAATTTTATCAAGTCCAGAGACATTTACAACTTATTCTGAATTACATCTAACATCTATCAAAAACAATGTGTCCATGATTTGGATGTTTTGCCTTCACTCTAAAAGTAATCATGCCAATTTATCTGTAACAAAATAACTGCCCTAAAGAGACTCTGTCATAAAAAACAATGATTTGAAAGAGCTTTCAAAATCCTATATAGATGTTGTATTAGCCATTGATTAATTAGAAAACTAGTCTTTGAGTTATTTAGAATGATAGGTTATGCTAATTAATGCATATAATGTAGGTAGTTCCTGTCTCAAATCTGTAATACCTATCTCACTCACTGATACCGCACAGCTATGCATTGCCCACCTCTCCTAGCATTTATAGGGTTAGTCATACCCAATGATAACTTCATGCTGTGTTGTAGATTTAAAAAAATGAAATTATGTGCAGCAAATCCCATCTCTCAAACATTTATGGTTTGAGAGATATTCTCCGCTAAAGTGCCCGCCTCCCTCCCCTTCTCCTGATGTCAGCGTTCTACTGACAGCAGGAGATCCCAGTCCTGGGGCCAGCCAGTGGCAGAGCCAAAATAGCGTTATTTAAAAAGAATTAAATCATTGGAATGGTCTACAAAGCATGCCTGGTTTTCAAGTACACCTCGTAGACCGTTCCAATGAAGTAGCTCTTTTTAAAGATTGCTATTTCGGCTCTACTGAAGAGCCGCCTCAAGTCGGCCGACTCGAATCTCCTGCTGTCAGCTTTTACAGCTGACATCAGGAGAAGGGGAGGGATGGGGGAAATTTAGCAGCCAATATCTCTCAAACCATAAAGGTTTGAGAGATGGGATTTGCTCCACATAATTTTTTTTAATCTACAACACAGCATAAAGTTATCATTGGGCATGACTTACCCTTTAAAGGGTTACGTATCACTGAATGGGGAGGTAATGTAGGCCAAATACAGTTAGTGCCCATATGTCATTCCTTATTTAGCATATTCTAAAAATCTGAATAACGCAAAAACTAGTTTTCTAAGGCTAATAAAGTATACAGTTGAAACCAGAAGTTTACATACACTATATAAAAAGACACATATGCATGTTTTTCTCACTGACATGAAATCAGAATAAACCTTACCCGTTTTGGGTCAATTAGGATTACCAAAATTATTTATATTTGCCAAATGCCAGAATATTGAGAGAGAGAGAATTTTTTAAGGCATTTTTATTACTTTCTGCAAAGTCAAAAGTTTACATACACTAGGATTACTATGCCTTTAAACGATTTGAAACAGCCCATATGATGATGTCATGTCTTTGGAAGCTTCTGATAGGTTTATTGGCAACATTTGAGTTAATCAGAGACACACCTGTGGATGTATTTTAATGCACACCAGAAACACACTGCTTCTGTGTGTAACATCATGGGAAAGTCTAAAGAAATCAGCCAAGACATCAGGAGTGAATTGTGGACTTGCACAAGTCTGGATCATCCTTGGGTGCAATTTCCAGATACCTGCAGGTGCCTCGCTCATTTGTACAAACAGTTATACGCAAGTACAAACAAGATCGGAATGTCCAGCCATCATATCGCTCAGGAAGGAGACGGGTTCTGTGTCTCAGAGATGAACGTGGTTTGGTCCGACGTGCATATCAACCCAAGAACAAAAGCAAAAGACCTTGTGAAGATGCTGGCAGAAGCTGGTAAGATTGTGTCATTATCCACAGCGAAACGAGTACTGTATCAACATGGGCTGAAAGGCCACTCTGCCAGGAAGAAGCCATTACTCCAAAAGAAACATATAAAAGCCAGATTAATGTTTGCAAATGCACACAGGAACAAAGACCTACATTTTTGGAGACATGTCCTGTGGTCTGACGAAACTAAAATTGAACTATTTGGCAATAATGACCATCGTTACGTTTGGAGGAAAAAGGGAGAAGCTTGGAAGCCTAAGAACACCATCCCAACTGTGAAACACGGGGGCGGCAGCATCATGTTGTGGGGTTGTTTTGCTGCAGAAGGGACTGGTGCACTTCACAAAATAGATGGCATTGTGATAAAAGAAGATTATGTGGCAATACTGAAGCAACATCTCAAGACATCATCCAGGAAGTTAAAGCTTGGGCGGAAATGGGTCTTCCAAATGGACATACTGCCAAACTGGTTACAAAGTGGCTTAAGGATAACAAACTCAATGTTTTGGAGTGGCCATCACAAAGCCCTGATCTCAATCCTATTGAAAATTTATGGGCAAAGCTGAAAAGGCAGGTGCGAGCAAGGCAACCTACAAACATGGCTCAGTTACACCAGTTCTGTCAGGAGGAATGGGCCAAAATTCCTACCACCTATTGTGAGAAGCTTGTGGAAGGATATCCAAAATGTTTGACCGAAGACATACAGTTTAAGGGCAATGCTACCAAATTCTAAAGAAATGTATGTAAACGTTTGACTTTGCAGAAAGTAGTAAAAATGCCTTAAAAAATTCTCTCTCTCTCTCATTATTCTGGCATTTGGCAAATATAAATAATTTTGGTAATCCTAATTGACCTAAAATGGGTAAGGTTTCTTCTGATTTCATGTCAGATAGTGAGAAAAACATGCATATGTGTCTTTTTATATACTGTATGTAAACTGGTTTCAACTGTAGATGATTTTGTAAGCTCTTTTTAGGTGACATGGTCCTTTAAAGGGCTCTGCTTTAATTTTTTTCCCATAAACATTTGGGTGACAGAAGGGCCTCCAGTGCAGTGTAAGGCCCTGTTTGCATGGATGAATTTAGAGCAGCATTATAAACACATTGCTTTTGCCAAGCATTACATACTTCGTGGCACTCAACAATAAAAAACACAGCAAATGGTTTAACCCTTCTGAGTGCCAGAGGGGTGTCCAACGCATTGGACATCCCACTGGCGCTCACATGGTTATTGCTGTACAAAACAAACCCCTGTGAATCAAATTGCTCATATGGTACTGTTAAAATGGGACAGTTTCAACTCCTGTAATGCAGCAAGCAGGAACTTGGATGAGCTAATGCTTTGGTTTCAGCATGAATGGAGGTCAAGCAATTATATTCTTGATGGTCCTGTATCTCCTATAAACAAATTTAGATCTAGATCCTACCTCCTCATTCAGTAGTGGATCACACTGCAAAATGAACCAATGTTTCCAAAGGACATAATATCTGTATATGAAAAGTTGAACCATTCTCTGTCATATGGAGGACTGTCTTGCCTTACATCCCTCAAATCCATAAAGGTTTGAGAGATGGGACTAAGTGAGTTCAGTATGTTTATATGATTGCTGTATTTTGGCGTCAAGTTGTTGGGGGGGTTACTATCCCTTTAAAAATATTTTGAACACAGAATGATCTGAATATAATATAATCAGGTGTGATGCCATAAAGCATCTGATATTAAACAGAAACACCCAAGATAAGTGCAGGAGACAGTGCGTACATACCACAAAGGGTTAACAGAAGATGGTGGGAGAAACAGGATTTTAGGCACACAGAGTATGAGAGTATATACAACAAAGGGTTAATACAGAAGATGGAGGGAAAAACACATATTATACACAAACAAACATGCACCCTAGCAGCCAATGTTGCAACCCTCCTTGGAGGGAAATGTTGAAATGTCAAACTCAACATTCGAGTTTAACATGCCTGATGCAAAACATAAAATCTGTACATGATAGGAGGAAGGAGTATATCTATATTGTATTATCTGAAGCAATCTTGATGTGTAATAAAATCAGGATATAGGGGGAAACAATTTATAACAAAATTGCAGGAAATGTAGTAAGCTAGTAAAAAACTTAGTTGGTTTATCCTGTGTTATTTATAAAGTGCTATGTAAATGTGATAAGTAAATGGGTACAAAGAAATACAATTGTGGTTGCGTGACTAGAATTTATACATTACATTACTACAGTTTCAGTGTTATTTCTCAACAGCATTGGCCATAATCTACAAAAAAAAAATACATTTTGGCAGATAAAAACTTAAGATATATGAGTGTACAATATGTAATAAGATATGCTAACTAATAGGAAACAAAATGAAATGGCATGCAATAGATCAGGGATGGAAAAGTAACAGGCACCTGTTTAACTGGTCACCTAGGTTCATATTCAGGAAACTAAAGAAGTGCAACTCTAGAGCAACCCAGCTGCACCACCCACAGAGGACAAATTTTCCATTGTGATTAACATTAGATGAATGTTGAAAATGTTGAGCAATGGGGCATATATCTTGCTCGAGAATTGCTATTCTTTTGCTTGAATATGACAAGAAGACTAAGGTCCATATGTTCAAAGAAGTAGCGAAATAGCTTTTGTCGTTTGTAACGGCTTTTCAAAGTACAGTGTCACTGGGCTCATTAATATTTTCAAAGAATGTCGGTTGTGATCAGAAATATGTAATTTGTCCTGACTGAAAAAATTGTATGTAATGACAAAAAATGTCTTACCGAACAACAAAAATGTCTTAACTAAAGAAAAAAACCTCACATTTAGAACTTCACATTACCTCCACTTTTTTATTAACGTACAAATTTTGTCTTTTGCAAGACATATTTTTGTTGTTGTATACGAAAAATGTTCTTTTTCTCTATACAACACTGGAGAATAGTTTAGCCACGCCCTTGCCACATCCCCTCTGACCGGCAATTCTGGAGTTTTGCCGTACACAACGGACATTACTCGTTTTTGTCTTATACTCTATAGAAAATATGTAGTTCATGCACACAATTACTTACTTTCATACGACATATATTTGTCATTATCCCTTTGAACATATGGACCAAAGAGAGACCACCCTGACTCTCTAAGCATAGCAATCTATAGTTTAAAAGTTCCCACTTGATTAAGTCTCCCCTCATTCAGTGCACTCACTTGTTTTAGAGGCTTCCACTGCCTATCAGTAGGTCTTACCTGTAGTGATTTAGAGATCACTCTGAGTCAGTAGTCACCCCAAGGCTACAGATAAACCAAATCCAAATATCGACCTCTTGTAAATGTTGTTCCCACCCAAAAAACACCTTATATACCAAGAATACATAGTGTTTTATGTTTGCTCTTGATAAAGTGACATTTATGTTACAGTCACGAATCTCGATGAGCTATTTTAGTGATTCATTATTTATTGATCTGGTTGTTTTATTATTATTTTAAAGCAACTTTTTGAGTGTTGGTACTCCTGAAGGCCTGTGGAGCAGCTGTGTGTATTTTGTTTTTATCTGCATATACGGACCTTTTTTCTCATAATAAAGAATACATTTTTAACTTTTTCAACTAGAACTTTTGGTATTACTTTGTCTCTGAGCTCCATAACATCTAAGTGTTAGGGCTCTATACACTTCATTAAAGTTCCCTGGAACCACTGATTAGTGCTTGTCCCTTTGGCCCCTATATATTGTTTCTATATAAGGTGGTTTTTGAGTGGGAACAAGCTTGGGGCATGCTGCATTGTTTATGACTGAGAGACTGTTTCGTTATTACACGTCTGTGATTGCGATACTACACAACATTACCATATTAGACAACATTGTGATTGGAATTATGGACTACATTTATGATATGATGCTGATACTTGACTCTGCCTTTAATACTTTTACAGTAGTTAATTCAGCCTCTGAGGTTGGCATCAACCTTAAGCAATATTTATCTCTTATGTGCTACTTTTTTACCTGCTATGTTCAAACTTTATGCAGTAATTCTCTGGATGTATCACCAATTGTTTTTGAATAAAGATTTTAAACCTCAAAAAAAGTGACTCCATACAAAATGAAATGAAACTACATTCTAAGAGTTTTCAACACATTGGGGGAGATGCACTAAGGTGTTATAAAGTGGTGATAAACAGGTGATAAAGTGGAAATTAAATCTCCAGTGTTCTAAACTCTCCAAATCCTGTGTTATTCTATGGAGCCAATGAACTACGTTTTCTCCAGCTTTAGAGATCTTGGTGCATTGGAGAAGTCATCTCTACATTCTCACTTCTTTATCACCCTCAATGTGTTATGAACCTCTCCAGCATTTAAGAGGTTCAGCTGGTTTGCCACACAATTTATCTACTTATAAGCTTATGGTACTATGTAAAAAACAGAAAAAAAAATATGACTGTGAAGCAATCCAACTGCACCACAGGGGACAAATAAAACTTCCCAAATTCTTATTTACCATAAAACCTTTGTATAATACACACAATTTTGTCCCTCTTCACCTTATGTGAAGTGGGGGGTGTATATTATACACAAGGGAAAAATAAATTTCCATAACCGCACTGCTTCCCTCCCTCCCCACTTACCCATATCCTCATCCCCTCCTCTGTAGTCCAATTTCGGCAGGACCTCCTCTTTCTAACCAATAGTAATGCCTTGCGGTCCTCGCAGGGCAATACCATAGATCCAATGTATGTGCATAGCTATGCTCATTGGATCTATGGTATTGATCTGGGACCTTGCGGTCCTCGCAAGGCATTACCATTGGCTAGAAAGAAGAGGTCCTGACAGGGCAATACTGTAACCCTGTCAGGCTGCCGAAATTGGACTACAGGGGGTGGAGGAGGATATGGGTAAGTAGGGAGGGAGGGAGGGAAGCAGTACGGCAATGGAATTTTTTTTGTGTTTGACCGGGGAAAACAAAGGTGCGTATTATAAATAGGCACTCTTGTTTTCCCCTAATATCTTGGGTATAATGTACGCCTGCATATTATACAAAGGTGCATATTATAACCGAGATTTTACAATATTTAAATGTAGCTTTTAACTCTGTAAAAGCTAAAGAGGCTTGCAACTCATTGCTTTGCAATACACTGGAGACCTCTCTAGCATTTTGGGCTTAAAAGGCCCAGTTTAAACCAAAGGGCAATTTTATGTCCTCTATGATGTGAATGGTTTTTCTGCAGAATTTTTGCTATTTAGCTTCATGCCTAAGGACCTGAATGCTTAGAGGAACCACGTTTACATTATCTGTTTTCCTCAGTTTGCCTAAAGGGATCAGTTGGAATGGTATAGTTTTTATTATGGCCAGTAGGGATTTGTTATACATTATGCATGTTTATTTAGTTAAGAATATGTTGCATACAGTTTTATTCTTTTTTTTCCCATTGTCTGCAGGCTGTCTTTCTCCCAACAAGCAGATTGACCATTAGGTGGCAGTATCTCTTTACCTTCCTATACCTAATACAAAACATAATTCCGCAGCAAACCAGCTGCACCATCCAGGACGAATAAAAATTCCCCAAATTCCCATTGATTTCTTGAGGCTCTTATCTCCTTGAATGCAACACGGGTCTTCAATGCATTGTGAAGAAATATGTTGGAGACCTGTAGCATTCAAGGGGGTTGAACTCTTTTAAACCAGTTGAAATATTTACATGTTCCATATGTATTTTTTCAGAAACATTATCCCACTTCTTATCTAACCACTAGCTAATCATGCATCCTTCACCCTTTAGTTAAAGGAGCACTACCGCGTCTTCATAATAACCCCACTAAATTGATCTTTTTCCCCCCGATGACACATCCTATAATCAAGTGACAGGCGTTTACATTACTAATAGTGTAAAAGCCCGTGTACACGGGCCAAGGTCCGATGAGGTATAGAGGTTGGTTCTGCTCTGCGTACTGCCGTCTCCTCACTGGCGGTGCACCCAATGCAGTCATACACAGTAGAGACTGCCCGAACGCACAGAATGCTCCCAGCATCGCAGTACAGAATGCTCCCAGCATCCCAGCACAGAATGCTCACAACATCCCAGCACAGAATGCTCCCAGCATCCCAGCATTCTGTGTGTTTGGGCAGTCTCTACTGCACATGACTGCATCGGGCAAACATTCTGGCCTTTTTTATTATAGGATAGGATACCTGCTACTTGGCCAGACAGCAGAACTAACAATCTCAAATATTCAGCAAGCAGACAAACTTACATACTGGAAACTAAACTAATCATTGTTACCTAAAAGACCTCATGCAAAGTCTTCAAAACCAAACTCAAAAATGATTTTCCCACAAATGATAAAGTGTTTATCAACATGCAACTTTTATATGTTTTTATAACGTCTTTGTATAATAAATACTACACTCAGATATTATTTCTTTTACCTTTTGCATTTTTGTCCAGCTTTTGCGCTATCCCATCCTTTCTGTACTCCCTTGTTCAGAGGTAGCCTTAAAACCTGACCTGTTGGTGTGGCCTGAGGACTGGAGCTGAGAATCAGTGCTATGGTGCATACTGCTGGAGTTGAAGGCTAATGTCATGGGGCTATGCTATTGGAATTGTATAACTCAACATACATTTTAGGCACTGCTGTCCTTTTTAGTAAAATAGTTCAGACCCTATCTTTTCTAGAACAATGAAAAATTAGGTCATTTGTAGTATTAACCATTTGCATACCAGGGAGGATTAAAAGTGATCCACCTCAAAGGAACATACAGTATATTATCCTTTGTACTAATAAACATGTTTTTTTGAATATGACACACAACCTCCCTTTCTCAGTCATGTCTGCCACATCATGGTGATAGAGGGATATGTTTAATAACAAATAATTTCTGGAGATTAAAAATGGCTGAACATAAACTTGTTGTATCAAGTTTCATGCAGGGACATTACACTAGAATATTCCAGTTGTAGCATAGTTTGTTTTGTTTTTGTTTCTGGTTATATTAAGGACAAAAAAATAGTGATGCACTATAAATCATAGGTTCTGTTAGACCAGGGATGGGCAACATGAGCCTCTCTAGCTGCTGCCAGACTCCCATCAGAGCGGGATCGTAGGCAAGACACACTGGTGAAGTTGAGGGCTCTGTCAGATTTCTCATATGGAAGAGTAAGCACTTGCCTAGGGCACCAGATTCTTAGGAGAGCCTGACAAGTGCATGTTACGCCTGTTGGCACCTCTACACCATCATACATTTGTTTACTTGTTGCTCACTGGTGGGCAGGTGGGGCAGAGCTGAGGCAACTGTGGTTGGGATTAATTGGTGTGTCTTTCCCCTATCCTGCTCAGCTGCTTTCCCGATGGCCCTCACATATGCTCGCCAGTAGCAGAAGCACATAATAGAAGAGCAAGTGAGTCGCATGGCCTCCATTTCAGCAGAGACTTGCCTCATTGCCTCAGTTACTTTTAGATAGAAGAACTGGACTAATTAAATATGTTTCCTCTCAGTCTACATTATGTTGCACTGGTTTTTAACCTTTTGGGTGTTTTAATGCCTGGGAATACACACCTTATATTGAGGGTCTGAGGCTTAGTGGGGGTCTCACCTTTCTCTTGTTTTATTGCTGGGCTGGCCATGAATTGGGCTGTGTGTAGCTCCCAGGCACAGAATACATCTGTGGCCTTGGAAAGTGTTACAGACACAGACCGGCTCCTCCTCTTGTACTACACTGGGGGGGGGGGGGTAGATTCACTAAGGTGTGATAAACAGGTGATAAAGTGGCAATAACATCTTCAGTGATATCACTTGTCCAATTTCTATGTAGTTCTATGTAGCCTATGCACTAAGGTTTCTCAAGTAGGATATTGGACAAGTGATATCACTGGAGAAGTTATCTCCACTTTATCACCGATTTATCACACTGTAATGTATAAGCCCCTTTCCTCTCTCTACAGCTGCTTGGCACCAAATTAAGATGAGTTCTGCGGCTGCAGAGTCAAGAAGTCTAGGGCAAGGGCAGAGAAGGCTCATATTTGAAACAGTTAATACTTTACAGCCAAGTTTATTGCAGTGCACTGGGGATGTGACAACAGCAAGAGTGTAGAGGAGCTGCAGCAGACCTGTACACCATTCGCAGGGAAATTGATCATCCAGAGTCGATGCAGGTTCATATCCTCCACTGTCATGATCAGTCACTGCATATGCTATTTTAACGACAAAGTATTAATGTGAGTGTATCCTGGCAATACCTTTGCTATCTCTTTTTATAGTACAAGACTTTGTTGCAACCACTTGGTTTGTTCTTTCTGTATTTACATGTGAAAATAAGGAGAATATGTACAAAAGTGTGTTTATGTGTATATAAGTGTGTGTGTGTGTATATGTGTTTATGTATTAGAGTGTTTGTCTATGCGTACTCTTGTGGATATGTGCATGTACGTGTGTGTGTGTCTGTATACTTGCCTGTGTGTTTGTAGGTGTATATTTATATGTGTCTACCTGTGTGTGCATGTCTGTGAGTTTGCACTTTTATGTATATGTGTGTGTATGTATGTGTGTGCCTGTGTGTCTTCAAATGTGCATGTGTGCGTATGTGTGTGCCTGTGAGTGTGCAAGCAGATGTATATGTGTGTGTATGCATGAGTGTATATGTATGTGTATGTTTGTGCCTGAGTGTGCATTTGTGTGCCCTTTTTGTGTGTCTGAGTGTGGATGTGGATGTGTTGGTGTGTATGTGTGTCGGAGTGTGTGTGTGTGTGTGTGTGAGAGAGAGTTAGATAAGGAGCAACTGCATCATAAGAGAAAATACAATTTCCTGTTGATTTCATTGGGTCTTTCCACTTCCTGCATGGTAGAGAGGAATTCATTGCATTTCTTGGTGAAGGGTTAAAAGCCCTATTTAACTATTTGGGAATTTGTATTTCTTCCCTAAGTAATATATAATTTTACATGCACTGACATACACAAACTCTTGTTTGCACATACACAAATAATAATAATAATAATTATAATAATAATAATATACATCAGGGCTCAAAATTTCCACTCGCCACTAGCCAATGGTGAGTGAAAATCTAGCCCTGACGAGTAGAAATTCAGCCCTGGTGGGTATGTTATGGCTTGCAGTGGCGAGTAACTTTTCAGGTCTGGCTAGTAGCAAAGGACTTCAAATTTTAAGCCCTGATATACATATTCCTATAGAGGAGCCTCCTTGTAGATTTATGCCTGGGGCTTCATCGGTGATATTAAACAGTGCAATTATGTTATTTATATTGAGAGCATGAAGTAGATTTGCCCCTTCAGGAGTAGACGGGTGCCCAACACATTGTTCTGCAGTGCTTTTTAGTGTCTAACACATTGTAGAGCAATGTTCTGGGCACCACTGAGGTAACTAGTAGGACAGTTTTAAATCTGGTAGAAGCTCAAGATTTAATGTCTCCCTACTAGTTACTTCTGTACTGAGCTCATTACACTGAATAGCATGATTGGACAGTTGATGAAACTGAGAGCAGCAGGGGAGGCAGCATGATGGAAAGAGCAATTTAGGCTCTGCAACAGTATTTCTCAGCCTGCTGCACAATATATCTGTAAGATGTGTGGGAGGGTAGGATTTATTATTATGTGTGGTGCATTTTTCTCTTTAAGTCCATACTCTCCAGTGCTGCCCCTTGCCTCTGTCATATATGTCCTCATGCCACTTTCTCCATCCTTCCTCTGTTGATTCTTAGCTTCTTTTCATTCCCTGTCCCAGTCTTTCTTCATCATCCAACATTTCACCCTCATTACCATTTCCCCAGCCTTTCTCTTCTTCCCCAGAACATCTGCCTTCTTTCCTCCCGCTACAACATTTTTCCCACATAATTTCTTTCCTTAGCAAAAAAGAAAATGGTAATGGGTGGGAATGTACATGTGTAGATTTAGGTGAGAGGCTATGGGTGTTTCCTACATTTGATTTCTTTAAGGGCGCCTAGGATGTAAATCCGGGCCTGCCCAAAGCGGTCAGACAGTGTATGTGGGAATCTGTGACTAGCAGTAGAATCAGGCTGTGTAGTCAGATACTGTATGTGGGGACTGTAACTACCACTGGAACCAGGCTGGGGTGACAGCCAGTTTATGTGGGGATGTACCACCGGTTTAAGTACTGTAGTACAACTAGAGTTACCCCATTTTAATTGTAAGCTCTGTGGTATCACTTTTGCAGCCCTATTTCAATTGTAAACTCAGTGGTATAATTTTGTAGGCCAGTTTCAATTGTAAGCTCTGTGGAATCAGTTATGTAGCATAATTTCAATTATAAGCTCTACTGTATATTTTTACATATTTAAACCCATATTTTATGCTGCTACTGCTTTTATATTTAAGATTACATCAGTCACACACAAGACTTTTAGGGCTCTATCCACACTAAAAGATGACCCATTGTGGAGTACACCTACCCCCACAGGAGGAAAACTTCCCAAAATTCCCACTGAACTATATGGATACTATTACCCACTGAAAGCTAAAGGTATCCAACGTATTGTGAAAAAAGTGTCAGATAGCTCACTAGCATTCAAGGTGTTCAAATCAATTTAAATCAGTCAGAATTTTGTATTTGTGACCTATGGTAAATTGATTTGCCCAAGAATTGCTCCTCTTTTCTTTTGGTCATAAATCATTTAGAGAAGTATTTAACAGATGGTGAAATAAAATGGCATATTAACTGGTAGGTGGAGGCCTGTCTCTTATGAGCTTATGATTCTCATGTCTTATTATAGAGGATATAAATTAATATGGGGTCAAGAGACCTTATGCTAACTACAAACACACAAGGGTGGGTTGTTGGATCCCTCTCTCAATATAATAAATTGTAATTGTAATAAATCATTAAAAAATATATATATGCGCTATTGATTCCATACTGGTTCAATACTGAAAAATGAAGGGATCCTCCAAGTAAAGAGGAATTAACAGAACATCCATATAGAAGCTAGGGGTGCACCGAAATGAAAATTTTGAACCGAAACCGAAACGTCAGGATGCACTTGGCCGAAAACCGAAACCGAAAATGACTAATGCATATTTTAAAACCGTAACCCTGACTTTTAAAAAGTTTTCATAAACGTAGCCTGTTATATTATGTTTTTGTTTGTAAAAAGGAAAAAAAATATTTTGGCCAGGGTTGGGCAAACATAAGAATCTCATTTCTGGTAGTGGAGAAATGAGATTCTTATGACTGCCCAGCAATGGCCAAGATGTTTCTATTTTACAAACAAAAACAAGTTTTAAAAGATAATGTTGTCAAAACTGGTTCAAAGTCAGAGATAGGGTTTTAAAATATGCATTATGAATGTATTTAAACCTTGACTTTGAAAAAGGTTTTTATAAAATTATCCTTTTACATCTAGTGTGGCTTTTTATTATTATTATTTATTTTTTCTATAGCTTTTAGTTCTTCTAAACATTTTTGGTATTTTGGATGTGTATTACCAATACCTCTTCTATGGTCCAGCAGAGGAATGCAGGCTGGGCATCAACAGCAGCCACTCAGGGTCTCCTGTCACTCTCGGCACGGAAAATGTCCAAAAGCAGCAGCAGGGGAGCACTGTGGTAACAGCTTACCACCTAGCTGTTTTTTTTGTGTCTGTTGATTTTAAGCAGCCCGCGCTAACTACGTTGTGATGTAGCGCGGCTGCTCAGTACTAGGATTACTAGGGCTGCAACTAACGATTATTTTGATAATCGATTAGTTGGCCGATTATTTTTTCGATTAATCGGATAAAAAAAACAATATGCTAATTTTTCATTATTTAATGAACAAACTGAGTGTTAAAAACAAACAGTAGAATAAAAAACTTTACACAGTTAACATGCATCATTGTTATTATTTTACTATGGGGTCTATGCACCTCTCTTTCTCCCCCATGTACTTCTTTGTCCCCCCATGTACTTCTTTCTCCTCCCTTGTGCCTCTCTTTCTCCCCCCTTGTACTTCTTTCTCCTCCCTTGTGCCTCTCTTTCTCCCCCCTTGTACTTCTTTCTCCCCCTTGTGCCTCTCTTTCTCCCCCTTGTACTTCTTTCTCCCCCTTGTGCCTCTCTTTCTCCCCCATGTACTTCTTTCTCCCCCTTGTGCCTCTCTTTCTCCCCCATGTACTTCTTTCTCCCCCTTGTGCCTCTCTTTCTCCCCCATGTACTTCTTTCTACCCCTTGTGCCTCTCTTTCTCCCCCTTGTGCCTCTCTTTCTCCCCCTTGTGCCTCTCTTTCTCCCCCATGTACTTCTTTCTCCCCCTTGTGCCTCTCTTTCTCCCCCTTGTGCCTCTCTTTCTCCCCCATGTACTTCTTTCTCCCCCTTGTGCCTCTTTCTCCCCCATGTACTTCTTTCTCCCCCATGTGCCTCTCTTTCTCCCCCTTGTACTTCTTTCTCCCCCTTGTGCCTCTCTTTCTCCCCCATGTACTTCTTTCTCCCCCATGTGCCTCTTTCTCCCCATGTACTTCTTTCTACCCCTTGTGCCTCTGTTTCTCCCCCATGTACTTCTTTCTCCCCCTTGTGCCTCACTTTCTCCCCCATGTACTTCTTTATGCCTCTCTTTCTCCTCCTTGTGCCTCTCTTTCTCCCCCTTGTGCCTCTTTCTCCCCCTTGTACTTTTCTCTCCCTTGTGCCTCACTTTCTCCCCCTTGTGCCTCTCTTTCTCCCCCATGTACTTTTCTCTCCCTTGTGCCTCACTTTCTCCCCCTTGTGCCTCACTTTCTCCCCCATGTACTTCTTTCTCCCCTCTTTCTCCCCCATGTGCCTCTTTCTCCCCCATGTGCTCTTTCTCCCCCATGTACTTCTTTCTCCCCCATGTACTTCTTTCTCCCCCATGTGCCTCTTTCTCCCCCTTGTACTTCTTTCTCCCCCATGTGCCTCTTTCTCCCCCTTGTACTTCTTTCTACCCCTTGTGCCTCTTTCTCCCCCATGTACTTCTTTCTCCCCCATGTACTTCTTTCTCCCCCATGTGCCTCTTTCTCCCCCTTGTGCCTCTTTCTCCCCCATGTACTTCTTTCTACCCCTTGTGCCTCTCTTTCTCCCCCATGTACTTCTTTCTACCCCTTGTGCCTCTCTTTCTCCCCCATGTACTTCTTTCTCCCACTTGTGCATCTCTTTCTCCCCTATGTACTTTCTCCCCCTTTGTACCTCTCTTTCTCCCGGTCCCCTGCGGCTGGCTGGCTCTGAGTTCCCTCCTGCCCGCCCGCATCATCACTCGCCCCTGCGGGCCGTGATGACATACATACAGAGAAGAGGGCAGAGGCACCGGAAGAGAAGCGCTTGCTGCCAGACAGTAACGATCAGTCTGCTGGCAGCAAGCGCTTCTCTTCCGGTGCCTCTGCCCTCTTCTCTGTCTGTATGTCATCACGGCCCGCAGGGGCGCGTGATGATGCGGGCTGACAACATCTAATCCAGTGCCAAGGATTTTCGGCCATTTTTTTTATTTCGGCTTTTTGCCGAAAAGGCCATTTTCGCCCGAAACATTTCGGCCACCGAAATTTCGGTGCACCCCTAATAGAAGCTATTAACTCGGTACTACTTGTAAACTGATAAAAGTAGAGGTCAAATGACCCTTCTCTCAGTTCTTCTGGTAGGTGAGGCATTCAGATATGGATTTTAATGACCCAATATTAAATCAGAATTAACCAGGGAAAGAGTCCTTAGACTTGTCTTCAACTTCCCAGAGAGGAGACAAATAATAGATTAAAAAAAAATGTGCTTGAGTATATGGTGGTTTTGTTTTCAGTAATTGTAGTCTGAAAAACAAGCTTGCCTTATATTCAAGGTCATCACAATAAATAAACATGGTGCTTTTCATTCATAGCACATAAGGTGGATATCAAAAGTCTATCTAGCCTTACTGAAAATGCAGCTTTTGTTGATGACAAAGCTGAAATCAAGTCAAATGATGTCAGACCTTTTTCACCTTTGAAAAACAAGTGGATGTAGTCAATGCCTTGGTTGAATTAATGTACATTCAATTTAACTAATGCTTTGTGGAAGAACCTTTTGATTTTCATTACAGAAGTAAGTCTGTTGGATAGGTCTCTATCAACCATAGAACACATAGATTTTGCAGTTTAATCCTACTTTTATTTGTAGATGATTTCAAGCTGTCAAATTGCGAGGAGGGTCTCCTTTGCACAGCCCTATTTAGGTTAGTCCCGAGATTTCCTAAAGGATTGAGGTCAGAACTCTGACTTGGCCATTCCTGGATACTGATATTCCTTTTTGTAATCCATTCCTTAGTTGATTTGGCAGTGTGCTTTGGATAGTTGTCACACTGAAAAGTGAAACTCTTCTTTAAAAGGATAGTAATGTCTTCAAACCAATGTAGCTCCGATTGATCCTCCTATAAAGAGGATCATGTAATGCTCTATTTTAATATGCTCCATGTTCTAGTTCAATATAAATTCACTGGTAAAGGATCCCCCTCTCGCCCCTTGTACAACCTGCAAAGCCGCCTCCCCTTAGATGTGGAATCCGGTCCAAGATATGATTAATGTATTTTCCATGTAATTTTTGTTGGTTACATCAACAAAATCTGCAGTTTCAATAAGGGTATGTAGACTTTTGAAATACACTATATATAGCATGGGATTTCTAATCAGCCATCTCAGACCACTGGCCACTATTAACACGTATATAATACAACAAAAGATGCTGAAAAAACAGAATTCATGTGGGAATGTTTTCCCTTTAAGACAGCTGAAAAATGGCATCAATCTCCATCTCCAAAAAATAATCCAGACTATTGACGTAAATCCCCAAATGAAAAAATACAATAGCACACGCAATAAATAAACAAAAGATTAATAAATGTAAACCCATTTAGTGTTAGGATGTTATGGAAAAAGAGTAGACACCTTATTAAAATGTTACTGGCCAGGATAGAAATCTTCATACCAATGTAACTCCACCATGAAGTCTGTCCTTTCACTACTGAGCACTCCAAGCCGATCTAGTTCTTAAAGCTTGCCTAAGAACCACACAATAGGAGTGTCCGAGGGATCTGTAAGGGGATCGACTGGAAAAGGAATACGATTCTTGGCAGGCCTGTCCATCCACTACTGAACACTCCAAGATGATCTATCTCTTAAAGTTTGTAAAAGGACCACACAATAGGAGTGTCCGAGGGATTTGTAATGGTAAAAGGAATAAGATTTTTGGCAGGGTTATAATTTTGACCAATTCGGACCTACCCAACCAGGAAACGTGGAGATCATGCCAACAGTTCAGACCCATTATGAGGGAATTTATAAAGGGCACAAAGGTATAAGATCCTTCATCTCCCAGGGTAAATATATTCCCAGATGTTGTATGTATGTCATGGTTCAGGGGAAAGGGAAGCTAGCATGCAATTTGGATTCTGTGTCCTTGGTAACAGCCAGGAAACAAGGCAGACATCTTTGCATAGTGATGTCTGCGCGCCTGCACTGTCAGTCCCAGTCTGCTCTAGGAGGCGTTGCTAGGTACTGTATGGTACCAGAAGGGACTGACGGCACAGGCGCGCAGATTCTTTTAAAGTGATGTTGCCTGGCCGTCAGTCTCGGGAGCAGCTGAATTTAGCTATAAGCAGGTAATTATTCTGGCGACTGGTACTATTCTTCAGCTAGTCGCCAGATGGGTAATTTTTGGGGTTTAACTTTACTTGGGTTGGTAGTTCCACTTTAAGTCCCTGAATACTAGATAGGTCTCCAATACATTGTGATGTAAATCATTGCAGGCCTCTCTAACACTCAAGGTGTTAGCTACATCCATTCTTATAGACATTATTATTTTCTATCCAACATGAAAAATGAAACATTATTTATTAAATTAATGTTAAAGGATTATCTTGAATTTGAAGTAATGCATAGCTGAGCTGGTTTGAGGTAACATATTTGTCATACCTGGTGATTTGGCTTCAGGTTGTCCCCGATAGCTTCCAGAAGTGTAGATGGTTAGTCTTCCATTTATGTGGGTACCTGTTAAAAAATATTGTTGAAAAAATAATGCTACTAGTACCATACATTCTATTTAATAACATCCAACATATTGCATGACTGATTCAGGTCTTTTTGTCTGTTCTTTACATGCAATAACTGACTCCTTATCAATTTTTTTGACATATTCACCCAAGTATCATGAAAGAGTGTATTATTATTATTAGAAAGAGTCAACGTGGTTTTTTACATTCTAATTGGTAACTTGGACAATACTGCATAAAGTAAAAGGATTTGGCTTCAAGGTGAAATTTGTGCAGGGATAGAGAAGTGGCTAAATGATAGATTTCAGAGAGTTGGTATAAATGGAGCCTTTTCAATTTGTCTAAAGTTGAGCTTGGAGTTTCTCAGGGTTCAGTCCTAGTGCCAAAGCTTTCTATCTTGTTTATTAATGATCTTGAAGTGGGTATTGAAAATATTTTATCAGTCTTTGCTAATGACACTAAACTGTGTGAGGAAATGAATACCACAGTAGGATGTTTTTTTCTCTGCAGAACGATTTGGCTAAACTGAATGAATGGGCAGAAAAGTAGAAGATGAGGATTAAAAATAGATAAAATGTAAGATTATGCATTTGGGTTGCATAAACAAGCATGTTACATATACACTAAATGGGAAACTATTTTAGGAAATCCTTGTTAGAGAAAGTATGACAGGCTGTAAACTTCACAATAGTGCGCCCTTGGTCGCTGCAAGAGCCAGTAGGGTATTATTGTGTATAAAAACAGGTACAAATGCATGGGATGGGAATATAATTCTACCTCTATATAAATCCTTGGTAAAATCTCGTCTAGAATATGAATTACAGTTTCGGGGACCAGCTTTTAAAAAAAATATTATTTAACTGGAAAAATACTGAAACGTGCAACAAAACTGATAAGAGGATTGGAAGATTTAGTTATACACAGAGACTAGCTAAACTGAGTTTGTTTACATCAGAGAAGAGACATCTAATATGATTAGCATTTACAAATATATTCAGGGCCAATACAAACAACTCTCGGACTATATACTGAGCAAAAAACAAAGGGTCAATCATAGGGCCAGATTTCTGTTCAGTGGGTATGACTAGATACACAATCACTAGTTACATTAATTTTAACACAATATGCTATTTGTCTTTTCACTTGTAAAATATTTATATTATGCATGTTGGATGTACAACTGATCTGCTCAAAACTAGATTAAGGGAGCATTTGTTATGGTTAGCAAAACAAGACAAGGAGTCAGACGGTATAGTTAAGAACATCTTTATTAAAAATAATAATAATACGCAAATGCAAGTAAGTATGACAATACAAGCAAAGGGTGACTGGAAAGGCTAGAGACTCTATCAGCAATAGGAGCCTGTCGATGGGTCAACCACACTGCTGGAGACAAGGCCGAAGCCAGCTGGGAGTCTCAGGAATCGAAGAGAACGCAATACTGAACCAACAGACTCCTGTAAGGGGAAACAGAGGAGACTACTGACTCACGACTGCAGTCAGTATGGAAGAGCTCCTCTCCAATAAGGATGGCAACAATGGAGACTACTGACTCATGCCTGTAGTCAGTAAGAAAGAGTCTGACAGAGCCCCACGTCTGCACCAGGATGGGTGTCTGTAGATAACGGAGCCACAAACGAAGTAAACAAACAGATCCCCAGGTCAGCACCAGCTAGGATAGTCAGACAAGTCAGGTTTATACACAGAGCGGGTAGTCAGCCAGAGCCACAGGTCTGCACCAGGTAGGATGTCCACTAGGAATAAGCTACACTGGGAGGATAGTTGGACAGAGCCCCAGGTCAGCACCAGCTAGGATAGTCAGACAAGCCAGGTTCAAACACGGAGCGGGTAGTCAGCCAGAGCCACAGGTCTGCACCAGATAGGATGTCCACTAGGAGTATGCTACATTGGGAGGATAGTTGGACAGAGCTTCAGGTCAGCACCAGAATGGATAGTCGGACAAGCCAGGGTCATACACAGAGCGGGTCATCAGCCAGAGCCAAAGGTCTGCACCAGATTGGATGTCAAGACAAATGGAGCACACAGAGAGAATGGTCAGACAGAGCCACAGGTCAGCACCAGAATGGATAGTCAGACAAGCCGGGTCATACACAGGATACAGGAACAACTGGAACTAGAACTGCTCAGAACAACAACATAAGGGTAACTGATACACAGGCCCATAGAGGTTTATAAAGGAGTAGGAGAAGGCAGGACCAATTAGGTCCCCAAGGTTGGGCCTATAACAGGCGTCCAGGCAAGTGCCTGATTCATGATGCTAGTAACAATGAACCAGACGCGATCAGGCTGCACACAGAGAGGGACACGGCTAGTGACGCTGGAGCATCAGTCCAGAACCCTGCTCCCGGCCGAGTGGTGCAGGCCGAGGTAAAGCACTGTGACAGCATTTTAATCAGATTCAAAATAAAGAAAAGGATTTAGCTATTGCTAAGCATATATTTGAAATCCATCAAAGAAATTGAAGTTGTTTTTGTTTTCAGGGTAGTGAAATGTTTAGGTATCATGGATAGGAGGACACATTATACAATTAATCAATAGAAGAGAGGCCTTATGGATCCTCCAGCCGAAAACTATGGTGCCTAATGAGTTAATTCAAAGTGGGATATTAGCCATAACTTTTGAAAAATTCCTTTTTCTTTCTCCTAGTTTGATATATTACCTGGTTCCCTTTTGATACCCTTGATATGAACTTATAATGAACTATATGTAAATTATATTGAGCGGTTGGTTTGCATACAGAATTTGGGATGAAAGTTTATCAGTTTTGATTTATGCATTTTATCCACTGATGTTGTATATATTCAACTCCTCTCAATTTTTGCTTTTTGATAAATTCTGTCTCTTGGTTTGTCACAACTGGGTTAATCTTCAGAACTTGATTAGCTGATTAGTTGATCAATTTAGTATGCAAATACTTTTTTTTACTTTTTTAATCAATGGTTTGTTTTGTTTGTATTTTATATATCTCCCTTTTCTGGTCTTTGTTTCCAAATTTATGATTAAGTGCCGCATATAGAGTGAAATGTTTTAGACTACCTCACCTGTCCCAACTCTCAGTCCCTGTTATTCATTGCTTTTTCTCTACCTATATATAAAAATCTAAGTGAATTTGGTTAGCTGTCAGGAGGTGGGTGGAAAATGCTGATTGGTTGAGGAGGAGGCAGGGGGCATAGAAGGACAGGGGAAAGCCCTAGGTACTTGGGGTAGGATGGAAGTAGGGGAGCCCTCTTGCTCCCCTGCCTTGCCTCTGTTGATCTCCCAGCTGAATCAGCTGGGAGATCAGTAGCTGGGGGGGCATCAGGAGGGGTCCTGATGTTAATACAATTTAAGCATTTCAGTGCCACAGAGGTATGTAACACATTACAATGCAATGTGTTTGAAACATCTCTGCCACTCAACGGGTTTAAAAAAAAGGTTCACGGGCGAAGCTGTGCCACACACCTTCTAGTATCTTCAATAAAATGTGTTTTTCTGAAGGTAGTGCATACATTTCTGATTAGGAGTGTTGATGCATACTTTGTCTTGGAGTGGTCGCCCATTAAGACTAGATGAAAGTTGCATTTGTTTAAAACAAAGACAATCATTTTTTTTTTTTACTGTAAGGGTAGTAACGATGTGGAATTCTTAGCTTCTGGAAGCTGTTTTTGCAGATATTGTAGGTGCTTTCAAAAATCTATTGGGTACCATTCTAGAGCAGAATATTGAGAATCACGATAGATAGTTTCAACGATGATAGCATGTTGATCAACGGAAATATCTAATTGTCTTTTGTAGTCAGGAAGGAATTCTTTTTACTCACTTGTGGCCTAAAGGGATAGTAATACTTAATTTTATGAAAGTTGAATATTGTTCATATTAAACAAATAAAGTAAATGGTGTAAGTATCGTTCCTTAAAGCTTAATAGTTTTTGCGTTATAAGCTTATAAAGTTCCTCCCTCCCGCCCCTTTTACAGATGTCAGCTCTGTAAGAAATTGTTCATTAGAACGGTGTACAAAGTATGCCTGCCTCCCAGGCACATTTTGTAGACCGTTCTAATGAAGCATTTCTTTGTAGACGATACTAGTTCGGCTCTGCTGAAGAGCCACCCGGTCGCATGACCAGAATCTCAGTCTGTCTGCTAGAGTGCTGACATCTGTAAATGTTTTCATCCAAAAGCTATCACAATTTGAATTGTAAGAAAGTGATAAAGCTGTTACTAACACAGTCTATAGAAAACTGATTGTCAGTGATTCATCTCTTCCATAGAATGCAACAGAATAACTGTTTGAAATCAGTCTACTAGAGGGCGCTGTTAATGTTAAAACAACAGTTTCCTGCAGTAGAAGCACCTTTGCTTTACTCATTGACAAAAGCCGTAAGATATGTTTTTTATTTAAATAAAATGTGTACTGCTCCTTTAAATATCTTTGCTGGCACTCTGCTAAACATTGCATACATCCTCCAAAGCCCTGTATATATGATGTGGCCGGCAAAAGTCTTATGGCAAACAGTTGTATGCCTGAAAACTCTCAATTTCCTTCCTAAGTGAAAGTTGGCAAGCACTACATTTCCTATGTGCTATATATACCACGTCTCCTTCTCTATGCTCAGCACAAGCCTGTCTTCTCCCCCATTCTCAAGCAATCATGTCTACAACCCTTGTCAGCAAAATGATTGTGGCATGAATGCTTGAAAACATATGCTATCTCATCTCCATGACCAATGTGTTATTTTATGCATATACTTAATTGTATAGTTTCTGAAATATATTTTTGATGTAATACTCTGGGGGAGATTTACTAAGCATGCTACATATAGCTTAAATGAGAAACAACTTGGGGTATCCTCATTAGAGAAAGATTTAGGAGTGTTAATAAACGATAGACTTCACAGTAGTGTGCAGAGTCACTCAGCTGCTGCAAAAGCAAATAGGGTACTAGCCTGCAAAAAAAGAGGTGTGGATGCAAGGGATGCTAATATTATCCTACCCCTAGCTAGGCCTCATCTAGAATATGGAGTACAATTCTGGGCACCAGTTCTTAAAAAAAGACATTGTTGAACTGGAAGAAGTGCAGAGATGTGCAACAAAACTGATACAGGGATTGGACGATCTGAGTTATAAAGAGAGACTAGCCAAACTGGGTTTGTTTATATTAGAGAAGAGACGTCTAAGGGTTGATATGACTGACATTTACACATTCAAGGTCAATACAAAGAACTATCAAATTCATTATTTACTCAAAGAGCTGAGCTAAGAATGAGAGGTCATCCATTAAAGGGGAACTTTCACCTCAAAACAACTTGTTCCCATATAAATCAGACAGTAAACATGACTTTAACCCCTTAAGGACCCATGATAGTCCAGGACCGTCATGGCTTGTTTTCCGTTAAGGGTCCATGACGGTTCTGGACCTTCATGGAATTCCAGGTGCCCCGAGCGGCTGCACGCCGTTCGGGGAGTCAGAAATCAGATTTTAAAAAAATTAATCCGTGGTCCTTAAGTGACGGCCGCATGCGTGCGCAGCTGGTCCTTAAGGGGTTAAATTTCTTATTTTTTGTTTTGAAATTGCTACATTTTTTCAGAAGTAGCCGTTTAAACCTTCTCTTGTTGCTGTTGCCTGCAGCAAAAGCAGTGCTGCAGGCATGGTAATTGTAAGACTAGCCATCCCCTCTGTAATGGAATCACCGCCCATGACCTGCCCATCTTTCTACGTGTGCGCGCTCCCTACAATCTCAGCAAATCTAAAATGCAGCGCTCACTTAGAAGATGTAGGATAAACAAGTCTGAGTGTGCTGGATAGCGGACTGTATTATGGTGCCTCTTACCCTGTACTCTTCTAGCTGAAATGCTGCACTGGTCGTTTAACACTTTGCGTACCCCTCTGGCACTCATTGGGTTAAAACACTGCATAACCTAAAATATCAAGCTAAAAAAGCAGCATCCTGCCAAAAAATTGCCTGCAGTATATGAAAAGTTGACCAGACAAAGCTGTAGATATGTGCGTATGCTATAATAGATCTGTCCCGTCAATATGAATAATAATAGTATTACCTCTTCTCCCGTCTGGTGCCCTCACATCGGCCCACAATGGACTACCATCCTAAATGCTGTTCAGTATGGACGGCCATGGTGGGCTGCACTCTTCCAATGTACAGCGGATCACTGTGGACTGAGGTGAGGACACCAGACGTGAGAAGAGGGAACACTTTCATTATTAAGGTTAACGGGAGAGCTCTATTATTATAGCAGGCACATATGGACGTATCTACAACTTTGTCCGGACAACTTTTCATACACTGCATGCAATTTCTTCTGCAGGACACTGCATATTTATCTTGATATTTTAGGTTATACAATATTGTAGGTTTTATGGGTAGTTTGTATGCGAACCACTGTGGGCAGATGTGTGTACATCTGGATGAGCACGTTTGTGCAGCCTCTTTCTGCACGTCCCCAGTACAGGAATCACAGAGGAGGGGCTTAGGGAAGGACTGGCACTCCTTAAAGGGAAAGCGCTGCCAATCATTCTACACGTCATCAAGATGGCGGTGCTCTCGCTCTTGGTTTGGAAGAGAACACATGTAGGTTTTCATGTTAGGGGAATCTATAATTAACATTATATGTGAGTTTTTAAGCTTGTTTTGGGGGCGTACATCAATTGAGGGTATTGAGCTGGAACGTGATAGTTCCACTTTAAGACTAGAGGAAAGGCTCTTTTGACTAAAACAAAGGCAGTGATTTTTTTACAGTAAGAGCAGTAAAGCTATGGAATTCTTTGTCTCGGGATGATGTACTAGCAGATAATGTTACTGCTTTCAAAAAAGCAATGGATGCCTATCTAGTAAAGAACAATATTGAACATTATGACAGATGGCATCAAAGAAGATAGGCTGTTGATCCAGGGAACTATCTGACTGCACTTTGGAATCAGGAAGGAATTTTTTTACCCACTTGGATCTAAATTGGAAATGGTGTCTGGGATCAACAGGGGCGTTTTTGGCATGATGGACGCATGTCTTTTTTCAGCCTTGTCAACTATGTAACTATATGTTACATAATTAAATAGAAATCACTATATACAAGATTCTGTACATGCAAATAATAAATAGATACATTAACCCCTTCGCGTCCTGTGACGTACCCGGACCGTCACGCTGGTCCGGCACTTAAGGACCAGTGACGGTCCTGGTACGTCACGTACTTTTACTCACCGCGCTCCTGCAGGAGTGCGGTGAGTAATACCGTGGACTGAAATTGATCGCTCCAAGACCGGAGCGATCTCTTTCAGTCCTCCTTTCGATGTGCCGCCCCATGTGATCAGTCACGTGGTACGGCACGTCGAAGTCGTCTATCTGGTCCTTAAAGAACCAGACACCGCGGGATCGTCGGACCTTAAGGGGTTAACCTGAGTGCTCTATGCAGAACACTGTACCTAGGTAAGTCAAAAGACAAGTCACTTATTCCCCTCTTTAATGTTGTAATTTACTCTACTCCAAAAGATCATAATTTTCCAGACTATTTTTCAATTAATAGATCAATTTTTGCCAAAAGAAATACATTTATATGCGGATATTGTGGTTTCTAAATTTCCTAACTGCAACCTACGTGTCTGGAGCTCAGGCACCAGTACTTTATACTGTGGGGTCATTTTCCCTTTACTCAAGAAGATTTCGCAGTCAAACATCCAAGGATCAAGGGGCGAGGACTAGACGGAGGCCAATTCTGAAGCTCTCTGTGTGATTAATTGCACAGTTTGTTGGCAGAGCACATTCAATGCAAGACAGGGAACATTATCAAAGTGATACTTACGTGCCATAAGTATGGTAAAAGTGAGAACAGCTGTGAAATACTATATTAATGCAATGCAATCTATGGAGGAGGCAATTCAACAACTTTTGACTGTGTTCAGAAAGCCATCTACAGAGGAGCAATTATGGAACAGACCAACTGTACCACAGGGGACAAATGGCAAATCCTGTTTGATTTATACGGAGAGTTTAACTCTTTCATGTCAGAGAATGGTATCCAACGAATTTCTTTGCAATGCATTGGTGACCTCTCTAACATTCAAAGGGTTAAAAGTCTGATTTAAAGTAATCAAAATTTGATATGTCCCCTCTATCGTGCAGTTACTTTGCTTCAGAACTGCACCTGTGTGACATACTGAATGCAGCCCATTGTACCATCTAGACTGCAAATTTAAAGGGATAGTAATACTTCGTTTTAACTTCATTTTATTTTGTAGGCATTAAAAAAACATGAAGAATGATATAAGTCTTATCTCTCAAACCTTTATGGTTTAAGAGATATTCACAAGCAAAGTTTCCCCCTTCCGCCCCTTTTTCCTAGTGTAAGCCATCTCTTCTCAGATGTGAATCTGGTTGTAAGACCAGACAGATAACAGCAGGGGACAATCTTCTTTGTATGAAAACAATGAAAGCCCTTCCCCCCCTTGACAAGCTTTTCAGCTTTTTCCCTTATCTTAATTGAAGATTGTCCCTCTCTGCAGTCTACCTGGGCACCTCCCTTCTGATCTGGCTGAAAAGGGGGGGGGGATACTTTGCTTGTGAATATCTCTTAAACCATAAAGCATTGAGAGATAAGACTTATATCGTTCTTCATGTTTTTTTAATGCCTACAAAATAAAATAAAGATAAAACGAAGTATTACTATCCCTTTACGTAAACTGACAATCCTTCTGCCACACTTACTTACTGTTTGTCATAGTAGTGTGTGGTTTTATTGCAAAGGTCTATGACAAAGAAAGGTATTTTAACATTTAATCTGTACAACCAATGTTAATAAACCATGTGAAAATTACATAGTTGACTGAATTACTGATATAATCAAAAGTGTTTTAGCCAGTGACGTAACAATAGGGGTCGCACCTGCGACTGGGCCCCATCACTCCAGGGGCCTGGCCGCCCCCTGCGACCCTCCCACCCAGCACCCACAACATGCCAGGTGAGGTCTGTGCCTTCTCTGGTACAGACCTCTAGCAGCTGATCTCCCTCTGGCAGTCTAGTAATGCAGAACTCTGAGAGATGACATCATCTCCCAGTGCTGTGCATTACTGAAGAGAGGACCACACAGGAGCTCAACCTGTATAGAGGTCTGAGAAGAAGGAGGCACAGATCTCTCCCGCAATGCTGCTGGACCACCAGGAGGTAGGAGATGGACACTGGGGGGTCAATAGGGGCAATGTGGAGGTGGAGACTGGGGGCAATGAGGGCAATGTGGAGATTGGGGGCAATGTGGAGGTGGCCAGTGGAGATGGCCTATGTGGTTGAGGTGGGGCAATGTGGTCGTGATGGGGGGCTATAGCAATTTTTGCACCAGGGTCCGGTGGCTTCTAGTTACGCCTCTGGTTTTAGCTTATTATGAAGTTAAAAGGGCAACCCACTATAGACCAATTTCGATGAACAAAAATGTCATCCCCACTACGGTTATCCACTGTACGTGATATTTATGTATATCCCTTCCCCATGCTGAGCAGTGCAGAATCAGCTTGATCAGTGGCCAGTGAAGATGTGATAAAGCACAGATTTTCGAGAAATCTCTGTTGTCACCTCCCAGCATATTTTGGAACCCACAATCAGTTTTCAAAGCATAAATACTTTGTGCATACTTGAGTAAAAAAAGTGAAAATAAAATGCATTGAACTAGTAAATGAGCATCTGCCAAAAACAACATCTTGACAATCTGTTCTTCCACAGTAATAGAGAGCAATCAGAGATTTAAGCCAGATATGCTTTCTGCTTCCCATTTATTGTGTCTCACTTTAGGCATATGAACAAAATTAATATTACATAACTTTGCATAGCTTTTGAAATATATCATGAACTAGATATAAGCTATTAAGGCTCGGCATAAAAAGATATCCCCATGATTTAGAACAGACGTAGGCAGCATTTGACACTCCGGCTATTGGAATGGAAAGCACCCATCATTATCAACAAGGCAACAGCAGGACAGCCAAACCAGCGGATGGCTGCATTGGAATGATGTTAGTTGTAGACACCAGCAGCTGGTGAGCCAAAGGTTGCGTAGCCCTGATAAAGAAGAACACACATAAAAAGGACAAGCCAATTTAGAAAAAAATGTTTTCAGTTTTGTTTAGTGATTCGATTACCTTAAAACAGTTCACATTTTAGTCTAAACTAAAACTGCTGAAACAAGGCAAAATATGCTAATAGTTTCCAGCTTGAGGAATGTAATTGTGCCAATATCCCTTAAACGGCAAGTCATCTTTTCATTTATTAAGAAAAAAAAAAGTAAAGTAAATTCCCACTGCTGGGAAATGCAGGATTCTAAATATATTAAAGTTTGAATTGTGCCCTCTGCAATTCTCCATAGAACATGATAGTAACAGCTTCCTTACTTCATGACAGTTTGAAAAGTTATAACTTTTGAATAAAACACCTACCAGCACTGGAAGTAGTCTTGTTTTACTCTGCAGGAAAAGCCCTATAACATATTGGTCATATTCTCCTTTATCCCTTTCAGTGCCAGAGGGGTACACACAACATTTTGTTGCGTATACCCCACTGAATATAAAAGGGTTAAAATCGAGGTGAAAGTGGGCTACACTGAGCAGGGCAGTTCATAAGTACTTGTACTTAAAGGGATAGTAACACTTCGTTTTAACTTTATTTTATTTTGTAGGCATTAAAAAAACATGAAGAATGATATAAGTCTTATCTCTCAAACCTTTATGGTTTATGAGATATTCACAAGCAAAGTTCCCCTCCCCGCCCCTTTTTCCTAGTGTAAGCCATCTCTTCTCAGATGTGAGTCTGGTTGTATGACAGTACAGATAACAGAAGGGGACAATTTTCTTTGTATGAAAACAATGAAAGCCCTTCCCCCCTTGAAAAGTTTTTCAGCTTTTTCCATTATCTTAATTGAAGATTGTCCCTCTCTGCAGTCTACCTGGGCATCTCCCTTCTTATCTGGTTGAACAGGTGGGGGATACTTTGTTTGTGAATATCTCTTAAACCATAAAGGTTTCAGAGATAAGACTTATATCATTCTTCATGTTTTTTTAATGCCTACAAAATAAAATAAAGTTAAAATGAAGTATTACTATCCCTTTAAAGGGATAGTACTGTTTCAAAAAAACAGCAGCTCCAATTAATCTTCACAGTATTTAAGACATAGAGAGTGTTATTTCAATACTGTCAGAGTTGTAGTTCAAGAGTAATTGAATGATAAAGTATTCCCCTCCCGCCCCTTTTACCTAGTGTAACACTGCTCACCTCAGATGTGGAATCTGGTTGCTTGACCAGACAGAGAACAGCAAGGGGCAATCTTCTTACTGTGAGAACAATTAAAACCCTGCCCACCTTGACAGGGTTTTCAGCTTTTTGCCTTATCTTAATTGAAGATTGTCCCTCTCTGCAGTCTATCTGGGCACCTCCCTGCTGCTCTGAGCTGAGCAGTGTTATATCAGTAAAAGGGGCGGGAGGGGGATAATTTATCATTCAATTACTCTTGAACTACAACTCTGACAGAACTGAAATAACACTCTCTATGGCCTAAATACTATGATGATTAATTAAAGCTGCTTTTATTATGAAACATGACTATCCCTTTAAAGGACCAGTAAGTTTCATTAAAAAAGTTAACTTCTCCTTTAAGCTACCAAGCCAATAGCACATATCTTGAAAGGGAACTATGGGAAGTACTGAACAAGCTAAAGATGTGGATTCTGGGTCAAACTAACTGCACCATAGGGACGAAGGACACATTTAAATAATCAGGGATTTTCATTTGTTCCCTGTGGTTCAGCTGGTTTGCTCCTGAATTGTACATCTTTACCTTACTCAATGCATTCCTATAAGCTATTTGCATTTTCCTTTATCTAAGTTAGATGAGAGGTAGCAGGGAAGTGAAAGCCTGTCTTGTACCCTGCCTCTCCCAAACACCCTCCCCACAATATCACTGAGGAACGCTACTTGAGAAGCTTTCAATGCATTTCTTTATAAGGTTTCATTCCTGTAGTATGGAAATACAGAAAATAAGTCACTGCATAATACACATGCATTTCCCACACATTTTAAAGGGATAGTAATGTTTAAATTTAGGTTTATTTAATATTGTAGGCATTCAAAACATAAGTACAATAATGTAGTCTTATCTCTCAAACCTTTATGGTTTGAGAGATATAACTGGCTAATGTTCCCCCCTCCAGGCTGTTTCAGCGATCTATGGAACAGCAGCAGATTCCCGTCATTTGACTGGACGGCAGCCCTTCAGCAGATCCAAAATCATGCTATTTAAAAATAAATATTTCAATGGAACTGTCTACAAAGAGAGCCTGGTTTGCAAGCACACTTTGTAGACCGTTCAAAAAATGCCTTTATTTCTAAATAGAGCAATTTTGGCTCTGCTGAAGAACCGCTGGCTGGTCCCAGGACCGGAATCTTCTGCTGTCCACTACATGGCAGACTTGTCTGAAACAGCCTAGAGGGGGGAACTTTAGCAAGTTATATCTCTCAAACCATAAAGATTTGATTGAGAGGTAAGACTTACATTGGTGTACTTACTTTTTTAATGTCTACAATATTAAATAAACTTAAATTTAAACATTACTATCCCTTTAAGACCACTCTTCTTCCCCACACTTCCCCACAATTTTAGCTGTTTGTGTCTAAAATTGTATCTATGTAGCTCCCCAGTGTATGAAGTGCTTTACAATTAACAGTACAATAAGAGTAATGGTTTACAAACAGGGGAGGACAAAATGCAGCCTGCCATCTGATGTTGGACTACATAAACTATTGACTGGCTGAAGATGATGGGAGTTGAGGTTCAGCAACACCTGGATGGCCACATATTGCCTACATCTTTATGATGTAGAGGTCTCTGTCGAGCAGTTCTAACAGTGAAGAGAGACTTACAGCCAGTAAAAGACACTAACGAATGCAACTCATTTTTACATATACTCCAAAAATATGTAGTGGTTGTTAATAATTGCCTAGACTAGGCTGAACAGACCTCACCTTTAACCGGGGACAGATAGGAAATAGGCACATTTCAGGAGTGCACCAAAGTCAAAGCAGCCCTGCAGTATGCATTTTTCATATGCATCCCCAGTTAAAGGTGAGGTCTGGTCACCCTGGCCTAGTCACCTTAGTGAGTGCCATTACTGCCTCGGATAGCGAGCATCATAAGAGGTTAGTCACGAAAAGGAGTACACACTCCCACACACACACACACACGCACACAAACAGGAGGTCATGTTTTTTCTATACATTACAAGACTTGTGATTTTTAGACCCACATTCAGACGTAAAAAATGTCCCTGATTTAATGTAGAAAATCTGGTTAGCTTACATTAAAACAATATATGTATCAACAACTGATGTAGTGCCAGAGTTCACTCTTTTGAAATGTATCTGTCCCATACCTCTCTATATACATGCCCCTTGCTATTCCCCCCTCGCAGTTACACAATAGACATTATTTGCAGGTTAAATTATTGTTGCCTTTATCCATTGGCTATTCAAAATGAGAGACACACAATATCTTATGACTTATAATATCCAGTGAAACACATCCAGTTGCCAGTAAAGCAAGCTGAACACTTGCACACCAGTTGAAGTAAGGTGTCAAAGACACATAATGCAATTAAACTATGTGTCAGTCTCACAAGCCTTTGCTTTGATTACAGCAGGGAGGCACGCACATGGATTTAAAGGGATAGTAATACTTAATTATTAATAATCCCTATATTAAAGACATACTAAAAAATAAATGTATTTCCCCATTGTCATCTCTCAAACCTTTATGGATCGAGAGATAATCGCTCCTAAAGTTCCCCTCTCCCTCCCCCTTCCCCGAAGTCAGAGTTGTAGCTGACTGCAGGGCAGTTTGTCGTACGACCGTCAGGCGGCTCTGCAGCAGAGCCGCGATCGCATTAATAAAAAATAAATCTTTCACTGAAATGGTCTTCTACGTGTGCTTGGTTTGCAAGCACATGTAGTGAAAGATTTTTTTTTATTAACGCGATCTTGGCTCTGCTGCAGAGCCGCCTGATAATCGTAAGACCGGATTTCCCTTCAGACAGCTACAACACTGGCTTCGGGGAAGGGGGAGGGAAACTTTAGGAGCAATTATCTCTCAAACCATAAAGATTTGAGAGATGACAATGGGGGCAATGAAATGATTTTAATATAGGGGTTAGTAATAATTAAGTATTACTATCCCTTTAAAGAAGTTGTAAAATTTTTATACTAAAAAAAAACAAAAAAAAACACAACATATATTGTAGGGATTTTCCAGTTAAGGAAAACAAGGATAGACTCACTGCGTGGAGAGGTGTCTTTCCAGAGTAATGATAGTTTAAACTGTTGGGATTTTTTTACATAAACAGTGATCTCTAATGGCTAGATTTCAGATAATAATTATTCGGCTGCATTTAATGGGAGAGATGAGTCATTGTCTCCACTGAATGTTATAGTAGAAAATTCTGTCATAATGAAGCTATTACTCACTTTTGAATAAAACAACTGACACCACTGTATATGCCCTTGTTTTACTTAGAAGGAAAAGCCTTATAACACAGGTTTTCATTAAAGTATCATATGTCCATTTAAATATAGGTAATGAGCAGAAACTGATTTACATCCCAGGCTCCCCTAGGCAAGGCAGTCTAGGCACCCCTAGCTCTGCCCTTAGCCACAACCCTGCTCATCACATGACCATTCCCTTGTACCATCCACTGTTTCCAGACACAGAAAATATCCTTGGTCTATAACAAGCAAGAATAAAAAAAAAAGATTTAACGCCTTGATTGCTAGAGAGATCTACAAAAGCATTGCTCTACAATGCATTGGAGCTCTCTCTAGCATCCAAGGGGTTAAATAATAGCATGCAAAGGAGTATAAAACTGGTGCAGGGCCTTGAAATTGCTCAGGCCACACCCACCAGACAGAAATTAGGTGCGGCCAGCACAACTGAGGCATCCCTCAGTTTGGAGCTCTAGGCAGTTGCCTAGTCTGCCTAGTGGGAAATCCAGTCCGGGTAATGAGAGCAATTTGTTAACCCTTTCAGTGCCAGAGGGGAACGCAATGCATTGCCTACCCCTCTGGCACTGAAAGAGTTAATTTGCTAACCAAGCATTGGTGTAAACCAAAGAAGAACCCTGGCTAATCCCGGGTCCCACTACACACCTGCTTGTATAGTTTTCTATACAGCGCAATATGATTTCTCATAATAAAATAAAACAGAACACTGTCACAAATAACAAAATATATGAAAATAAGTAAAAATGCATGCAAAAATAACAATAAATTAAACAACTTGGTGGTTTAGGGTAAAGAGTAAATTGTGTGAAAACCTGAATTCACTTAAAGGGATAGTAACCCCCCCAAAAAACTTGAAGACAAATGCTATTAAGAAGCACAACATACCTATCTCCTTTATTCCCATCTCTCAAACCGTTATGGTTTGAGAGATGTAAGAAGAGAAAGACCTCCTCTCCCTCCCCTTTCTCATGCGTCCGCTGTATAGCGAACATCATGAGATACTGCTTCCGTGACCAGACGGCGGCTCTGCAGGAGCGCTGTCATCTTGATATCTCGGTATAACTACTTCATCGGTATGGTCTAAAACGTGTGCCTGTCTTGCAAGCACATGTTGTAGACCATACCGATGAAGTAATTATAGTTAGATATCCTGATGACAGAGCTCCTGCAGAGCCGCCGTAAGTTGATCGACCGGATTCTGCCTCTGACAGCTTTACAGCTCGTCAGGCAGAAAGGGGAGGGAGCGGAGGTCTTTCTTCTCTTACATCTCTCAAACCATAACGGTTTGAGAGATGGCGATAATGGAGTTAGGTATGTTGTGCTTTTTATTAGCATTTGTCTTCAAGTTTTCTGGGGGGTTACTATCCCTTTAATTCCTCTGATCTCTCCTCCTACATGTATCTTGTGTGAGAAGTGTGCACACTATCAGATCCAGACACTAAGAATTGTTATATAGGAAGGCATTCTCATTATCAATGTATAGCTAAAGTCAATTTTTAGACATAGAGGTGTTGAGGACTACAACTCCCATCATGCCCACACATCCACTGGCTGATTGGGAATGATAGAAGTTGTAGTTCCCAACAGCCGAAAGCCCAAAGGTTGACTACCACTTATATATTCAAAATCACCAGTGCAGCTTAATCATTATAAGGGTAAAGATAAGTTATAAATGTGAAGCATGTTCAACAGAATAGATTGCCACTGTCATTACACAAAAATATAGCTTTATCAAAGTAGGAAACACAAAGGCATTACCACTTGTTAATCCAACAAAGCAGACAGAAACTGAGCAGAGCCATTATTACAAAAATCGTATTGTGTTCAAGGTCGCCTAACAATATATTTCCTAATCTGGCAGTGTATCACTCTGTACTTATATGCATGCACATATAATGGACCACATTCTACTACATCTGCAATTGTATCACTACCTTTATCTAAAAAATGTGCAACCCTTTGAGTGCCAGAGAAGTATCTAACATGTTGCTTTACAATGAGATGAAAAGCAAAAGGTTTTTAAAGGGATAGTAATACTTAAAATGTAAAAAAAAATATGTTGTAGGGTTTATCCCCCTGAGGAAAACAAGAGTACTGCCACTGCTGAAAGGTGTTTCATTCAAAAGTTATTAATTTTCAAAGTTGAATTTTTTAGTGCAGTATCATGGTGGCCTGCAATTGTACAGTGGTGCTGTTGCTACACGATCCTATGGACAGCTCTGGTCCCAGGACCATAAATCTCCATAGGATGGTGTAGCAACAGCACCACTGTACAATTTCAGGCCACCGTGATATTGCACCTAAAAAATTCAACTTTGAAAATTAATAACTTTTGAATGAAATACCTTTCAGCAGTGGAAGTACTTTTGTTTTACTCAGGGGGATAAACCCTACAACATATTTTTTTTACATTTTAAGTATTACTATCCCTTTAAGAACTAGTGGTATGTGCATACACTTTGCAAAGCTCTCCTCTGGTCTTTAAAGCGGAGCTACCACCCAACTGAAACCTAGCCCCAAATAATTACCCATCTGGCAACTAGCTGCTAAATCGTGCTAGTGCCCAGAATTATTACTGCGTTACTGACAATGCACACTGCTCCCGGGACTGACAGCCAGGAAACAGCGCAGACATCTTTCCATAGTGCCGTCTGCACGCCTGCGCTGTCAGTCCCTTTTGGAGCCGAACGGCTCCTAGAAACGCCTCCTAGAGCAGACAGGGACTGACAGCGCAGGCATGCAGATGTCACTATGGAAAGATGTCTGCTTGGTTCCTGTCTGTCAGTCCCAGGAGCAGTGAGCATTCTCAATAACACGGTAATAATTCTGGTGACTAGCACTATTTAGCAGCTAGTCGCCGGATGGGTAATTATTTGGGGCTAAGTTTCAAATGAGTGGTAGTTCTGCTTTAAAGGGTTTATATTTGGCATAATACAGCAAAACAAAAAAAAAGGTTCATAATTAATCAAATCTAGCCCAGGGAGATGAGTTGAATAGTTCACTGCACATCAGGCACACTTAGCGTCTTTGATAGATCAACCTCAATCAACAAACATTTCAACTATTAAATGATTCTGCTTGCATGTTTCATCAGCTAAGCTCCTTATCTTCAAACTTGGGTGCCATAAAAAGAGTGTAAAAGGACAAGAAAGCTACAAAAACTGAATTAACACAACTTTAAAGCGAAACTACCACCAGACACAATCTTTAGCTTCACTAAGTCCCCATCTGGCAACTAGCTGCTTAGCAGCGCTAGTCACCAGAATAATTACCTTATTTAATAGATTTTTGCTCTCTTCCGTGGGTGACAGGCAGGACGGAGCGTGGACATCTTACCATTGTGACGTCCACGAGCCTGTGCTGTCAGTCCCAGACGGAGCCAAATGGTTCCTAGCAACGCCTCCTAGACCCGACTGGGACTGACAGCACAGGCATGCGGACGTCACAATGGCAAGATGTCCGCGCTCCTTCCTGCCTGTCAGCTGGGGAAGAGAGCAGAAATCTATTAAATAAGGTAATTATTCTGGCAACTAGCGCTACTAAGCAGCTAGTCGCCAGATGGGGACTTAGTGAAGCTAAAGATTGTGTCGGGTGGTAGTTCCGCTTTAATGGTCTCTGCATAATTCTTACGTGCTCAAACCTGATCTCAAGTACCCCAGTAGTGAATGTATTCAGATCACTTCACATGTTCACAATTGGAGCAATCAAAAACTCTGTCTCTTGTAATCTTAATCACTCTCTTGTGCACTCTGCTGCATTCTATCATTTTACTCTTTCATGTGTTGTATATCTTGCGCTCTCTCTCCTTGTCACTCACTTTATCTTGCTGTTGCCAGCTCTCTTCCTTTCTCTCTTGAACTCTCATTATTACATAAACTGTCTTCCCCTCTTTCTCTGCATTCTCTTCATTCCACTCTTTCTCCCTTGTGCTCTTACGTCTTTGTGCTCATATATCTCGTTCTCTCTCACCCATGCACTCACCCTCTCGCTCTCTCTTCCTCTTGCAGTCTCCTGTGGGCCTGCAATGCGTTGCTGCACTGTCATGCAAAGGGTTAAGCAGAGAGCCTTTTCAATAACTCCCACTGTGAACACTACACAGTCTGGACTTTAAAGGGATAGTAATGTTTCATAATAAAAGCAGCTCTAATTAAGCATCATAGTATTTGGGCCATGGAGAGTGTAATTTCAGTTCTGTCAGAGTTGTAGTTCAAGAGTAATTGAATGATAAAGTATCCCCCTCCTGCCCCTTATACTGATGTAACACTGCTCAGCTTAGAGCAGCAGGGAGTGTCCAGATAGATTGCAGAGGGGGACAACCTTCAATTAAGATAAGGGAAAAAGCTGAAAAACCTGTCAAAGGGGGTAGGGATTTCATTGTTCTCACAGTAAGAATATTGACCCTTGATGTGAACTGTCTGGTCTATGGACTGGATTCCACATCTGAGGGGAGGTGGCTTACACTAGGTAAAAGGGGTGGGAGGGGGCAACTCTATCATTCAATTACTATTGAACTACAACTCTCACAGTATTGAAATGACACTCTTTATGCCTCAAATACTATGAAGATTAATTGGAGCGGCTGTTTTTGTGAAACATTACTATCACTTTAAGTCATATCCACAAGATATCCTAATTTCCTTGTATCTTTAAACCCCCCATCACTGACTTATCTGAAACCAGGAAAATATTGTATGAGAGCCTAAGTGGGTCTGTTGGACTAAAAAGAACTGGGACAAACTATCTGCTCCACAGGCTTTTAACCCCTTGAATGCTAGAGAGGTATCCAGCGCATTCAAGGGGTTAAAAACACCACTGAAAGTAGGAATTTTTAAATGTTTTATTAGTACCCTATGTCGCAGATATCTTGCTCCAGAATTGCTCTATATCTTTTATTGTAAATCTCAGAGTGTAATAAGACTTGTTTCCTCATGGCCTGTTTTGCTACATATGTTGTTTGTACATCTGTGTTGTGGGAAACAGATTATTCTTTGATCATACTTCCCCCAGGATGAATTCCTAGTTTATTTATACTACTAGATTAATGGGGGATTTAAAAATGTTTTAAGATCATGTGTTATTCCCTCAGGGTGATGCCACATAAGAGATGTAAATGGTGCTTACTGATCTATCATTAAGTTACTTTTAAAGCCATACATTGTCATTTGATAATACACTGACTTAATATTTGATATTATGCAAGTTCATATTTATATATCAAAGCTAGCTGTGAAATTGATTTGATATAAGAGCCTCTTAGCCAGGAAGCCATGAGGTTTAACGCCAATCAAATTAAATCTGGACATGTAATTATCATACTTGGGAACGCTTTGAATTAGCACCAGAGACTCCAACCTGAAGTGTTCATACTGGGTCCCTGGGGACTGAGACTCTTTCTCCAGGTCTTGGCAAGTTACAGAGTAGACTGACCTCTCCCAACTGCTCTGTCCACTTAATGCCAAGTTCATCCCACTTTAGGAGCAAACTCTGACCTACTAATCCCACCCACTGCAAATAAGAACCACCCACTTTGTAATTTGATCTGCATCATCAGAGGACTCCTATACCAGCCCTACATAGTTGTCTGGGTTACGGATGCGCACCCTTTAAGGACTAGATGGGTATGTAATCCATTGCTTTCTAATGCACTGCGCACTCCACTGATCCCTAATGAATTAACCTTTTGAGTGCCAGAGGGGCCCAGGTATGGCAATAATTGTTTTAAACAAAAATGATAATTTCATACTCCAACTAACTCTTTACGTTCCACCTTACTCTTGATAACCATTTGAGCACTGCTGTGTTTTTTTTACCCCTCTGGCACTCAAGAGTGTTACGCTACACCTGCCAAAACAGCACAATGTGTGGGATCCAGATCATTCAAGTGTTTAAATGCCCTGGGTATTTAGAGCTGTCACTTTGTAATAAATAAGTGATGTTGAACGTGCTTTCTAAATCACCTCTATTTATGTTAGTCATTTTTTATTATAATAATAGTGTATGATATATTTAACTTTATTTATTTTTTTAGTTTACACACACGAGACACGAGTTGATTTTCTCTAAAATGTTTCCACTTATTTTTAGTACACCACCCTCAGTCTATATTTTAATTTATACCATTTTTTATTTTTACCAAGACATACCTGCCAACAAAGTTTTGAATGATCCCTGCAAGTAGAGGAAGAGAGCAGAGTATTAAATATACCATGGGTGTCCAACATGCGGCTCACGGGCCCAATGTGGCCTGCCCAACCCCAGGGTGCGGCCCACCTGAGGTTTTTAACAGAAACCTATTTAGCCAGCACACAAGGCCTAAATGACTGCAGTCATGTAAATGTCATTGACTTGTTCAATCAATAGCTGACAGGCTATATTCACCTTTGTTATCAATAAAAAATAAAAAAAATAATGTGGCCCTCACACTTATAGCATTCTTATCATGTGGCCCATGACTAAAAAAACTTGGACGTGACAATGTATACTGTTCTCCCAGAAATGTTGTCCTAAACCAAAGCAATGCGTTGTGTACCACTCTGGCACTGAAAGGGTTAACCTTTTGAGTGCCAGAGGGGTACACAACGCATTGTAGTTATCCAAGTGTTCTTTCATACCAAAATTGCTTATTGCTAATCAATAATGCCCCTTTTATAAAATGTGATTGACACCCCTATAGCACACGAAGGGCTAAGCACATGTTTCTTAAAGTGGAGCTGTCACTTTGTAATAAATATGAAAGAGATTTCAAAACCACCTACATTTCTGTTAACATTTTAATCTGATTCAAAACAACAGTGTATGTATGTATGATAGATAGATAGATAGATAGATAGATAGATAGATAGATAGACAGATAGATTTGTCTGTTTATTAACAATAGATAGCAATTTCAGACATGCCTGCCAAAGACTAACATCCCACACAGCCCCCCCCATCTTAACCCTCTGAGTGCCAGAGAGGTTGCAATGTGTTGGATATGTCCCTGGCACTCAAAGGGTTAACCTCTACTCCCTGCAGGTCAGTACTAACTCATTTGAATAAACTGACAAATAAATAAAGCTAAATCTCTCATAAACTATTGTTTGACATAAAAAAGCTAACAAAATGTAGGTAATTATGAAGGCTCTTTTAAAAACACTTATTAAGTACAAAGTGACAGATCCTCTTTAAGACTAAACAGGGTGACACATCATCAACATTTCAACGGATTGCCAATGCCTCTTGGCTATGACAGTTAGTGAGTGTGACAAGACTGTAAATACGGTTTCTTTCAGACGAGAAATTAGCTATCGTTGTCTGTCTTTTCAGTTTGTAATGTGATGCCAAAAAATGTTTGGACTGGGAGATTAGTTTTACTCACAAAGGAAGAGATCAAACTCTTTGCAGCAACATAAAAGAACATGAAAACTGCTTTGTTTTTAAAGTATGCACCTTATAACAACTTAAAGGGATAGTAATGTTTCATAATAAAAACAGCTCTAATTAATCATCATAGTATTTGGACTTTGGAGAGTGTTATATCAATACTGTCAGACTTGTAGTTCAAGAATAATTCAATGACAAAGTATCCCCCTCCCGCCCCTTTTACTGATGTAACACTGCTCAGTCAGAGCAGAAGGGAGGTGCCCAGGTAGATTGCAGAGAGGGACAATCTTCAATTAAGATAAGGGAAAAAGCTGAAAAACCTGTCAAGGGGGGCAGGGTTTTCATTGTTCTCATAGGAAGAAGATTGTCCCCTTCTGTTATCTGTCTGGTCTATGGACTGGATTCCACATCTGAGAAGAGATGGCTTACACTAGGTAAAAGGGGTGGGAGGGGAAACTTTGCTTGTGAATATCTCTCAAACCATAAAGGTTTGAGAGATAAGACCTATATTGTTCTTCATTTTTTTTAATGCCTACAAAATAAAATAAATAAAGATAAAACGAAGTATTACTATCCCTTTAAGGAATGTTCAAAGAATGTTCATAATAACATGAGGGTAATGCTAGACATTTCACCTAAACATAAATACCTTTAGAGCTATTTACATTATTTGTTCTGTGGGGTATGTATGTTAACTGCAAGAGGTGCTAAAAGGTGCTAAAACTATTGTTCTGAAAGGAGTGTTGGGGGACTCTCTAGTGCCTGAAACCAAGTAAAGCTAAGCCGAGGGAGACCTTCCTCTCTGAGATCGACAGCATAATACCCAATTGTCATGATTACAAAGGGATTGTCTCAATATGGACCTCTACAGCATGCTCAAGTTTCCCAGTGCCCTGTTTTTTTTCATTAGCTAACCACTATGGCCCTGTTCATGAGGCATTCATGGCCAGTATTTTGACCAGCCAGCCTCTGCTAGAAAGACACTGCACCGGGCAGGCAATTGAGGAGCACAGAATGTGGTTGCAAGATTGCAAGTTCCGAGGTCCTGCTTTCCTGCTGACTGCAAGCTTGTATAAACAAAACTGAAAATGACCTCAGATCTCACAATCTATTTGGGAACTTATCATCAGATTACACAATGCTTAATTCTGAGGATAAATTCTGGATTGAAAGTTTTCTATTTCCCTACTGATGGTAATGGTAAGCTATCTTGAAGTTAGTTATTACAGAATATACAAGCTCTGTTGTTCATCTTATAGCTGCACTGTAAAGTCTGTAGGTCAGCTCTCATAGAGCGTACACCCTTTGGAGAGTATGTTTCCCTATATATTACAGGCTCTGTGGCCCAGTTTGTAAATTATGTGGGTCAGTTAATGGTCTAGGTTCCCTGTTGAATGAATCTCTGTGGTCCAGTCTATCTGCACTGTTGAGTGTGGATCAGTTTTCCTGTAGGCTACAAGTTTCAGATTCAGTCTGTATTTGTATTGTGGACACCACGATGCCTATATGCTAAGCTAGTTTCACAGTCATATTTACAGAGGAACAGGCTCATCGCTGGATCGCTGCACAGAAAAATTTATTCAAGTGCTAATTTCAATGGGGCATTGTTTGTGATAAGTAGCTTATCACATGCAGTACTACCAATCCTACTGCATGGGATAAAAATCGATTGGGATTATTCTGGGTCTTTTGCCAATTTTGCTCAAGGTCTTGGCCCTAACTTCTTAGTAAATTGTGTGCCATAGGAAATAAGAAGAAATGTCCACATTCATCCCCCATGTTGCAGCCCGGTTGTCAGCTGTCCTATAGATTACATACTCTGAGGGTCAGTATCTCTTCTGCAATCTCTATCATCGACTAATTAAGCTTTTTTAAACTCACTGAGGGAGACTGATGTGCTAATAAAAATGTAGCAAGTGGGTGACAAACTAAATCCAACTGCACGATAAGTGGCAAATAAAAATTGGCCAGATTCCTATAACTCTAATAGTAAACCTTTATTATGGAAAAAATATATATTGTAGGGCATTTCATGCAAAGTAAAAAATTGTACTCCCAATTCTGGCAGATGCGCCATTTCACAGTTATTACACACTGCTGAGTTTGTACATTAACAGCTCCTTCTTGTGTCAAAAGAACTCAAGAGGTTGCACACATGGAAACTGCTTCCCCCCCAAGGTCCTAAAAAATAAGCATATCCAATATTATTTATGATCTATCTAGGCAAGGAAAGTTCCATATATATATATCTGTGAAGGTTACAAAATGCTCTTTAATATGACAGCAAGCTGGTTTTAGCTTTAACCCCTTAAAGGGATAGTAACACTTAAAATTTACTCCTCTCCATTTTGTAGCCCTTAAAAAAAGAAATAAAATGACCCCAGCGGCATCTCTCAAACCCTTATAGTTTGAGAAATAACTGCTTTCAAAGTTGCCCGTCCCCTGACGTCAGCATTCTAGCTGACTGCAGGAGAATCTGCTCCTGGGACCAGCTGGCGGCTCTGAAGCAGAGCCAAGATCACGTCAATGAAAAATAAATCCTTCACTACAAAGGTCTTCTATGTGTGCTTGGTTTGCAACTACACATATAAGACCCTTTCAGTGAAGGAATTCTTTTGCAATAACGTGATCTCAGCTCTGCTGAAGAGCCTCTGCCGTTCCATGGACTGGATTCCCCTGCAGTCAGCTAGAGCACTGACGTCTGGGGACGGGCAACTTTGAAAGTGGATATCTCTCACACCATAAAGGTTTGAGAGATGCAGCTGGAGTCATTTTATTTCTTTTTTTAAGAGCGACAAAATGGAGATGAGTAAATTTTAAGTGTTACTATCCCTTTAAAGACTGCAGAGTCCAGGGGCCTGGGTGCTCTGGAGAGCCAGAACACATTTTTTTTAACACAAACATCTATGATGTACCAGGGTCCGTCATCAGTCCTCAGAGCCAGACACGAGTGACGTTCATGGCACATCACTGGTCATTAAGGTATTTAGGTTTCTTTAAGTGAGATGTTTTCTTTTCATGCTGCAGTTTTCAGTTAAACTGAGGGAATAGATCAGCTCTGGCAAAAACTACTGTCTGTCCCTCCCTGTGTGTCATGTCACCCAGATGTTATGATGTCACCAGACCTGTCATGCTGCCACATATTAAGCTCTGTTGGTTTCAATCATCAGATTGCCAGAGGGGAACCAGAATCATTGCGAAACAATGTGCTGTATTCCTGTGCAGCACTAAAAGGGTTAAACAGGTAAACTAGAGAATATGAACAGGCACAACTAAATGTTACTTCTGTATAATGTGTCCATGCCTCTATGACAACAAAGTGCATTACATGCACATTATCTTGTGATCAGTCTGACAATTTGGAGCTTAAAGGCATAGTAATGTTTCATAATAAAAGCAGCTCTAATTAATCATCATAGTATTTGGACTTTGGAGAGTGTTATTTCAATTCTGTCAGAGTTGTAGTTCAAGAGTAATTCAATGACAAAGTATCCCCCTCCCGCCCCTTTTACTGATGTAACACTGTTCAGCCAGATCAGAAGGGAGGTGCCCAGGTAGATTGCAGAGAGGGACAATCTTCAGTTAAGATAAGGGAAAAACCTGAAAAACTAGTCAAGGGGGGCACGGCTTTTATTGTTCTCATAGGAAGAAGATTGGCCCCTGCTGTTATCTGTCTGGTCTTACAACCAGATTCAACATCTGAGAAGAGATGGCTTTCACTAGGTAAAAGGGGCGGGAGGGGAAACTTTGCTTGTGAATATCTCTCAAACCATAAAGGTTTGAGAAATAAGACATATCATTCTTCATGTTTTTTTAATCCCTACAAAATAAAATAAAGATAAAACAAAGTATTACTATCCCTTTAAGCACTTAAGGGATACAACTCATAAACTGGGTAGGAGTAACTTATATTTAAAGGGGGATGAGCATGATTAATTTTCTGGTAATTATGAGCGGAATGCAAGAAACGTGTGCATGCATTAAAAGCTAATCCAGGAAGCCATATACAGAACAATTCTTGAATTGTGTATAAAAATGAGCTTTTAAAACAACACTTCACATATAAATTGTGCGCAACAGAACTTCCTGCATTAGGTGCATTCGCTATTCCACTCAGATTTGTTAAGCCTGACCGGCCCACACAAAAAACATATGCTCAGCTGTTTGCTAATTTTGATCTCTTTTTACACGCAATTCAACAACATAATACTCAAATGTATTCGTCAGTGATTTTCAGACTGGAAATAGAAATTGCATTCTGCCCTATGTTCCTTAAATCCCTTAGCGTAAATAGTCACATAACATACTTGACAATGAACTGGGTCTTAATGCTGTACTCATCTATGTGATGTGGAAATTTAAAACAAGAATAAGTGATAGTGATGCCCATCTATGTGCAGGAGGATGGAACCGACTGTCTCAGCCAGTTAGTGTCTCCTGTCAGTGTGGGTAGCTGATCCAATTGGCTCTCTACACTTTCTGACTGCAATAAAGTGAAATATATATATTTTTACACTGAAATTTTCTACTCTACTCACCAGGTGGTGCTGTTACTATCAATTACTATGTCGAGCTGAAATCAGTGAATTAAAGGGTCGTTATTGCAAAAAATGAAGAATATTTTACTGTCATAAAAACAGTGATCCAGGACACAAAATGAAGTCTGCTCAGTGTGTAAACTGAGGTGTGAAAACTCGCAACTGTGTGAAAATGGGCATGAAAATATTCAGTTGTGTCAAACTATTGTATGTGTAAGTATACAGCAATGTGTGAAATGTTTTATTTAATTCAACGTAAGCATAAAATTGTGAGAAGCTACTATACGATTTAATGGACACTTTTAGCAGGAAGAGAAAATGTATTATACTTAACCCCTTAGAGACTAGAGAAGTCCCCAACACATTAAGAAGCAATGTGTTGGCGACCTCTCTAGTAGAAAAATTATTAATCCTTTCTCTGCTAAGGACATCTCAGAAAATCCTCATCCTCAGTATAGCCCCTAAAATGAAAAAGGATATCTCAAAGATGTCCTGAGGAAGAGGAGCAGAACTTGAACAAAAAAAACAGTTATAGGACTTACATGTAGTCCCCTGTTGGAGGACTCGGTGCACATAATGATGTCAGCATTCTTGAGCATAATGATGTCACAAGGGGCAAAAACTTGCATTACACCACCAGGAAGTGTTTGGCGGCAGGGGAAGCCTGTAATGGATGGTTTCTAATGGGAGCCATATCTCAGGACGCCAAGCACGACACCCTCGACTGGTTGGACAGGCAAGAGGTAGGGAGCAGTCAACTATCCACATCCTCGACTGCCCGAGCAGTCACCCGTGGAACCGGTAATGGAACCCAACTCAATCGGAAAGCCTGAGTTGTGGAGTCGAGACAACAAGGAATCAGTTAGTCGAGAAAGCAAGACTCACAAGAAGGAAGAGTCGAGGCAAAGGTCTCAGAGGCAGCCGAAGCCTAGTCGAGTAGCAGCTGCAGGGACATTCATTGTGGAGAAGCACAGAATGAAGTGTGGTCAGGAAAGCTGGAGTCAAAGCCGAACCAGAGGTGAGGTACTAGGGGAGCAATCAAAGTCGTAGTGAAGAGGAAGCCGGGTCAAGATTCAAGGAGTCAAAGGCAAAGTCAGAAGACTGGAAGCGTAGTTGGGTAACAAGGCAGAAGTCGGAAAATGGGAATCACAAACTCAGGAACACTGACAAGAATTTCTCAGGATCTCGGTGCCAAAATCGAGCAAGCCTAGGAGGGTGGCCCAGGTAGAAAAAGGCTAAGCAGTCAATCGAGATGGTGGTAGGAGAAGTAACCTGAAGAGATTGACAACTCCATACTGCCTCTCCAAAAGATATAGGGGGCTACATTTTCACAGCCGAAGCCCCCTCGGGTACTTCTGTCAAAATATCTGCAAGGACTTTCACCTCCCACTCATTTACCATGCTCTCCCGTTTGCCCTCCATGCCATGACCTCAGTCTCCCATGCCTGTCCTCTCTATTATGATCGTCATCTCCCTTCATCACCCACCATCCCATCATGTCAGCTTTTTCCCTTCATCACCCTCACATCATGTCTGCTTTCACTTCTAATCGTCCTCCCATCATGTCCTATATCTCCTCTCGTCGCTCTCTTTCCCTCCCTCCAACCATGTCTGCTTTCTCCACTTATCGTCCTCCCTCCCATCATGTCCAAGTCTCCTGTCATAGCCCTCCCATCATTTCCACTTTCTCCCCTCATCGGCCTTCATCCCATCATGTCAGCATTCTCCCCTCGTTGCTCGCCGTCCCATCATGTTCACTTTCTCTCCTCTTCACCCTCCCTCATACCATGTACATCTTCTCCCCTCATAGTCTCCCTACAGTGTCCAGTTTCTCTCCTCATCACCCTCCCACCACGTCCAGTTTCTCCCCTCACAGCCCTCTGTCCAATGAAGCAGGACCATGGAGCAGGTGTGCGCATTGGATACCTGTTTAGTACTCAAAGAGTTAAATCCACAAAGTTGGGGACTTTATTTTAACCCTTAAAGTGTTGGAGAGGTATCCAAAGCAGTGTTATACACTGGATGCCTCTTTCACATTAAAAGGTTTAAATTCTTCAGTGCCAGATACCTATTGATTGCCAGAGGACTACCCAATGTCTTCACAATCAATTTTGTATGAACCTCTGCCACTCAAAGGGTTAAAGCCCAAAGGCAACACCATGCTACTATTGCCAGTATTTACTAAAAGAGTTCACTGAACACATTTAATCACACTAAATGACTGTGTTGCTTAATGAATGAGCCAAGGATTAGGTCATTTGTTTCCATTCTCTGAAAGGGAAAACTATAAACATTCAAGAGTCCATACTTATGGTGTTTTTGTTTGTTTTTGTGCATTACACTTATTCACAGACCACTTCTCTGTTGTGATATACTCTCCCTTTTATCACACCTCAGTGCATAAGTAACCCTCCCAGTTTTCTTTTGAAAATAAGGCCCTTAGACAATGAGTCTTTTCCTGACTTTGTTATGCAAGTAGTGTGCCCTCTATGGTGTTCACAGTGAGAAAAAAAAAACATGAAGAACGATATGTCTTATCTCTAAAACCATTATGGTTTGAGAGATATTCACAAGCAAAGTCCCCCCCCCTGTTCAGCCCGATCAGAAGGGAGGTGCCCAGGTAGACTACAGAGAGGGACAATCTTCAATTAAGATAAGGGAAAAAGCTGAAAAACTTGTCAAGGGGGGCAGGGCTTTCATTGTTCTCATAGAAAGAAGATTGTCCCCTTCTGTTATCTGTCTGGTCTTACAACCAGATTCCCCATCTGAGAAGAGATGGCTTACACTAGGTAAAAGGGGCGGGAGGAGAAACTTTGCTTGTGAATATCTCTTAAACCATAAAGGTTTGAGAGATAAGACTTATATCATTCTTCATGTTTTTTTAATGCCTACAAAATTAAATAAAGTTAAAACGAAGTATTACTATCCCTTTAAATTGTTAGTAATGTCCCCAAACAGTTTAATAGATTTGTAGAGGCTAAAAAGAGAATTGCATTGCCACAAACCCCATCTCTCAAACCAATATGGTTTGAGGGATATTTGCAATCAAAGTTCCTCCTTCCCTCCCCTTCTCCTTAGTTCAGCATCTAGCTGACAGCAGGAGATCCCAGTCCGGAGATCAGCCGGCGGCTCTGCAGAAGAGCTGAAATCCCGTTATTAGAAAAGAATTACTTCATTGGAAAGGTCTACAAAATGTGCCTGGTTTGCAACCACACTTTGTAGACTGTACCCATGAAGTAGTTATTTTCTAATAACGGGATTTCGGCTCTGTTGAAGAGCCACATCGTGTCGGCTGACACAGATCTCCTACTGTCAGCTTTGCAGCTGATATCAAGAAAAAGGGAGGGAAGGGGAACTTTGATTGTGAATATCTCTCAAACCATAGCGGTTTGAGAGATGGGGTTTGTGGCAATTTGATTCTTCTTTTAGCCTCTACAAGTCTATTAAAACTTTTTGGGACATTACTACACTTTAAAAAGTTAAATGTGACTGTTTCTGAATGACTGCATTGTAACTGGACAATTTTATCTTTTACCTCAGTGTTGAGTTATTCATTCTTGACCACTGTCTGCAAGTGTAAAGTCCATTTACCTACATGTTTTATTATTTCTCTCCACTTCAACAATTTTTGTTTCACTTTTATGTCTGACAGGGTACTCCCTGAATCTCTGTTTCCAGGGAGGTTTTTTTCAGGGACTGTGAAAGCAGGAGTAGTGATACAATGCAACACTATTCCTTCAGCACTGAGTGGTCTGTATGCTATATTTAACAAACTGAAGGTCCTGGTGCAGAGATAGTGTTACACTGTATATATATATCCCTACTTTCATTCAGCGTGACAAAAAGCTCTCTGGAAACAGCTATCCATTGAGCTCATAAAAAAATGTTTTTAAAAATAAATAAATAAATAAAGGTAAAGACATAAAATACCTAAACAAATTAACTTTACATATTATACAAGAGCAGAAGACATAGGGGGAGATTCACTAAGCGGTGATAAAGAGGTGATAAAATGGAGATGACTTCTCCAGTTTATCACTTCTCCATTTCCTATGTCGTTATTGTATAGAGCCTATGCAATAAAATTTCTTCAGCTTTGGAGATCTTAGTGAATAGGCTCTATAGAATAACATAGGAACTGGAGAAGTGATAAGCTGTAGAACTCCTCTCTGCTTTATGACCTCTTTATCACTACTTAGTGAATCTCCCCCCCCAAAGTCAGAAAGGAGGCTGACTTTAAAGGGATAGTAATGTTTCATAATAAAAGCAGCTCTAATTAATCATCATTGTATTTGGACTTTGGAGAGTGTTATTTCAATACTGTCAGAGTTATAGTTCAAGAGTAATTCAATGACAAAGTATCCCTCTCTCGCCCCTTTTTCTGATGTAACACTGTTCAGACAGAGCAGAAGAGAGGTGCCCAGGTAGACTGCAGAGAGGGACAACCTTCAATTAAAATAAACCTGAAAAACTTGTCAAGGGGGGGCAGGGCATTCATTGTTCTCATAGGAAGAAGATTGTCCCCTTCTGTTATCTGTCTGGTCTTACAACCAGATTCCACATCTGAGAAGAGATGGCTTACACTAGGTAAAAGGGGCGAGAGGGGAAACTTTGCTTGTGACTATCTCTTAAACCATCAAGGATTGAGAGACAAGACTTATATCGTTCTTCATGTTTTTTTTAATGCCTACAAAATAAAATAAAGATAAAATGAAGTATTACTATCCCTTTAAAATAGAATATACTTCAATAACACTGGAAAGCCATATAACATGCATGTCCTAATAAAGAGTACTTTTCTCACCCAGTTCAATGACTAATGAAATCAAACATGCGGAGAGTACACACATTGTTCGTTGTGCTCACGGATTAATAGATAACTCTTAGAGCCATATTTTCTATGAAAACTGAAGTAATTCTGGGGCAAACCAATAGCACTAAATGGAAGTAATGACAATTCCCATTCATTTAAAAGGGGCTTTTAACCCCTGAATGCTAGAAAGATCGCCAACACATTGCCTCATGTTTTGAAGAACTCTAACACTCAAGTGGTTAAAAGTTCCATTTAAATCCATGTGAATTTTAGCAGTTTTCATTTATCTTCTATGGTGCACCAGGTTTATTCCAAAACTACTGCAAGTTTTTAAAGAAAATATGGTCCCTTAATGGATATCTCATGGTCTGTGCCAAAACTACCTTCAGGAGGCCAATTAATAGAATGTGTCACAGATTTTTTCAAATTGTTGCGTTAGTTTCAATGTAGCCCTTTATGGACCAGAGAGTGTGAAACGCGTTGTGTTGCTGTCTAGGACAGCACAGTATTCCTTACTCACATGCTGTCTAAACTGACTCAGAGTGCCGCCTACTTCCTTATTGCAATCTGCCGGGTCACAATGAGTTAACTTAGAAACAAAACTGAATAGCGTGGATCGGATCAGTTCCCTACTCTGCCAGGAGACTTAGGTCTGAGTCTCGTGGTAACAAAAAGGGAGACCTGTAATTGCTGACTGACCTCCCAGTCCATTTATAAAAGGCGACCTGGGTGAACATCTCAAAAAACAAGATGCCAATTATACACAGCAGCATGATGCTTAAAGGAACACTATCACCTAAAAAAATATGCTTTCAAAATAAACTATATGTTGTATTAGCCTTTTTTATTTAGGAAGCTAGTTATTGTTATTTAGATTTATAAATTAAGAAAATTAAGACCTCAGTCACTGACACTGCTCAGCAATGTAATGCCCACAGCCCACCTCCTCTAGCATCGAAAGGGTTAAGTGTGAGTAAGTAAGGGAAGTAATGAAGGGCTAAAGCTGAAAGTATCCACATATAATCTATAAATCTAAACAACTGAAAATTTAGTTTGATAAATAAAATGGATAATGCATCATATAAATCATATACGAATGCTGGCTATGAATACATCAATATAAAAATCTTAGTGATTCTGGTTCGCTGTTGTGAGGTGTAGCTGGAAAACACTGATTGGCTGAGGAGGAAGCAGGGGGTGTAGTCCTCTTTATCCTCAACTAACCACCACTGCCATTCTGTTAAAAAAACAAAAAAACAAACAAAAACGTTCTCCAGTCTACCCAGATCCAGGTAGGAGTGGGCAGCATCGCCAAACCTTCTCGCATTGAAGCGAAAACATTTCCCAATCCTTCCCACTCCTTCAGGGTGGCTCTGGGTAGAATGGAAGTAGGGGAGCTCTTGCCTCTATTGATCTCCCAGCCAAATCGGCTTGAAGATCAGTAGTTGAGGGGCATCAGGAGTTAAAACAATAGGGTGTTTTCTGTTCCAAGTGTACAATTGTTCCATTTTACTTTGTAAATATGACTCATCGAGTTTTAGTGAATTAGTGACATAGACTTAATGTATCTCATGCTAAACAAATGTATCATGAGAAAGTACATTTTTCATAACAATCAAATGTTTTTACACATGAAATGCTTTGATCAACAAGCACAAAGGCAGGCTCATTGTGAATCCTCCTCTCTGTAAGTTACTTCTATTTTGTTTATTTACTCCAGAGGGTATATGATTGTTAAAAGTACTAAGAACAACAAAGGAGTTGATGTTGTTACTTTGTACCATTGTCTGGTCGCTGTGTTTGCATTTGTCCTATTTGTTCTACAGAATAGAATATATACTGATTCTCAGAAAAAGTGGCTGCTTAGCAGCAGTATAATTTTAACCCCTTAAGGACCATTGATGTACCCGGACCGTCATGCTGGTCCGGCACGTAAGGACCAGTGATGGTCCTGGTACGTCACGTACTTTTACTCACCGAGCATGATGAGTAATACCGGGGACTGCAGTTGATCGCTCTAAGACCGGAGTGATCTCTTTCAGTCACTCGTTCGGCGTGCCACCACACGTGATCAGTCACCTGGGGCGGCACATCGAACTTCCCTATCTGGTCCTTAACCCCTTAAGGACTACGTGACGTACTATGACCATCACGATCCTTAAAGGGATAGTAATACTTAAAATGTAAAAAAAAAATATGTTGTAGGGTTTATCCCCCTGCTGAAAGGTGTTTCATTCAAAAGTTATTAATTTTCAAAGTTGAATTTTTTAGGTGCAATATCACAGTGGCCTGAAATTGTACAGTGGCGCTGTTGCTACACGATCCTATGGACAGCTCTGGTCAGTTGACCATAAATCTCCATAGGATGGTGTAGCAACAGCGCCACTGTACAATTTTAGGCCACTGTGATATTGCACCTAAAAAATTCAACTTTGAAAATTAATAAGCTTTGAATGAAACACCTTTCAGCAGTGGAAGTACTCTTGTTTTACTCAGGGGGATAAACCCTGCAACATATTTTTTTTACATTTTAAGTATTACTATCCCTTTAAATACTTAATGACCGATGACAGTCATAGTACGTCACGTACTTTTTACTTACAGCACTCCACTGGGAGCACTGTAAGTAAAAATGGGGCCTAAAGTTGTCTGCTCCAAGACTGGAGTGATCTCTTTTAGGCACCAAAGCGGAGCGCCGATACACGCAACAGGTCACATGTACCGGCGCGTTGGCAAGGATCATAGCGGTCCTTATGGGACAGAAACGTCCCAGGACCGCTGGTCCTTAAGGGGTTAACCCCTTAACTCTATGAGTGCCAGAGGGGTACGCAACGCATTGCAGAGCAATGCGTTGCGTACCCCTCTGGCACTCAAAGGGTTAACAAACCTTGACGGTCATAGTACGTCATGGGTCGATCTGAGTTGACGACCCATGACGTACTATGACCATCATGGAATTCCGGGCTCCCCCCACAGCTGCACACCGTTCAGGGAGTCCGGAATCCAAAAAAAACAAAAAAAGCTCTGTGGTCCTTTAGTGACCGCCACGTGCCTGCGCGGTCAGTAGTTAAGGGGTTAAAGGACCACACACCCCGGGACTGCTGGTCTTTAAGGGGTTATATGATTAAAGGATTTTCAGGGTTAGAAAAGATGGAAAAAAATCTTATAACAAAAAGCCTTTTCATGGTTAAAGGAGATTAAAAAAAAAACAAAACCTAAAGCCATTTCAGTTTTAATCAGACAGCACGCATACACAGCAAACTAGCTTAATTATTCTCACAAAATGGGCCTCATTAATGTTTTGGCATCTTGTAAGTAAACGTGTTTTCATTCTTTGTGAAGGTCAGATATATCATATCCTGTTGTTGATCTGTCTGGCTAATGGTAGCTCACTTATCACTGTGCAAACAAATCTTACCATTCTCCTGAATGACTTTTAATCAGTAAACAATCTTATCACCAAGGCACATAAAATAATGATTATGTTATTGCTTCTGCAGAAAGATTACTTGGAAAATACTAACGGTGGGGGGGGGGGGGGGGGGGGGGTTAGGGACATAGATAAGGCCTGGCCCACTTGAGCCCCAGCCAAACATGATTGACTAATGCCCACATTGGTCAGCCATTTATTGGAGGTTACAATGAGCACTGCAGCGTCCAGTGTAGTTTGTATGAAACATTTGCAGGCAGCCCCATAGGCACATATGATTCCTATAATGAAACTTTCCTGCAGTATTGAGTGAATGCATTAAAGATGCAGCACTCTTGATCTTGGTGTGTTAAAACAAGGCAATATCCCTCCATTTGAAAGGCATTATATGCCACCTACATATCTTTCTATACAGGCAACATCTCTATGTCTCAATTGCCGTGTTTATATCATCTGTGTGAAAGGGGCCTTAGTGTAAATGTTGGACTCAAGAGAAATTATCTTTAAAAATATTCAGGGACATACTTAGGAAGATAAAAATCTGGAGCAAAGTATGGTACATCCAATGAGTTGGATATATCTCTACCATTCATGTGGTTAAAAGACTAATATAAAATTAATGGGCATTTGGGGAAATTGTATTTTTTGCCTATGGTACAGTTGTTTATCCCATAAGCACTACTAATTAGCTTTATGAACATAGTCTTTGGGGGTATTTTATTACACTAAACTCTTATTTCTAAGAAAAGGTTAAGTGCGCTTTTTATTCAAGGGAGGACTATACCTGCAGAAAAAAGTGTCTCTTAAAGGTACCTTATCACCTAAAAATGAATAGGGTTCATTGAGTGTGCACGGCTACGTTTCCTCACCATGGTGGGGCGTTTGGACATCTGAGGTAACAGGGTGCACTTGCTCCCAGTAGCATCATTAATGATCTGCTTTAGCTCAGGACCAAAAAGAGATTTGGCCTGAAAGGGCAAGGAAACCAGTGACTTCTTGGAAGACAGGTCCACGGACCAGATTGTGAAGGAACAGTTGGTTCAACTTTCATGTCCCTGTGATATATGAGGACTCTGGGATTACATGGACATTCCAGCAGTACATCTGTTATGGACTTTTCCTATCACAAGTCCTTTGAACTCAACCTCGCCATCTATTGGTTGAACCTTGCATTGCAGCACTGTACTATGCACTGCCATCTATTGGTTGAAACTTGCATTGCAGCATTGTACTATGCACTGCCATCTATTGGTTGAAACTTGCATTGCAACATTGTACTATGCACTGCCATCTATTGGTTGGCGACCTACATTGCAGCATTGCTGTGTCACATGTGAGTATGCAAATATGCCAGTGTTGCATTCTGGGACCTTCAGTTTCTCTCCAATGTTTTCATTATACTCCCCCATCCTACACCCTAAAATTGTTAGACCCTGTTATGTTTGTTGTATGTCTTGTCTTCTATGTATTATGATATTTTGTTATATTCATGTCACCTCAAGTTGAATGAAGGCTGTGAAAGGTCTGGTATTCCATTTCAATAAACTTAGATGTGTTTCCCTAAAGCAGATGTTTAGGCTCTGTTATTGGGGATAGGTGTAGATATAAGACCCCAGGCCCAGGTAGCCAAAAGTTCCTTTATAAAGGCGGTGTCATTTTTATCTCGGCAGAGGAGTGAGTTCCTGCCAGGAGGAGACTCCATTGTTGCAGAGGGGGCGATACCTGGTCTGTGGTGACCTGTTCCAGTGGGTAGAAGTGCAAGTCCCTACCCAGGTCACTGCTCCCCATTGGGCTGGCTGCACCTGGAGGTCTTCCAATCTGGTTGACCGCTCCTCCTCTGGGTGGAGCAGCTAGATCCAGTGGCAAGCGGCCCAGGTCTGTCCAGTGGTCCTCTGAGGCCGGTCCAGTGTAAATGACCTGGTAGGTGCCCCACTAACGCTACAGGGGCGGGTGCCTGCCACGGGGGCCGTCACATTGGTGGCAGCGGTGGGATCTCTGCACTACAGAGACCAAACCACCACCGGGATTCACCTCCATCGGGAGGTTCAGCGGAGCGCACAGACAGACCCCGAGATGGAAGCCATTTACCAGCAGCTAAGCATCGCATAGCTGAAGGAGCTGATTATCGCCCGAGGGTCTGATCATGGTCAACGCAGTAAGCCGGAGCTTGTTGTTCAGCTGATCAAGATGGATGTGGAGGCTGGCATAGCTAAGGCCCCAGCTCCACAGCAAAGAACAGAAATCCCCTTTCAGCAGAGGATGGGGGAGAGACTGGCTTACTTGACCCCACCTGTCTCTGAGGGCGCCATAAGAGAGAGAACACGGCAGGTTCGGGCAGAGCTAGACCGTGCAGAAGACACAAGGTTCAATAGTAGATCCCTTCTTGATGCCAGGTCCTGGAGAAACAGCGGAACAATAATGGATCTTAAGGTAACCCACCAGCTCCCCTGTGTTGTGATACCTGAACTGGTGAGTGGGAGTGAGCTCACCAGCAGCCCCATGAAGACGGCCCCTTTGTTAATGGACACTGCCCTGGAGAAGGAGCAATGTGTGCTCTCCAGGGGCATGGATGATATGGCCCTGAGGAATGGGACTGCGGTCTTCCTCAAGGCAGAGAATGGCCCTGTGGTTTGTGGCCTGAAAGAAGAGGCCCCCAGCAGACTGAAGGAGAACAGTGCTGCTGGCCCTCTTGTTGACCCTATGGACTGTGAACTGGTGGGTGGGAATGCGTTCCCCACCAACCCCCCTGTGAAACCTGGCCTGGTGAGTAGGAGCGAGCTCACCAGGGCCTGGAAACCCCCCGCTGCAGTGGATGAGGCGCAGGTCCCCACCAGCAGCCCCTGTCCGTTCCCTGTGGATGTCGCCCTGGAGAAAGAGGAATGTGTGCTCTCCAGGGCCACAGATACATCTGCCATGGGAAGTTGGATCGCGGTCCTTCCCAATGGCCACGTGGACCTTGAACTGGTGAGGGAGGAGACATGCCTCACCAGCAACCCTGCAACTTTTCCTGCAAACCCCATACTGGTGAGTAGGAGAGAGCTCCCCAGTCCCCCTGTGACCCCTGGCCTGGTGAGTGGGAGAGACCTCACCATGCCCTGTGAAACCCCTGCTGTGATGAGTGGGACAACAGTCCTCATCAGCATTCCAAAGCCTGTTGCCCCTTTTCCTGATATCCCAGCCTTGGTGAGTGGGACCACGGTCCTCACCAGGGATGCCCTTGTTGCCCATGAATCTTTTGATCCCAGCCTGGTGGGTGGGAAGTCATTCACCACCGGGCCAAATGTTGATCCAGCCAAAGGGAGTGGGACCACCGTCCTCCCTAAGGAAGTTGGGAGTTTCCCCAGTTTTGCCAGCAGCCCAACGCCTGTTTGTCTTGGATTGGTGAGTGGGAGTGCGCTCCTCACCGGTCCTCTAGATGCCCCTATCCTGAGCAAAAGAGTCCACAGTGTTGTCAATAGCCCATTGGATGCCCCTGCCAAACAAGTTCCCAGTGGTACTAACAGTTCTCTAAGTGTTGCTGCAATTCAGGAGAGTGGGAACAGCATCCTCTCCTGCTCCTGGGGGCTCCTTGCCCCACAAAAAGGGGGAGATGTGCCCCTCTCCCCACACTTTGATCCCCAGGCCATTGAGAACCCAAAAATCCAGTTACCCTAAAAGGATCCCCCCTATAGACTGGCTCTGGACCCTGAGCCACTGGCCCCAGATCCAGGAAAGGTTTGCCCCAGCCCTGCATGGAGTATGGCCCAGGAGAAGCCTCCCAACTTGGTGCTAGTCAGGACTTTGAGACAAATGTGTTTTAATTCCCCCTGTAAATCAAGTGAGTTTGCAGGGGGCCTGTGGGAGACCGCCTTGCCACTCACTTATTTGGAAGGGGGGAGGAGTGTGAAGGAACAGGAGGTTCAACTTTCATGTCCCTGTGATATATGAGGACTGTGGGATTACATGGACATTCCAGCAGTACATCTGTTATGGACTTTTCCTATCTCAAGTCCTTTGAACTCAACCTCGCCATCTATTGGTTGAACCTTGCATTGCAGCACTGTACTATGCACTCCCATCTATTGGTTGAAACTTGCATTGCAGCACTGTACTATGCACTGCCATCTATTGGTTGAAACTTGCATTGCAGCATTGTACTATGCACTGCCATCTATTGGTTGAAACTTGCATTGCAACATTGTACTATGCACTGCCATCTATTGGTTGGTGACCTACATTGCAGCATTGCTGTGTCACATGTGAGTATGCAAATATGCCAGTGTTGCATTCTAGGACCTTCAGTTTCTCTACAATGTTTTCATTATACTCCCCCATCCTACACCCTAAAATTGTTAGACCCTGTTATGTTTGTTGTATGTCTTGTCTTCTATGTATTATGATATTTTGTTATATTCATGTCACCTCAAGTTGAATGAAGGCTGTGAAAGGTCTGGTATTCCATTTCAATAAACTTAGATGTGTTTCCCTATTCCTAAAGCAGATGTTTAGGCCTGTGTATCCAAAAGTGCCTTTATAAAGGAGGTGTTGTTTTACCTGGGCAGAGGGGTGAGTTCCTGCCAGGAGAAGGCTCCATTGTTGTAGAGGGGGTAGTGCCTGCCCAGCAGAGACTTGGCAGCAGAGGGGACGATACCTGCTCTGCGGTGACCTGTTCCAGTGGGTAGAAGTGCGAGTCCCTACCCAGGTCACTGCTCCCCATTGGGCTGGCTGCACCTGGAGGTCTTCCAATCCGGTTGACCACTCCTCCTCTGAGTGGTGCAGCTACATCCAGTGGCAAGTGGCCCAGGTCTGTCCGGTGTAAATGACCTGGTAGGTGCCCCCCTAATACTACAGGGGCGGGTGCCTGCCACGGGGGCCGTCACACAGATCTTAAGCCACAGAGTGCATCACGCAGTAATGGAGGAGGCAGACGTCTTTGACGACATCTTAACAGGTTCAAAAGGAGCATCAGTAACATAAGATGAGCTTCTGATATGTGCATAGAGATCCTGAATACTCTCAAGGGAGCCCCGTTTGGCATGAGAAGCAGTAAGCAAGGGGGGGTCTGAGATGCCCCTGAATCCTTTGCCTTAGGTCTAGCCCCATGTCACTTGGATCCAACATCCTAATAGGAGTAATATCTAAAAACAGTATAAAATACCAAATACTGTATCCCAGAATAATAATTCACCCTAGAAAAGCCCAGAAAGGTACTTATCTGGTAGGTGAAGGGTTAATCTGAGAAGGGGAGGAAGGAGAGGCAACCTCTGAGTAGGATAAGCAAGAGAGAAGTAAATGGCGTCTGTAAACCAGGTAGCCAATTGGAAGAAATCCCGCAAAGTGGGCATTCTGGGAAATGTAGTCTTCTCTATTACTGTTACCTAGAAATGCCTACAACTGCACTCATGGGGCCCCAAGGGCCCCCAAGACAATGGGGATGTGAACCGAATCCCAGGGCATGAGGAGACAAGAAGAATGAGCCCACTCTGAACTCTGTATGACAAACGGTTGCAGAGATATGTCCCGTGGAAGTTTTTTCCATAGAAGTCAATGGAGCAAGTGCAGATGCAGCGGGAAGCTCGTCTTAAAGGCAACATGAACCCAAAAACGAAAATTTGAAAAGTTGCACAAAGACACCCAAAGACCCAAGGGGACAGGAGGGAGGTAATAGAAACATATAACCCTGAAGGAAAAACCCTAGGAAAAAGCCCCAAACCCAGAGTAACCAGCAGGGAGGGGGTTAAACAGTTACTACAGCAGCCATCCATGCTCCACAACTTAGGGTAAAGACTAGAATAAATGACCCAACACAAGTGCAAGAGCTCAAAGCTAAGAAACATACCCTCTGTGAAGGGGGCCAAAGGGGACAAGTGGACCATGGAACTCTGTGGACCATGGAACTCTGTCTTCAGGTTACAATTATAAAGAAACACTGCCTCAGGGAGACGTTGCTGGGAGAAAAAACTTGGGCGGCAAGATTCTCTCCACAAGGCTGCAAGGGTGCACAACAGTACCTGTATACTGAGCAATCCTCCAGCAGAATCCAGGAACGGTAACCCACCTAACAGGGGAACTGTAACAGCTCCATATCTATGAATAAAATATAAAATAAGCTAAAAACTAAGCAGCAACGTTCCAAGCCTGTTCACTCTATCAGGAACATATCAAAACCGGAAGGGCAGGGGCAGGGCTAGCCTGATGAAGGAGAGGGAAGGCTCCACCTTCAAGACCTTGTCTTCTGAAAATGTTCCACCTTCCAAGGCAAAAGAGAAAAAAGCTATGTGCAGTATGTAGAACTCAATATGCAATACACATACACACAAAAGCTATGGAAGTACACAAAACCACTATTAGCAAAACGCAATATGCAAAAAGATGTACGCAATATACAAACGGTTTATGCAAAATGCTATACGCTGTACACAAAATGTTATACACGAAATGAAAAACTCTATATACAAAAGGCTATATAAAATGCTGTACGCAATACACAGAAAGCTATACGCAATATGCAAAGCGCTATATGCCATATGCTAACGGCTATACACAAACCGCTGTACACGCTGTATAAGCTATACATGAAACACAATATGATATACACTAAATGCAAAAAGCTACACACAATACAATGTATGCAATACAAAAGCTCTAAGCTATATACAAAATGATATACATAGTACGATTTAGTCATATGCTATACACAAGATCCTAAACACAATAAGCTATTTGCAAAACACTAGGCGCAATATGCAAAATTCTATATGCAATACGGAGTAAGTGCATATAGTGCTATGAGGAAAAACTCTATATGCATAATGCTATTTGCAAAACACTACACACAATACACTCACAACACGCTCACATGCTCTCACATGCTCTCTCACACCCTCACTCATGCTCAGTGTTGGGAAGTTGTGTAACGCAGTGCTTTGTATGAGCTGTACTCCTGTTGGAGCTGAAAAGGCTAAGCACTGTAAATTCAACAAGCCAGTCATTAAAAACATTGCTTCCTTTCTAGATTTACCTGGAAGGCAGGTGGAAACACTCCCGGCCTAGGGCGCACATCTACTGGGGGCACAGCATGGGACAAGTGCAGCCCCAAGGCATGTAATTTTGAGCACCAGCCTCCAGGTCTGTGTCCCGTGTCCCTCCCCAACTGGGGCAATGAAGAGTCCCCACTCTTATCTGCTCCTGTGCTGTGGCTGTAGTGTAGCATAATGTACAGTGTCAGTTGTCAGTGTTACTGTGTCAGTGTGGCTCAGTTTCACTCAATGGCACTGGCTATGTCAGTGACAGCCAGTCCAGACAGACACGCACTATATCCACTCCATTCAGTGTGCTGCTCACAGCCTACCTACATGCACCACCACCACCAGCCAATTAAAGGGGCTCGTACTTGCTCAATGTGGTCCGTCCTCATTGGCTGGTTTGGGTGCATGTGGTGTGAGACAGCAGGGACATCGGCGCTGCACTGTGCACATGTGTGACTGAGACTGAGTGAGTAGACTCAAGGGTAGGATGCTATATAACTGTGAAATTGAGGTTTATTTTTCCCTCCTATTCCTATTGTCTTCCATCTCAAGATATAGGGCTGTAAATATGCACTTTGATTCACAACCTGTCTGTAGACACCAACCAAGTGTAAGAGCATAACTGATATTTAGACTAAATATCAGTTATGCCCTTACACTTGGTTGGTGTCTACAAACATATTGTAAATCAGAATGCATATTTACATCCCTGGTGACCTGAGCTCTGTCTATGGACACAAGACCCAACCATCATATTTACTAGCTGAAATAATATGAGGGGCATAAAGGGGCGGAGCCGGGGGGCAGCAGAATTAGGTTTTGCCTAGGGTGGCAAAAATCCTTGCACCAGCCATACAATTACATATCCAATGCATTGTGCTTCAATATGTTAGATAACACACATAATGGCTACTCCTATTTAGGATGTCTTCTACAGTGTCTGTCTTCATAACACACTTCCTTTATAAAACATTCTATGTTTATTTAGTCATACATACAACTGCATGGAACTTTTTTTAATTTATTTTTTTTTTACATTTGTTTTATTAAACAAACGGGCAAAACTGTGCCAGCATTGCTAGTATTTCCCTATCGGATACTGACAAGAAATGTATTTCAGCAGTGCTGTTGGACCAAGGATGAAGGTGACAGAGACTGCTCAATGCACATTTCTACTTCAGCATTATATTTGATTTGTGTAATCAGGGAGATGGCCCATCCAACAAAGTAGTTGTTGAATGCTTTAGCTAGTGATATGGGGCATTGCATTGTTTTATTGCCTATTTTCATAGTTGAGGGGTGAGAATGGTTGGGGGGTTGTAAATATTTTAAATAACCTTGCAAATATTTGTCAGTTTTTATATGTTACTGTTCGTGATGGGGAGGCTGTAGCTGACTGCTCCAGGACCAGAATAGTCAATTTCAGCAGATACTGATGGTTCCTTGTGGCCTGTGGGGCAAATACAATCAAATGGTACATTTTTACTATCATTCCAACCCAGTGTCCTAGCCCATCCCCTTTTGTTAATTTTAAAATTGGCATTCATTTTGTGAAGTAAGGTAATATATATCATACTAGTGTAAAAGCCCATGTACATGGGCCAAGGTCTGGGTAATGTTAAGAGCAATGCGTTGCATACCCCCCTGGCACTCAAAGGGTTAAGCGGCTGCTACCTCATTGTTCCACACGATGCAGTCTTGCTTTGCCTTACTCACACAATGCAATCATGCGAAGTAGAGACTGTCCGAATGCAGGCAGTGTCTACTGCGCATGACCGCATTGTGACAAACATCCTAGCAAATTATTATATAGGATAGCTTACAATTGAAATTAGGCTAGTCTAGTGATTCTACACAGCTTACAGTTGAAAAGAAGCTATACTAGTGAACCAGAGCTTACAATTTAAGTGATACTACAGAGCTTACATTGGAAATGGGTGATGATACTAGTGTGGCTTCATTTGGATTGTAGCTCTGTGGCATCACGTGTGTAGCTCCATTTTAATTGTAAGTTCTGTGGTATCACTAGTGTGGCTCCCTTTACTGCAGCAGTTGGGAGATTGAGTGATTCAATAGCTCACTGGCCCAGGGGACAATTACTTGCCAACATTTCAAAAACACTTCCTGGGACAATTTTCCCTGGACATTCATACAACAGAGCTTCATTTGTGGTCCAAAGTCCTGTATTACAAGATGCCAACTGAAGATCTCATGCAACAGACTTACACCTGAACTACATCAGAATATACATTACCTACTACAAACTATTTCAGAAAATCATAGAAATAAGTAATATAAACATGGGGATTCATAAACTAATAAAATGTCAATGACATGCATACAGGATTTGGGGTTAAAAGTGAATTTTAAAACCAAGGACAAAAACCAGGGACAGCAGGATCCAGGGACAAGTAGCCAAAACCAAGGACTGTGCCTGGAAATCAGGGACAGTTGGCAGGTAAGGTACAGGTGAATCAATCTTATTGAATGATTGACTAATTACACCTTAGCTCTGAAAACATTATTACTGTCATATGTTTTCACTCCCGTTATATTATCATGTAATCATGTGCATGTATGTACACTGCTTAGAAATGATTGTCAATTAAAATCTCCTTTAATTAAATGAATATTAATCTATTATTTTGACTTAACATATTATGCATTTTTTTTCACTTTTACATTGCTGTCAATCAGTGGCGTAACTATAGGGGTCGCACCTGCAACCGGGCCTGTGCACTCCAGGGGCCCGGCCTTCCCCTGCGACCCCTCCGCCTGGTGCCCGCAATCTCCCGCCGGTGCTCTAGTAATGCAGATCGCTGGGAGATGACATCAACTCCCAGAGCTTTGCATTACTAAGAGGACCACGCGGGAGCTCCAGGTAGGAGATGGGGGCATTGTGGTCAGGGGGGCCAATGTGGTGGGAGGGGGGAATGTGGCACTTCTTGTACCCGGGCCCGGAGGCTTCTAGTTACACCTCTGCTGTCAATGAGTTACTTGGATATCAGTTTCCATAGAGTTTTCTGGACAAAAAAATCAAAGCAGGATGTAATACACATTTACCGTCTCTGCAGCACAAAATGCCCCATGTGCTATATTGTTTACACAGCATCTTTTTTACATTGTATCACAATAACTGTTTTCATATTCCTTGACAGACAGATCTCTGCAAACAGGTACATGGAACTCATTATCAAAAATAGGTGAAAATAAAAAAATATATATATATTGGCAATTTGCCTGTAGATTTATTAATCTAAAGTCACACTTAAGGGTTACTATTCCTTTAAAGGAAAAATATATATGTGGTAGGGTTTATCCCCCTGAGTAAAACAAGAGTACTCCCACTGCTGATAGGTGTATTATTCAAAAGTTATTACTGCTCAAAGTTGATTTTTTAGGTGCAGTATCACAGTGGCCTGAAATTGTACAGTGGCGCTGTTGCTACACGATCCTATGGACAGCTCTGGTCAGTTGACCATAAATCTCCATAGGATGGTGTAGAAACAGCGCCACTGTACAATTTTAGGCCACTGTGATATTGCACCTAAAAAATTCAACTTTGAAAATTAATAAGTTTTGAATGAAACACCTTTCAGCAGTGGAAGTGCCCTTGTTTTACTCAGGGGGATAAACCCTGCAACATATTTTTTTTACATTTTAAGTATTACTATCCCTTTAAATACTTAATGACCGATGACAGTCATAGTACGTCACGTACTTTTTACTTACAGCAATCCACTGGGAGCGCTGTAAGTAAAAATGGGGCCTAAAGTTGTCTGCTCCAAGACTGGAGTGATCTCTTTTAGGCACCAAAGCGGAGCGCCGATACACGCAACAGGTCACATGTACCGGCGCGTTGGCGAGGATCATAGCGGTCCTTATGGGACAGAAACGTCCCAGGACCGCTGGTCCTTAAGGGGTTAACCCCTTAACTCTATGAGTGCCAGAGGGGTACGCAACGCATTGCAGAGCAATGCGTTGCGTACCCCTCTGGCACTCAAAGGGTTAACAAACCTTGACGGTCATAGTACGTCATGGGTCGATCTGAGTTGACGACCCATGACGTACTATGACCAAAGGAAAAATATATATGTGGTAGGGTTTATCCCCCTGAGTAAAACAAGAGTACTCCCACTGCTGATAGGTGTATTATTCAAAAGTTATTACTGCTCAAAGTTGATTTTTTAGGTGCAGTATCACAGTGGCCTGAAATTGTACAGTGGCGCTGTTCCTACACCATTCTATGGACAGCTCTAGTCCCGGGACCATAAATCTCCATAGGATGGTGTAGCAACATCGCCACTGTACATTTTCAGGCCACTGTGATATTGCACCTAAAAAATTCAACTTTGAACTGTAATAACGTTTGAATAAAACACCTATCAGCAGTGGGTGTTTCCTTGTTTTACTCATGGGGATAAACCCTACAACATATATTATTTTACATTGTAAGTATTACTATACCTTTAACAGCATTTGAACTTAAATTGTAAGTGTCTCTATTTTAGCAGGTGTTCATAATAAATATTTGCACAGCTATAAAAATGTCAAGAACCGTAATCTATATTATGAAAGATAAACATATACGTTTTCTGCTGAGTAAAACAATGGTACTCCTACAGCTGGGGAGTGTTTCTTTCCTCAGTTATTACAGTTCAAGTTGTTGTTTTTGCATTAACAGTGCCTCCTGGTTTTCAGACAGTTCATTTACAGTCCACCTGGTTCACACAGTTATTATGTTGCATAAATAAATATGATAGCAGCAGCTCCATCACTTCCTGTCAGTTTGAACTGTTATAGCTTTTTAATAAAACAACTGTCAACAGTGGCAATACCTTTGCTTTTCTCAGAAGGAAAAGCCCTAAAATCCATATTTTTCCAGAATAAAACTTTATTGTCTTTTGATGTATATAATTTTTCCATTCATAATGCAGTATTAGATTCTGTTATATTTTTGTACGCTCTTATATGCTAGTTGTAAGGCTTCCAAAGCATAGCTTCACTAAACATTTGAGACTGCTTACAAACAAGTTGTAACAAGGAAACCGTCACCTATTTAATTTTTTATTTATTTTTAAATGTCCTATAAAATCATAAACCATATTAAATATATTTAATAAGCATTGTTTTCTATAAAAGAAATGTACTCATGTGTGTCATGTTTTAGAATTTACTGACATAAATTGCACCTTCTGTGTTACTTTGCAGGTAACATGGACGCCCAAAAGTATGGAAGTCTAGCGGGGCAGGCTCTGCCACTGATTTACTATACAGGCTTGAGCCAGCCTAGCCTTCCACTCTTACTGCTGTAAAGTGATGCTGCTGTAAAACAGCATTAGGAAAATGAGGTTTCATTGGTAGCCTCAAGTTATATGACATGGCAGCTGAAAACTTAAAGTGGAACTATTATGTACATATAATTGATCACCAATTAACTGCTAATATACTGGTAATCATGGAAATAGTGTTATAATGTTTAAGTGCCAGCATTATTTGCAATCATAAATTCGTATGGGACTTACATCAACATGACAGCAGACATCTTGGCGAAGTGAGATCTGTGTTCCTGCTCTGACCATCCCTGTCTGTACCACATGGTACAATGCAACTCTCCCTTTGGCAAATAACCTATCAGTGAGGGGACAGGGATGGACAGTGCAAGTGCCAGATCCCACTTCGTCAACATGTCAGCACTGTCATGTTGATGTGAATCCCATATGAACTTATGATTGCAAATAATTCTGGCACTTAACAAACGCTATAACACTATTTACATGATTACCAGTATACTAACAATTAATTGGGGGTCAATTATATGTATGTAATAGTTCCACTTTAAGACATAAAGGCTTGCTTTTATTATAATACATACTTAAAGCGATAGTGATGTTTCACAATAAAAGCAGCTCCAATTAATCTTCATAGTATTTGGGCCATGGAGAGTGTTATTTCAATAATGTCAGAGTTGTAGTTCAAGAGTAATTGAATAGTAAAGTATCCCCCTTCTGCCCCTTTTACTGATGTAACACTGCTCACCTCAGAGCAGCAAGACTGTCCAGATAAGGGACAATCTTTAATTAGCATAAGGAAAAAACCTGAAAAACCTGTCAAGGGGGCAGGGCTTTCATTGTTCTCACAGTAAGAAGATTGTCCCTTGCTGTGAGCTGTCCTGTCTGAAAACCAGATTCCACATCTGAGGGGAAGTGGCTTACACTAGGTAAAAGGGATGGGAGGGGGATATTTTATCATTCAATTACTCTAGAACCACAACTCTGACAATACTGAAATAACACTCGCTATGGCTCATATGCTATGAAGATTAATTGGAGCTGCTGCTGTTGTTGTGAAACATTACTATCCCTTTAAAGTACATATTTTACGTACACAGCTTCTAGTCTAAGCAAAAGTACTCATTTAAACGACCTTGTGCTTTTTTGTTTTCCAAACAAGTTAATAGTTTTAGACATTTTTTTGATTTAGTAGTTGGGGAATCTAACCTCAGCAGAGCTTTATTCTCTGGCTTAGATAAAGCCTGCATAATTAATTACTCATATGTGCAGAAAATCACCTCTCTCCACTTTCCTAACCTGTTAAGACCTATCAGTGTCCAACAGAAGGGGTGGAACAAAATGATAAAATGGAATAAGCACGGAAATCCTTTCAAGATGGAAACTCTCACTAAGGGATGAACTTGTAAAGGTGATATCATCTTAAAAAAATAAAGCAAATGGTACATCTTAGAAAAACTTAAACCTAAAGTAAACTTTATTTTTTTAATTAAGAGGCAAACCTGCTTTCAAAGTGAAAGGTCTGCTTTATTTCAGAAATAGACAGTACATTTGTAGTGAACTAGATTTCACTGGTACAGAATTATTACAAAAAACAAAACATACCCTTGTATAGTGGGAGTTTCCCTTCTGGAGAACTTAGGAATGTAATGTTAATCAGAAACCAATTCATACATCTAGTTAACCTAAGAGCCCTTCTTGGAAAGGAAAACACACTGTCATATGTAGAAATCCAAGGTCGCTGAGTTAGCCAAAAAACAGAGGGGGAGACTCCATATATCCACAAAGAAAACTTTTCTCAGAAGTGTTGATACATGTGATAGTGATACAAATCTCTCCTGTAAACAAGGAATCACATATACCTTTGTAATAGGACTCGAAAGGTCTGAACAAAACTAAATCGGTTGGAACAAGACTGGACAAAAAGAGTACAACTTCCCAAATCCGCATCATCTGCACGTCCAGTGCCAAAGGTTGCCTTCCCCTGTTTTAAGAGCTCTGTGTTGTAGCCCCCCTTTAGTGAGGTAGGTCATAGTAACTACATTAAGTTACTCAGTGATGCATTCCTAAAATAACAGGCCCAGGGCTCACTCCCTTTAAAAAAAAAATCCTATCCAATAATCATAGCTGGGAACTCTCTGGTTTTGCCGGGGCAGAGTAAAATTTGCCGGATGTGGGTAGTTTCTGTTGAAACTCTGCCCACTTGCGCTCCATCCCGCCCCTTTACTCCCACTCCTTATCCTATTCTCCTACTTTCCCAGGGCTATTCGGCCTATTTTTTTCTTTTTGTGTATTTTCCCCACCCCCATCGCGATTAAGCCCCGCCCCTTTAGCTACCCTCCCGGTCTACATGTTGTAAAGTTCACAGGTATGCCAATAATGCTCTAATTATTTGCTCTTTACCCCTCCCACTCCACAAGGCCACAAAAAATGTCATTGCAAATTAAATAATTATAGCTGTCATCTATATCCAACTGAGAGGTGCACAATAATGTGCAATAATAAATAAGATCTATCTAAACATTAATAGCGTCTTGTATTTCATGAGAAAATCAAGAATGGTACCTAGCAGGGAAGAAGAAGCAGAACCAGAACAATACCGAGGAGGTTTAAGAATACCCAAAACTTAATGGATATCCTATAAAAGAAAAGAAAAACTAATAAGAAATCATCACAATATCCCATAAAGTCCCAGTAGGTATAAAAAAATATGGCCCCTAAAAGTGAAGTAAATGAATCCACTTTTATGTAGAATTTCTTAATGGCATATATGTCATCATTCACTTATAGGTAAAGCCAGTGTCACAAATGTAAGGATATATGAAGATAAAATGGAGAATGTCAAGTTCTGAGAGCTGAAGCTGACATGAAATAATGAGGATGATGTGGAAAGTCCACACAGTTTTCATATGCCCATAGATATATAGGATTTTCTACCAAAAACATATCATCTGTACAAAAGGAGCACAATACATCAGCTAGGTCTATAGAGTTTATCCTCCTCTGCCACTAAAGCTACAGTGACTTCACATGTTCTCTAAGTGTATGATATCTACATACCGATATTTTTTATTTTTTGTTTTTTAATATGCACATCTTTGTTTTACACTTTTTATGTCTCTGGCAGTGAGATATCAGGATCTCAGTTTCAAGAGAAATTTCTGGTCAGCAGACAATCAAAACGGATGCAATGTTTCAATGTCTGCAGAACTGACGATTTTGCTTTGTTTTTGTTTCTTGTTTGCATTGTAAAGTTTGATACGAAACAATTTGTGGATCACTCTAGTCCTCTTTATCTCCTTTAGCAGGTACACAGTCCTGTAGCTGGTATCAGTGCTCTGCACTGCTTATCAATATGTAGCAGAAACTCTCACTTTCCTTGAGACTGGGAATGCTGCCTGCAGGATACGGATTTCCCACAGAGCATGTGACTGGGAGAGACCTATACTAATGGAGGCTTGTCTGTTTACACTGAATTTTGTATGTGTATCACGAAGGGAGTAGTAAACAGTAATTTATTACATATATAAACTAAACTAAAAAAGCATCAAGAAAAAGCAGTTTTATGTGAGTAAGCTTAATACACCTATTTGGGCTCATACTAACCACTTCAGTTGGTCAGATTCATTTATGATATATATATATATGAGGTGAGGTAAGCAGCTCCATTCATGCCATATATAAGGCGAGGTCGTGCCTTATCTAGGTGGGAGAATAGGCTGGTCATTGGCAAAGAGTTGGCAGACTGGAATGGGAAGTAGACAGGGTGGTTAGTGGAAAGAACACTTTTAAAAGTGGGTGCAGGAACACCCTGAGAAGAAGGCCCAAAAGACCTCAGTCTCAAAAGAAATCATATCAGGCGAGTTCAGAACTTAATAGCTGAATCACACAATATCAAAAGTAAGGAAATAATATTTTTTTCAGCAGTTGTTGGGCCAAAGTTCCATCACAAGAATTGTGGGAACTATAGTCCAACAACAGCTAGGCAGCTATTATTACCTAAACCAATGTGTATAATACTCTATTGAAAAGGGAAGCTAGTGGTCATGTTGTTACATGAAGCCAACCGGCACCAATACCGTAACAGGAAATCTTCAGCATTTTGGTGAGAAAGAATGTATAGTAACCAAGGCAACATCTTTATCTCAAAACTAATACATTTGGGAATAAACAAACTCCTGCAGGTGAGCAGTTACTTTTAATTCCTGAATGCAGATTTACTACATGATTTATCAGTATATCTCACTTACACATATCTGACCGTGAGGGGGAAAATGTGAAAAATTCTAGAAATTTAGTAACTAGACACGAAACAGCATTCTCTTTATGGTTAATCTTATAACATGGAGACGTATTTCTAAAAGTACAGTAAAACAAGTTTGGAGCAACCGACTGTATGATAGTGAAGAAATAAAACCCTCCAATGACTTAGTTTGATCTTTTAACTGCTTGAGTTCTAAAGCATACACCTATACAATGACATTTTTTCCCACACGCGACTGAATGAAGTCAGGCAAAGACACTTTCCTTGATGCTGTACTTAAAAGTACAACTCTATTACATAAAACTGTGGTGTTATGGACTAAGGTGTGATTAAAGTGGAGCTGACTTCTCCAGTGTGATAAACTCTCCAGTTCCTATTTTATTCTTTGGAGCCTTTGCACTAAGATCTCTCAAGTGAGAGAAATCTTAGCGTATTGGTCCCATAGAATAACATAAGACATGGAAAGTATCACAATAGAGTCATTTCTGCTGTATCACCTCTTTATTACACATTAGTGCATCTCCCTCCCCCAACGGGCACACATCATATATAAACATAATATCAAAGCCTCCTGTTACAATGGGCCTTTAACCCTATAAGTGTCAGAGGGTTTCACAATGAACTGCACTCCACTGGCACTCAAAGGTTTAACAGGACATAAGGCTTTGCTACATGGGTGCCTTTTTTCTCACTGTGCTTTTGTTGCAACAGTAAAACTCACTTAACCCCTTCAGTGCTAGTGGGGTACGCAACGCATTGCTCTACAATGCGTTGCGTACCCCTCTGGCACTGAATGGGTTAATAAGTATTGCTATTTCCTATGGGAAACATACACTGGTAGCTATCACAAAGGCAGCTGATTTTAGAGGATCTGTAAACTTTTATTTATGAAAAAAAAAAACACATACATTGTAGGGCTTTTTCTGGTCAGTAAAATGGTACCCTTACTGCAGAGAGAATGTCTTTACAGAGTTTTTACGGTTTAAACTGATGTTTTTCACTTTAAAGGGATAGTAATACTTGCAAATTGCTAATCCCCATATTGTAGCTTTGTTAAAAAGAAATTTATTGCCCCCCGTGTCATCTCTCAAACCCTTATGGTTTGAGAGATAATAGCGCTCAAAGTTCCCCCCTCCCGTCCCCTTCCCTGACTGAACGCTGAACGCCGACTGCAGGGTAAGCTGTAGTACGACAGTCTTATGTGCATCAGGAGGCTCTGTGGCTGAGCCGAGATCTCGTTTATAAAAAAATAATTCTTTCACTGAAACGGTCTTCTACGTGTGCTTGGTTTGCAAGCACACGTAGAAGACCGTTTTTGTGAAAGATTTCTTTTTTATAAACGCAATCTCGGCAATGCTGCAGAGCCGCCTGATTCAAGTAATACCGGATATTCCTGCAGTCAGCATTCAGCGTTCAGTCAGGGAAGAGGGAGGGGGGAACTTTGAGAACTATCAACTCTCAAACCATAAGGGTTTGAGAGATAACACTGGGGGCAATAAATTTCTTTTTAACAAAGCTACAATATGGGGATTAGTAATTTGCAGGTATTACTATCCCTTTAACAGTGTCTCCAGTGACCTGATTTCAGATATTTTGTTGCATTCTATGGAAAAGGGGAGTCACTGACAACAATTCTCTATAGCATATAACTGTAAAAGCATTATCACTTCTTGTCAGTTTGAACTTTCAGAAAGTAAGCTCCGGGGATCTCTGTTTCCAGAGATTATAATAGTTTGGAACTAATATAACATTTATATAAAACAAATGTAATAGGAGTACCCTTATTTTACTAAACAAGAAAAGTTCTATACCCTATAGTTTTCCATAAAAAAGATTCACTACTCTGTTAAGTGTAACTACGTTTCAAGAGACAACACAGAAACAGGTAAAAAAACAGTTGCATTGTTTTAAATGGAGTTGCACAGTTGCAAGGTGTTATAACTACAATTTGCAGTGAACTGAAACTGTTGATTGGAATGGTAAAAGCTGCAGTTAGGAAATGTTCATATAGCAGAGGTAGAAAAATTCCAGGAGCCCCTTGGCTTCTTAAAGGGATAGCAATGTTTCATAATAAAAGCAGCTCCAATTAATCATCATAGTATTTGGACTTTGGAGAGTGTTATTTCAATTCTGTCAGAGTTGTAGTTCAAAAGTAATTCAATGACAAAGTATCCCCTCCCTCCTCTTTTACTAATGTAACACTGTTCAGCCAGAGGAGAAGGGAGGTGCCCAGGTAGACTGCAGAGAGGGACAATCTTCAATTAAGATAAGGGAAAAACCTGAAAAACTTGTCAAGGGGGGCAGGGCTTTCATTGTTCTCATAGGAAGAAAATTGGCCCCTTCTGTTATCTGTCTGGTCTTACAACCAGATCCCACATCTGAGAAGACATGGCTTACACTAGGTAAAAGGGGCGGGAGTGGAGACTTTCCTTGTGAATATCTCTCAAACCATAAAGGTTTGAGAGATAAGACTGATATCGTTCTTCATGTTTTTTTAATGCCTACAAAATAAAATAAAGATAAAACGTAGTATTACTATACCTTTAAATGTAATGCAGGCTCCTACATGTTTTAGGGGTATTTTATATATGCCGATCAATATTCATCTTTCCCTGGCTCCTAAAACTTCTAGCTCGCTACTAAAAATGTTGTCTAGCTCCAAAGCTCTCTATATATTTTTGTCCACTCCTGTCCTAAAGCAACATCTTAGAAACATTAACCTGATGTGTGCCAGAGGGATGTCCTACGCATTGCAAAGCAATACACAGGACACACCACTTGCGTTCAAAGGGTTAAAGTGGATCTATACTCTCAGTGACATATTCCACTGAAGAAGCCCTAAAGTATTTTTTGGGAAACAAATCACAGAAGATACAAAATGTCAGATTTATCCCTTCTGTGCAGATCTTTAACAGGCAGATCTTTACTGATACAGCTTTCAATGTATATGGCTTGATGATAATGTTAAAGGGCAACTATCAGCTCTATTAAAGTTCTCCTCATCTTATTGTTGCATTTGAGTTAATCTTTCATCCTTTTTTTTTACATTTTATTTAATAAAGTATAGCCTGACATTTTACCTTTTAAAAATAAGCCAGTGACGTCAGTTCAGGACCGACTGTGGCACCGCTCTGCCCTAAAGCCTGTCAGTCTTTGCTCTTCCCCTCCCCAGTTGTTGCCAGTTATCACCTCCTGCTTTGATGGAGAAATCCAGCGTGTGAGTCAGAGCGCTCTCTTGCCCCTTCTTTGATATATATATAAAGATATATATAGATATATATGTATACAAGGACATTAGTAGTAGTTGTTTTCAGTGACTTGTGTTGGTTTTATTCAGTTTTGGCCCTTTCATACCATCTCTGGAGCCGAAACGGTTAAGAATATCTCTTTCGCCCAGTCTCAAGATGCTGGTGGATGTTGGTGTATGCCAATATGGATGTCTGCTGCATTATATCTCGCCCCAGTATACACCATGCAGCTGACTGACACTGCAGTAGTGGAACAATTTGCATGGGAAGTCAGTGGATATGATCCTCCAACCTCCACCAGTGAAGCAGTTTGTAGTATGAAATAATCATGGGATTCCTAATCACCTGACCAGGGGAAACCAGACCCCTTACAAGGTCAGGTGAATGTCAGTGAGGCACAACAGGGCACACTATTTCTTCAGCTATATATACTGTGAGGGATTACAACACATGGATTACAGTGGTTGCAATCCCCATAAATTCATGAGTTATTTGAGGATCCCATAAACCTGAGACTCACGGCGTACTTCAGATTTGCCCAGACAGTAAAACAGCCCTGCCTTGCAGAACTGATTCACAGTTTCTTTCAGATTAAAGGAAGTGGGGTTATTATTATTAGGAGGTGTTAGTGTTTCATTAAGCTTAATTCATAAAAGGTATGAGAAGGGGGTTGGCTCAGGCGATCCAAACAGATTAGAGTAGTTCTGGGTCAACCTCACGATTTGTTCCATTTGAAATTGGCTGGCTTTATATATGTTTACAAGTGCACCTCTACAGAGGACTTGCCTATACAATCTGGCTCATCAGTGTTAAAAATTTGATTAGATATAAACTGATCACTAACTTTTAACATCTTACAGAAAAACAATCCTAACCTTCAACTCTCAGAGAGTTCTATAACATAGCATATTTTTCTGTTTCATGACTATTCCAGTTTGCATGAAATGATGAAACAGAACGAATGACTAATGCAGTAATTAGTAATATATTTTTTATTGGATTAACAGTAATTTTGTGAAAGACAAGCTTTCAATGTCTCCTCTCAAGTGCCAAGTAATGCCGAGAAGTTAAAGCATTTGGTAATTGAACATATTCTGGAATGTCAGTTTGAGGAAAGGTTAAAACAGCCTCATTTAAAATAAATGGTTAAAGAAGAACTTCCCTTCTTTAAGCCCTTAACAACCCATGACCATCATGGGTAAACTTCCCATAAGGATCCATGAGGGTCCTGGCATGTCATGGGTTAAATGATAGCAGCGCACCTCAGTGCACGCTGCTATCTTGCTATACAGGATGAAACTGAGTGCTCCGGGAGCAAAGCGCTCAGCTTTAGTCCATCCCTGTTCTGCCGGTACAATGTGATCGATACTACAGCTGTCACATGTACCAGCATTTTCATTCACAAAGGCAATGTGTTTTACACATTGCCTTCGTGGCTGTTCTCTGCCTCTCTCTTTCTTACTATGAGAGTAAGGGAGAGAGAAGCACAGAGCATACACACACAGGAAGAATCAGAGGCCAAATTTGGGGGCATTAATCCCTTCAGCGTTGGAGCACTGGGCAGGATAAATGCAGGTCCTTTTTCTGACCCGCTAACAGCAGCTTGTTGTTTATTTTTAATAAATCCAAAACAGAACATATTGTGTTTACAAACACAATTTAATAAACACATCTACTGAAGTTTAAATAAACATAAATGGTGATGTTACTGTTGTGGAGAAAAGTAGTAGACTTATACACACTACACAATCTTATTCAACAAAAAAGTGGAAACTAGAGGGAAAAGAGGGACATGGGGATTTTCAGCCAGAGGGTCAGTGCCCACTTAAAACTGCCCATTTTGTAGGTATGAATGACCATTCATACCTATCATGCAGTCTCCATAAAAATTTAATCCATTGCACCCAAATGATCACAAGAGAAAAAAATAAAAATGGTGTTTTTTTCACATTTTTTTAACAGTTTTCTCTAATGCTAATAAAATAAACGGTTGATTATCCATATATGTGTGGTAACAAAAGAAAACCCTACTTGTAAGTAAATAAAGTATGTAATTTCTATGGCTGGAATAAAATACTTAGAGTGAAAACACTGTTGAACAACGACTTAGTCAAAAAGGTCAGAATTGCTCCGGTCCTTAAAAGGATAGTAATGTTTCATAATAAAAGCAGCTCTAATTAATCATCATAGTATTTGGGCCTTGGAGAGTGTTATTTCAATTCTGTCAGACTTGGAGTTCAAGAGTAATTGAATGATAAAGCATCCCCCTCCCGCCCCTTTTACTGATGTAACACTGCTCACCTCAGAACAGCTAGGAGGTGCCCAGGTAGACTGCAGATAGGGACAATTTTCAGTTAAGATAAGGGAAAAAGATGAAAAACCTGTCAATGTGGGCAGGGTTTTCATTGTTCTCAGAGTACGAAGATTGTCCCCTGCTGTTATCTGTCTGGTCTTACAACCAGATTCCACATCTGAGGAGAGCAGTGTTACACTAGGTAAAAGAGGCGTGAGGGGATTACTTTATCATTCAATTACTCTTGAACTACAACTCTGACAGTATTGAAATAACACTTTCCATGGCTCAAATAATATGAACACGGCTTAAAAGTTGAAGTCCTTTGCTACTAGCCAGACCTGAAAAGTTACTCGCCACTGCAAGCCATAGCATACCCACCAGGGCTGAATTTCTACTCGCCAGGGCTAAATTTTCACTCGCCATTGGGTAGTGGCGAGTGGAAATTTTGAGCCCTGATATGAAGATTAATTGGAGCTGCTATTTTTGTGAAACAATACTATCCCTTTAAGTGCAATCCACCCCAGATTTTCATGGTTCTTAAAGGCTTAAAAGCAAACAGAGGGGTGTGCAATGTATTAGTTTGCAAACTCTTCTGGTCTTCAAAGGGTCAATTAATAAATGTTCACCATATTAGCATTGCTATTATTGTTATTATTATTATCATCATCCTTTATTTATATAGTACCTACTTATTCTGCAGCACTGTACAATAGGGAATACAAATACAGAGACATAAAACAGTACAGACAGAATGTGGATAACAAACGTATCAGATGGCCCTGTTTTCGATAGCTTACGGTCTAGAGGATGCTTAGGCTAGAAAATAAATCTGCTTTATTTCATTCTATACAACACAAGTATATGGTATATTAAGAACTGTAATGATTCTGCGTCAAGCCAACTGCACCACAGGGAGCAAATTAAAATCCCTCAGTTTATCATTGAATTAACCCCTTGAGTGCTAGCAAGGTCTCCAAAGATTTGTGAAGCAATGTGTTAGAAAACTCTAGAACATTCAAGGGGTTAAAAGCCTGATTTAACTCTTAACCTGTGTGCAAAGCATTGTGAATCAATGCACTGAACACCCCTCTGGTGCTTCAGAGATTAAAGAAGGGAAACATGTTATTGAGCACATATTAACTAGGCTATTTATTTTGATGAGGCTGTTCTATCCCTTCCACACAATGACATTCCAGGATAGGTTCAATTCTCACATGTTTTAACTTCTGCACATCCCTCTAGTCATTAAAGGGTTAAAAGGCAACTACTGTACCCTACAGGCAGGTTTTCTCTCCTGGGGGCATAACCACTGATGAAGACCCAGAGGACAAGCAGGGTGTAAAAAGAGACTTCCGGTATTCCCTTGCTGATTCTTGACTCAATGGGCTCTGTCAGAAGCTTCCATAGACCCTACTGAAGGATTTTCATACCAGACACTAGGGGTCATTGTAAACTGTGCACACAACCTGTGAAGTTGTGCCACATCCTTCTGAGTTCTGTTCTAACTTTTTGCCAGGCAAGAAGGACAGTCTTCTGACCCCAAAACAGCTGGCAGGAAAATGTCTTTTCCTAAAGCGGAACTTTCTAGCATATTAAAGTACCCCCAAATAATTTTTCACATAGCGCTAAGCATATCAATACTTGTATTATCCTTAGTAAGTTCAGCACTATTTAGAAATCCAACTTCTTTGGAGACTCACGGCAGGCATCTTGATGTAGAGAAATGTATGCGCCTGTGCCGTCAGTCCCTTTCTGTACCTTAAGGTACAGTGCAACTCCCCCTTACCAATCATAGAGGAGACAGGGACAGATAGTGCAGGAGCACAGATGCCTGTTCTGCGAGATGTCTGTTCTGCCATCTGCAGTAAGTCTGTGAACAAGTTGGATTTCAAAATAATGCTGGACTTACTAAGAATAATACAAGTATTGATATGCTTAACCCTATGTGAAAACTGATTTGTGGAGTATTTTATTATGCATTAATGTCTGCTGCTACCCTTGGAGTAGTCTTAGTAAAACATGATAATTTGCCTTTAAATCACTGGAAATTTTCATATCCCTTTATGTGTCTGTGAAAGGAAGGCTGATGAATAGGGACAATGAGTTTCAAAGCCTTTTTTTGTTTATCTGTTACATTTGTGAATGGGCTGCTGTGTGATTTGTGATAATGAAACCTGTAATCTTTGTCCCTCCAGAACAATCTTATCTTCTCTAATGCAAGATCACAGCCATTTCACTATGTTAAAGTGGCAGTGCTACCTGGATGAAAGAAAAAAAACTTTTCTTAATAAAGAGAGCATTGAGGAGCTTATCTCTTGCACTCCTAAAGGGTTCCACAAATCTTAAAATTGCAAAGTTAGTTTTTAATGTTTTGTGGATTTGACAAATTCAGCTAATCTCCTCTTCCTCTTGTCCCCTCATTCCTTTAACCATTTGATTGCCAGAGGGGTAAGGAATGCATTGCTTTGCAATGCATTCAATACCCCTCTGGCACTCAAAGGGTTAAAAGAATAGTAATACTTCCTTTATGGAGGCTAGAATATTGTAGATATTAAATAAATAAACCAAAGCATGTAAAGGGATAGTAATGCTTCATAATAAAAGCAGCTGTAATTAATCATCATAGTATTTGGACCATGGAGAGTGTTATTTCAATCCTGTCAGAGTTGTAGTTCAAGAGTAATTCAATGACAAAGTATCCCCCTCCCGCCCCTTTAGCTGTTGTAACACTGCTCATCAGATCAGAAGGGAGGTGCCCAGGTAGACTGCAGAGAGGGACAATCTTCAATTAAGGGAAAAACCTGAAAAACTTGTCAAGGGGGGCAGGGTTTTCATTGTTCTCATAGGAAGAAGATTGTCCCCTTATGTTATCTGTCTGGTCTATGGACTGGATTCCACATCTGAGAAGAGATGGCTTACACTTGGTAAAAGGGGCAGGAGGGGAAACTTTGCTTGTGAATATCTCTCAAACCATAAATGTTTGAGAGATAAGACATATCGTTCTTAATGGTTTTTTAATGCCTACAAAATAAAATAAAGATGAAGTATTACTATCCCTTTTAGGTGCGTCACCGCTCTAGCTGTCAGACTTGGATTCTGGTCTGCGGACCGGATGGCTCGCCTGGAGAGCCGAAATAGCAGTGCAGACAAAGGAAATCTTCATGACAACATTCAACAAACTGGACATGGTTTGAGGCAGTAGACCGTTGTCATGAAGATTTCCTTTGTCTGCACTGCTATTTCTGCTCTCCAGACGAGCCATCCGGTCCACAGACCAGAATCCAAGTCTGACAGATAGAGCAGTGACGCACCTAAAAGGGGTGGGAGGGGTAAACTTTACATCGAGATTACTGTTAAACTAGCAAAGTTATTGCAAAAAGACTTATGTGCTTTGGTTTATTTATTTAATACCTACATTATTCTAGCCTCCATACAGGAAGTATTACTATCCCTTTAAATCTCCCACTGATTTTTAAAGGCTGGCCTGCTGTAGTTCAGCTTGCACTAGACTGGAGCAAGTTTGAATAGCAAGTGACAACTTGGACCAAAAGGGGATCTCAGAAGGTCGCTGCATGATTGTAATAAACAAGGAAAGAAAAACAATTTATTTGCAGCCCCAAGAAGATGTTACACTATGATTTATGACTTACATTTATGCAACCCTTTGAATGCCAGAGAGGAAGATCCTGTGTAGTTACTCCCCTGTCTTGGTCAAATTTATGGCTCTTTTACACGGTATCCTATTGAAAGGTCGCCCTCTATTTGGCGACCGTCAAAAGGGCAACATCATAACGCATCAAAATGGTGACATCAGAATTAAATGACAACATTTTCATAGCAAATATGAGAGGAAACATCTTCAGATCATCCTCATTTCAACTCATTTTCCAGAAGAACTCAGGGGAGGGTTATTAAGGGCATTAAGGTGCTATAAGTAGGAGATAAAGTCGGGGCCGGTGCAAGGATTTTTTTATACACAGGCGAAGGTGCATTTTGATGCCCCCCCCCCGACCCGGACACAATCCTCTGACCCCCCCCGACCTTGCCACAATCCCCTGCCCCGCCCACATATTCACCTCCACACTCTCCCCACCTCCAAATTGCCCCTTCCACAATGCTCCCTTCATCTCCACAATGCCCCTTATCGCCACAATGCCCCCTCCACATTGCCCCTTCATCTCCACAATGCCTCTTCCACATTGCCCCTTCATCTCCACAATGTCCCCTCCACATTGCCCCTTCATCTCTACAATGCCCCCTTATCTCAATGCCCCCTCCACATTGCCCCTTTATCTCCACAATGCCCCTTCCACATTGCCCATTCATCTCCACAATGCCCCCTCCACATTGCCCCTTCATCTCCACAATGCCCCCTTCATCTCCACAATGCCCCCTCCACAATGCCCCTTCATCTCCACATTGACCCTTCCACAATGCCCCCTTAACTCCACATCGCCCCTTCATCTCCACAATTCCCCTTCACAATGCTTCCTTTATCTCCACAATGCCCCCTCCACATTGCCCATTCATCTCCACAATGCCCCCTCCACATTGACCCTTCCATAATGCCCCTTCATCCCCCTACCTTGAGTCCCTAGTGGTCTAGCGGCGTGCCACAGCTTAGAGCTCTGTGCCTCCTTCAGCACAGAGCTGAGGCTCCCGCGCGCTGCTCTCAGTAATGCAGAGCGCTGGGAGATGATGTCATCTCTCAGAGCTCTGTATTACTACAGAGCCTGGGTCTCTCTGCGGTGTGTAACATAGACGCTGCAAGGGAGCGCTGATTTACACTACCAAGCGCTCCTTCGCGGCGTCTTTGTAACACACCGCAGAGAGACCCAGGCAGAAATATATATTATTAAAAAAAAAAACAACTTCCCTCTTTTCGGCGCCCCTCCATTGCGGCGCCCTAAGGCAGCTGCCTGTTCTGCCTTAATGGCAGCGCCAGCCCTGGATAAAGTGAAGATGACTTTTCCAGTGATATTACTTCTCCAATTCCTATGTTATTCTATGAAGCCTATGCACTAAGATCTCCAAATCTGGTGACGTCTTAGTGCATATTCTCCATAGAATAACATAGGAACTGGAGAAGTGATATCAAGCCTTAGTGAATCTCCACCCTCATTTCAATGTGATTCCACTACTAAAAATTTTTAGCTGTTTTATCACATTGTCTGAGGAATGTTTCAGCGTGTCATGACAATCACAGGGCATGATTCTTGTGTGAAATGACCCACAGAACACATTCATTCCCAACTCATACATTTTTTTCACACTCTTCTGTCGCTGCAACAATGTCACCCTTGTGAAAAGGGCTGTAAGCAGCTGACAGCACCAGAGGATGAGGGGTTGAGAGCAAAGACTCTAACAATCTTCTTTTTTAATTATTAAAGAAGGGAAATCCTTCATACAGCTTCATTACACTGTTACATGTTTAGTGATTTAACCTTTTGAGTTCCAGGGAAGTTTGCTACACATTGCTTTGCAGTACTTTGCCTACCCCCTGGCACTCAAAGGGTTAACCTGTTGAGTGCCAGAGGGGTACGGAATGCATTGCTTTGCAATGCAATCCGTACCCCTCTGACACTCAAAGGGTTAAGTGTTTTAACCATTTACTGCCACTTTAAATTACAGATATCTGCTAATAAAATACCTAACGTGATGTTTCAGATATTCCCTCTCTCTCTCTGCCACTTCATACCATGGAGTACTGGCTAATTTGCATAAAGTTACTAATAAATAAAGCTAAATAACACATAAACCAGAGTTTTAAATAAAGATTAAAGATAAATATAGATGATTTTGAAAGTACTTTCAAAATCACCTAAGAAGCATGTATCAATGTGAAAGAGAGAGGCTATTTCTGCAAAAATGGCCCTTTATTAGGTAGGAGGTGCTGCACTCTCTTAGCACCTATACACAATATTCTTAGAAATCAAAAAATGGCTTATAAGTGTCATAAAGTGGGCAGTGTGAGTGTGTGAGTTCTGACACTCAAAGGGTTAAAGGATTAAATTGCTTTAATTTATTAAAGGAAAAGTACACCTTTATTATGAAAAGGAACGATATACTGTAATGCTTTTCCTGAGTAAAAAAAAAACGGTACTCCTACTGCTGGAGCAGGAAGTGAACAAGCTGGGTGTATAGGACCTAAGCACACATCCTGTATGCCGACTCCATTGGTAGCCTAAACAGAAATTGAGCCAAGGTTAGAAACATAGAGAAGTATGAATTTCCATTGTGGTAATTTCCGCTAAATGCGAGCTATGTTTCTCCTTTTCTGTAAAATTCCTACAGAGAAGAAATGCAGGTGAAATATACCTGTGGAAGTTAACACCCAATGAGAAAATTTCTGGCGTCACCTTCCCATGCTGTATTAAGATTTTCCTATGCCGCATGCCAATTTTCCTGCTTTGAGTTTCTGATGTTCCAGTGCAGACGTTATCATTCACGTACACATTTGCCATATACATGCATACACACACTCACTGCTTTCCGGACAGTAAAAAAAAACGTCTCATAGGAATTCCCACAACAGGAGGAATGTTCCTCACACACACACTTAATCAAGATCTGTGCAGATACTAGATGCCATGTAAGCTACTCAGCTCCTTCATATGGGAGCACAGAATATGCCATTTTGTACATTACTCTCACTGTGATAAATAAAACTGTTTAAGGCCGATGTATCTTTTAAATAACTGAATGAAATTCCCCAGTGAGCAGACACAAAGAACCATGCCAAGTTTAATGTAAATTTAAACTTCAGCTCTTAAACCAGGATATGAGTAATTTTGTAAAAATGCAGCAACCAACATCAAAATGTTCTCGAAAGGTGTGGTTCCTTTTTTTGATTCAGTACCTTGTTGAAAAATAAATACAGGCTTCAAACTGGCAGAAAGGTTTTATTGTACGTGCAATACTTCTCACAAAAGTTTAATATGCCAGCAATGGGATAAGGCGTTTACTCGGTGGATACATACATACTAAGGCCTTATGTAGAAAGAGAAAGGAGCAGTTCTGAAGTAACTCACTTGTACCACAGGGAAAAAAACATAACGTCCAACATTTCCCATTGATTTAAAGTGGGGCTTTAACCCTTCGAGTGCCAGAGGGGTACGCACCGCGTTGCTCTGCAATGTGTTGCATACCCCTTTGGCACTTAACCCTTTGAGTGCCAGAGGGGTACGGAACGCATTGCATCGTTGACAATCCAGAAAACGTGGTCAGTCTAGGCAACTTGCTCTCCAATGCTGTTCTCTGATTACAGGCCGATAATCATAGGTGTTATAGTCTAACATCAGCAGACCTGCCACAGGTGGCCTACCCCAGCTCTACAGAATGCTATACGAGTTATAGGCCATTTGTATAAAAACTTAAGTAATTGAATGGGACAAAACAACAGCATTGTAAGGGAGAAATGGGAAATAAGAATTGTAGACCTCAACAGATGGAGGGCCTCAGATTACTCATACTTGCTCTATAACTCTAAGATATTAATGATTCCTTATTCAGGGCCAGATTTCCAATAGGCAGAGTAGGCATCTGCCTAGAGCTCCACATTTTGAAGGGCGTCTCTGTTGTGCTGGCCACAACCACATTCTGAATTGTGGGTGTTGTCAGAGCAATGTATTCTGTACCTCTCTGGCACTCAATGGGTTAATATCTCTGAGCCAGTTACATACGCCTTTACAGTCTGTTATTTAACCTCTTAGATACTAGAGAGATCTCCAATGAATAACATAAGACTTAGTGTAATGGCTGCATACACTAAAGAAAATATCTCTATTTTATTCTATGGAGCCAATGTATTAAGATTTCTCCAAAACAGAGCAAGAAGAAAACGAAGCAAAAAATGAAACAAAATGAAAAAAAAAAAAAAAAAGGAGCAAGAAGAAAACTGAGCAAAAAAACGGAGCAAGAGGAAAACAGAGTAAAAAAAACGGAGCAAGATGAAAATGGAGCAAAAAAAAAAAACAGAGCAACATGAAAACGGAGAAAAAACGGAGCAAGAAAAAAATGGAGCAAGAAGAAAATGGAGCAAGATGAAAACGGAGCAAAAAATGGAGCAAGATAAAAATGGAGCAAGAAGAAAATGGAGCAAAAAATGGAGCAAGAAGAAAATGGAGCAAGAGGAAAACGGAGCAAGAAAAAAAATGGAGCAAGAGGAAAACGGAGCAACGGAGCAAGAAAAAAAATGGAGCAAGAGGAAAACGGAGCAAGAAAAACAGAGCAAGAAAAAAAATGGAGCAAGAAGAAAATGGAGCACAAAACGGAGCAAGAAGAAAAATGGAGCAAGAAGAAAATGGAGCAAAAAACGGAGCAAGAAGAAAACAGACCAAAAAACAAAGCAAGATGAAAGCTGAGCAAAAAGAAAGTGGTGCAAGAAAGCAGAGCTTTCAAATCCTGTGTTCTTCTATGGAACCAATACCCACAGATTTCTCCAACATTAGAGGTCTTAGTGCATTGACTCCATAGGTGTCCAGGTTTGGGCCTACAGGCTAGCAGGCCAGGATTTAAGACCTCTAAAGTTGGCAAAATCTGGAGCTTTTTTGCACCATTGTATTGCTTCATTTTTTGCACTGTTTTCTTGCTCAATTTTTTCTCTATTTTGCACTTTTGTTGCTCTATTTTCTTGCTCTATTTTGGAGAAATCTTAATACTTTGGATCCATGGAAAACATAGGACTTTGGGTACATAGAGTAAAGAAAAGATCTCCAAGTCCAATGGAGCCAATGTATTAAGATTTCTCCAAAATGAAGCAAGAAAACAGAGCTAAATGTGCAAAAAATGGAGCAAGAAAACAGAGAAAAGAACGGAGCAAGAAAATGGAGCAAAAAAGGAGCAAGAAAATGTTACCAAAAAAAGCTATGCTCCAAGTGCTATGTTATTCTGTGGAGCCAATGCTACAGCTTTAGAGGTGTGTGAATAAAGAGATCTTTGCGCAAGAAAATTGAACAACAAAAATCAAGGGAAAAAAGTCCAGTGTTATTCTATGGAGCCAATGTATTAAGATTTCTTAATCTACTTCTTGAAAATGTCACATTACTGTGAAAAATAAATCTAAAAATGTGTTTGGCCACAAAAAAGGGTATGGTTAGTAGTGGGACCAAGGAAGGGCTAAGGGCATCAGAGGGTGCTGTGCATAGGGGAACTTGAGATGTAAATCCGGCCATGATTATTAGGCTATGTTAACCCCTTAACGACCGGCCGATCGGCGCGTCGTGGTCACTTAAGGACCACGGAGCATTTTTTTTTTCCGGTTCCGGACTCCCCAAAAGGTGTGCAGCAGCAGGGGGACCCCCGAATTCCACGCCGGTCATAGTACATCGTGGGTCGTTAACTCAGATCAACCCATGACGTACTTAAGGGTCATTAAGGGGTTAATGCAACTGTGAACATGTCTTGAGGCTGATATACTAAAGAAAATGTAACAATTCTGCAACATACACAATGCACCCCATGGAACAAATTAATGTTACCATTGTTATAAATGGGGCTTTTAACCCCTTGAATGTTAGAGAAGTCTCAAATGAATTGCAAAGAAATACACTGAAGATCTCGCTTCAATAAAAGCCCCATTTATTTCAAATGGAATTTTTTTTGGGGGTGGTTTACATAAAAAGGTAATATAGTTGAAAAGGTTAATAAAAGACATAAGTCCATTAAGTTCAATATTTCCATATCAACTTTGTTTTTGTTGATCTAGTGGAAGGCAACAATACCCTTTGAAGCCATTTTAAATCATGTCCCAAGGTGGGTAAACAAACTGGTTTCCAAAAGGCAATGAGATACCTCCCTGGATCAACATCCTATCTGCATTTGTCCTGTATAGTTCAGTAGGTATGCTCCAGTCATGCACCATAGGTTCACTCAAACAAGAGTGCACTATGTAATAACCGGACATTCTACACAAGCAGCAAGGCGTGGGGGAATATAACTTTATCAGTCCTCTCCTTAAATCACTGATGCCGAAAGAGCAGCCAGCAAGCACACAGATTTTTTTTCTCAAACGTTCTATTGTCTGCCTGCTTTCATTTTGTTCCCTTGGATACTAGGACCCTGTTTGTGATATGGCAACAGGAAAAATGCAACCCTTTAACAGTCAGAGGTGTAAACAGCTCATTCAGAAGCAGTGAGTTGCACATTCCTCTGGCACTCAAAATGTTAAAAACAAACCAAGAGGATAAAGTCTGAGCTAAAAAATGCATGTGTCTTAAGGTCAAACTGGAGATCTGACTGGAACATGATTTCTTGTAACAGGGAAGAACAAATATGGGGTCTCCCCTTGAGGTGGCAAATGACTGATGAATGTATGTGTACTATATTGAGGGCTTCTGATTAAGCCCTCACACTTCAGAGGCTGAGCCCTAGCTTAGAGTAGCAGCCAGATGTAAATCCCACAAGTACTTGAGAAAAATGTCTAATATATAACATTACAATCTTAGAATACATTCCAAACAGGACAGGAAAAGTCTGGCAAATCTCATCAGAGTCCCTTCTAGAGGACAGGTACAGCAAAGTAACATTTGATTATAGAGAATTAAAGACATAAAATGTCAATATTGCAGACAGTGAGTCTCACTTTAGAGATGGACTGAATGAGTACATAAGCACTAATGGCGCGATGCAAGAAATGTTCACATCAGATAAAGGCATTTTTGTGCGCAGATAGATTTTGCTCATATTCTAATCCAGGAAGCTAAATACCGAACGCTTCTTGAATTGCACATGAAAAATTCCATTTTACGACAACAGTACACAGACGTATAAATTCATTCGCAATAGAAGTTCTTGTATTAGGCGCATTCGCTATTCCACTCACACAGATTCGTTAATCTTAGCCACGCCCACAGAAAAAAAAATTATACGCAGCCGTTCACTAATCTTGTATTTTCAGGCGCAATTCAACAAAATCATGAGCAAACCTATTCCCTAGTGGTTTTCACACAGGAAATAGCGATTGTGCATCGCGCCATAAGATCCCATTAGTAGTCAGGATTACTATTATAAGCAGATAAGGACTGGAATCACAGGCGGAAGAGACATGCAGAATCAGGAGTATGGATAAATGACTGTAGACCATGGGTGGAAAAATCCAAGAAGCCTGAAAAACAGGGATCCTAAAAATGTATTTCAAGTTCCTAAGTTTTAAAGACATTTTGTATACATTCTTACACATGCATCCCTTTACTGTCTCCTAAAATGCCAACATGGCTTCTATAAAATTTGTCTTGACAATAAGTTTATTATATTTTCTTTCTTCTCTTCTACAGACAAACAAATACAGCCTCAATCTTATGCCTTGCACATATGGGAGTTTAAAACGTACCATTTTCAGAGCTTCAAAATAAATGCATGAAATAGATTACATTGGATCCTATGGGCTGTTCAAATGAGAACTATGAGGCCAATGCAGCTTGCACACGATTTTGTTCTTTAATATGTGAAGACACAGCTAGATGTGCACAGTGGAGTTCACTGAGTGTGAGGCAACACTGCAGGTTTTTTATTTTCGTCAGTAAGTGAAGCAAAGTTTCATCTCCTTTGAATCATCACTTCCTCAGCAACATGCAGATAAATAACACAGTTCCCAAAAAACAAACCATACTCATGTGAAAAACATATACTGGATCATTCAGTTGTTCTGCTGCTGTTGCAGAAGAAAAGACAGTTGCAAACATTCATGTGAACTAAGTCTTAATATTAATTTACATGGGTCTTTTAAATTTTGGAACCCTATCTAGACTTCAAGGGGTTACAATCCCACTGGGAATTTGGGGAATGCCCTATGGTGTAAGTAATTTGCCCCAGTATTGCTCTACTTTAGTTCAGACTCAGTTGCAGAGTCATAACAATGACATCAACCAGCATCTCCCAGCATACATCCATCCTAAAGCAATGAAAAGGTCCATAATAGAAGTAGGTGGGGTCTCCCATGGAAGTAACCGATGGAAAGTCTGTTTTAAAGTCTGAATATAGAAAAACCATTAGGAATTGGAAGCAGACTGATCCACCAGATCAATGCCAGGAATACTGCAGAAACACTGTGACTCAGATCACAGGGTCAGGAACAGCTGAGATCTCTGCAGGTGTCTGATAGCAGCAGGTTTAACAATCAACAGGAAATAATGTCTGGTTGCAAATTAAGGACATTTAGAAGTGTCAAGTGGATGCCAAGTTCAATAGCTATGTGGTATGAGATATATATGAAACAATGGAAGTGGGGGTCAAACACTAGGGAGGAGATTCACTAAGGGGTGATAAAGAGGTGATAAAGTGGAGATCACTTCTCCAGTTCCTATGTTATTCTATAGAGCCTATGCACTAAGATCTCCAGAGTTGAAGAAATCTTAGTGCATATGCTCCATAGAGTAATATAGGAACTGGAGAAATGATAAACTGGAGAAGTCATCTCCACTTTATCACCTCTCTATAACACTGAATCTGTAGCAAACACAATAATCTGGCATGGCAGTAAGGGAAAATTCAGGATTTTAAAGGGTGTTAAGATTGCACAGGAAGCAAAGGTTGCAATCAGAGCAAAGAGTATCCTTAGGAGAGCTAGAAGTGATCATTACAAGTGACAGTGCTCCATGCTCATTCACACAGCATCAGTGAGGCATGGGAGGCAAAACATGGATGCTTCTTCCTACATCGGTCCTAATGCATAATACCAAGCGGATGTCCTAGCTGTCTAGTGGAACTTGCTTCTTTTGCATAAAGCACTTCACTGCCAGAGCACATTTGCTCCTTTAAAGTAATGTTTCACAAAAACAGCAGCTCCAATGAATTTTCATAGTATTTGAGCCATAGAAAGTGTTATTTCAGTAGTCAGAGTTGTAGTTCAGGAGTAATTGAATGATAAATCTTCCCCCTCCCTCCCCTTTTACCTAGTGTAATCCACATCCCCTCAGATGTGGAATCTGGTCCACAGACCAGACAGCTCACAGCAAGGGATAATCTTCTTACTGTAAGAACAATGAAAGCCCTGCCACCTTGACAGGTTTTTCAGGTTTTTCCCTTAATGCTAATTGGAGATTGTTCCTCTCTGCAAGCCACCTGGACACCACCTTGCTGCTCTGAGTTGAGCAGTGTTACATCAGTAAAAGGGGTGGGAGGGGGATACTTTATCATTCAAATACTCTTGAACTACAACTTTGACAGTATTGAAATAACACTCTCCATGGCCCAAATACTGTGAAGATTAATTGAAGCTGCTTTTATTGTGAAACATTACTATTCCTTTAAAGGGACATTGCTTCTTACAAGACAGAACAAAAAAAATCATAACAAATATACCGCTGAGGACCATTTCCATGATGCTCCTAAGTGGCCTACATACCTTAACCCCTTAATGACCCTTGACGGTCCTGGCACTTCATGGGTAGATTTGCATTAAGGACCCATGACGTGTCAGGACCGTCATGGAATTCAGGGCTCCCCTCTCGGCTGCGCACCTTTTGGGGAGCACTGAACCAGAAGCAGCAAAAAAAAAAAAAATGGTCCGTGGTCCTTAAAGGGATATTAATACTTTATTATTACTATCCCCCATAATGTAGATATTTGCAAAATAATTTAATAGCCCCCCGGTTCATCTCTCAAACCTTTATGGTTTGAGAGATAACCAAAGACAAAGTTCCCCCCTCCCTCCCCCTTCCCTGAAGTCAGCATTGTACTGACTGCAGGGGAAGTCTGTCATAGGACAGGCTTGCGGCTCTGCAGCTGAGCTGAGATCACGTTAGTGAAAAAGAATTATTTCACTGAAACGTTCTCCTACATGTGCTTGGTTTGCAAGCACATATAGAAGACCGTTTCAGTGAAATAATTCTTTTTCACTAACGAGATCGCGGCTCTGCTGCAGAGCCGCCTGACGAAAGTCAGACTGAATATCCCTGCAGTCCTTACAATGCTGACTTCAGGGAAGGGAGAGGGAGGGGGCAACTTTGCCTTTGGTTATCTCTCAAACCGTAAAGGTTTGAGAGATGAACCTGGGAGCTATTAAATTATTTTACAAATATATAGAGCTTGTGAAACTGTCTAACAGATCACAGGGGTGGAAAAGCTTTAGTAATGGGTGGCTGTGGATGATGGGAGTTATAGTGCAGAAACAGATGGACAGCTACAGGTTGCTAGCACCTGCCTTACCTTCTCTGAGAAAATTAACTTTTATCTGTCATACATGAAGAATCAGGTTTCTTGTATGTTTATGAATAAGTATTTAGTACCTTATCAGAAATAGCTTTACTATTATTTAATAAAATATAGCTTTGCTTGAGAAGATATCTCATTTATCACTTGTATTTTTTATCACATTTACTGAAAGCCCAAGGCTGCACATGCAGATTGGTTCAGGCAAGCTGTTTGGGGGGAGAGGGAGGCAAAATAACCCCCTCACCTGCTGGGTCATGATCTAAACAAGCAAGACTGTGGCTTGAGACACAGGCTTCACTGGTTCAGTGCACACTCTAATAGACCAGTGTCAGGTTTGTAAGTCTCACTAGCACCATATGGCCTGTGCAACCAGCCCCATGAGACTAAACTGTACGACTTCATGGGATCAGCCTGACATCATCAGGGAACACTTGAGCTGATCTGCTTGGCTGTACAATGGATTCTCAGAAGTAAAGTAGCAGAGGCCCTTGCAGCCACAGGGGTGCAGGAGGGGTGCTGGGTCAAAAGGCACCCCCTGATAGGTGAACTGGCCCATGGGGTTTCTGTAGGAAACTCCCATTGGGCCCCTCACTGTCTACATCCTTTTTTACTATTTGTATTACTTTTTTTAGGTAGGGTTATGTACCATGAAAGTCATCTACTGGCTTCACAATCTTTACCCAATACTCATCTCAGTGCAACCTGGAACCAGCAGAAGAGGCAACGTGGAGCTTGATTGACTCCACACTGAATGAGGACAGAGCTGTGCACAAGCCTACCTACAGTAAATTAAAAATGCATAATAGTAAAAGAAGGTATTGGGAGTGGGTGATGTGGAGAAGTGATAACTTTGGCATCTTTGATGGCTGTGGGGAAAGACTGCATCTCCTCAAGTTGCCATACTTGTGACTCCCTCCCTCCAAGGCTGAGTCACTACAAAATGAAAGTTGTGCTATCATGTGGGTCACTAAGTTATATGGGGGGGAGTCACTATAGTATGCAAGTTATGATGTTTCATGTAGGTTACTAGAATACAAGCTTTGTTGTCATGTGAGCGAATGGAATGCAAGGTCTGTCTGTTCTCATGCGGATTACTACAGAATACAAGTGTTGTTCTCATATGGGTCATTTGTATTAAAAAACTGCTGTCACGTGGGTCACTATAATGCGTGCTCTGTTGTCATGTGGGTCAACAGAATGCAAGCTCTGCTGCCATGTGGTTCACTATGAAATGAAAGGTGTGTCTGCTGTCATGTGAGTGACTACAGAATGCAAGCTCTGCTGTGATGTGGGCCACCACAGAATACAAGGTCTGTTGTGATAGGGATCACTAATGCAATGTCTGTTCTTATGTGGGTCACTACAGAATACACTGTCTGTTGTGAAGTGAGTCAATATAAAATACATAGTAACATAGTTGATGAGGTTGTAAAAACGCATCCAGAAGAAGGCAAAACAATCCATTGAAGCCATATCCAATTAAGCAAACAAATTCCTTCCTGACTCCAAATGGCAGTCAGATCATTCCTTAGAATAATAACCTACCTGCTTTGAAGCCAACTGTCATAATTTTCAGTATTGTTTTGTGCTTGATATGTATCCATTACTTTTTTAAAAGCAGTTACAGTATCTTCAAGCACAGCATCCAGAAGCAAAGAATTTCATAGCTTTACCTCCCATACTGTAAAAAGTCCCTGCCTTTGGTTTAGTCGAAAGGGTCTGTCCTCTAGTCTTAATGGATGACTTCTTGTTCTTACCTCAGCTCTTTGAGTAAATAAATCATGCGAGATCTTTTCAGATGTGGGTCATTGTAGAATGCAATCTCTGTGGTGATGTGGGTCACTATAGAATGCAATCTCTGTGGTGATGTGAGTCACAATAAAATGCAGGCTCTGTTGTGATGCGGGTCACTACAGAATGCAAACACTGCTGCCATTTGGGCCACAATAAAATAATGGTTCTATTGTTCAGTGGGTCCTTACAGAATGTAAGATCTGATGAGTCTGTTTGTTTACACACAAAGTGAGGAAGATGTGCCAGCTTCAATAACAGCAAGTATAGTTAAATCATTATTTATTATTTAAAATAAACCCTTTTTCGACCCCTTCCTCCTTTCTCATTTTTCTCCATTAACCTATCTTCATTCCCTTTCACGTTTTCTTCTTTCCTCCATCCATACCTGTCCTTTCCTCCATCAATTTTCTTCCACCCTCCCTCCAACTTCTTACTTGCTCCCACTCTGCTACCAAACATCCTCTTCCTTCCTCCCTTCCTTCCACTCTCCATATTCTTCTTTCTGCCGTCCATCTATCTTTTACCATCCTCCATAGTTTTCATTTCTCACCCCCTCAATTGTGTTCCTCCTTCCCTGCATCTTAGTTCTCCCTCCTTCCATACCTTTCTCTTCTTTCTCCACTCCTCCATCTTCTTCCTTCCTTCACCACTCCATCTTCTCCCTCCCTCTTCTTGATCATGCATTGACTCCAGATTCTTCCTCCATTTCTCCCTCTATCTTCTTCCTCTCTCTGGTTTTTCTGTCTTTCTTCTCCCCACCTTCTTCCTCCCTTTATGCATACCTGTTTCTCCCTCCATCTTATTCCTCCTTCCCTTACTTCTACCTCCCTCAATTTACTACCACCTGCCATAACCCTGCTTCTTCCTTCCATCTTCCTTCCTTCAATCTATCTTCTCCTTCCTCCCACCCTTCGTCTCTTTCTTCATCCCACCTTCTTCCTAGCTCCATTTAGTCACTCCATCTTTCCCTGCATGTGGATGTTTTAATAAAGGTGGATAAGGGGTGCTAATGAATGATTGATTTTATTACAGGGCTATGGGGTGCTGTTGTGTGGTGATATTGAATATATTTTGTCACATGGTCCTGTGGAATGATGCAGAATGATCTGTTTTATTATTGTTATTGTTGTTTATGTGTGGTATAAAGATGGGGAAGGACATATTTACAGAAGAGAAGTGGGGGGGAGGGGCAGCTCAACAGTATTTCCACAGGGACCCCAGCATTTACTGTTATGCCTCTGACTCTATGCAAGGGCAGCCCTATAAAAACTCTCATACCCTCTTCCACTGCCTGTCCTTGGCTGAATCTATACAAAGAGGCGAATTGGCAGCAAATATAGCTTAGTGCATAGGCATTAAGTAGGAGAAGTATCAATAAAGCAGTTCATGATTTAGAACAGAATCATATTTGAGGATCCCCTTTGCATAGTTTTCTAAGTTTTAGAACATAAACTTTGAATGATCTCCCTGCTGTGCTCAGTAGTCTGACATGACTGACTCCTTGAGTACACTTTTTAGGTTGAATACCTGTACTGAATGTACTATTTCAACGACTATTTATTTTGAAAATAGTGTAAAAGCCCGTTTACACGTGCCAGCATTCTGTGTGTTCGGGCAGTGTCTACTGCACATGGCTGCATCAGACAAAAATACATCTGGCCCTCATTCGGGCAGTCTCTACTGTGCATGGCTCCATTCAGGCACTCTCTACTGCGCATGACTGCATCGGACAAACATACAACTGGCTTTTTATATTTATAGACAGAAAGTTACTACATGCAATACAACATGTTGATCAACAGCATGTTAGGAAATCCTAGAGGTCACCCAAACTCTTAACCCAATGTGTTGCATACCTCTCTGGCACTCAAAGGGTTAAAATGAAAGAAAATCTTAAAACTTAATTAAAAAAAAAAAAGTTAATATGTTTTTATTTTATTTTTTTGGGGGGGATTATTTTTTTACTTCATGTTCTTTTTTAGGAATTAAACTGTCCTGTGAATGAAAGTGCAAGCCCCCGATTCTCTGCATAATTGTACCACAAATCTTTTAACCTGAAGGTCAGCCTTTGAGTGGCAAGGTGGCACAGTGTTTATGTCATTAACACTAATGTTTATTTTCTAATAGTTGACATATTGAAGGCCCTGAGGAAACACTGACCTCAAAGTATAGAAGATATACGGAAACATGGTGTAAGAGCAATCTCATGATTTCAAATACAGGCACTCAAGCACTGATCTCATTTTGGCATGCATAGTATTAACCTTTTTAAGACCAGAGGGGTGTGTAACACATTGCTGCTCAAAGCTCTGCTGCTTAGCCTGATGTTTAAAGGGTTAAAGCACCAGTTTTCAAAAGTAAGCACAAAACATTCTAACAACCTCTGAATCACTTATCTCAGATATAAGAACACACCAGGACCAAATATATTTACATGTAAACGTATAAATCTAGGAATCTCCTATATAATCCTAAAACTCTTACAATTAATTTTGTAAAGCTACAAAGTAGAGCTTCAGCAATTCTAGAGCAAATGAATTGCACCATAGGGGACAAATACAAATTTTCAATTATTTAAACAAGGCATTTAGCCCCTTGAATTACAGAGGTCTCCAACGCACTGCTCCAATTCTTCAAAGTAGCTTTCTACCACTATGCCTGAAAAAAATTCAAGGAAGTCCAGATTAAAAGGATCATATATTTATCTTAGTCTGAGAAGAAAACTGAAATGGCTGCTGTTAATTTTAAGTGGATTGGTTATCCAAAATAAACCTTTAATTACTACTTGATATTATGTCCAGGACTCCAAGACCAACAAAACTCAAGCCACTGAGGTTTTCTTAGGAAGCCTTCAACAGGAGGAGTATTATGATCCTGGTAACCTGCAGCAAAGAATCATTTCCACCTTCAAGGACATGATGTCCAATGTTAATTAACCCCTTAATGACCAGTGGAATGTGCAACACACTGCTTCTCAATGTGCCACATACCTCTCTGATCCTCAAGGGTTTAAATATTTATTTTGGGGAACAATATCAAACTGAACTGATTTATAGTGGCCACTGGGATAAGTGGACGTGTATCATAAGGTGGTGTTAGTATTTCTTTAAAGGGATAGTAATGTTTCATAATAAAAGCAGCTCTAATTAATCATCATAGTATTTGGACTCTGGAGAGTGTTATTTCAGTTCTGTCAGACTTGTAGTTCCAGAGTAATTCAATGATAAAGTGTCCCCCTCCCGCCCCTTTTACTGATGTAACACTTTTCAGCCAGATCAGAAGGGAGGTGCCCAGGTAGACTGCAGAGAGGGACAATCTTCAATTAAGATAATGGAAAAACCTGAAAAGCTTGTCAAGGGGGGCAGGGTTTTCATTGTTCTCATAGGAATAAGAGTGTCCCCTTCTGTTATCTGTCTGGTCTGGATTACACTAGGTAAAAGGGGCGGGAGGGGGAAACTTTGCTTGTGAATATCTCATAAACTATAAAGGTTCGAGAGATAAGACTTATATCATTCTTCATGTTTTTTTAATGCCTACAAAATAAAATAAAGTTAAAACAAAGTATTACTATCCCTTTAAAGAATAATGAGCAGTCACTATCTATAATGTCCATGAAACTTTGGCCAATGCAAGTAGTGAAAGTGGCCATCTATTAAATGATTGACAACTAGTTGAAGAGCCTGTCACACGGGTCACAGTGCCACTGCCACCCGGTCACGGGGCAGTCATGCGCAGTAGAGACTGGCCGCGCTGCGGCTGATACAGAGCTGGAAGCTCCGATGGAGCGTCCAGCTCTGTATCCGCTGCGTAGCGGGCAGTCTCTACTGCGCATGACTGCACCACATGCAGCAGTGTCTACTGCGCATGACACGGCGTTACACACGTTTTAGCAAATTATTATTTAGGATGTGTATTTTTGTCCTCAATGGTGCTAATGGTTTGGCTACGAGTTGCACCATTTCTTAGTTCCTAGGCCTCACTGTGCTTTCATAAGTCTAAAATAACCAAAATGTGCAATTTTAAAATGACTTTCTATATAATCAACATTTTGTATTTTATAAGCACCTTTTGCCAGTCAACTGTTACTATAAATGTGGCAATAATTTCGATCTTGTAAAAGCTATAAACTAGAGCACCTTTTTAAGAGAACTTAATTCAAACATATCAGCAACTATCTCTGTTTATTGCCTCATAATTACTTAGCTGGCCTAATCAAAGCCAATCTAACAGTTTTATTTTGATTACCTGAAAGACCAAAACACGTTAATGGGAAATGATGCAATGATGTTGCTTATCATGGAAATAAATATATAAAACTACATTACATTTTAAAACAAAGGGGTTGGTGTATTAAGGTCTGTAGCTTTGCAGGAGCAAACCCAATGCATCTTAGGAGACAAACAAAAAAATCTTATCTATTTAACCTTTCAGTACCAGAGGGGAAGAATAATAGCATACCATTTAATATTCTATTGCTTATAGTTGAAGGTACACAGCTACAGTATAAGGCTAAGACCTACTTCATAATGGTGATTTTATTACAAGATACTACAGCAACACAATGTTTCCACTGCAAATGATTGTAGCTGAAAAAAACACCTACGATACCATGTCCAATAGAAAACACTGATATCATTTTTGTGAAACTTGTTGCTGCAACACAGTTTCTGAAAAAAAGTCACCAGTGTGAACTATGCTTAAAGGGATAGTAATAAGGATAGTAATAAAAAAAAACAAAAAAAAAAAACTTTGTTTTATCTTTATTTTATTTGATAGGCATGAAAAAAACATGAAGAACAATATAAGTCTTATCTCTAAAACCTTTATGATCTGAGAGATATTCAAAAGCAAAGTTTTGCCTCCCCCCCTTTACCTAGTGTAAGCCATCTCTTCTCAGATGTGGAATCCAGTCCATAGACCAGACAGATAACAGTAGGGGGCAATCTTCTTCCTATGACAACAATGCAAGCCCTGCCCCCCTTGACAAGTTTTTCAGGTTTTTGCCTTATCTTAATTGAAGATTGTCCCTCTCTGCAGTCTACCTGGGCACCTCCCTTCTGATCTGGCTGAACAGTGTTACATCAGTAAAAGTGGCGGGAGGGGGATACTTTGTCATTGAATTACTCTTGAACTACAACTCTGACAGAATTTAAATAACACTGTCCAAAGTACACATACTATGATTATTAATTAGAGCTGCTTTTATTATGAAACATTACTATCCCTTTAAAGCGGATCTCTCACCTTCTTGAATATTCACTTCCACGTGTAGTGTAACTTTGTAGAAGCTGTAATATTTTAGTTTCATTGTTTTTAAGCAAGTCGTATTTTTCAGTAAACTTGGGGCAAAAGTGCTTTTTAAACCTTTAATGACAAGAAAGGTATGCAAGGTATTGTGAAGCAATGAGTTACATACCCATCTTGGCCGTAAGGGTTAAATAAAAATTGTGTTATGTTTTTTTAAGATTATATGTCTCCATTAAAGTAGCCTTTAATGCTTACCAGGACTTACCTAGGTACGAGTGGTTAATAGAGAAGCATATAGCAGCAGTCTTTTATATCTAGTTTCATACAAGGAAATGCCACTGTCTAGCACTTGGATGTATTTGTACAGTTTCTATTCAACGCCTTAGTTGATAGAGATGTCTGCAATGCATTGCAAAGCAATGCAACATGTCTCAGATACTCAGATTCTGATTGGAATCAGGGGGAGGGAGGAGTTGAGGGCATATATCAAAATAGCACCAGTCACTGTACAGCAGATGTTCACAATAAAACCCATGGGTCAGATGTAGCAGTGACCAATTTCATCTAGTCCTTAGGTCTGGCTCTACAGTGACATTTGTGCTGCTGCAGAGGCAGAGTGATACATTGTATTAGTTTTGTGTACAATAGACAGTTTACAAAAAGAAACAAACACATATACACAGACACACAAACCAGAACACATACACACGCACAAATACAAAACATACACTCACACATACATACAAGAATACACACATGCACCCAATCAACAAGTATAAGCACATACACACACACATGTAAACAAACACACATACAAACATGCACATGTGCACAAAAAAATCACACACACACACACACAGAAACACGCACAAACACACATGCATACAAGCACACACACATAAGCACAAACACACGTTTGAATATACAAACATGCAGACAAATAAATAAGAATACACATAAACACACACACACAAAACTCACACACATACATACACTCAGGAACACATGCTTACACACACAAACACACATGTACACATACAAACATACAAAGAAGCAGACACAGACACACAAAAAGCACACACAGAAACAGACATACATACAAATAAGCACATATACAGATAAACAGGAAACACACATATACACACAATGCACACCCACAGAAACACACATGCACACAAATATACACAAACACACATGCTCGCAAATAATCACAAACACAAAAAAACAAACACGTACACACATGTATACAAAGAAGTACACACACATGCACACAAATAAGCAGACATACACACAAATACACATATGAACATGCACACATTCATGCTTTAACCCTTTGAGTGCCAGAGGGGTATGCAACGCATTGCAAAGCAAAGCGTTGCGTACCCCTCTGGCACTCAAAGGGTTAATTAAGATGAGATTTATTTTAAGTTGAGAGTGGCTGCATGTTTGTTTGTTTGTTTTACAGGGACAGTTTACTATTTACAAAACACATCCTTAACTTCTTCATATTTTAACACTTTAACCCCTGCACAGCAAAAATAGAAAAAAATATTAAAAAAAACAAAAACCTCCGTTGTTCGCATATACAGATATAACACATGCATGTGTCTTTCACTTTTAAAATAGTGAAAAGCAGAAGGATAGGCCACTATGCAGAGAATAGTGTAACTTTCCATTAATTGTCAAATTTGCACTTAGCACCCCACATGTACTTAAAGCAGTGGTTCTCCATCTGTGGGTCGGGACCCCTTAGGGGGTCGAATGACGATTTGCCAGGGGTTGCCTACAACCATCAGATATTTATATTTCGATTCATAACAGTAGCAAAATTACACCGATGAAGGAGCAACGAAAATAATTTTACTGTTAGGGGTCGCCACAACTTGGGAAATTTTATCAAAGGGTCGCAGCACTAGAAAGGTTGAGAACCACTGACTTAAGGAAACAGTAGCCCTTTAAATTCACTTTGATAGAGGAAGACTTATGTTGTAAGTCTTCATGCTTTTCTACATTGTTTCACTATGTTTTTACACTGTATCTATTTTTGTTGCACTCTGCTTTCACAGACCCCCACAGAATAATTTCTAAAAAGTACAGATAGCTCTTTGGAGGGTACATAAAAATGTAAATCAATAGGTGAAAATGAAAAAATAATAAAGTATAGACAATATACTTAACATATTATGTGCAATTGCATAATGCATAAAGTCAAAATAAAGAGTTACTGTTCTTTTAAAGGGCATAGCCCATTGCAAGAAGACATAAGTGACTAGGAAGACAGAAGACATGTTTGGTCTTTAACCCCTTAACGACCCTTGACGGTCATAGTACGTCAAGGGTCGATTTGACTTAACGACCGATGACGTACTATGACCGTCATCGAGTTCCGGGCTCCCCCCGCGGCTGCACGCCGTTCGGGGAGTCCGGAACCCAACGGAGCAATAAAAAAAAATTGCTCCGTGGTCGTCAAGTCACTTCCACTTCCGGATTCCCCGGTCGTTAAGGGGTTAAAGACCATAGTAGCGTGCAAGCATTGCAAAGCCAACAGCTGCTGAAAGAGGGTATCTCATTGCCCACCCCTGCCTTCAAACAGGGCTGGGAAAATCCCAAGGGTCTGTGAGCTCAAGTTCCCAAAAATTTTGCCTCTGGTTTCTAAATTTGGGAGTTCTTTTACATACATGTTTCTACTTCACACACCCTGTAATTGACTCCTAAAACTTCTATATAAAAATACAATCTAGCTCCAGAGACATTGGTTCTCAATCGTTTTTTGCTCACAGCTCCCCTAACACAGAGTATCAAATGCTCAGGACACCCCTTGAAATGTTAAAGATCATTTGCCAGGGGTGTAAAGAGGGCAGAGATACATAACTATATTGTTATCCTTAGGTCTAACAATCAGAATGAAAAAATGAGCATATTGTGCAGAACAATTTCCATAAATATACATTTCAAATTCAACATTTACATTTTTGGTGAAGACTTTATAGAAAAATTGTGGCCCCTGAGCTAGTGCTTAGGGCACACCAAACTGCCACTGCATCCTGGTTGAGAAAGACTGTCCAAGGGTTTTTATATGTTTGTCCACCCCTGCCTTGGGTTAAAAAAGGCAGAAATCTTCAGTCAGCCTCTGTTCTGCTGCAAGGTGATAAGATAGACCATACGCTGACATAATTAACACATTGTCTATGTCATGTCTTATTGTGGTTGATAAAAAAGCACTATGGCCCATATTTATAAAATCAAACTGGAGTTATTCTGGAGTAAACCAAAAGCACTATAGGAGATAAACAAAAAAATCCTATTAAATTGGGTTTTTAACTTCTTGAAAGCTATAAAGGTCTCTAGTTTGCTTTTATAAGTATGGGCCTATGGCCTTATGTAGATGGTTTGCTGGTTTGCTGCAGAATTGCTCCACTTGCGCTGTGCAATGTATTGGAGTCCTCTCAAGCATTCAAAGCATTTCAAGGGGAACATTCACATAAAAAAAACTTTTGAGCATGGGTTTTAATCAATAAAACTAGACTAGTGTTGTTTCTTTTGTTTTTTTTACTCACCTACCAGTGGAGATGTGAAGACTTCAAATCGGGCACTTCCGTGTTCTGCAGCACCCTGTATGTGCCACAAAAAGCAGCAGGACCTCCCACCTCCCTCCCAGCTGCCCTTCCCTCCCAGCTGCCCTAGTGAGAGTTATATTTATGTGGGCTAACATTACAGCAAGCTCCGTTTACCATGATACTGAGCTTGCAAGCTTAGTAGCATGGTAAATGGACCTTGCTGTAACGTTAGCCCACATAAATCCAACCACAAAGGGAAGCATGAACGCGCTCCCTGGGGCAGCTGGGAGGGAGATGGAAGTCCTGCAGTGCTGTGTGACACATACAGGGTACCGCAGAACTCGGAAGTGCTGATTTAAAGTCTTCATATGTCCACTAGTAGGTGAGTAAAATTAAAAAACAAAAAAAACAACACTAATCTAGTTTTATTGATTAAAACCCATGCTCAAACGTTTTTATGTGAATGTTCCCCCGTTTAACCCTTTGAGCGCCAGAGAGATACAGAACGCATTGCTTTGCAATTTGTTGCCTAGCCCTCTAGCACTAAAAGGGTTAAGTCAATAGTAAATGTTATACTTCCCCTATACTGCAGTTGTTGCGCTCCATAATTGCTCCTCATTTCTTTGGTGTATAAGGGCCTATGAGCCACATGCCAAGACGAAAGGGGAAGCAATTCTACAGCAAACCACCTGCAATGTAGGAGAAATATAAAAATCACCACTGACTTACATAGTGATTTTAGCCAATTGAAAGCCAGAGAGATATTTTGCTCTCAAGGGGTTAAAAGCCCCAATTAAATTAATGGAGAATTTTTATTACTGCCCAAGAAACAGTTAGGTTGCCCCACAATTGTTCCAATTCTTATTAGTACATCAGCCTCAAATCACACTCATATAATACACTGGCGACGTCTAACAGTCAAACGTTATATGCCCCAATTAAATCACTGGGAATTGTTACTTGTCCCCCATACTACAGTTGGTTTGCCACAGAATTGCTCCAATTCCTCTTAGTATATCAGCCTCCAATGGTAAAAAAGCCCACTTAAATCAATGGGAATCTGGAGATTTTTTTTTTTTTTTTTTTGCCTATGGTGCCATTGGTTTGCATCATAAATTCTCCTCGTTTCTTTTAAAGTACAGCCCTAAAATGGGTAATTAGTCAGGGCTGGACAAAAATATAAAAAATGTTTGGAGTCACAAATAATCTTTAGGAGCCAGCAAGGCTTTCTACAAGACAGTTCAGACAGAGTTTGTATACTACAAATAAAGCTACCAGGTTGCATTATTCTTGGCAGACAAAGTGCCAGAAAAATATACAGTCACTGATAAAAGTTACAGGGTCACCAAAAAAGGTAAGAGGTCAATGACTTGGTGTGCCTTGACTGAAAATCAGCTGTGAATTGAGGGATACATACACACAGACAAATATAAAATACTCCAACAATGTAGGAGCCAGAAGTAAGATTTTAGAAGGCCGGTCTCTCAGATATTTAGTAAAGGTATAGAAGGGTAACTTTATGGAAGTTTCACACAATTTCTGTGTCACACTATTTAAACTACCACCCCTTAAAAACATGGTCCCAAATAATTACCCATCTGGCGACTAGCTGCTCAGCAGTGCAAGTCGCCAGAATTATTACCGCATTAATGAGAATTATACACTGTTCCCGGACTGACAGACAAGAAACAGCACAGACATCTTTCCATAGTGACGTCTGTGCGACTGCACTGGCAGTCCCTTTTGGAGCCGAACGGCTCCTAGCAACGCCTCCTAGAGCAGGCACTCAGACGTCACTTTGGAAAGATGTCTGCACTGTTTTCTGCCTGTCAGTCCGGGAGCAGTGTATAATTCTTATGAACGCGGTAATAATTCTGGCGACTAGAGATACTGAGCAGCTAGTCGCCAGATGGGTAATTATTTGGGGCCATGATTGTAAGGGGTTGTAGTTCCACTTTAATGAGGGGAAAGTGAGGTTTTTTACTCTTTCTTTCCACCTCCTACACTTACCATGTAATTCCGTAGTAGCCAATGGGCTAAAACATTTGGCATCTATGCCAGCAATAAGCTACACAACACCAATTTTGGACAAAAGAAGAATTTCTAAAGAGCTGATTCCGAAAATAAAAATAAGCATGAAATAATAATACCAAAAACCTGTTCTGTGAAATTTTGCATGCAAAAATCAATTGCACCTGAACCTATACTAGAAGTGAGCAACCTGTGGTGCGCCAGCTTTTGTTAGCCTGCAATTCCCATAATCCTCAGAGAGCAATGTGCTAACAATGATGGAATTATACTCTAGTGGCAGCTGGAGATATGCCCATACAGACAACAGGAACACACAGTTTTCATTATCAGGATGATCAAGTTTTGTCTTTTCCTATTCTGATAAAGGAAAAGCATTCAAGGGAGTTTGTGTGTAACTGGAAACCCCCCACGCTGTTTGCACTTCCCACTGAAACCAGGATTTTTTTTGAGAATTTTCTATGCGCCAGGAAAATCATGTTTACTTTTTAGTGCATACCATATTTTTTTCAACATTGTTTCTGCTCACAGTACAAGATAGAGGGAAACTACAAACAAAATCACATTGGTTTAAATGGATCTTTTAAATCCCTTGAATTTAAATGAGGTGTACAACTCTTTGAAAAGTGATGTTTTGAAAAACTCTCTAGCATTCCAGGTGTTAAAGGGATAGTAATGTTTAATTATTGAAGTAAAATCAAGTCTTCTTTATTATTTTTTATAATGATGTGTATCAAGAAAACATTATTAAACACTGCCAATTTTCATTTATAGTCAAATAAAGTTTCCTCCTACTGACTTCCGCAGCCTCCCCTCAGATCTGGAATCCGGTCCGCGGACTGGACGGGTTGCATCGAGGGACAATCTTTCTGCTTTCAGTATAAGGGAAAGCCTGCCCCCTTGACAAAGGAGGGCAGGTTTTTCCTTATGCTGGAAGAAGATTGTCACTTGTCGCATTCTGTCCAGGGTGGCTTGCTGAGGCAGCTGAGGTAAGTGGAAGGGGCGGGAGGAGGAAACTTTATTAGACTATAAATGAAAAACCGCAGCATTTAATAACGGTTCCTTGATACACATCATTATAAAAAAGAATAACGGAGACTCGATTTTACTTCAAAAATTAAACATTACTATCCCTTTAAATGTTCCATTTAAATAAACAGAAATGTTGATTTTTTTTCCACTCTGGTGCAGTTGGTTTGTTCCAGAATCAATCAATTTTTCTTTTAAATATAAGGTTTCTATGTGTGTGTATGTGAATGTATTTGTGTGTGTGTATAATGTGCAAAAGTCTTAGGCACAGGGGCGGACTGACCATACGGGCATTCGGGCACGGACCGAGGGCCCGTGACCGAAGGGGGCCCGCCGCCGCCGCTGCTTCCAAAGCTGTTCAGCAGCTCTCCTGAGTCCTACAACGGCCGCCGGCGCGCCGTTCTAGTAATACAGAGCGCTGGGAGATGACATCATCTCCCAGCCTCCGCATTACTAGAGGCGCGCGGGACTTCGCCACGCTGCTAGACCACCAGGGAGTGGAGGTAGGGGCATTGTGGAGATGAAGGGGCATGGTGGTGCAAGGGGCAGTGTTGAGATGGGGGCATTGTGGAGATGAAGGAGCAACGTGGAGACGGGGGCATTGTGGAGATGGAAGGGTCATTGTGGAGATGAAGGGGGCATTGTGGAAGGGGCAATGTGGAGATGAAGGGGGCATTGTGGAAGGGGCAATGTGGAGATGGGGGCATTGAGGAAGGGGCAATGAGGAAGGGGCAATGAGGAAGGGGCAATGTGGAGATGAAGGGGGCATTGTGGAAGGGTCATTGTGGAGATGAAGGGGGCATTGTGGAAGGAGCAATGTGGAGATGAAGGGGGCATTGTGGAAGGGGCAATGTGGAGATGGGGGCATTGAGGAAGGGGCAATGAGGAAGGGGCATTGTGGAGATGAAGGGGCATTGTGGAGATAGGGGCATTGTGTAGATGAAGGGGGCAATGTGGAGATGAAGGGGGCATTGTGGAGATAGGGGCATTGTGGAGATAGATGAAGGGGGCATCGTGGAGATTTCTGCACGGGCCCAGACCTCTTTTTGGACCAGGGGTCCTGTCAGTCCGCCCCTGCTTAGGCAGCTGTGAAAAAATGCTGTAAAGTAAGAATGCTTTCAAAAATACACGTTAATAGTTTATTTTTATCAATTAGCAAAATGATGATGAGTGAACAGAAGAAAAATCGAAATCAAATCAATATTTGGTGTGACCACCCTTTGCCTTCAAAACAGCATTAATTCTTCTAGGTACACTTGCACACAGTTTGTTATGGAACCTGACAGGTAGGTTGTTCAAAAACATCTTGGAGAACTAACCACAGTTCTTCTGTGGATTTAGGCAGTCTCAGTTGCCTCTCTCTCTTCATTTAATCCCAGACCAACTCAATGATGTTGAGATCAGGTATCTGTGGGGACCATACCATCACTTCCAGGACTCCTTTCTCTTTTTTATGCTGCCAATAGTTCTTAATTACTTTGGCTGTATGTTTGGGGTCATTATCATATTGTAGAATACATTTGGGGCCAATCAGATGGCTCCCTGATAGTATTGTATGATGGATAAGTATCTGCCTGTACTTTTCAGTGTTGAAGATACCAATAATTCTGACCAAATCCTCAACTTGCAAGAAACCTCCATCATGCATCACTGTTGCCTGCAGACACTCATTCTTGTACCGCTCTTCAGCCCTTTGTGAACAACCTGCCTTCTGCTACAGTTAAATATTTCAAATTTTGACTCATCGGTCCAGAACACCTGCTGCCATTTTCTGCACCCCTGTTCCTGTGTTTTCTTGCATAGTTGAGTTGCCTGACCTTGTTTCGAAGTCGAACATATGGCTTTAGGCCACAAATCTTCCATGAAGACCACTTCTGAGCAGACTTCTCTGGACAGTAGATGGGTATACCAGGTTCCCACTGTTTTCTGACAATTCTGAGCTGATGCCACTGCTGGACATCTTTCGATTGCAAAGGGAAGTAAGCATGATGTGTCTTTCATCTGCTGCACTAAGTTTCCTTGGCCGACCACTGGATCTATGGCCCTCAACCTTGCCTGTTTCTTAAAGGGATAGTAATGTCATGTAAAAAGTAATAGCTACATAGTAGATATAATAGAAAGAGATTACTTGAGGTTATTCCTATCTCTCAAACCTTTATGGTTTGAGAGATATATGAAAAAAAGTTGTCCGCTCCCTCCCCTTTCTTATACATAAGCTGTATAGCTGAAGGCATGATATCCTGGGACCAGATGGTGGCTCTTCAGCTGAGCCAACATAGCAATATCTAAAAATAAATACTTCATTGGAACGGTCTACAACGTGTGCCTGGTTTGCAAGCACACTTTGTAGACCATTCCAATTAAGTATTTATTTTTAGATACCACTGTGTTGGCTCAGCTGAAGAGCCACCGTCTGGTCACGCGATCAGAATCTGCTTCTGTCAGCTTTACAGCTCATGAAGCAAAAAGGGGAGGGAGCGGAGAACTTTACTTTCATACGTCTCTCAAACCATAAAGGTTTGAGAGATAGGAATAACCTCAAGTAATCTCTTTTTATTATAGCTACGATATAGCCAGGGCTCAAAATTCCCACTTGCCACTAACCAATGGCAAGTGAAAACTCAGCACTGGCGAGTAGAAATTCAGCCCTGGTGGGTATGTTATGGCTTGCAGTGGTGAGCAACTTTTCAGATCTGGCTAGTAGCAAAGGACTTCACATTTTAAACCCTGATATAACTATTACTTTTTACATGACATTACTATACCTTTAATGCTTCTACAAAAGAGCTTGGACAGCACATCTGGAATCTGCTGTCTGCCTTAAAATTTCTGCCTGGGAAAGACATTGCTGATGCAATATAACTACCTTGTGTCCTCTTGCCGTGCTCAGTCTTGTCATGGTGTATGACTTTTGACATTAAACTGTATTCAGCAACCTCACCTTGTTAGCTGAGTTTGGCTGTTCCTCACCCAGTTTTATTCCTCATACACAGCTGTTTCTGTTTCAGTTAATGATTGCATTTTAACCCACATATTAAATTAATGATAATTAGCACCTGTTTGGTATAACTGTTTAACCATACATCTGAGTATGGGCTAGATTCTATTGCATGTGCTAATTTTATAACTGCTTTTATCTCTAGTTTTCGCCATAGACTTCAATAGGAGAATGTTTGATAAAATGAGTGTTAACATTTAGTACCTTCAACAGAATGTAGCCCTATATGTCAATAAAATCCCTGACACTGGGCAAGTGTACCTAGAAGAACTGATGCTGTTTTGAAGGCAAAGGGTGGTCACACCAAATATTGATTTGATTTAGATTTCTTCTGTTCACTCAATATAATTTTGTTAATTGATAAATATAAACTAATACCATGTCTATTTTTGAAAGCATTCTCACTTTACAGTATTTTTTCACACCTGCTTAAGACATTTGTACAGTACTGTATATGCGATTGTGTGTGTGTGTGTGTGTGTGTGTGTGTGTGTGTATGTGTGTGTGGCATGTCATTGTTTTGTTAATATAGGTGTTGGTACTATATAACTTTTTTAACTTTTGTAGAAAAGTACCATATAGGACAATTTAATATATTATCTTTTGGAAAAAGTACTGCAGGTGTTTCAATTTAGTCATTACATCTAATACCTAAGAATGCTAAATATGAATATATATGCAGGCACACATCGGTCTTCATACTAAAAATAAACTTTATTAGATCTAATAAAGTTTATTTTTAGTACGAAGACCGATGTGTGTCTGCTGATGATATCATAGGTTCTATGATATGACATTTTTGTATTAATTCATACGGCAGTAGCACCTGGGCAATATAAAAAGAGATATTGGAGCGCCCATCTACCAACGTGTGTATATATATATATATATATATATATTTTTTATTTTTTATTTTTTTTTTTTTTTCTGTAAGATAATTTTCCTTTGCTGTGCACTGTAAGTGGTGGGCATTTATGCACCTTACCCCATTACAACCGTTTTGAACGCTCACATCCACAGCATGCAATGCAGGGCCTCATGTTAATCATGTTAATTTGCTTCCTGGAACATTACATTTTAATGTTAGACCTACAAAAGGTCTCAGATGCAAAATGGGGCATATAGTTTAATCATGTAAGTACCAGAAATACGCTGCAACGTCTTTGGACCATAAAGAGTTATACATATTAAGAGGAGTTGCTCACAACAGTTATTTGGTATTGCAGTGTTCCTTAATAATACATTTGACATGCAAAGTATAACTGGAATAATTCTGGAGTGAAACAACTGCACCATAGTGGATAAATAAACATTTCTCAAATCAATATTGAAATTGAGCTTTTAACCCCTTGGACACTAGACTGGAAATCTCTCTGGCATTTATCTGCCACTTATTAAATCAAATGCAAAATGCTACCCACGCCCCACCCCCATGGTGATGTTGGTGTGCTCCAGAAAGACTCCAATTCTTAGTACAAAAGCCTAACTGCTTATACCACAAGCAACTGACACCAGTAATACAATAATGTATGGGTTAGTTGACCACAATAGGGCACTGTAATGAAGATTAATCAAAAATGTTTGCTGTAAATACACATACTGTTGCTAAGAGAACGGTCTCATTTCCAGTCCCCAATTATGACTGTACATTTAAGAAAAATGAGTGTATTAATCTCAACAATGTACCTTTTGAATTATGCTTTCTTTACAGAGATGAAATACTAATCACATATGAAAATTAAACAAAACATCGGTTATATTTCCAGAACAAAGGGAAGAGGAAATGTTTCAGATAAAAAATGGGCAGTGCCAACTACAGACTGAACCAGGCTAATCCCTGGCATTTTGTCTTCAATGGAATTTCAGAGGAGAAGAAAAGGCAACAGAGGCGGAAACATGAAGATAACTGTGGCTGATGTACTTAAAAAGCGGTGCAGTTCTGGAGAAAACCAAATGCACCGTAGGAAAGAGTAAAAAAAACAGTCACCAAATCCCAATCGATTTAAATGGGTTTTCTAGAATTCAAGGGGTTAAAATGCACCATTTAAATGTATGACATTTTATTTATCCCTGTGGTGCACAAGGTTTTCCCCACATCTACACCAGTTCTAAGTACATCCGCCTCAATAAGAAGTGGTCATGGTCTGAAGCTGGGGGCATTGAGTCCATTAGTGAGATGAACCTGAAACAATGTGTATCCAATGTACTCACCAAGCCCGCAGGCTCAGGGAGACCCGTTATTCAGCTTCACAGACGTGCACATCCTATCACGGGTGTTGTAAATCCGTACTGTGTGATCAGTGGGTGGGCTCTTGGGTGAAAGTAGAGGATCCAAAGTGGCAGGAAGGATGTTTGGGTATGCAATACACAGAACTGCAGAGAGCAGGCAGTGAGGGAGGTGTAAGGCACAGTGAGGTTAGGGGGGAGTAGAAGGAGGAGGAGAAAGAGAAAAAGAGGTGGGGATGGAATTGTAATGAGATGCATAGAGGAGGGCAAGAAGAATAAAGGGAGAAATAACCTCAGGTGGCATTGCGCATGCTCAGAGATAGGGGGGCATTTGCGGATGCTAGACTGAACTGAGTGTTGATTAACTAATGAGGGACAAAAAGATTTCTGGAAGCTTGGTTCTACCAGAAGGGTTTGAGAGGCAGTCAGGTTACTGCTAATAATGTGACTTAGTGTTACAGGATTGTTGAACCTTTCAGGACCAGTGGGGTGCGCAACGCATTGCAAAAGCGGATCCTTTAACCCATTGAGTGTCACCTCTCTGACACTCAAAGGGTTAACGGGTTAGTAGGATTGCAAATACTTGTTTCCTTATCTTTTTGAGCGCCAGCGTGAGTGCGTAACGGATTGCGTTTCTCGCCTATCTGGCACTCAGATGGTTAATAAGTCCATATATGAAGGAATGGTTAAAATGAGAAAGCGTTAAAACTCTTGACTTCCTTGCTGATGTTAACCCGTTGATTGTCAGAGGGGTATGCAATGCATTGCATACCCCTCAGGGACTCAAAGGGTTAAGAGCTATAGGGAATGTATCTTAAACTTGTACATTTATTGTGCAATTGACTGCATATATATCAGGCATGTAGCCAGGGGAGGGCTGGCCAGGGGGGCAGTTGCCCCCTGGGCCAGTCATATGTCCAGGTTGGTGGGCCACTGCCTCACTCAATCTCTCACCTTCTGCTGTAAATGGAGCTACACCAGTGATACCACAGAGCATACAATTGAAATGGAGCTACACCAATGATACCATAGAGCTACAATTCAAGTGGCTCTACACTAGTATCATAACCCATTTCCCTTGTGAGCTCTATGGTATCACTAGTGTAGCTTTTACTTAAAGGGATAGTAATACCTAAAATGTAAACTAAAATATGTTGTAGGGTTTATCCCCCTGAGTAAAACAAGGGTACTCCCACTGCTGAAAGGTGTTTCATTCAAAAGTTATTAATTTTCAAAGTTGAATTTTTTAGGTGCAATATCACAGTGGCCTGAAATTGTACAGTGGCGCTGTTGCTACACCATCCTATGGACAGCTCTGGTCCCAGGACCATAAATCTCCATAGGATGGTGTAGCAACAGCGCCACTGTACAATTTCAGGCCACTGTGATATGGCACCTAAAAAATTCAACTTTGAAAATTAATAACTTTTGAACGAAACACCTTTCAGCAGTGGGAGTACTCTTGTTTTACTCAGGGGGATAAACCCTACAACATATATTTTTTAAAATTTTAAGTATTACTATCCCTTTAAATTGCAATCTCTGTAGCTCCATTTCAACTGTAAGCTCTGTGGTATCATTTGCCTTAATTCAAAATATTAATTCCAATTTTAAAATGAACAAAACAGGTGGTCTGAGACAGTGGGCTTGAAAAATAGCAGAAATGGGCCACTTGATTGTATGTGACCCCCAGGCCACATGTTACCAGCCCTCTCCTGCACATAGCCTTTGGATTCCAGAGGGATCTGGAGCCTCCCCAATCCCCCATACCTACCAGATTAGTTTTAGCCTATTTATTTAATACATTTGTTGGTTTGCAGGCTTTTTGTTGCGGTGGATATGCATTTTCACAGGAACTCTTACACACACACACACCATGTCTTACATGCACATTATTAATCTAACATGATCTAGATTCCTTTGCAAGTGATAACTTTGTAATTGGTTTTAAGTGGCATATGTTGTATATGATAGCCAAATTTGCCTTGTCTTCTGTAGACCCAGTCCAATTAATTGATCACAGAGATGGAGAGTAGAAGAAGGAAATTGGCTTTAAAGGGATAGTAATGTTTCATAATAAAAGCAGCTCTAATTAATCATCATAGTATTTTGGGCCTTGGAGAGTGTTATTTCAATACTGTCAGAGTTGTAGTTCAAAAGTAATTTAATAATAAAGTATCCCCCTCCCGCCACTTTTACTGATGTAACACTGCTCACCTCAGAGCAGCAGGGTGTGTCCAAGTGGATTGCAAAGAGGAACCATCTTCAATTAAGATAAGGGTAAAACATGAAAAACCAATCAAGGGGGGTGGGGTTTTGATTGTTCTCACAGTAAGAAGATTGTCCCCTGATGTCAGCTGTCTGGTCTATGGACCAGATTCCACATCTGAGGAGAGATGGCTTAAACTAGGTAAAAGGGGTGGAAGGGGGAAAATTTATCATTCAATTACTCTTGAACCATAACTCTAACAGTATTGAAATAACACTCGCTATGGCTCATATACTATGAAGATTAATTGGAGCTGCTGTTTTTGTGAAATATTACTGTCCCTTTAATCACAATCAAAGACGAACATACAGCATGAATAGTCAAAGCATTCAAAGCAGTTCTGCTTTACAATTGAAAAGCATGAGCAGTTATACAATTTTCTAACAGGTACGATCAGTGCCAGTCCAAGACATTGTGCTGCCTGGGTTCAAGGATGAAATGCTGCCCCCCAAACCACGCCCACCAAAACACGCCCACATCCATATTTAGTCTAAATATCGGTTATGCTCTTACACTTGGTTGGTGTCTACAGACATATTGTAAATCACAGTGCATATTCACAGCCCCTGGTGACTTAAGCTGTCTATGGACACAGGACCCCATTATCATGTTTACTGGCTAAAATTATTTCAGCTGGTAAAGATGATGTTGGGGTCTTGTGTCCATAGACAGAGATTAAGTCAATGGGGCTATATTTCAGCCAGTAAATATGATGTTGGGGTCTTGTGTTCATAAACAGCTTAAGTTACCTGGGCTGTAAATATGCACCCTGATTTACAATATGTCTGTAGACACCAACCAAGTGTAAGAGCATAACTGATATATACAGTATATACAGGATAGGATATAGTATATACAGGATGGAGATTCCTCCCTTTATCCTCGGGCATCTCTGTCCCTGTCTGTCTGTATATCTCTGTCTCTCTCTGCCCCTGTATCTGTCTGTCTCTGTATCTCTATCACTGTGTCTCTCCTCCCCTCTCTCGGTCCCTGTCTCTGTGTACCTGTATATATCTTTTTTATATAAATCGATGTTTTTATTTTATTTTGGTCCTCACATCTCATAATGGGGAAGGGAAGAAGAAGAAACCAGCTGAATTCAGAAAATGCTGACACTATCAACAACTAACTGCATTTTTATGGTTTTTAAGGCCACTTAGAAGGGTTAGGGATACGTTCCCCATTTTTTTATTTATTAAGAAAAGTGTTTATTTTTTATAATAGGAGGCATTGTTCCTTTTAATGTGGAAGCAACTATATATCAACTTTTTGAGATGTGCAGGGGAATAGTAGATTTTCACTTCTTCTTACACTTTAGGAGTCCTTCATATTTGGTCTGAGATGAGTTGTAATCTACTTTCTGATTACCCTGTCCAGTGATGGTTCTAAGAAACATCTCTAATGCTCTTCTTTAATAGCCTTGTTAGAGGTACTTTTTAGATATATCTTCTGCTCCTTGGTATCCAATTTTCTTGCAAGTAATGACAGTTCAATATATTCTTTCCCCAAATGCCTCTCATATGGGCTTAGCAGCTTCCTTCTCTCTTGGTTACAGATATAAGAGTTTATCACAGTAGGAACAGCTCCTTTGTCAGGAAGGTGGCGATTTGCATAACATCCATATTTGTAGGTAAAATCCTGGAGCTCAGCAGCGTGTGGTTGAATCTGATAGTTAGATCTTGACTCTGTGTCAGTGTACTTGATGGGTCCCTGTATTACCTTGCTTCCCCTGTGGATCCAGCGCTACACCCACCCGTCCGGTTAACCCTTTGAGTGCCAGAGGGGTATGCAACGCTTTGAAATGCATTGCGTACCCCTCTGGCACTCAGAGGGTTAAAGTCCACGTACCTGTATATCTCTGTCTCACCTCCTCAGTTTTTCTCTCTTTAGTTCCGTTTCTCGGTGCGTGTGGGTTGGCTGTGAGGTGTAGCACAATCCGGAGCCAAGCCTGGTGCATCTGTCTGTGAAGCAGCCAGCACCAGGTATCACCACTGAGTGAACATAGGGCTGCCCAGCCGCTGACAGTGACACTGATGGCCGGGACACACTGAAAAACTAACAGACCTGGCGGCGGCACATAAAAGAAACATACCTTGGGGCAGCAAATTGCCGCCCCTGACAAAGTGCCGCCTGGGTCCGTGGACCCACCGGGACCCATGTAAGGGCCGGCCCTTATGGAATTTTGTTTGCCTTTGCTACTGCTGTTTAATACTGGTCACTGTTTCCAAATTTGTAGTTGACAAGGATACCGAGGTCTTTCTCTAGCAATGAGTCCCCTAAAATGATTCCATTAAGTTTATAAGTAGCCTTGGGATTATTTCCTCCCAAACATGACTTAACACTTCCCCACGTTAAACTTCATATTCCATTTGTTTGCCAATCTGCCATTTTATATAAATCCCACTGTAGAGAGCAATTATCCTGTTCTGAATTAATTACCCTGCATTATTTAGTGTCATCTGCAAATATTGATAATTTGCTTTCTATATTTATTTCTAGGTCATTTATAAACATGTTAAAAAGCAGCGGACCTAATACTGAACCCTGAGTTACTCCACTCTCCACTGTAACTGTATTGGACAATTGTTAATTTACAACCACACGCTGTTCCCTATCCTTCAACCAGTTTTGTATCCAATTGCAAAGGTTATCTCCTAGCCCTGATTTCCTTATTTTATACCCCAGCCTTCTGTGTGGCACTGTATCAAATGCCTTTGCAAAGTCTAGATATACTACATCAACTGCCTTGCCATTATCAAGGTTGCTGCTTGCTTCCTCATAGAAGCTGAAAAAGTTAGTTTGGCTTGATCTATTCTTCATAAAACCTTGTGGATTCCTGCTAATGATCTTATTTTTGTGTTGTAATCCTGAATATAGTCCCTTATTATCCCTTCTTGCAGTTTTCTCACTACAGAGGTCAAACTCACAGGTCTATAGTTTCCAGGTTCTGTTTTAGTTCCCTTCTTAAATAGAGGCACTACATTGGCTTTTCACCAGTCTTGTGGAACTGAGCCTGTGGTGAGAGAATCTTTAAAGAGTAAATATAGGGGTTTTGCCAACACTGCACTGAGTTCCTTAAGAACCCTTGGATGTATACCATCAGGACTTGGCGCTTTGTCAGTCTTAATTTTGTTCAGTCTTCCCATGACATCTTCTTGCGTTAACCCAATATCTGATAATTGTATTGTTTTATTAGTTACTTGTTGAGGCTCGTCTACCATTCCTTGCTCCCTAGTATATACTAATGCAAACAAAGTGTTGAGAACATCGTCCTTTTCCTTATTCTCACTAATCAACTCACCCATCTCATTTTTGAATGGTCCAATGCACTCCCTCTTAAGTTTTTTGCTATTTATATATTTGAAAAACTTTTTTGGATTAGTCTTACTTTCCCTTGCAATTCGAGTTTCATTTTCTATTTTTGCTACCCTAATTGCCTTTTTACAATCTTTGTTGCACTCCCTGTATTTCAAGAAAGAATGTTTAGTTCCTGCAGACTTAAATAGTTTGAATGCTTTTTTTTTCTTTAATAGATGAGAGTTGGTACCATGTTAGCCACAGAAATACAGGATGCTAAATTTTTTGTAAAGTTGATACCTTTATTGGCTAACTAAACAGATTTAAAATGCAAGCTTTCAACACTTCTTAGGTCTCTTCCTTAGGCATGTTATACAGATAAATATGAAAACTTCTCTCTTAAATATAAGTACACATTACATTGTTTATAATGGAAATCAGAAAAGAACGTTAGTCCGGATACAAATTTCTTAATCAGTCAATGGTAGAGGATGTGGTTTAAATAGCATTCTTCCTCTGAGGAGACAACAGGATGGGAGCGCTACACAGATCCGCCACACAATCAAGCCAATACGAAACAGATTTTAAAAATCCAAATTTTTATTCATACAAAAAACAATAAAATTGGTTCTGGAGATTTGAAGTTCAGATGATCAAAACACTGCACACATGCCTAACGCGTTTCATGAGTGACCTCACTTAATCATAGGCTGTGTGTGTAACAGCACCCTCCACATTATATTGAGCTACACAACTCAAAACAGGTGTGTGAACAGGCCGGTTTCTCCCATTTAACCCTATTTAGTCTAAAAAGACTTTCTCATGTTAAAAACTACGGTAAACCGCTCTGGTCACTAACCCGTTCAGAAAATGGAGGCACCAAAATCGTAAACATAAACACTTAATCACATAAACTCAAGCATATTTAAAAATGGCTAAAATAAACCATTAGACAATGCTAACTCACAACATTGTAAAGGAATTTTACATCCTACTGTTATATAATCAGATATGAATATAAAGAAAAAACTGGATGTTATTTACATATTAAATGGCACATTCACCAAATCATATATCTATTGTCAAAAAGATTGTATATCCGTTATCAATATAAACACATTTCAATTCATAGTTAAAAAAAGATCTAATATATGTGTTAATATCCACAGATATATGTATAGATAAGAGTGTGCCATTATACCTATCGATGTATAAATAAGCTAACATCATATTCTGAATTAATGCCCAAAGGCAAAGAAGCAGATTATATTATGGTCTTACATCCTCGCACCCCAATATTCCATCACTTACCCAAGGTACATAAGCCCACGCGTCCACCGATAGGAAGACCAATCGTATCAGGTATAGGTTCCCTTAATGAAAACTTGTCACAAGTAATAGACTCATATTTACAACCACTGGTCTATAGACTTGAGAGTTATACTAGAGATACAGGTCATTTATTGACCAAACTATCTAGCTTTAAAGTAAGTCCAGAGTCCCAGTGGGGTTCTCTGGATGTGATGTCTCTATACTTGGTAATACCACATGACAAAGGATTACAAGCTATAGCATTTCATTTGAATACCTATAGTACTTATACGATAGACCTTAAAAACTTTATATTGTCAGCAGTACAATATTTGCTAACACATAATTTCTTCAAATATGATAACATCTTTTACCTCCAGGTTCGTGGTACATCGATGGGGGCAAAATTTGCCCCCTCATATGCTAATCTATATATGGGGTGGTTTGCGGAACAGTTCATTTATGGGATAGCTAATCCCTTTCGTGAATATATTTCCTAGTACCACCGCTATATAGATGACCTATTAGTAACCTGGATAGGTACGGAAGATCTTTTTAGTGATTTTGTACAATACTTGAACTACAATGACTTCAATCTTAAATTTACATCTGAGTTTGGTAAGAGTAGTATTACTTTCTTGGATTTAAAGCTAACACTGGAAAATGGTTTGATTGTCTCTACTATTTATAGGAAACCTAGTTTAGGGAATTCCTTACTACATGCCCGGTCGTGCCACCCCAGACATACCATCCGGGGTGTCCCGATCAGTCAGTATCTTAGGGTACGTAGGAATTGCTCTGCTGATGCGGATTTTGAATTGGAGGCCCTTCATTTGAAAAAACTTTTCCAAAGTAGAGATTATCCTAAAGAATTTTTGCGTTCTGCTTACGAAAGAGCTAAATCTACAAATAGAGATGTATTGTTATATAAAAAAGGTTTTAAAGATATTGGAAGAACCAAGAAATCTAGAGATGATACACCAAAATTTATTACAGATTATAGTGTAGAATATAATCATATTAAACGTATTATTCAAAAACATCTCCCCATTTTACGGGGGGATAGTCTTTTGAAAATACATCTGGATCAACGTTGTAGATTTATTTCAAGAAAGGCACCTACTCTGGCAAGATTTCTTTCTCCTAGCATGTATAGACACACACCAGGTCCCAAACCCACATGGCTGGACATCAAAGGTATGTTTACCTGTGGGGCTAGACGTTGTTTGGTTTGTGCCTATATACATACTGGCTCTGATTTTTCTAGTACAGTAACGGGTTACAGTTATTCAATTAAAAGTTATATAAATTGTCGAACAAGTTTTGTAATTTATTTGATAACTTGTCAGAAGTGTCAGAGTCAGTATGTTGGTCATACTACATGACAACTTAAGGAGAGGATAAGAGAGCATATCCTGAATATTAAAAATAAAGATTTAACAAAACCTTTAGCAAGACATTTTGTTGAATGCTCAAACTCTGATTTAAAGTTTTTCTCAGTACAAGGGATAGAAAGGGTTTTCCCACATGAAAGAGGAGGGGATTTACAATTAAAACTGGACAAATCAGAAGTCAAATGGATTCTATATTTATGGACGAGAAAGCCTTTGGGCATTAATTCAGAATATGATGTTAGCTTATTTATACATCAATAGGTATAATGGCACACTCTTATCTATACATATATCTGTGGATATTAACACATATATTAGATCTTTTTTGAACTATGAATTTAAATGTGTTTATATTAATAACGGATATATGATCTTTTTGACAATAGATATATGATTTGGTGAATGTGCCATTTAATATGTAAATAACATCTCGTTTTTTCTTTATATTCATATCTGAATATATAACAGTAGGATGTAAAATTCATTTACAATGTTGTGAGTTAGCATTGTCTAATGGTTTATTGTAGCCATTTTTAAATATGCTTGAGTTTATGTGATTAAGTGTTTATGTTAACAATTTTGGTGCCTCCATTTTCTGAACGGGTTAGTGACCAGACCGGTCTACCGTAGTTTTTAACATGAGAAAGTCTTTTTAGACTAAATAGGGTTAAATGGGAGAAACCGGCCTGTTCACACACCTGTTTTGAGTTGTGTAGCTCAATATAATGTGGAGGGTGCTGTTACACACACAGCCTATGATTAAGTGAGGTCACTCATGAAACGCGTTAGGCATGTGTGCAGTGTTTTGATCTTCTGAACTTCAAATCTCCAGAACCAATTTTATTGTTTTTTGTATGAATAAAAATTTGGATTTTTAAAATCCGTTTCGTATTGGCTTGATTGCGTGGCGGATCCGTGTAGCGCTCTCATCCTGTTGTCTTCTCGTCTGTTGAAGTCTTGGCTGAGGCTGTTGGGGGCAGCACCGGATCTGCAAGGCTGCAGTGCCTGGGTGAGTTTGCCATTTACATTTTTACCTGATATATTGTAGCAACCATGGTTTAAATTTTCGTTATATACAGTTTCTTCCTCTGAGTCCAGGTATTTATCCTCTGGGCTTTCCTGCCTTCCAATTGAAAAGTCCTTAAAGGGTACAACACACGCACACCATACAATTGTACCTACCAACCCATCAATTGAAATGGGTATTTAAACCATTTGAATGCCAGATAACTCTCCACTGCATTGGAAAGCATTAATTAAAGTCTATTTAAATAAATGGGGGGTTTGTGATCAGTGTTCCCTCCCTCTACCCTTCAGGCCTGGCTCCATACCCTATCATTACAACCATACCTGGGAACTTTTTATTGTTGTCTCCCCGGAGGGGAGTCCTCTGCTGCCATATGTGGTGTGAAGAATGACGCGTATCGTGTCAAAAAGGGGCGGGTCTTAATGCGAGTGCTGTGGGAGGGCTTAAAAGAAGGCTGGGGGAAGGAGCTACACTGGGGGAAAAAGTGGAAGTGGGTAGAGTTTCAATAGAAACTCCCCACATCCGGAGGACTCAGCCTCTGCCCCGGATACCTGGTAAAGCAGTGCCAAAACTGGAGTCTCCGGGGCAAATACGGAGAGTTCCCAGGTATGATTACAACAGATGCAATGTTTTGAAGCACAGCTCACATTACTCTTACAGACCCGGCTAATAAGATCAGACAAGCTGCAAGGTGAGAAGTACTGTAAGAATAGGTGAAGATGGGAAAAAATAATACAAGGTATAGGCAATTTTACCTTAAATATTATGCACTTCCACAATATATAAAGTCAAACATGGGATTGATTATTACTTTAAGAGAGACTCTATTTAAAAGAGTAAGCTGATTCAGCTGTAGAGAAAGCAGCCAATAAGACAAGAGTTAATCAATAAGTAGCTAGGCAGTAGGTAGATAATATTAAAGGGACACTATCACAGAAAAACAACTGTTGATTTTGAAAGAGCTGTAAAAATCACATATATGTTGTATTAGCCTTTTTTTTACCAAAGTAACCTCTTAACCCTACATTACCCCACTCGCTGACACTTAACCCCATCAGTACTAGGGAAGGTGTGTGATGCATTGCTGAGCAGTGTCAGTGATTGATAAGACAGTAAGTTCAAAATCACCAACGTTTTTTTAGGTGATGTCCCTTTAAAATGGAACTTTCACCTTAATTCAAGTTTTCATATTTGAAAACTGCATTAAAAACTGCCTATATGTCATACTAACCAAAAGTCCAGCAGATGTATAGTTCAGGAGACATTCACACTTTTATTTCTGGGCAAAGTGAAAGTAAAAACTTTCTGGTACTGCACAAAGCTGCTTTATCATATAAATAGTAATTGAAACCTTAAATAGCATGTGACAATTCACTGAAAAGGCTTAATTAGCATATGAAACATCATTGATTAGTTTAATTAGCATACGAAAACATTGTGTGTGCCACACAGTGCTGCAATTATCATCTGAAAGAAGTGTGAATATCTCCTGAACTGTACATTTGCTGGCCTTTTGGTTAACATGACATATTAGCAGTTTTTAATGTAGTTTTCAAAAAAGTAAACTTGAGTTAAGGTGATAGTTCCACTTTAAGATACACAGCTGACACAAAAGCTTGCAGTCTGTAAGACTCTGGCATAAATTGCCTTCAGTTCAGACAGGGTAGAGCAGACAGCAGACTCCTTATGGAAGATAGAAATTCTAATTGACTATATAGTTAGTAGTTTCTTTTTAGTTACACATTTTACTCTAATACGGATTCGATTTGTTTTAGGCCCTATAGTCTACTCTTAAGAGATTGCATTATTGTTAGTTCTTCCAGACTTCCTTAAAGAGCAGTGTGTAGGGACTAGTACTGATTAATAATGCTGTAGGGTAGACAGCACATCAATTATTATTATTATTATTATTATTCTTTATTTATATAGCGCCATCTTAATCTGCAGTGCTGTACAATAGGAAATAGACATACAGGGATAATAGATAGTAAATGTGAAGAACAGAAGGATCAGAGGGCCCTGCTCATGAGAGCTTACAGTCTAGAGGAAGGTAGGTTGGACACAGAAGGTATAAGTGCTATTGGGTGTATGTATCTCTTACCCACTGAGCTGCCGGTCAGTGGGTGGGAATGAGCAGTGCTGTTGAGTGCAGTGGTCCAGGCAAGGAGTGAATCTTGGTGATAATATTTATGGAAGTAGATGATAGGCTTCCCTGAAGAGGTGAGTTTTCAGGGAACATCTGAAGATCTGAAGGCTAGGGGAGAGTCTGATGGGCATACCTGGGAACTCTCCGGATTTGCCCCGGAGACTCCGGTTCTGACAGAGCTTTACCGGGTCTCCGGGGCAGAGGCTGATTCCTCCGGATGTGGGGAGTTTCTATTGAAACTCTGCCACATCTGCTTTTTCTCCCGCTGTTCCTCCATCCCCAGCCTTCTGTGTGACCCCTTTAAGCTCTGCCCCCCCACTAGTGTCAAGCCCCACCCCTTTTTGACACAATTAGTGTAATTTTTGTCACCCCCTGCTGAACAGAAGACTCCCCTCCGGGTAGCCCTCAACTGAAAGTTCTCAGGTATGCTGATGGGACGGGGGAGGGAATTCCAGAGCTTGGGTGCAGCACGGGAGAAGTCCTGAAGGCAGGAGTGGGAGGATGTCATAAGAGCTGTGGAGAGCAGAAGGTCATGTGCAGAACGAAGATGGCGAGTGGGAGTGTATTTGGAAATGAGAGATGAGATGTAGGGGGGAGGTGTTAGTAAGGGCTAATAACCTATTAGCATGTTGCTAATAAAGAAAGTAAGAACTAAAACAGATTAAATAATTTACAAATGTGATTTAGTTATTGTAGTCTGTAATGTCTTCTTTAAAGGGACAGCAATGCCTGCTGTTAATAAACTTTAATATTGTAAACATTAAAAATATAAATTAAATTATGTATGCGTTGTCTCTCAAACTTTGATATAAGGTTTTTCATTTCCCCCCTCCCTCTTCTTTCTGTCACAGTTTCCCAAGAACAAGTCAGGAGTCAAACCGGTATAGTAAAAATGACAATATTTTATTATACAATGCAAACAGAATATCACAATAAACAGAAGTAATCATAGGCAAAAACACTAGGACAAGTAGAGGTCCCACTAAAGGTAAGCAACTCTATCAGAAATAGGAGTCTGCCTAAACGAGGAAACCTCTACTAGAGACAGACACGTTCCCTGTAGTTTCCGTATCCAGGAAGGTACACAGGAAGTGCTGCTAGAGACAACCTGACTCATGCCTGCTAATTCTTTTTAGAAAATAGCAAGAATTAAAAAGAACCAATAAAGGAACTTTTGTCATAAAGACAGCCTCATGGAATATAGGCTATAAATGAAATACGTTCTTAATTGATAGTAAGTCTATGCTATTAACTTACGGGAGTTCAGAAATTAACCCATTGGGGGAGTGATGTCTTCCCATATCTATTTTCCCTGATTAATCTTCTCACAAGAACCTTTTTAATTTAAGTTTTAATGAATTTTGAATAAAGGTTATATTTTAAGATAGTAGCTATACCTATACACGAATACAGCACTGAACGAGTCTCCAACAAAACAATGTGCCTGATGTCCTAATCACAATAAAACAGTGGGACATGATATTGGCACATTTGTCTTTCCTTTCCTTCTTTTCTTTTATTTTGAGGTATATGATTTGAGAGCTTGCGGTGTGCCAATTTTGGATACAGAGGACACTTTAGAATAGTCAGAGAGAAGATAAAGGGATCTTCCAAAGGACAGTGGTAGGAAGATACAAGATACACTGACGCACACCCAGAGCCACAGGTCTGCACCAGATTGGGTGTCTACAATACACTAGGAGGAGGCAGGAGAATAGTCAGACAGAGCCACAGGTCAGCACCAGGATGGCTGGTCAGACAAGCTAGGTCATACACAGAGTAGTAGTCAGCCAGAGCCACAGGTCTGCACCAGATTGGGTGTCTGCTATGTAGAAGGGGTAGGCAGGAGAATAGTCAGACAGAGCCACTGGTCAGTACCAGGATGGATGGACAGACAAGCCAGGTCATATACAGAGCCCAGGGAAACCCAACTGTGTAGAATAACAACGCAAGGGCAACTGAGAATTGGCTCAGTTCCCTTTTAAAGCCCAGCCGAGGGAGTGGATGGGAGGAGATTTACAACCAAGCAGCATAAAACAGGGGTCTGTATCATTCTTCCGCCTCACGCCCGTAAATGACGCATCCCGCCTTGATGTGTCAAACCAGCGGCCCGCAATTGCGTCAAAACGAGCACCAAATCCAGCTAGCGAGAGGATATGGACGGCCAATGTCGCCGCCAGGCGTGCTCAAGCCAGGACTAGTTAGCGACGTCTGGAAGAAAGCGACCGCGACATATCAACGCCTCCTGCGTCCACGTCGGTAGAGTCGCTGGAACTAGGTAACTGTGACAGTTTCACTGACGTCAGCCTCTAGCTGACAGCAGGAGATTTGGGTTCTGCGACCCGACGGCAGCTCTTCAGCAGAGATGAAATAGTGCTATCTAAAAATAAATACTTCACTGGAATGGTCTACAAAGTGTACCTGGTTTGCAAGCACACTTTGTAGACCATTCCAATGAAGTATTTCTTTTTAGATAGCACTATTTCTTCTCTGCTGTAGAGCCGCCGTCGGGTCGCACGACCCATATCTCCTACTATCAGCTAGAGGCTGACGTCAGTGAAAGGGGAGGGAGGGGGGAACTTTAAAACCTTATATCTCTCAAACTATACAAGTCTGAGAGACAATGCATACATCATTGAATTTATATTTTTTATGTTTACGATATTAAAGTTTATTAACAGCAGGCACTACTATCACAGTTTGCACTCTGTTATAAAAAATACATAACTTCCTTCGTTATTTTTACGTGGGAATGTACTTATTGTATATGTAAAGTCAGCAGCACGGAGAGCAGATCTTGTCCAGATTTTTTATTGCATGATTTTGAATGGAATTTAGAATAAATAATTACTGTATACATAAACAAGCAGTGCTTATTTTATTATTTCATACATTGTGTGCATCCTTCCATTAAGCTATTTCCATCATAATTTTCAGGTTTAGGCCAATAAGGTCCCTTAATCCAGCCCTGGTTATTACCTAACTTAAAATGAGACATATCTCTATTCAAATTATTGAGTAGATGGGATCCTGGGCTGGAACAACTGTTCTTTAATGATAACAGTGATACTGAAGTGACTTTGGCAGAGCCAACATATGCTTTAAGAGGTTGTATAAAATAAGCCGTAATGAGTAGCAGCAGTGAAATAGCTATCAGAGTATGCTTATGATTAGTAATTCCTGAAATGACTCCCTCTTATTCCTCTGTGTTGCAAGTAATGAATTAGATTTTCTAAAACACAAAGCACTCCACATTACAAGGTATACATCTAGTTGACCAATTGACAATCACTAGAATTAAAGTTGGCCTGTCACTTTAAGAAAAGTTTATTTTTTTTCTCCGGGGAGGGGGGGTTAATAGTGTTTATTTCAGAAACTTTTTTCAATTTACAACAAAGTCAAAGGAGAAAAAACAATGAACAAACAGAGTTAAAGTGAGAAACAAGAAAGTGAAAAGGAAAAGAAGAGACAAAAAAGAGACAAGAGAAAGGGGGAAGACTGGATAGTTGACAGTGTCGAATACGACACACTGGGCACTGAGAACCTTTCAAGATCGAAAGGAAGGTGGTCAATAAAAAGGGTCAGCAACAGGCGGGAAAAGACAGTACCTAGGATGAGAGTGAAGGATAGTCGAACTAGCCAGGCGCAAAACCAGTCGAGCAGCACAGTACAAAATCAGCAGGCAGAAGAATAGTCGAATAACAGGCCGAAGTCAAAACCAACACAGGAGTCGTAGCAGAATCAGGAGACAAGAGACGTAGCCAAGCAAAAGCCAGGTCAAATACTGGAAACACTAGGAACAAGAACTCTCAAAACTCGATATGCAGAACGCTTTGATCGCTCACTGACACAAGGGTGTCAGTGCTTGATATAGGCCAAAACAAGCATGTCACTAGAACAAGGCAGGGACAACAAGAAACAGGTAGGAGAACCAGAATACCTAGTAAAGTTGGGAAAACCCAGAGAATCATGACATCTAGTTACACCATAGAAGGAAGCAGAAAATCCAGTCACATGATTAAAGGTAGAGTGGGGGACCCGCCAGGGAGAGTTATGAAACATACAGGAATATAGGGAGGAAAAGCAACATATAAAGAGATTTTCCTCACAATCTCCCCATGTCTGAACTCCACAGTATACTGATATGCACATATAAGGACAGCCATAGGCTATATAGCCATGGCAAACAGAAGTGGAGAAAGAGAGCATCCCTGCCTTGTACCTCTACAGAGGTTGAACGGTGGGGACACTATGCATTTAGTTTGATACTGGCCTGTTGGCTTGACACAACAGTTTGATCGAACAAATGAAATTAGAACTGATGCCAAAATGGTTTAGCACTTGTCAGGGAAATTCCCACTTTATTGAGTCAAACATTTTGGGCAAGTTGAGGGAGAAAGTCACCCTGGAGCTGGTATTCTAGCATTGAACTTGGAGGTTCATGAAGTCACCCTGTGTTAATGTCTTTCAATGTCCTGGTCTGAAACCAATCTTGTCAGAATGTATAATGTCAAGAATAACCCTCAGGAGTCTGACAGCAAGAATCTTAACAAAAACGGTGGTGTCTCTTTTTAGAAGAAAGATAGGTCTATAGTACTCCTTAGGGATGACAACTACAAGGGATTCATGTAGATAAATCTGGAGGTGGTTAGCCTCCAGAGCCTTTAACTAGATCTGATGCAATCTGTAAGCTATTATGTCAGATAATTTATTCTACTACTCAAATGAGAGACCATAAGGTACATAAGTCTTGTCAGTAGGGAAAGTGTCAGACACCTCATCTAAAGTAACTGGTCCCTCAATTGTAGTCCTGTTTTTGTCCTCAAGGAAATCTGATGGGTTCTAAGAAAAGTGAGCATTGTGTCCGTGTATATTCAGCTCTAGAACAACTGGATAAATGTTGAGTTAATGACCTCTGGGGTAAAATCATGGGAAACTGTCTGGTAGCTTGACATGGGGAAATGCTAAAATAGGTATTGAGGGACTTTGTTGAAGTGTCTTCCTGCTTCACCCCTCTACAAAAATTGAATGAGCAGTATACTGGACTTTTTTTTTAGTCTGTTCTGTTACAGTCAGGGAAAATGTCTTTTGGCATGTGCCCATTGCTGATAAGTATTGTGAGAGGGATTAGCATGCAACTTCACTCAACCCCATTGTCTGCTATGGCAGAGATGGTCACCCCTCATTAACGACTTTAAAATGTCTCATCTAACATGGCCCACAGTGGATGTGGCATTCATTTCTCACTGACGAAGCCCAATAAAGCTGAAACGTACATCTGGGATTGACTGCTTCTCTTGTTCAGACAGGAATTGCCTAGCATTTCGTGGTTGGACTGCTGTTATGGCAGGACCAATATGATATGGTTTAGGATATTTCCTCTCTGTGAAAGGCACTAGTGGGCTAAAAGAGACTGCTCCCTGGGTAGGACACCATTCCTATAGAGCCTGCAAATTTGTATTGCAGCCTTGTTCCTAGTTGAGTGTCTCTGACTTCCACTTTACATACCCCTTGAGATTTGTCACCTCAAGGGTAATAGGGGAGTCCAGCACTGGACCCCTTGGTCACAGTGCCTAAAGATATCAGCTACATCTCACTGATGATGTCCAGCAAGGCTGAAACATATGTCTGGGATTCTTCTCTGATTGACTACCTGTTCACCTCCAGAACAGTAGAGCACAAGTGGCACTCTATGGTCCCTTGCTACTTCTCTGACCACAGGGCCATTCACTTCCAAGGGGTCCTGGGCAAAGGGATTCCTCCCGGTCTAGGCTCCTGGAAGTTGAACTGTGCCCTGCTGGAAAGAGAGGAGATTGTAGAGGAGCTGTGGGGTGCTTATAAAATGTGGAAACTAGATCAAGTGTACTTCCCCACCGTGGCCCAGTGGTGGGAGTTTATGAAAGTTAAATTCCGCAGTTTCTTTCAGGCGAAAGGCAGACGCCAGGAGTGTGAGAGGAGGAGTGAACTCAGGAGACTTCAAACGAAACTGCACTCCCTGCAGGACCTCCAACTCTGTGGCTGGGATGTGAGAAAGGAGCTGGATGAGACCAAAGAGGGCCTGAAAAGGCACTTTGAGGAGGAGTCCAGATGCATTATCTTCCATTCCAAGGTGGAGTACTTGTAGAATGGTGAGAAATGAAACTCTTTCTTTTTCAGGAAGCTCCATTCTGCACACACTCCCCTGATAGAACTGAGGGATAGAGATGGCAGAATCGAAGAGGGGAAGGAAGGAGTCATGAAAGTGGTCACAGACTTCTACAGAGACCTCTACTTCCCCAAAGAAACAGACCAAGCTGATAAGTTCCTGTCAGGTTTCACAAACTCTGTTGATCCCGCAGGTAGAGCAGCTATGGACTCCCCCCTGGCATTGGAGGAGCTGTTCTCTGCTGCCAGATCCTTCAAGCCGGGCAGGACCCAGGGCTGTGATGGTCTCCCAGCTAAATTTTATATAAAGCTGTGGGACCTCATAGGCCCGGACCTGCTTGAACTATACGAGGAGATGGTGGCGGAGGGCAGAATGCTTCCGACGCTAAAGGAGGGGATGATCACGATCTTGTATAAACATAAGGGAGAGAGATGCGACCTTAAAAATTGGTGGCCCATCTCTCTCCTGAATGTGGACTACAAGATCCTCACCAAGGTACTAGCCAACAGGCTAAAGAGGGTCATTGGTCAGATAGTTCACCCTGACCAAACCTGCGGCATTCCCGGTCGCAGAATAGCAGATAACCTTGCCCTAATCAGAGACACGGTCCACTATATCAGAGACCCTGGTCAGCCTTGATCAGGAGAAGGCCTTTGACCGTGTCTCTCATGAATTCATGGGCAGGGCACTGCGCAGATTTGGGTTGGGAGAAATGTTCTGTTCATATGTTAACCTAATGTACTTTGACATTTTCAGTACGGTTCTGGTGAACGGCTGGAAGACTGACCCCTTTCCAGTGCTTTCTGGGGTCAGACAAGGTTGCCCTCTCTCACCTCTCCTTTTTGTCTGTTGTATAGAACTCTTCGCTCAATGCATCAGACGGAATCCAGAGATCAGGGGGATCACTGCACCAATACATGGCAGTAAAGAGGCAAAGTGCTCGCTGTACATGGACGATGTAACCATCTTCTGTGCTGACCAGCAATCAGTGAAAGAGCTCGTCCAGACATGTGAGGACTTTGGCAAAGCTTCGGTTGCAAAGGTCAACTGCGGGAAGTTTGAGACCATGCTCTTCGGGGAGTGGCACCTGTCTTCTGACCCCTTCCCTTTCCCCATCAGGACAGGCCTCATCAAAATCCTGGGAGTCTGGTTCGGTGGAAAAGGCCGGCCCTGAGGTGTTGGATGAAAGACTAGCAAAAGTGAGACAGAAATTTGGACTATGGAGTCTCAGGGACCTCACCATAGAGGGAAAAATACTGGTACTGCAGAATGAGATCCTTCCAGTTCTGCAGTATATGGCCCAAGCTTGGCCACCCTTGGCAACAATTTGCAGAGCCATCACAAGGGCAGTGTTTCACTTCATCTGGGGCTCGAAAATGAACAGAGTGAAGCATGCAGTTATGTACAAGGATCCCCACAAAGGAGGAAAGGGGGTGCCAGACATCCCCACCATGTTGCGGGCCTTCTTTGTGTGCAACTGTGTGCTGAGGACCTTAAGAGAGAGCGACCAGGGATCTGCCGGTAATGCCATGTCCCGTTTCTTCCTGCTTCCTCTTTGGAGGGGACTTGGTTGGGAGAGGTGGGACAGCTCCATCCCTTACAACTGGACTACCCCCTTATTCTACCAGGATGTTGGTAGATTTGTGAGGGAGAACCAACTGGAGGGTGTTAAACCAGAACTGTGGACCCCAAAGGTCATATATAAGCTCATCAAAGCAAAAGACATTATAGAGACAATTTCAGGACTCCCAGCTGCCACTTCCAAGATGGTATGGCAGAACGTGTCATCAGGGAGACTCACCAACAGACACAAGGACACCACATGGATGGCCATTCAGGAGGGTCTGTCTCTCAGATCATTCATGCATGCAAGGAACCTATGCAGATATAGACATTGCCCTAGAGGATGCGTAGCAGAAGAAACTGCCCTGCATGTTTTCTGGCAGCGCCCCTTTGCCCAAGCTCTGTTGGATGACCTGGAAAATGAACTCAAAGACTCTGTTCCAAAGAGACACTTGTCGTACCACTCGGTACTGTATGGACTATTTCCAGGGACACACTCGTATGGTGCTATCCAGGAAGCCTGACGCATCATGTGCTGTGTCAAAGACGCTCTGTGGTTTGCAAGGAATCGTCTGGTGCTGAGGAGAGAACAGGTGACAACACAGGACTGTCACAGACTGATCCACAGTCTGCTAAGAGACTATGACATCTTGGACAGCCCTGAAGAGGAGGACTAGCATCCCCTCTAATGGCTCAATATCACTGTCACCTCCCCTTGGCCCCTTGACCTACCCTGACCCATGCCCCATATCCCACCCCCCCCAGACGAATGCCCACAGAGACTTTAATACAGTGAAATAAAGTACAAGTGTTGAGTTCAATAAAGTGATGTACCTGTGTGCTGCCAAAGTGCACTGCGTTGCAGGTATTAAGAATGTTATTGTTTTAAATGTATGAATGCACTCTATATTGGAAAGTATTACTGGACAAAGAAATGTTTTATTGTATTTTCCATGTCAAAATAAAGATTATTTAAAAAAAAAAAAAAAAAGAGTACATCTGGGGTTGCCTGACATTTTGTGGTTGGACTGCTGTTGTGGCAGGATCAATATAATATGTTTTAAGAAATTTCGACTGGTGGCACTGGTGGGCTAAAAGAGACTGCACCCTGGGTAGGACACCATTCCTATAGAGCCTGCAAATTTGTATTACAGGCTCGTTCCTATTCAAGTGTCTCTGACTTCCTCTTTACATATGCAAATTATCCTTGAGATTTGTCACCTCAAGGGTGATAGGGGAATCCAGCACTGGACACCTTGCTTGCAGTGCCCAGAGAGATCAGCGACACCTCACTAATGAGTCACAACAAGGCTGAAATGTACATTTGTGGTTGGTTACTTCTCTTGTTTAGAGTGGGATTGCCTGGCATTTTGTGGTTGGACTGCTGTTATGGCAGGACCAATATGATATGCTTTAGGGTAATTCACTCTGTGAAAGGCACTAGTGGGCTAAAAGAGACTACACCCTGGATAAGACACCATTCCTATAGAACTTGAGAGAAGGACACATGATCCAGAGGACAAAGTTGCTCTTACCAATCACCTCAATGAATATCAATTTAAGATAACTCAGAAAAAATCCTCATTCTTGTCACGCGAAATCACATTTTCCCGCAACAGACCCAGGCAACTGTTTCACACAATAGAAAGGCTCTGCATGCATATACCCACCAACTTTTCTCAGGATAAGTGTGAAGAATTTGCGATCCATCACAGCAGGCCAACCAGTTACTCACCAGAACCACTACAGTGGAAGACCAGATTCCCCCAGTTTATGGTCTACTTTTACAAATGTGGATATAGAGGAAGTTAAAAGAACCATGCAAAAGTTGCGCCCCACTACGTGTGGGTTAGACCCTGTCCCAACTCGTCTTATATCTGCATGTACTGAAACACTTGCCCCAGCCCTCACAAAAATAGTGGAGTGTTCACTAAAAACTGGAATCTTCCAGGATCCTCTAAAGGAAGCAGTGGTAAAACCCCTCCTAAAGAAACCCTCACTAGACCCAGACTGCATAGCAAATTATAGACCAGTATCCAACCTTCCATTTCTGGGGAAAATCATTGAAAAAGTAGTGGCAACTCAACTGGAGGCCCATCTATCAAGCTATAACATCTTTGATCCTTTCCAGTCAGGTTTCAGATTCCGCCACAGCACGGAAACAGCGCTAGTCCGAGTGCTAAACGATCTCCTTGTGGCGAAAGACAAAGGTGATTACTCCATGTAATCCTCCTGGATCTCTCAGCTGCATTTGACACCATTGACCAGGGGATTTTAATAGCATGCTTGCAGCACATCTGTGGTCTAGGAGGCACAGTTCTTAACTGGTTTAAATCTTTCCTCACTGGTAGATCACAGAGAGTAACATCAGGATCTTGCGTATCGGCACCAACAGAATTAGCCTGTGGAGTTCCACAAGGTTCCAGCTTGTCTCCTATGCTATTCGCAATTTACTTACTACCACTGGGAGACATCATCAGAAGACACGGCCTAAGATATCATTGTTACGCAGATGACACACAACTCTACTTCTCCTTTGCTCCAGATACTAAAGACCCAACATGCCTCATCAACAGTTCCTTAGCAGACCTCATAAAGTGGATGAATGCTTGTTGGCTTAAAGTGAACCTGACACAACAGAGTTACTCTTGGTGAGGGGACCCCAGACAACAAGAATATCTCAGGATCACCCAACTGGCCTGGAACTTAGAGGCTCTGAACTCATTAGTTCAACGGAAGTACGAAGTCTTGGAGTGATGATTGAGTCTGGACTGTCATTTAAACAGCAGATCTCATCTGTAATAAAATCTGCTTTCTTTCATCTGAGAAACATATCCAGGATACAACACTTAATTCCTCCGGATGATATGCCAACATTAGTCCATGCATTTGTGTCTTCTCGTCTAGATCACTGTAATGCACTTTACTTGGGCCTCCCAGAAAAAGAACTCCATCGCCTACAGACAGTACAAAATGCAGCAGCCAGACTACTGACCAATAAAACTCGCTCGTGTCACATAACACCCGTTCTCCACTCCCTGCATTGGCTTCCAATTAAATGGCAAACATATTTTAAAATTGGCCTGCTGACCTTCAAAGACTTAAATAATCAAGGTCCACAGTAACCTGAAAGAGCTCCTGACATCCCATCTGCTCACTGCGGTCAGCCAACAGATCCCTCCTGTCAGTGCCCAGAATAAAGACAACCTCAGGTTCCCGGGCATTCAGCCACGCTGCCCCCACATTCTGGAACTCTTTACCGTCCTCAATCAGAGAGGCACCATCATTACAGACTTTTAAAAAAAAAGCTAAAGACCCACCTTTTTTATCAGGCATTCGGTCAACTCATGTGACCATAGGGAACCCTTAAATTTTCTGTCTGTTTATAGATTTGTAAAGCACTTTGAGTCTCACAGGGAGAAAAGCACTATAGAAATCACAAATTATTATTATTATCCTGCAAAATAGTATTGTAGGCTCGTTCCTAGTTGAGTGTCTCTGACTTCCACTTTACATATGCAAATTACTCTTGAGATTTGTCATCTCAAGGGTAATAGGGGAATCCAGCACTGGACCCCTTGCTTACAGTGACTAGAGAGATCAGATACACCTCACTGCTGAGGCCCAACAAGGCCCAAGTATAAGGCTGGGGTTGGTTGCGTCTTTTGTTCAGAGAGGGATTGCCTGGCATTTTGTGGTTGGAATACTGTTATGGCAGAACCAATATGATATGTTGTAGAAGATTTTTTTTCTCTGTGAAAGGCACTAGTGGGCTAAAAGAGACTGCAGTCTGGTTAGGACACCATTCCTATAAAGTCTGCAAATTTGTACTGCGGCCTTGTTCCTAGTTGAGTGTCTCTGACTTCCATGTTACATATGCAAATTACCCTTGAGATTTGTCACCTCAAGGGTAATAGGGGAATCCAGCACTGGACACCTTGCTTACAGTGCCCAGAGAGATCAGCTACAAATCACTAATGAGTCCCAACAAGGCCGAAACATACGTCTAGGGAATTACCTTTCACTAAAAACTGGTAATTACCCATTGCTGACTTCTGCTAGTGTTTGACCCGTCTTCAGCCTATCAATTCCAGAGTTGTTTTCCTTTTGCCGACTCTTACTAGAGAGTGACGCTTCTCTGACTATCGATTTAAGTATTTTGTGCATCTGTTGCAAATTCCTGCTGCACATGACTATGTCTTTGTTCACCATATTCTAGTATTCTATCAACCCATTGCTGACTCCTGCGAGTCTGGCCATGCCTCTGCCTTGAGCTCTCTGGTCCTGTCATAGGTATGACTCTCCTGTATATGGGCTGCCTCCTCCTCTCCTTGTGTATAGTCTAGTCTCAGCATCACCATACCTAAGGTACCCAGGACCGCAAGTGACACCGTAAAGCCTCACACTTCATCTTCACTCTCCCCCACCAGAAAACTAGTGCTACTGCTGTCGGGGTTATCAAGAGCATTCAATCAGCTTCACTGGTGGGTGCTATCCAATTCAAGTCAGGCCTGTGCCATAGCAAGGCCCCTGCAACAAGTAGCCAGAACCCTCTAGCTACATACCCTATTGCCACTATATAGCACTTGTTCTGCTGCGGGCTCTCGTACCTCCAGGTGTTTCGTGACACCATCCTCCTAGCAAGTTAAAGGATTGCATCTCTGTCCTTGTAGTTAAGCAAGAGTACAATAAGAGTATGTGCAGGGGCACAGGGAAGTGGAAGTTCAGGAGGTATTCTGTGAGCTTGTTTGATGGAGGAGGTAGTAGGTAGATCCTCCAAGCCAAACTAATTTATGAGCCAGGCCTTCTTAAAAGAAACTAGATTAAACTCCTCAGCCTGTTAAGGGAACCACACTAGCCACACATTATTACAGAAATGGTTATCCATGTCATTTGATTTGGCCTGGAAATATTGGCCCAGTGGAGAAATGAATAAGCATAAATTGCTAACTGTGCTACTAACAAATAGGTTCATTTCTCAAAATCTATTTATATTATAAAAAATTACTAGTATAACATTTACGCTGTTTTTAGTTATCCTTAAAATTAACTAGGGTCACATGTTGAAACTCATCTCGAAAAACAAGCAGGTAAATTTGCTCTTGATATAATTAATACCATATTACTCTTACAAAGTAGTATGGATTCAGCAGATCCGTGCTCGTCAGTTCCCTGCACAGCTGCCTCTTAAAGGGATAGTAATACTTGAAAATAATTGTATTTTATATTGTAGCCCTTAAAAAAACATGAAAAATGATATAAGTCTTATCTCCCAAACCTTCATGGTTTGGGAGATATTCACATGTAAAATATAGTAAAATTCTCTTTTCCTGGCTGTTTCAGCCAAGTCTGCCATCTAGTGGACAGATTTGGAATTCAGTCCACAGAGCAACCGGCAGCTCTTTAGCAGTGCCGAGATCACGATCTTTGAAAAGAACGACTTAATTGGAACTATCTACAAAGTGTGCCTGGCTTGAAAGCACACTTTGTAGACCATTCCAATTAAGAAATTATTTTTAAAGATGGTGATCTCAGCACTTCTGGAGAGGCACAACCGGCCCTGGTACCGGATTCCAAATCTGAAGGGTGGAGCAATGATGTCACTCCAGGGGAAAATTTACTTCTGAATATCTCCCAAACCATAAAGGTTTGGGAGATAAGACTTATATCATTTTTTATTTTATTTTAAGGGCTACAATATAAAATAAATGTATTTTCAAGTATTACTATCCCTTTAAGGCTCTCTCAGGCTTCTTGAATAATTCTATGTAATCTATTGCCAAGCTGAAGCTACTCGCATAATTTAGATACATCTCTATTAAGGAAATGTTAGTTGCTCTTAATGACTAAGCATGTTGGTAGTTCATTTTTTATATCATAGATTTTGACGTAGTTTTATCCATAACATAGCCAATGAGATACCATGCAGAAAAGAAAAGGTAATATTTGCGTGTTCCAAACAGTTGCTTTCAGAGTCAAGTATTATGATATCTTACAGTTAAATAGTAAGTGTCACAAACCTCAGCTACTTAGTGTCCTGAAAGCTTGCAATTTCTATGTCCTCAGTTAGCCATTAAAAGGCATCAGCTTTATATCACTCTTGTGAGTTTTTTCTACATTGAATCCTATCCATTGCCCCTTGGAAGAAAGCTCTATTTAAATCAACAGGAATTTCCATTTTCCCCTTTTGGTAAAGTTTATTTGCTCCACAATTTTACATATTTTGCTTCATGAGTAAGGCCCAATATGGTATTTACTATTAGGCAAAGCTTTACTTCCATTTTGTTGTAATGTTTACCCAGGTGTCTGTATGCGACAGTGTATAAGGCTTAATGCAAGAGTCACTGCAGGAGAAGACTAATTGTAACATTTTATGTATAAAGCCTATATTTGAAAGTCACCAAGGTGAATCAATATAACATGACAAAACGACCAAATTGGCCTCTTTTCTATGTAGTGGTTCTAGTGAATCTAACAAATTCAACATTCCAATGTTTTCCAGTATCTCATTATCATTCTTTGTTTTCCCTTTACCTGAATTTATCTTTCAGGTGTGATCTAAACCCAGACAAATGTAAAGAGCTTATACAAGTAACTGCCAATAAAATGCAAAAAAAAAACTATAACAGTTATACCACGCCTTATAAAAAAACACCTGATTACGTAAATGATACTGTTAAACAAAGTAGAAGCCACTTATTCCTATGGTAAAACTCTCTTTTTAATCCCTGCAGTGCTAGTTCCTTGGTCCTTTTCCAGTTAGGACAAACAGTGCCCTGCTGGATGGAAGAGGTGATTACAGATAAAATGCTTAAGAATTGGCATGGCTCATTCACAGTGTGCCAGTTGGTGCCCTGACTAACCATGCTTATTTGTTTTGGAAATAAGAAGCTTTTATGAAAACACTTGTCATTTAAATGAATACTGACACATAAGAGTAAATTGTGTTATATACATTTATATACTGTGTAATTACAACTAGTAAATCTGTATTAATAAAACGAGAAGGCTGGCATACTGCCAGATTCTCTGTCTCCAGCCACACACACCCCTGGGTGGACAAACACACCCAGGGGCGGCAGTAAAGAAGCGTTATTCAGGTCTTCCGTATACTACCTGTTCAGATCTTCTGTATACTGCCTGTCCAGGATGTATGGGGGGAGGGGGGAGTGATTCATCTCCTCTTCTAAAAAACAAACATGTCTTTTCCACCCCCTGCCATTCCTGTGACGTTCTGTGTAAGGAACTGCAGGGGCCCTAAATACACACATACACCACAATACAAACACACGCACACAATATATATACACACACACAATACACACACACACCACAATACATATACACGCACACAATATATATACACACACACACAATACACACACATACCACAAGACATATACATGCACAACACACATGCAATACATATGCACAACACACACAGACAACACACACACACCACACACACATACCACATTCACAATACATACATGCATTCAATACACATGCAAAGCACACAAACAGAAAATACATACACACACCAATAAACACCAAATACTCAACACAAAACACACACACAGGCACAACACACATGCCCACAATACACACAAAATGCACACGCACAATAAGCACACGCACGAAAAAACACATAAACAATGCACACATGCAATACACATGCACAATATACACTCACATGCAACACACACACAATACACACATGCATAACACACACGAACAGCACACACAATGCATACACATACACAATGTACAATGTACACAATGTATAACACATAGAGAAAGCGTAGCACACACACAAAACGTGCACCACACACAAAATGTGAACCAGACACACAACACACACCAAACACATACAACACACAGAATGCACACCATGCACAACAAACACACACACAACTGGCCCCACACATGTACAGCATGCGTCACACACACACACACTCACAACATACATGCATCACACACACACACATGCATAACACACACAACTAACACCACACACACATGCACAACACACACACATGCACAATGCACACCGCACACATGCACAACACACACGAGCACCACACACACATGCACAACACACGCACAGGCACACCACACACACATGTACAACTCACACCACACACATGCACAACACACACGCACAAAGTACATCACACACAAATGCCCACCACACACAAGCGCACAACGCACACCACACACACATGCACAACGCGCACTACACCCACATGCACAATGCACACATGCACAACACGCATATGCATGCACACGCACAATGAACACCACACACAGACATGCACACCGCACACCACACACATGCACAACACACACTCACATGCATAACACACACAACACACACACTCACATGCACAGCACACAACGCACACCACACACACATGCACAACACACACAATGCACACCACACACACATGCACAACCATGGTCGGATTGTCCTATCGGGGGATCGGGCATCCCCCGGTGGGCTGCTAGATCATGGGCCGGTGGGGAAGATCAGAAGATCTCACCTCACCGTCCCACGATATTTTGAAGGAGAGGTCTGTGTTGCCACTGGCACAAGCACTCTCTGTGACAGCCTTCATGTTCCTTGTTAATGCAGAGCACCAGGGTATGACATAATATCCTGGCGCCTGCTCTCCCATGCTGGACAGGAACCACAAGGGGGCGTCGATAGGGACGTTGGTGCTGGAGGCTGCACTGACTTCTCACTCCCCACACTGGACCACCAGGGAATGCAAGAGAGGAGAAAGAGACATATAGCAAATATATATGTTGAGAGGCAAAGAAAAGAAGACAAAAAAAGACTACATGGAGAAGGAGGTGGGTAGGAGAAAGTCAGGGGACTGAGGGGGTCTGACTGAGAAATATTAGGAAGGAGGGGAATAGCAATGGGAGAGAGTGGAGGGGGGACAGAGAAAAGAGGGGATGAAATAGACTGGAGAAGAGAGGAAGCAGCAAAGGGGCCTGTATGTAGAAAGTGAAAGGGGGTAATAGGCTGGGAATGAGAGTGTAGATAAGGGCTGGGGAAGGGAGAGTCGGGGAAAGCGGGTGGGAGTTGCTAGGGTTGTATCTAACCCTATGAGTGCCAGAAATGTATCAAAAATTATATATATATATACCTATATATATATATATATAAACACCAGCTAATGGGCTGCTTTAAAAAAAATGCCTGGGCTGGTATTCCCCTACAATCTGCCCCTGTGCACACACACACACACACACATGCACAACACATACACACAGTGCACACCACACACACATGCAAAACACGATACATACATGCAACACACACACACACACACACACACAATACACATATGCACAAATAAAACACATGCACAACACATACAAGCAACACACATAGACACACAATACACCAACACTCACGATACGCATATACAATACACACATGCAAAACACACACACAACACACAATACACACAATACAATGCATACAACAGAAACACATGCAATACACACACAATACATATGCACAACTCAAACAGACAACACGCACAATACACGCACATGCAAAATACATATATGCAATACACATGCACAACACACACAGACAATACACACACAAAAAAACACACACATCCCAAGATGCACAACACACTCAGACAATTCACACACACAAGCAAAACACACATGACCACAATACGCACAAGCAATATACACACGCACAAAAACACAAACACCCATGCAATACACACATGCAAAAAAAACAAATACAAACACATGCACAACACATCACAAAACACACAAACAATACACACGTGCAACACACATGCACAATGCATTCTTATCCAATACACACATGCAATACACATGCACAACACACACATGTACAACACACATATGCATACCACTCGTGCACAACACACACATGGGCAATACACATGCACACAACACACACACATGCGCAAATTCAACAATCCAGTCATTAAGAACATTGTCTCCTTTCTGGATTTACCTGGATGTCAATACCCCTGAAGCACCCAAAGGACTTAAACCTAAGGGCAATGTTGTGCCCCTTTTGCTAGTACACAATAAATATGGTATTAGTTACCCCAAATGTAATCCTAAACTTGCTTTATTTAATGCAAATGTAGCCATTCCTGCTTAAACACCACTTGGTTAACTTTGTTTGTGCTGTTTGTAATAAGAAACAAGAGCTAAGGTAGTTCATGTATTGAAATTAGTAACCACCACTCTTCTATTCAGAAAGAGTGCTACCTTATTTCATCCCATTTACAGTCAATTACTTCTGAGACACATAACAAGATTGGAAGGGTAATGGGAGATAGGAAGCCTTGAAAAAACAAGAATCTCTCCTCCCTAAAGGAGAGACTAAATGTTTAACGTTCAGTAAATAAACAGAAGTTTTGCAAATGCTAGCATGAAAAACAAGGCAATTAAATATATAAAACCCCAGTCCATTTATGGTGTCAGTGTTCCTTTAAGATTGGACATGGTGGCAAGGTTTACATGTAGGTTATTGTAAAAATATTGCTCTATTTTTTTAAGTCAGCATGTGCCCAGGTGTCAATTAAATTCAAACTGAGCAAACATTTTTTTGCTGTTGTGTTATTTGCTATATAATCTTAACATAATATTGTTCCAGCCATCCCCTCCTCTTAATGAACTAATATCCACTGTCTAAAAAACTCTTGGTAAAACTGGAACATTTAGGGATAATCCATACAAAATCTATGGAATGCAAAACCAAAGCACAAATACAGTGAGACTGCTGTATCAAGGAGAATTAGAACAATTCTAAAGCAAGCCAACTACATCAAAGGGGACAGAAAAATCCCCAAATTCCCACTGATTTAAATGGGACTTTTAATTGCTTGATGTTAGACAGGTTTCAACACATTGTGAAGTAATGAGTTGGATACTTTTATAGCTGTAAAAAGCCCTATTTAAAGTGATTGTAATGGTTGAAAATAAATGTCCCGTAGATTAGTCTTCATAGTTTTCTGGCCATGTACACTGCTATTACAATAATTTCCAATGTGATATTCATGAGTAAATAAATTTTAAAACGTCTCCTTCCCACCCCTTTTTTACCTCTTGTAACCGCCTCCCCTCAGATGTGGAATCCAGTCACTTGACTGGACAGCTCGCAGTGAGGGACAATCTTCTTGCTGTGAGCATAAAGAAAACCCTGCCGTCTTGAAGAAGGAGGGTAGGTTTTCCTTATGCTCACTGAAGATTGTCTCTTGCTGTTCTCCATCCGAACCGGCTTGGAGAGCAGTGTTACATAGGTGAATGGGGCAAGAGGGGGATTCTTTATCATTTCTTTGCTCTTGAATTATACATCGGACATTTTTGTAATAGCGTTGTACATGGCCAGAAAACTATGAACAATAATAAACGGGTCATTTATTTTCAACCATTATTAGCACTTTAAAGGGATAGTATTACTTAAAAACTACTAATCCCTATGTTACAGCCCTTGAATAAAGATGAAAAATGCTCCCTGTGGCATCTTTCGAACCCTTATGGTTTAAGAGATAACTGCTTTCAAAGTTTGCCACTGGCTGATGTCAGCATTCTAGCTGACAGCCTGGGAATCCGGACCCGGGACCATCTATGGCTCTGCAGCAGAGCCGAGATCGCATTAAGAAAAAAAAAGAAATCCTTAACTTAAAAGGTCTTCTACATGTGCTTGCAAACCAAGCACATATAGAAGACCTTTTTAGTGATGGATTTCTTCTTTATTATCGCGATCTCAGCTCTGCTGCAGAGCCGCTGGTTGATCTCAGTAAAGGGTTCCCCTTCTGTCAGCTAGAATGCTGAAGTCAGCCAGGGGTGAACTTTGAAAGCGGTTATCTCTCAAACTGTATTTTTCTTCTTTATTCAAGGGCTTTAACATAGGGATCCCTTTAAATCAAAGGGCATATTCGCGTGTCACCTGTGGTACAATTGGTTTGCTCCAGAATTAGTACAGCAGCTTCAATAGTTATATATATATATATATATATATATATATATATATATATAGCCAAAATGGCCATACATTAGTTTAGGGAGGATAACATTATCCATTTCCCATCTATCCTGATCAGATCAGAATGGAGAGTGGTCAAAAAATAAAGGGGGGGGTCTTGGGAGTGGGACCCTAAATTAACTTTTTTTGTTAATAGGAGGACACTTTCGTTAATGAATTTAAAAAATGTGATACATTCACCCCACTTTCCTAAAAGTAAAAATACAACAAAATAAATGAATATGTATGTGACATGGTTGTAGACTGGTGTGGGTTTTATGTATTCATTTGATTTAACTAGCTGTTAACCCCTCTTTTGCCAATACAGCAAGATTGCTGCAATCCAGCAACTGAGGGATTAACAGCAGGTGGAGGGAATCTTGGGTGGGTGCTTGGAGATGTGGAGGAAGACTATTGTCTACACTGTTTCCCCTACCTGACCAAGCCCAAGGAAAATGGCTGATATCAGACCAATTTCCATGGACTTCTTAGCCTCGCTTTAGGGTCATTTTGGAACCTTCTTCAGCTCTCAAAAGGATTTCAATAGGGCATTTTGATATAAAAAATATTGCAATTTGAAAATCTATTTCAATACTAGTTGATGAGACCATGTACATGGGCCACAGTGCCACCCAGCAACGGCCACGGTGCAGTCATGCACAGTAAAGACTGTCCCCGCCGCGACTGATATGGAGAAGGACTCTCTGAATTCAGACCATAGTCCTCTCTGCACACAGAAGACTACAGTCTGAATTCGGAGCCCCGCTCCCTGCGGCGCGGGCAGTCTGTAGTGCGCATAAATGCAGTGCATGCGGCCGTCTCCGCATGACGGCTTCTGACAAACACACATTTAGCAAATTATTATATAGGATGATTACAGAATTGGGCAGCTAGATATATCTGCCATAGCTAAAAACAGCCATTCGGCAAATATTTCCAGTTGCAATGCATTCTGGCGTTAGAAGACAGATAAAAATAAGTTTTATTTCAGCCTTAGCACTTCTGAAAAACAGTTTTAATGATTACAAAACCAGTTACTTTATAGATAGTTATATATTTGCACTGATAAAGAGCTATTTACACTCTTCAACTAATGCTTCCAATTACTTAATTATTAATACAAATACAAGTAGGGCTATTAATACTAGTCAGTTATACATTCCTATGTTCAACCCAAGATTTCTATGGAAAATGTGCAGCATGTGGTAAAACAGATGGATTGGTTGCAGTAAAGATTCTGTATCATTCACAACAGGAGGGTGGCTGAGCAGAAGAGGTCCTCCTGATTCACAGAACCACTTGACGTTTTAACAATGTTTTTCTGTCTTTGTTAACCATAGAGTCTGATATTCTAAGAACTGGAGCAATTACGGGGCAAAGCAATTGCACAATAAACTTTCCCTTGACTTGAACAGTGATTTTAACTCTTTGAATGCTAGATTGCTCACCTTTGCATTGCTTCTCAGGGATCCTCATATGCTTACTAGGCCTTATGTTAAATTAATGGGATGTTTATTTTGTTACATATGGTGCCCCAGAATTGCACCACTTTCTTAGTACATGAGCCTTACTATGTATCACAGTGTCAGAGACTTTGTCCTGGTGGAGCATAGAGGGTTAATTTTAATAGCAGAATTTAAAATGTGTTAAAGTGTTAGTAATGTCTAAAAAAAACTTTTTTGCATTTAGAAGAGCTTAAAAAGCTGATCTCAATGCAAAAAAACGTATCTCTCAAACCGCTATGGTTTAAGAGATACGAGTGTTTAAAGTTTGATTTCTCCTACTGACAGCTGTAAAGCTGTAAAGCTGTCAGCAGGAGATCCATGTCGGTCGACATGGAGGCGCTTGAGAAATGCCGAGATCTTGTTACTTACACGGAATCCCTTCATTGGAATGGTCTAAAACGTGTGCCTGACGTTCAAGTCAAGGGAAAGTTTATTGTGCAATTGCTTTGCCCCATAATTGCTCCAGTTCTTAGAACATCAGACTCTATGGTTGACAAAGACAGAAAAACATGTTGTTAAAACGTCAAGTGGTTCTGTGAATCAGGAGGACCTCTTCTGCTCAGCCACCCTCCTGTTGTGAATGTTCTTCATGCTTTGTTCCCCTTCATCTCATCCACTGTCTCCCTCACGCCCTACATGTGCTATTCCCTTCCTTGCAACATCCAAATCTCCACTCCTTAGTGCTAAATGCTTAATGTCCATGTCCAACATGCTCTGTTCCACTCCTTGCACCCTCCACATCTGTTTCTGTGTCCTACATGTTCCATTCACCTCCTGTCACCCACCACCATGCTGCTCCTGGGTCGTACTTACTTTACTCCCCTCCTTCAACCTCCCCTCCCTCCTCCTACATGAAACATAAACACAGAGGGGAGCTCATAGTTTAAAATGTACAATTCATCTGTAAAGCCTCCACCGAAGCACCTGGGTACTCATGATTATACAGTCTTTCAGACAACAGTAAGGTAGGCAAGTGGAGGATTCACACTGCCTTAACTCAGTGCACATTCAAAATTCAGCTGTTCCCCAGAAGGAAAAGACAACAAACACAAGCAAGTGGAGGCACTAACAAAAATATCAATAATAGTGGTACAATAATAATAATGAATAATATAGCTTAAATTTAGAATTGCGCCAGCTCAGGACTCTTAGCCAATGATACCTCTTGCAGGCGTTAGAGCCCACCCTGCTTGAGTAGACATCCCTCTTGAAAGGTAATACCAGTGACAGATGAAAACGTTGGTGGTTCATATACAAAGCAGTTCAATGTGTTTCTTAACTTAAAATTATTTAATCAGGTGTTGATGCAGCAACAGGGTTTGTTTGTTTTCACTGATGAAAGAAAGCTAAATTCAGAAATGCTATGAACTGTTATCTTAATAATCTATTTGCTACGTTTAATCAAAAAAATTAATATCAACCACTGAATTTTTCATCCCTTATTGGTATGAGAGCGCCAGAGAAAACTGTACCCATGAAGGGAGGATTTTAACCTCTGATTAGGAGTCTTGTGCTGGTGTGAATCAAAATGTATTATTTAATATTATTTTTGTACATCTATTATTTATATCTCTATCTGTGCCCCCACTTGCTTGTGTCTGCATTTTACATGCTGTTTTCCCCATCTGCACCCTTCACTTCCCTTCTCTTAAGTCCTACATGCTCCTCCATTCCTCTCCTTTCAACCTTTACCTCTGTTCTTCTCTGCACGTCCTACATGCTCTGTGTCCGTACATGCCTCGTTCCTCTTCCTTTCGCCATCCATTTCCACACTCCTATGTCTTACATACTTTGTTCCCTTCCTGTACTGTACACGGCTCTGCTCTCATATTCTACAAACTCTGTTCCCCTCCTCTCACCACACCCGAGGGACCAATAGGTTATAATTAAGCCACTTCAAAAATATTTTTTTGTTAGGAGGCCCAAAATAAATTTGCACCAGTGTTCTCCAATGACTAGTTATGCCACTGTTATCAGCTAAGAGCAAAGTATTATGTAACATGTAGCAGAGATAAAGTGACAGTGCATGGGCAAATAGATACCAGCACAATATATACAGTATAATTGTCTGAATAAATAAGATAAGTATTCCTTGTCAACATTCACTGCCCTCACACTGTATCTGCGGACTCACCACACACGTTTAACAATACACACACACACACACACACACACACACACACACACACACACACACACACACACACACACACACACACACACACACACACACACACACACACACACACACACACACACACACACACACACACACACACACACACACACACACACACACACACACACACACACACACACACACACACACACGGCATAAAAGTAGAGGCCTGTAAGTAAGTCTATAACAATCCACTCAACCCCTGGTGACAAGGGATTTTTTACTCTAGAGGACAAGAAAAATGTTAGCCTTTTTAGCATGTCTTTGTTCAACCACATTTCCCTCTAATGTCATTAAAATACCCACACATATTATATACTGTTTTTAAAGTGGATCTATGACCATGTGACAAGTTTTTATCAATATGTAGAAGAGTTAGTGAATAATAATAAAATGTTTTTATTTATTTTTTTTAAAAAACTTATTTGCGAGAAAATTACATTTTAAAGTATGCCCAGCAGCCTGCTTCCGGCTAAACTGCTATTGCTGCAGTTTGCCGCACAACCTCTGCTCCTGTCACTTCCCCCAGCATCCTCCGATGACGGAGGTGTTCTGTTAGTAAGCTGAAGTGATCTCATTGGCTAGATATCGATCTCTGCCAATGTAATCGCTCCAGCTTACTAACAGAACGCTTCCGTCAGCGGAGGATGCTGGTGAGAGTGATGGGAGGAGAGGAAGAGCGGCAAGAGCCGTGTACTTGGAAGTAGGCGGCTGGGCATAGTTTAAAATGTAATTTTCTTGCAAATAAGGTTTTTTTTTTTTTTTTTAAATAATAGCGTTTTATCATTATTCGCTAACTCTTCTACATATTGATAAAAACTTGTCAAGTGGTGATAGATCCACTTTAAGCACAAGTAGGGTTATATGTATATCTCATCATTTATTTTATAGTAATAGAAAAAAATGAAAAACATTGAAAAAAAAACACAACATTTTGTATAGGTTTGCCTGTAATGATTTGAGCTCAAATAGTGATTTTTTTCTAACAGGGACTGGATAAAAAGTATGAACATTCATTCATACCTCACAAGAGTCAGTTTTTTAGGGGGGTGCTGTCCCTCTGAGGCAAAAATCCATATGTCCACTTTCCTACCATGGTGCCCCTCATTTAGAAGATCAGACTATGAGGTGTGTATATGTCTATCACATTGCTCCACAGCAATAAAAGTCACATTAATGCTTGGATACACTTCACTATATGTGTTTATATATTAGCCTGAGTAAATAAAATACTTCGGTCTTGCTCTAAATTATAATTCATTTAGAGTCATTGCCCCCTCTTTGGCCATAGGCAGAGTTAGGTTGTGTGTTCTCTGTCTCTGGTTCATGATCAAAGACAGGAGTGAGGCAGAGAACAGTAACAAAGGGAATGTTCAAATACATTGCCTTTGTCATTTGCTCCATTTGCACATGTGATCACTGAAGCAGTGATCATATGTGTGGAACAACAGGCAGGGAACTGACTGCTCCAGTCCTGGAGAATTGAGTTACAGCCTGCCTGCCACAATCACAGTGCTTCCTGAGACACACTGGTTTAATTAACCCATCATGTGCCAGGACCGTCATCCATCCTCAATGGATGGAATTGCGTGACGGCCCTGACACGTCATTCAAAGTTAAGAGGTGAAATCATCACAATGTATGTTCCAGCAAATCCATCAAAAAGTCAACAAAGTAGTATAAGGGTATGAGGGGAAATCCTCAATGAGCATTTTACATTCCACTTCTTCAGGCACGTTATATAAGTGTCACACCCCTGAAGAAACAGGAAGGACTTGCTGGAAATCCATTGTGATGATTTAGGGGAAGTTGGTTTCCTTATCTGGGTGCCATTGTTTTACACTGGAAAGCTGAATGCATTATTATCAACAGTCATGGACACAAGGGATTATCAGTCAGTGAGAGAAGATCATGGATATGACTTCCTGTTCCTACTTTGTGTCTCAAGAATTATTGGCTTAAAGAGATAGTAATGTGTGCATATGACATTAAGTTTGATTATTCTTTATTGTAACTTACTGTATCTTTCTAAGAGTCCATACTGTTGTATTCTTTGTGTTATTTAATTTTAAAATGTCCCCCACCACCCCTTTTCCCTACTTCATGCTGACTTCCCTCAGATCTGAAAGCCAGTCGCTTGACTGGATAGATCGCAACTCGGGGCAAAATTGCCTATCAGTATAAGGAAAACCCTGCCCCCTTGATGAAGGAGGGCAGTATTTTCCTTACTTTGACACAAGATTGTCCCTCGTTGCGATCCATCCAGACCTGTTTTCTACTCTGAGAAGTCAGAATGACATAGTGAAATGGGGCAGGAGGGGGACATTTTGAAATGAAATAACATGAAGAAGACAACGTTATAGACACTTGGAAAGGTAAAAAACATTATAAAAAAGTATAATGAATAATCTAACTTAACGGCATATGCACACATTACTCTCCCTTTATAGAAATAGTAGCAATATGGGACGGTGTTGCCCGTCATGTTATGACCGTTGGGCGTACATGTGTGAAATGTACAGGCACTGATACACACAGACATATGCAACACAGAGGCAGACATGCATGTTTGTACATGTCCTGTATTGCATCTGCGTCTCACTCTTTCTGTATGTCACTGCATGTGTGTGTTTGTGTGTGTCTGCATGTCTGTCACTCTGTGTGTATGTCTGTTCCATGTGTGTCTGTCAATCACTCTGTGTACATCCCTCTCTGTGTGTGCATGTGTCTTGTGTGTGTGTGCTAGCATGTCTGTTGCATGTATATGTCTGCCTGTGTGTTGTATACATGAGAGATGTACAGCCAATGGTAAAAACATGATGGGCAACTGTGTCCCACACTGACTTCAGTTCAATCTCACTGGGTTAAGATTGCAGCCCTATAGGCTTCCAATGCCAAGGCTAGTTCTCTGTAACCTCTGCATGGCAAACCAGTGAAGTTGGTGTCTGTGGGTATCCTTTTGAATGGTTGCACGCAAAAGAGCGTGCAACCATTTAAATGTTTCACCATATCGCCTGGTTAAAAATACTGACGTGACAATCTCGCAGTGCATGACAGCGCGAGATTGTCAGGTTGCCTAGTCAATGGGCACGTTTAATACTTATACGGCCATTCAGCCACCTTCTGTTTCAACTACCTTTTCAGCTTCATAAGGCATTCAAGGGGTTACCATAATGTGCAACACCTGTGGCAGCACTAGTGGATATACAGTGCAGTGTATGATCTCTGTAATTTTGCATTACACAAACAGTGCTCCGCTTCTCCCTTTCATTCTGTACGCTGAGAAGGGGAAATGCAGAATCGGCTCACATTCTGTTTGTGTAATGCAAAATTACAGAGATCATACACTGCAACATGTATACACTAGTGCTGCCACCGGTGTTGCACATTATGGTAACCCCTTGAATGCCTTATGAAGGTGAAACGGAAGGTGACTGAATGGCTGTATAAGTATTAAATGCACCCATTAACTAGGCAACGTGAATCTCGCGCTGTCATGCACTGCAAGATTGTCACGTCAATAATTTTAACTAGGTGACATGGTGAAACAGTTAAATGGTTGCACGCTCTTCTGTGTGCGACCATTCAAAAGTGAACCGTGAGCTGCTGCCTTGCAGGTTGCGTTACAGTCCTCTGTTAACCAATGAGTCAGTTTTGTAACCTCCCCCCACCCCCAAATAGGTGATATTACTAATTGTATCTATTTACATTTCTTTTAACCTGTTGAATGCTAGGTATCACCTGTGCAAAAGAAAAGAAAAGTAATTCAGTAAAGCAGGGTTTTATGCCTTGCAGACAAAATAATATATAACAAGGTTACATTCCATCTGAGCTTGCAGCGCATATCCCTCTGTGTGAGTGAGGTGACGTTCATTAACCTGACTTTCCACATAACCAGTCCAGCTGTAATATAACCAGCATGTAGATCAATAGGAGGCAGCTTGCTGCAGCTCCTGGAACGTTTGATTCTTCCTTAAGAAAACAGGAAGAAAGCTAGGGCTCCTTACTTGTGATTTGTGGTGTGGCAGGCAGCATGGTGAGAGCCTCTAAGTAATATGCTGCCAATAGCCAGCGAACACCTGTGTGCTGCTGTCAGTTGTTCACCCCCCCCCCCAACAATTTATGTGTTCAAGTCCTCCTCCTCTGCTGTATCTACTTCAGACTGTCTGGGGCTCCCACAGCATGCCTTTTAACTCTGACAAGCAGGGAGAAGGAACCTCGGGGGCTTTGTGGTTGATTAATTATGGGGAAAGGGTGGAGGAAAGAGAGAGGACATCATCCCTTCATGCAAAGACGCTCTGCTGGATCTGGAGTTTTAGCACTCCACAAGGAAAGGTTAACCCTTTGAGTGCCAGAGGGTTACGCAATATGTTGCATAACACTCTGGTGCTCAAAGGGTTAAGGACTGAGGGAAGCAAGACACACATATGCATTCACTGATTTGCAAGTGAATTCAGTGGTAGGGTACAGGGAAAGAAGGGCTTTAAGAAATGAAATGAGGTCAAGGAAGAACCGCATATAACTTCTTGCATTACGTCCTTCAGCAACAGTGTCAAGGCAGTGTACAATCTATGCACAGATAACAATTACTTAACCCTTTGCCTACCCATGTGGCACTCAAGGGGTTAAGTAATTGTTTTGTGTGCATGGCTTGGGCACGGCATTGACATTGTTGCTGCTGGACGTGATGCACAGTATGTGAGTAGTTTCCATGGTTGTACAACGGGGGCGGACACACAGACCGGGGAAGAACACAGACCCAGGGTCACCTCTACCACTTCCTTCTTGACTTTATAATTATTTGGCTGACAAGTTACTCGTTAGTTGTTGTGTGGTGACCGTGGGTGTTAGGATGACAGAGACAGTTACACAAAAACAAAAAAGCACATTGAGAGTCAGATGTTGGTCACCCCGGTAGAGTCCGTCTGTGTTCTGCAGGAGAGTTCATAGTGGGTTTCCTATGTATGTCATACATGCGCTATTTGTAAAACATTCACAGGAACATCTTACCTCTCGACAGTCACAGTACAGTCTAGAGTTTCTGAACCTCTGTTTTACTTAATTGTTTAAGTTAAAATACCAATTTCAATGTATGGGGATTTGGGGAAATTTTACTTATCACCTACCTGTATATAGGGGCAGTAGGCAGAGGACACTTATTAGGGGTTAGTATAATGATCCTGATGGGACTCACCAGGGTTTGCTCCTATTTCAGAGCCCGCTGCAACACCCCGTTCCGAGACACGTCTCTGTCCTTTTATATATCTCTTTCCAACTGTGTGTGAGTGAAAGCGTAAGTCACCTTCACTCTCATCTCTCCTCCAATTTCATTCTTGCTCCGTTCCCCTTAAAGGGATAGTTTTACTTCATTTTAAAGAAGTTTAAAATTGTGCATATTAAAAAAATAAATGAAAAGATTTGTCACATCTCTTAAACTTTGCTAGATTAAGAGATATAAGCTTCTAATGTTCCCCCATCCCGCCCCTTTTCCAGATGTCAGTGCACTAGCTGACAGATTGAGATCCTGGTCCTGGGACCGGATGGCTCTGCTGAAGAGCCGCCTGGTCCCGGGAAATATCCAAATCTCCTCCTAGCTGCCTCCCTGGGGTGTGTGAGGCACGGACGTAGAATTTGTGGTCACCTGACCACTTCTTCTTTTATAGTATAGAATGTCACTAAAGAAAAGAAGTTTGGCTTCATCAACTTAAAATAATATATTTTTTTAAAATGTGACCATAGTTATTATTTGCAGAACTGCTATATATATTAGCAGCATAGTATAGGTCAATGGTTCTCAAGCTTTTGACTGTGGTGGAACCCTTTGGTTTTAAATCCTTTATCCCCATGGATGCTAAAGAAGTCACATTGATTTGTAATGCATTGCAGTCCTATCTTGAGTTAATATAGCTTCAGTATCAAATATATCAGAATGCTAGTTTATACTATTATAAAGGCTAAAGTTTCAGCTAACGATTAGCATGAATTTGTATTAGTCTTTCACAGAACAACCTATACAGTGACTGAAACCCCAACCTTGTTCTGCTGCCTTTAGGAACCCCTGAAGTTTCAGAAAATGCAGTTTAAGTAACATTGATTTTTGTTAAGAGGCCTTCTGGGAACAACCAATTGAATTGCTAAAATGTATCACTTTTACTGTATGCTTAATGTAGCCATGCAACCCATCTCTAAGTATAGAGTGTGTAGTCTTATAACTGTCATCAAAACTACCAGGCTGTCATTAAAGGGATAGTAATGTTTTACAAAAATAGCAGCTCCAATTAATCTTCATAGTATTCGAGCCATAGAGAGTGTTATTTCAATACTGTCTGAGTTGTAGTTCAAGAGTAATTGAATAATAAAGTATCCCCCTCCTGCCCATTTTACCTAATGTAAGCCACCTCCCCTCAGATGTGGAATCTGGTCTACAGATCAGACAGCTCACAGCAACGGACAATCGTCTTACTGTGAGAACAATGAAAGCCCTGCCCCCATTGACAGGTTTTTCAGGTTTTTCGATATTGTTAATTGAAGATTGTCTCTCTCTGCAATCCACTTGGACACAACCCTGCTGCTCTGAGCTGTGCAGTGTTACATCAGTAAAAGGGACGGGAGGCGAATACTTTATCATTCAATTACTCTTGAACTATAACACTGACAGTACTGAAATAACACTCTCCATGGCCCAAATACTATGAAGATTAATTGGAGCTGCTTTTATTATGAAACATTACTTTATCACATCTATGCCTTGAACAGCAAAAGGAAGAAGGGAGGAGGTAGCGCTTTAAAAGCAATGTATTGGCAAAAACCGCATACCTCTTTGTTACCGTATTTCTTCTCTTCACGTTTTCTGTTAAATATCAGAGTGGTGGAACATGCAATAACAAAAGATTGCTTGACCCTCTTGCACAAAAAAGGTTACAGCTATAGTAATGTATGAAAATGTCAGGCAAGTCCTCTCTGAACAAGAGAAGCAGCCAACAGCAGACATACATTTCATCAAAAGGGAGGCAAGGGAGTGCCAGATATCCCCATTATGCTGTGGGCTTTCTTTGTCTGCAACTGTGAGTGAAGGACTTTGAAACTATGACCAGAGCTCTGCGGGTAACTCCATGTCCCGTTTCTTCTTTCTCCCTCTATGGAGGGGGCTCGGCTGGGACAAGTGGGACAGTTCCATCCCCTACAACTGGAGCACCCCATGGTTCTACCTGGATGTTTCCAAGTTTGTGAGGGAGCACCAACTGGAAGGAGTCAAGCCCGACTTGTGGACTCCAAGAATCACCCACAAGCTGATCAGAGCCAAGGACACAATGGAGCAAATTTCAGGACTCCCAGATGCCACAGCAGAGACAGTCTGGAAAAATGTGGCATCGAGCAGGCTGGCCAGTAGACATGACATGACATAGATGACCATACAGGGAGGCCTCCCCCTCAGGACACTTATGCATGCTAGGGGGCTGTGAAGATACAGACATTGCCCCACGTGCATTGTGGCAGAAGAAACAGCCCTGCACATGTTTTTCAGTGCCCATTTGCACAGGCTTTGTTGGATGCCTTGAAACTTGAACTTAGAGACAATGTTCACAGGAAACACCTGTCTTACCATTCGGTGCTTTATGGACTAATTCCAGGCACACACACATTGGACACTATTCTGGATGCCTGGCGCATCATGTGTTGTATAAAAGACGCTTTGTGGTTTGCCAGAAATCGCGTGGTACTGAGGAGAGAGCAGGTGTCAGTCCAGGACTGCAGAAGGCTGGTTCACAGCCTCCTCAGAGACTATTCCATCATTGACAGTCCGGAAATAGAGGAAGATTAAATATCCCTCCCATGGCCCACTCTCACCCCAGCCCCTAAACTGCTACCCCTACCCCTGCCCAACTGTCCCAAGCCCCAGCCCCTGGCCACCACCCCCATGCTCCCAGGCTTTTTCTTGATGTACCAATAAAGTTATAAACCATGTAAAAGTGTTATACTGGAAAATGTAAAATGAATGTTTGCATTGTTGATGTATATGTTAAACAATGTATGTACTGTGATTTCTATCTGTCAAAAGAAATGTATGTAACATGATTTGAATATGCTAATAAACATATTTTCAAACCCATCATGTTCAGCGAAGAGTTGCCTGGCATTTTGTGGTTGGACTGCTGTTATGGCAGGACCAATATGATATGCTTTAGGATATTTTCTCTCTATGAAAGGCACTAGTGGGCTAAAAGAGACTGCATTGTGGGTAGGACACCATTCCTACATAGCCTGCAAATTTGCAATGCAGGCTCATACCTAGTTGAGCGTCATTGACTTCCGCTTTATTTATTTATTTTTTCTTTCAAAGCTTTATTAGATATCAAAGTCAAATACATAAGAAAAGCACAGGGACTCGGTCCCTTGAAACAAGACAACAATAACAGAATTAATAAGTGCAAATTAATTCACAACTAGTCAGCATAGTAGTGGGGAAACCAATCATCAGTTTTATGCACATGAAGACAGTCATCACGTGCAAATTAATTCACAACTAGTCAGCATAGTAGTGGGGAAACCAATCATCAGTTTTATGCACATGAAGACAGTCATCACGTTAGATTAAACATCTGTAAAAGGATAAAGGAAAGAAAAGAGGAGACATATACATAAATGCATAATACTGTCCCAACATTGGAGCTCCCTCGAAGTATTGACCCGAGGAAAGGTACTAAGAAACAAGGAGACAAATTTAGTATCACATATGGTGATCAATCACCTTTCAGCATCAACAAAAAATTACACCAGATCTTCTAAGAAATACTACGAGACAGAGTTAGAGGAGAACTAAAGAGAAAGAATGGGGGGGACGGAAGTGGGTAGAACAAGAGGGTGGAAAGAGGGCGCAGAAGGGAGGCATGAGCGGTAGTATGTGGGAACGATCAACATCAGTCACTGGCCCAGATGCAAGACCCTGAAATGATATGGGCAAGATGATTAGCAAAATAAGATTCCCACGGAGCCCAAATGGTCAGGAAAGCGGACCAATTGTGTGTAACAGTCGCGTGCATCTTGTGCATAGTATAGAACGACTGAACACGTTCCACCCTGAGTGGCACTGTAGGGGGATGGATTGATTTCCATAATCGGGGGAGTAAAGACTTGGCAGCATTGGTCAAATGGAGATAAAGCTGAGACAGGGGTGAACACTTCTGCAATCCGTCCGGCATGCCATAAGAAAAAAGAAGTAGGAGAGGGTCACTGGCCAGGCAGACTCTCAGTATCTTGGAGGAATGAGAAATCATCTTGACCCAAAAGAGTGAGACACTAGGGCAGGACCACCATAAGTGCAAGAAGGAACCAACTTCCATATCACATCTCCAACAGGAGGCAGAAACTGTAGCAGGGAATAGATGATGTAGTAGTTGCGGAATACAGTACCATCTGGACATGAGCTTGTAATTACACTCCTGGGTGGCCACATCTTTCGCAGAACAAAGAAGTCTGCGAAGCAATTTAATCCACTCAGCACATGGGAGAAAGACAGAAAGTTCCGCTTCCCAAGCACAGAAAAAAGGAAGTTTGGACACAGGAGTTGAGAAAGAAGAAACTTATACCATTTTACAAGGGAATGTCGCTTGGTCTTAGGGTCCAATAAAAGAGAAACAAAGGAAGAATCCGTCTCGAGAAGATGCTTCAGTGCCATCAAAAGTATGAATAAAGTCCTTAATCTGATGATACTGCCATTTACATGTCGCAGGAAGATCAAATTCTGAGACTAGATGCTCAAAGGAGAAAAACTCAACACCATCCAACAGATCCTCTACCATGGCCAAGTGACAGGCATGCCATGTTCTAGTGGCCTCAACCGACTGTCCCGGAAGGAAAGCCGGATTCCAGAATATGGGGGTCCGACAAGAAGGGTATGTCGCAAAGAGTATTGGCTGATAAGCGACGACCAGTAGTTCAAGAGAAAACTGAGGATACAAGGATTCCGGTTAATGGGAAAGACTTGGGATCAAACCAACACAGATGACCCAGATCAGAACCAGGGGCAAACAGCTGCACACAGTCCACCCATTCCTTCCGGGGATTACTAGATAGATCCATCAACTTCATCAGGGACGATGCGTTATAATACATTCTGACATCAGAAACACCCAGACACCCCTTCGAGATCGGAAGGCGGAGTGTAGACAGTGGAAATCAAGGTTTTTTGAATCTCCAGATAAATGAACTAAAAACAGCTTGCAGAGATTTGAGGTACCGCAGAGGAATACGTACCGGAAGGGCATTGAGAAACTACAATATCTTATCATCTTAGCCAAATTGATCCTCCATAGCTGGATACATAAAGAGAGTTCCAAATCTCAGTGTCACACTTCAGAGAAGCAAAGAGAGGTGTCAAATTGGCTTCTACCAGATCAAAGCCAAAAATTATGTGAGAGGCTCTGAGCACGAACAAAAGAACAATGGCCTGTTCTCTGGCTAGTCACCGCTCAAGAGCATCACATCTTAAGGCCGGTCCAGCACCAAAATGATGGGCAAGTCCCCTTTGCACAGAAAAACCAGCTAACCCCAGATGTACATTTCAGCCTTATGTGGGCCTCATCAATCATGTGCAGCTGGCTTCCCTAGGCACTGATAGCAAGGGGTCCACGTCTGGATTACCCTTTACACTTAGGGAGAGACCCCAAGTGTTTCGCAGAAACAAGCCATAAATTATGTGAGAGGGCTGAGCATGAACAAAAGAACAATGGCCTGTTCTCCAGCTAGTCATCACTCAAGAGCATCACATTTCAGCTCTTTAGTGCCATTACAAAGGAGAATTTTCCACATACATATTAGACTAATCCCATCCATAAGGCCGGTCCGGTACCAAAATGATGGGCAAGTCCAATCTGCACAGAAAAACCAGCTAACCCCAGACGTACGTTTCAGCCTTATGTGGGCCTCGTCAATCAGGTGCAGCTGGCTTTCCTATGCACTGTTAGCAAGGGGTCCACGTCTGGATTACCCTTTACACTTAGGGAGAGACCCCAAATGTTTCGCAGAAGGAAGTAAAAAATTACGAGAGAGACTCTGAGCACGAACAAAAGCACAATGGCCTGTTCTCCAGCTAGTCACCACTCAAGAGCATCACATTTTAGCGCTCAAGTGCCATTACAGAGGAGAAATTTCCACATACATATTAGACTAATCCCGCCCATAAGGCCGGTCCAGTACCAAAACGATGGGCAAGTCCCCGCTGCACGGAAAAACCAGCTAACCCCAGACGTATGTTTCAGCCTTGTCAGTGAGAGCAAGGTGTCCACATCTGGATTACCCTTTACACTTAGGGAGAGACCCTAATTGTTTTGCAGAAACAAGCCAAAAATTATGTGAGAGGCTTTGAGCTACGAACAAAAGCACAATGGCCTGCTCTCCGGCTAGTCACCGCTCAAGAGCATCACAGTTTAGCTCTCTAGTGCCATTACAAAGGAGAAATTTTCCCATACATATTAGACTAATCCCGCCCATACGACTGGTCCAGTACCAAAACCCTAGCCGTACGTTTCAGCCTTATGTGGGCCTCATCAATCACGTGCAGCTGGCTTCCCCAGTCACTGATAGCAAGGGGTCCACGTCTGGATTACCCTTTACACTTAGGGAGAGACCCCAAGTGTTTCACAGAAACAAGCCATAAATTATGTGAGAGGGCTGAGCACGAACAAAAGAACAATGGCCTGTTCTCCAGCTAGTCATCACTCAAGAGCATCACATTTCAGCTCTTTAGTGCCATTACAAAGGAGAATTTTCCACATACATATTAGACTAATCCCATCCATAAGGCCGGTCCGGTACCAAAATGATGGGCAAGTCCCCTCTGCACAGAAAAACCAGCTAACCCCAGACGTACGTTTCAGCCTTATGTGGGCCTCGTCAATCAGGTGCAGCTGGCTTTCCTATGCACTGTTAGCAAGGGGTCCACGTCTGGATTACCCTTTACACTTAGGGAGAGACCCCAAGTGTTTCGCAGAAGGAAGTAAAAAATTATGAGAGAGACTCTGAGCATGAACAAAAGCATAATGGCCTGTTCTCCGACTAATCACCGCTCAATAGCATCACATTTTAGCTCTCTAGTGCCATTACAAAGGAGAATTTTCTACATACATACATACATACATACATACATACATACATATTAGACTAATCCCACCCATAAGGCCGGTCCAGTACCAAAATGATTGGCAGGTGCCCTCTGCACAGAAAAACAAGCTAACCCCAGATGTACATTTCGGCCTTATTTGGGCCTCATCAGTGAGGAACAGCTGGCTTCCCTAGCCACTGAGAGCAAGGGGTCCACGTGTGGATTACCCTTTACACTTAGGGAGAGACCCCAAGTGTTTCACAGAAACAAGCCAACAATTATTTGAGAGGCTCTGAGCACAAACAAAAGCACAATGTCCTGTTCTCCAGCTAGTCACCGCTCAAGACCATCACATTTAAGCTCTCTAGTGCCATTACATAGGAGATATTTCCACATACGTATTAGACTAATCCCACCCAAAAGACCCATCCAGTACCAAACTGATGGGCAAGTCCCCTTTGAACGGAAAAACCCGCTAACCCCAGACATACATTTCGGCCTTATTTGGGCTTCGTCAGGGAGGTGCAGCTGGCTTCCTTATTCACTGATAGCAAGAGGTCCACGTCTGGATTACCCTTTACACTTAGGGAGAGACCCCAAGAGTTTCGCAGAAACAAGCCAAAAATTATGTGAGAGGCTCTGAGCACGAACAAAAGCACAATGGCCTGTTCTCCGGCTAATCACCGCTCAAGACCATTACATTTGATCTCACTAGTGCCATTACAGAGGAGAAATTTCCACATACATATTAGACTAATCCCTCCCATAAGGCCAGTCCAGTACCAAAACGATGGGCAAGTCCCCGCTGCACGGAAAAACCAGCTAACCCCAGACGTATGTTTCAGCCTTGTCATTGAGAGCAAGGTGTCCACATCTGGATTACCCTTTACACTTAGGGAGAGACCCTAATTGTTTTGCAGAAACAAGCCAAAAATTATGTGAGAGGCTTTGAGCTACGAACAAAAGCACAATGGCCTGCTCTCCGGCTAGTCACCGCTCAAGAGCATCACAGTTTAGCTCTCTAGTGCCATTACAGAGGAGAAATTTTCCCATACGTATTAGACTAATCCCGCCCATACGACTGGTCCAGTACCAAAACCCTAGCCGTACGTTTCAGCCTTATGTGGGCCTCATCAATCAGGTGCAGCTGGCTTCCCCAGGCACTGATAGCAAGGGGTCTACGTCTGGATTACCCTTTACACTTAGGGAGAGACCCCAAGTGTTTCACAGAAACAAGCCATAAATTATGTGAGAGGGCTGAGCACGAACAAAAGAACAATGACCTGTTCTCCAGCTAGTCATCACTCAAGAGCATCACATTTCAGCTCTTTAGTGCCATTACAAAGGAGAATTTTCCACATGCATATTAGACTAATCCCATCCATAAGGCCGGTCCGGTACCAAAATGATGGGCAAGTCCCCTCTGCACAGAAAAACCAGCTAACCCCAGACGTACGTTTCAGCCTTATGTGGGCCTCGTCAATCAGGTGCAGCTGGCTTTCCTATGCACTGTTAGCAAGGGGTCCACGTCTGGATTACCCTTTACACTTAGGGAGAGACCCCAAGTGTTTCGCAGAAGGAAGTAAAAAATTATGAGAGAGACTCTGAGCACGAACAAAAGCATAATGGCCTGTTCTCCGACTAGTCACCGCTCAATAGCATCACATTTTAGCTCTCTAGTGCCATTACAAAGGAGAATTTTCTACATACATACATATTAGACTAATCCCACCCATAAGGCCGGTCCAGTACCAAAATGATTGGCAGGTGCCCTCTGCACAGAAAAACAAGCTAACCCCAGATGTACATTTCGGCCTTATTTGGGCCTCATCAGTGAGGTGCAGCTGGCTTCCCTAGCCACTGAGAGCAAGGGGTCCACGTGTGGATTACCCTTTACACTTAGGGAGAGACCCCAAGTGTTTCACAGAAACAAGCCAACAATTATTTGAGAGGCTCTGAGCACAAACAAAAGCACAATGTCCTGTTCTCCAGCTAGTCACCGCTCAAGACCATCACATTTAAGCTCTCTAGTGCCATTACATAGGAGATATTTCCACATACGTATTAGACTAATCCCACCCAAAAGGCCCATCCAGTACCAAACTGATGGGCAAGTCCCCTTTGAACGGAAAAACCCGCTAACCCCAGACATACATTTCGGCCTTATTTGGGCTTCGTCAGGGAGGTGCAGCTGGCTTCCTTATTCACTGATAGCAAGAGGTCCACGTCTGGATTACCCTTTACACTTAGGGAGAGACCCCAAGAGTTTCGCAGAAACAAGCCAAAAATTATGTGAGAGGCTCTGAGCACGAACAAAAGCACAATGGCCTGTTCTCCGGCTAATCACCGCTCAAGACCATTACATTTGATCTCACTAGTGCCATTACAGAGGAGAAATTTCCACATACATATTAGACTAATCCCTCCCATAAGGCCAGTCCAGTACCAAAATGATGGGCAAGTCCCCTCTGTACGGAAAAACCAGCTAACCCCCAGACATACGTTTCGGCCTTATTTTGGGCTTGTCAACGAGGTGCAGCTGGCTTCCCAAGGCACTGAAAGGAAGGGGTCCACATCTGGATTATCCTTTACACTTAGGGAGAGACCCCAAGTGTTTTGCAGAAACAAGCCAAAAATTTTGAGAGAAGATTTGATCATAAACAAATGCACAATGGCCTGTTCTCCGGCTAGTTACCGCTCAAGAGCATCACATTTTAGCGCTCAAGTGCCATTACAGAGGAGAAACTTCCACATACATATTAGACTAATCCCACCCATAAGGCCGGTCCAGGACCAAATTGATGGGCAAGTCCCCGCTGCACAGAAAAACCAGCCAACCCCAGACGTACGTTTTGGCCTTATTTGGGCCTTGTCAGTGAGGTGCACCTGGCTTCCCATGGCACTGAGAGCAAGGTGTCCACGTCTGGATTACCCTTTACACTTAGGGAGAGACCCTAATTGTTTTGCAGAAACAAGCCAAAAATTATGTGAGAGGCTTTGAGCACGAACAAAAGCACAATGGCCTGCTCTCCGGCTAGTCACCGCTCAAGAGCATCACAGTTTAGCTCTCTAGTGCCATTACAGAGGATAAATTTTCCCATACATATTAGACTAATCCCGCCCATATGACTGGTCCAGTACCAAAATGATGGGCAAGTCCCCTCTGCACAGAAAAACCAGCTAACCCCAGACATACGTTTCAGCCTTATGTGGGCATCGTCAATCAGGTGCAGCTGGCTTCCCTAGGCACTGATAGCAAGGGGTCCACTCCTGGATTACCCTTTATACTTAGGGAGAGACACCAAGTGTTTTGCAGAAGGAAGTCAAAAATTACGAGAGAGACTCTTAGCACGAACAAAAGCACAATGGCCTGTTCTCCGGCTAGTCACCACTCAAGAGCATCACATTTTAGCTCTCTAGTGCCATTACAAAGTAGAATTTTCCACATACATATTAGACTAATCCCACCCATAAGACCGGTCCAGTACCAAAAGGATTGGCAGGTCCCTCTGCACAGAAAAACCAGCTAACCCCAGATATACTTTTCAGCCTTATTTGGGCCTTGTCAGTGAGGTGCAGCTGGCTTCCCTAGGCACTGAGAGCAAGGGGTCCACGTCTGAATTACCTTTTACACTTAGGGAGAGACCCCAAGTGTTTCGCAGAAGGAAGTCAAACTTTACGAGAGAGACTCTGAGCACGAACAAAAGCATAATGGCCTGTTCTCCGGCTAGTCACCGCTCAAGAGCATCACATTTTAGCGCTCAAGTGCCATTACAGAGGAGAATTTTCCACATACATATTAGACTAATCCCACTCATAAGGCCGGCTCAGTTACAAAATGATGGGCAAGTACCCTCTGCATGGAAAACCAACAAACCCCAGCCGTACCTTTCAGCCTTATTTGGGTCTAGTCAGTGAGGTGCAGCTTGCTTCCCTAGGCACTGAGAGCAAGGGGTCCACATCTGAATTACCTTTTACACTTAGGGAGAGACCCCAAGTGTTTCACAGAAACAAGCCAAAAATTATGTGAGAGGCTCTGAGCACGAACAAAAGCACAATGGCCTGTTCTCTGGCTAGTCATCGCTCAAGAGCATCACATTTTAGCTCTCTCGTGCCATTACAGAGGAGAATTTTCCACATACATATTAGACTAAACCCGCCCATAAGGCCGGTCCAGTACCAAAATAATAGGGAAGTACCCTCTGCACGGAAAACCAACCAACCCCAGACGTACGTTTCAGCCTTATTTGGGCCTAGTCAGTGAGGTGCAACTTGCTTCCCTAGGCACTGAGAGCAAGGGGTCCACGTCTGAATTACCCTTTACACTTAGGGAGAGACCCCAAGTGTTTCGCAGAAACAAGCCAAAAATTATGTGAGAGGCTCTGAGCATGAACAAAAGCACAACGGCTTGTTCTCTGGCTAGTCACCGCTCAAGAGCATCACATTTTAGCGCTCTAGTGCTATTACAGAAGAGAAATTTCCAAATACATATTAGACTAATCCTGCCCATAAGGCCAGTCCAGCACCAAAAGGATGGGCAAGTCCCCACTGCACAGAAAAACCAGCTAACCACAGACGTACGTTTCAGCCTTATGTGGGCCTCATCAATCAGGTGCAGCTGGCTTCCTTATGCACTGATAGCAAGGGGTCCACGTCTGGATTACCCTTTACACTTAGGGAGAGACCCCAAGTGTTTCGCAGAAGGAAGTCAAAAATTATGAGAGAGACTCTGAGCACGAACAAAAGCACAATGGCCTGTTCTCCGACTAGTCACCGCTCAATAGCATCACATTTTAGCACTCTAGTGCCATTACAAAGGAGAATTTTCCACATACATATTAGACTAATCCCACCCATAAGGCCGGTCCAGTACCAAAATGATTGGCAGGTGCCCTCTTCACAGAAAAACAAGCTAACCGCAGATGTACTTTTTGGCCTTATTTGGGCCTCATCAGCTGGCTTCCCTAGCCACTGAGAGCAAGGGGTCCAAGTGTGGATTACCCTTTACACTTAGGGAGAGATGCCAAGTGTTTCACAGAAACAAGCCAACAATTATTTGAGAGGCTCTGAGCACGAACAAAAGCACAATGTCCCGTTCTCCAGCTAGTCACCGCTCAAGACCATCACATTTAAGCTCTCTAGTGCCATTACATAGGAGATATTTCCACATGCGTATTAGACTAATCCCGCCCATAAGGCCCACCCAGTACCAAACTGATGGGCAAGCCCCCTCTGCACAGAAAAACCAGCTAACCCCAGACATACATTTCGGCCGTATTTGAGCTTCGTCAGGAAGGTGCAGCTGACTTCAACAGGCACTGAGAGCAAGGGGTCCAAGTGTGGATTACCCTTTACACTTAGGGAGAGACCCCAAGTGTTTCACAGAAACAAGCCAACAATTATTTGAGAGGCTCTGAGCACGAACAAAAGCACAATGTCCCATTCTCCAGCTAGTCACCGCTCAAGACCATCACATTTGAGCTCTCTAGTGCCATTACATAGGAGATATTTCCACATACATATTAGACTAATCCCGCCCATAAGGCCCACCCAGTACCAAACTGATGGGCAAGTCCCCTCTGCACGGAAAAAACCAGCTAACCCCAGACATACATTTCGGCCTTATTTGGGCTTCGTCAGGAAGGTGCAGCTGACTTCAACAGGCACTGAGAGCAAGGGGTCCAAGTGTGGATTACCCTTTACACTTAGGGAGAGACCCCAAGAGTTTCGCAGAAACAAGCCAAAAATTATGTGAGAGGCTCTGAGCATGAACAAAAGCACAATGGCCTATTCTCCGGCTAATCACCGCTCAAGACCATCACATTTTATCTCGCTAGTGCCATTACAGAGGAGAAATTTCCGCATACATATTACTCTAATCCCGCCCATAATGCCAGTCCAGTACCAAAATGAGGGGCAAGTCCCCTCTGCACGGAAAAAACAGCTAACCCCCAGACATGCGTTTCGGTCTTATTTTGGGCTTGTCAACAAGGTGCAGCTGGCTTCCTAAGGCACTGAAAGGAAGGGGTCCACATCTGGATTATCCTTTACACTTAGGGAGAGACCCCAAGTCTTTTGCAGAAACAAGCCAAAAATTATGAGAGAAGCTTTGATCATAAACAAATGCACAATGGCCTGTTCTCCGGCTACTCACCGCTCAAAAGCATCACATTTTAGCGCTCAAGTGCCATTACAGAGGAGAAATTTCCACATACATATTAGACTAATCCCGCCCATAAGGCCAGTCCAGTACCAAATTGATGGGCAAGTCCCCGCTGCACAGAAAAACCAGCTAACCCCAGACGTACGTTTCGGCCTTATTTGGGCCTTGTCAGTGAGGTGCAGCTGGCTTCCCAGGCACTGAGAGCAAGGTATCCACGTCTGGATTACCCTTTACACTTAGGGAGAGACCCTAATTGTTTCGCAGAAACAAGCCAAAAATTATGTGAGAGGCTTTGAGCACGAACAAAAGCACAATGGCGTGCTCTCCGGCTAATCACCGCTCAAGAGCATCACAGTTTAGCTCCCTAGTGCCATTACAGAGGAGAAATTTTCCCATTCATGTTAGACTAATCCCGCCCATACGACTGGTCCAGTACCAAAATGATGGGCAAGTCCCCTCTGCACAGTAAAACCAGCTAACCCTAGTCGTACGTTTCAGCCTTATGTGGGCCTCGTCAATCAGGTGCAGCTGGCTTCCCCAGGCACTGATAGCAAGGGGTCCACGTCTGGATTACCCTTTACACTTAGGGAAAGACCCCAAGTGTTTCACAGAAAAAAAGCCATAAATTATGTGAGAGGGCTGAGCACCAACAAAAGAACAATGGCCTGTTCTCCAGCTAGTCATCATATTTCAGCTCTTTAGTGCCATTACAAAGGAGAATTTTCCACATACATATTAGACTAATCCCATCCATAAGGCCGGTCTGGTACCAAAATGATGGGCAAGTACTCTCTGCATGGAAAACCAACGAACCCCAGATGTATGTTTCAGCCTTATCTAGGCCTAGTCAGTGAGGTGCAGTTTGCTTCCCTAGGCACTGAGAGCAAGGGGTCCACGTCTGAATTACCTTTTACACTTAGGGAGGGACCCCAAGTGTTTCACAGAAACAAGCCAAAAATTATGTGAGAAGCGCTGAGCACGAACAAAAGCACAATGGCCTGTTCTCCGGCTAGTCATCACTCAAGAGCATCACATTTTAGCTCTCTAGTGCCATTATAGAGGAGAATTTTCCACATGCATATTAGACTAATCCCGCCCATAAGGCTGGTCCAGTACCAAAATGATGGGCAAGTACCCTCTGCACGGAAAACCAACTAACCCCAGACATATGTTTCAGCCTTATTTGGGCCTAGTCAGTGAGGTGCAACTTTGTTCCCTAGGCACTGAGAGCAAGGGGTCCACGTCTGAATTACCCTTTACACTTAGGGAGAGACCCTAAGTGTTTTGCAGAAACAAGCCAAAAATGATGTGAGAGGCTCTGAGCACGAACAAAAGCACAATGGCCTGTTCTCCAGCTAGTCACCGCTCAAGAGCATCACATTTTTAGCTCTCTAGTGACATTACAGAAAAGAACTTTCCACATACATATTAGACTAATCCTACCCATAAGGCCAGTCTAGTACCAAAATGATGGGCAAGTACCCTCTGCACAGAAAAAAAACAGCTAACCCCAGATGTATGTTTCGGCCATATTTGGGTCTCATCAGTGAGATGAAGCAGGTTTCCTTAGGGACTGATAGCAAGGAGTCCACATCAGGATTACCCTTTACACTTAGGGAGAGACCCCAAGTGTTTCGCAGAAACAAACCAAAAATTATGTGAGAGGCTCTGAGCATGAACAAAAGCACAATGGCTTGTTCTCTGGCTAGTCACCGCTCAAGAGCATCACATTTTAGCTCTCTAGTGCCATTATATAAGAGAAATTTCCACATACATATTAGACTAATCCTGCCCATAAGCCCAGTCCAGTAACAAAATGATGGGCAAGTCCCCTCTGCACAGAAAACTAGCTAACCCCCAGACATACGTTTCAGCCTTATTTGCACCTTGTCAGTGAGGTGCAACTGAATTCCCTAGACACTAAGAGCAACGGGTCCATGTCTGGATTACCCTTTACACCAGTGGTTCTCAGCCTTCCTAGTGCCGCGACCCTTTGATAAAATTTCCCAAGTTGTGGCGACCCCTAACAGTAACATTATTTTTGTTGTTCCTTCATCACTGTAATTTTGCTACTGTTATGATTCGAAATATGAATATCTGATAGTTTTAGGCAACCCCCCCCCCCCCAAAAGGGGTCCCGACCCACAGGTTGAGAACCACTGCTTTACACTTAGGGAAGAGACCCCAAGAGTTTCGCAGAAACAAGCCAAAAATTATGTGAGAGGCTCTGAGCACGAACAAAAGCACAATGGTCTGTTCTCCGGCTAGTGACCGCTCAAGAGCATCACAGTTTAGCTCTCTAGTGCCATTACAGAGGAGAAATTTCCACATACATATTAGACTAATCCTACCCATAAGGCCAGTCTAGTACCAAAATGATGGGCAAGTCCCCTCTGCACAGAAAAAACAGCTAACCCCAGACGTACGTTTCCGCCATATTTGGGCCCTGTCAGTGAGGTGCAGCTGGCTTCCCTTAGGCACTGAGAGCAAGGGGTCCACGTGTGGATTACCCTTTACACTTAGGGAGAGACCCCAAGTGTTTTGCAGTAACAAGCCAAAAATTATGTGAGAGGCTCTGAGCACGAACAAAAGCACAATGGCCTGTTCTCCGACTAGCCACTGCTCAAGAGCATCACATTTTAGCTCTCCAGTGCTATTACACAAGAGAAATTTTCACATACATATTAGAATAATCCCGCCCATAAGGCCCCTCCAGTACCAAACTGATGGGCAAATCCCCTCTGCACAGAAAAACCAGCTAACCCCAGACATATGTTTCGGCCTTATTTGAGCTTCATCAGGGAGGTGCAATTGACTTCCCCAGACACTGAGAGCAAGGTGTCCACATCTGGATTACCCTTTACACTTAGGGAGAGTCCCCAAGTGTTTCGCAGAAACAAGCCAAAAATTATGTGAGAGACTCTACGCATGAACAAAAGCACAATGGCCTGTTCTCCAACTAGTCACTGCTCAAGAGCATCTCATTTTAGCTCTCCAGTGCTATTATATAGGAGAAATTTCCACATACAAGTTAGTCTAATCACATCCAGAAGACCAATCCAGTACTAAAACGATGGGTAAGTACTCTGGCTTTTATGTGCAGAGGGGCCTTGCCCATCATTTTGGTACTAGACCGCCTTTATGGGTTGGATTAGTCTAATGTGTAAGTTGAAATTTGTTCTTTGTAATGACACTCGAGAGCTAAAATGTGATGATTTTGAGTGGTGACTAGGCAGAGAACAGGCCATTGTGCTTTTGTTCGTGCGCAGAGCCTCTCACATCATTTTTTGTTTTGCTTCTACCAGATCCCCAATCGAGGAGGAAAGAACAATATCTAAATATTTCAAACCCTCTGAGGGCCACCGGAAGAAGTATAAACGTTTCAACTCCACAACAACTCCTGGAGGGAGATTTAAATTCAGAATTTCTGATTTAGAAAGATTGACCTTAAAATAAGACAAGAAACCGTCGTGGGAAATTATAGGGAGCAAATGGTGTAGAGATTGCTTCGAGTGAGAAAGAAAAAAGAGGATATCATCAGTGAAGCACTCGGGTTTCATAGAAGAATGACCTGTAGGAAGCCCCTGAATCGTAGGGGTGTTCCTGATTTTACAAAGGAGGGGTTCTAAAGCCAAAATAAAAAGGATGGGAGACAAGGGACAGCCCTGCCTGGTACCGTTAAGTATCGACAGAGGTTCAGAGAGGATACCATTCACACTCGCAGTAGGACAAGAGTAGAAACTCAGAACCGACGCTAGACAGCGAGATCCAACGCCCAAATGGTTCAGAACACCGGAGAGGTAAGGCCAGGCTATGCGGTCGAAGGCCTTCTCTGCATTGATAGAGAACAAGATGGAGAGCAGTTTCTTCTGTGAGTCAGTGTGTAACAAAGCAACAGCTTTATCCGAATTCTCTCTGGCTTCCCGACCCAGTACAAATCTGAACTGATTTAAGTGAATCAACCTCGGAAGAAAACTCTTCAGGCAAAATGCTTCCAATTTCGCTAATAATTTGACATCCACGTTCAAGAGAGAGATAGTTGCCACACACCAAGGGTTCTTTACCTGGCTTAGATATTACCGTAATGTTTGTTTCCAGTGCCTGCCTTTTCCAAGGAAACCCAGAGGCAATACCGTTGAACGAGGATGCCAACTGTAGGAGCAGGGTGTCGTAAAACGTGCGGTAGTATGAAGAAGTCAGCCCATCTGGGCCGGGGCTTTTCCCCAGTGGGAGATCACGTATCGCCCCCTTAATTTCCTTAATAGAGAATGGCGCCTTAAGACTCAGTACCTCACCTGGAGACAGTTTCGGAAACCCTGGGTTATCTAGAAAGGCCTTGATTTTAAATTTCCAGGTGTCTAGATCAGGATGGGCAGGTGGCTGTGGGAGATTATAGAGTTCCTGGTAAAAGTTGTGAAACGTAGCCACCATGTCTGGAAAAGTTCTCCGCAGTCTCCCCATCGGGTCCTTTATACCAGCTATAAAATTTTGATCTGTTTGATCTTCACTAATCGCGCCAGAGCAGGCCCACATTTGTTGCAGTGAAGGAAGGCTCCATATTTATACCACTGGTGGGACCTTATGGCTTTGGAGAGCAAGAGGGTAGTCAGCGTTTCTCGTGCTGCAGTCAAGCTAGCAAGAGCCAAAACAGTGGGCTCTCGCTTGTGTTGACTCGCCAACACCTCAACCTGCCAGATCAGGTCCTGAACCTCTAGTTGGAGTTGCTTCTTCTTAAGGGAACCTAATCTAATACATTCCCCCCTTAACACGCATTTGTGCGCCTTCCATATCACGGCCGGGGAACTCACAGAGTCTGTTATCCCTAAAAAAAGAAACCAGATCCCCAACAGTGAGGATATGACATTTTGGTTCTGTAAGAGTTGATTGTTAAGTTTCCAGGAGAACACATGACGTGGAACAAAGGGAAAGGAGAGGGTTAAATGAACCGGGGAGTGATCCGAGAAAAACATAGGGCCAATCAGGGTTTGCTGGACATTGTGTAACTGGGCTTGGTCTAAGGCTGTTGTTATGGCAGAACCAATGTGATATGCTTTAGTATAATTTCTCTTAGTGAAAGGCAGTAGTGGACTAAAAGAGACTGCACCCTGGGTAGGACACCATTGCTCTAGCGCCTGCAGATTTGTATTGCAGGCTTGTTCCTAGTTGAGCATCTCTAACTTCCACTTTACATTTCTTTAAAGGTAAGGCATTTATTTCCAAGCTAGTCGCCGTGTGTTTAATGAATGCATGGAGACTTAGTATGCTCTGAAAGTTCCACTTCAATTAGGAATGAGCCTTCCCTACAATTGAGGAGACTCTATAAGAAAAGTGTCCCACCCAGGGTACAATCTCTTTTAGATAACTAGTGTCTTTCACAGAGAGGAAACATTCTAAAGCACATCATATTGATTCTACCAAAAAAAGCAGCCCAGCCACAAAGTGCCAGGAAATTCCTCTCTGAACAAGAGAAGCATCCAATACCAGCAATACATTTCAGCCTTGATAGGTCTCATTGGTGAAGTGCAGCTGATCTCTCTAGGCACTGTAAGCCAGGGGTCCACATTTGGATTCCCCTGTTACCCTTGCAGTGACCAATTACATGGGTAATTTGCATATGGCCAGAAATGCTCCACTAGGAATGAGCCTTCCCTACAACTGAGGAGGCTCTATAAGAAAAGCATCCTACCCAGAGTACAATCTCTTTTAGATTACTATTGCCTTTCACAGAGAAGAAATATTCTAAAGCACATCATAATAATTCTACCAAAAAGCAGTCCAGCCACAATGTGCCAGGCAATTCCTGTCTGAACAAGAGGTGCAGGTTTTTTTAACTCATTCAAGACTTTCACAGAGAGCAAATAACCTAAAGCACATCATACAGATCCTACCAAAAAACAATCATAAAGTGCCAGACAACTTCTCTCCAAACAAGAAAAGCAGCTGACACTAGTCACATACTTTGATCTTGTTTGGGCTTAACAGTGAGATGCAGCTGATTTCGATAAGGGGGTCCACATCTAAATTTCCCTGTTATCCTTAGGGTGACCAATCTCTCTTTGGTCTCTTTTTCATAGAGCAATTGCCTGGCACTTTGTTGCTGGACTGCTTTTTGGTAGATTGCACCCTGGGTAAGACATGTTTCCTATAGAGCCTCCTCAGTTGTAGGGAAAGCTTGTTTCTAGTTGACCAGCTCTTTGCACATGTAAATTACCCTTAGGATTGGTCACCCAAAGGGTAACAGGAGAATCCAGACAAGGACCCCTTGCTCACAATGCATATAGAGCTCAGTGATAGCTAAGTGATGAGGTTTATCATTGTAGAACCATATGGCAGTTTCTGATGCTAAGAGAGGAGATGATCATGATCTTGTATAAACAGAAGAGAGAGAGATGTGACCTTAAAATTGGCAGCCTGGTTGTAGAATAGCAGATAACTTTGCTCTAATCAGAGACACGGTCCACTATATGAGAGACTGCTGTATAAAGGCAGCACTGGTCAGCTTTGATCAGGAGAAGGCCTTTGACTGTGTCTCTCACAAATTCATGGGCAGGGCACTGCGCAGATTTGGGCTGGGAGAAATGTTCTGTTCATATGTTAACCTATTGTACCTTGTCATTTTCAGTACGGTACTGGTGAACGGCTGGAAGACTGACCCCTTTCCAGTACTTTCTGGGGTCAGACAAGGCTGCCGTCTCTCACCTCTCCTTTTTGTCTGTTGTATAGAGCTCTTCACTGAATGCATCAGACAGAATCCAGAGATCAGGGGGATCACGGCACCAATACGTGGCAGACAAGAGGCAAAGTGCTTGCTGTACATGGATGATGTAACCATCTTCTGCTCTGACCAGCAATCAGTGAAAGAGCTCGTCCAGACATGAGAGGACTTTGGCAAAGCTTCGGGTGCGAAGGTCAACTGCGGGAAATCAGAGACCATGCTCTTCAGGGAGTGGCACCTGTCTTCTGACCCCTTCCCTTTCCCCATCAGGACAGGCCTCATCAAAATCCTGGGAGTCTGGTTCGGTGGAAAAGGCGCGGCCCTGAAGTGTTGGGATGAAAGACTAGCAAAAGTGAGACAGGAATTTGGACTATGGAGCCTCAGGGACCTCACCATAGAGGGAAAAATACTGGTACTGCAGAATGAGATCCTTCCAGTTCTGCAGTATATGGCCCAAGCTTGGCCACCCTTGGAAACAATTTGCAGAGCCATCACAAGTGCAGTGTTTCACTTCATCTGGGGCTCCAAAATGGACAGAGTGAAGCGTGCAGTTATGTACAAGGAGCCCCACAAAGGAGGAAAGGGGGTGCCAGACATCCCCACCATGTTGCTGGCCTTCTTCGTGTGCAACTGTGTGCGGAGGACTTTAAGAGAGAGCGACCAGGGATCTGCCAGTAATGGCATGTCCCATTTCTTCCTGCTTCCTCTTTGGAGGGGACTTGGTTGGGAGACGTGGGACAGCTCCATCCCTTACAACTGGACTACCCCCTTATTCTACCAGGATGTTGGTAGATTTGTGAGGGAGAACCAACTGGAGGGTGTTAAACCAGAACTGTGGACCCCAAAGGTCATATATAAGCTCATCAAAGCAAAAGACATTATAGAGACAATTACAGGACTTCCAGCTGCTACTTCCAAGATGGTATGGCAGAACGTGTCATCAGGGAGACTCACCAACAGACCCAAGGACACTGCATAGATGGCCATTCAGGAGGGTCTGTCTCTCAGGTCATTCATGCATGCAAGGAACCTATGCAGGTATAGACACTGCCCTAGAGGATGCGTGGCAGAAGAAACTGCCCTGCATGTTATTTGTCAGTGCCCCTTTGCCCAAGCTCTGTTGGAAGACCTGGAAAATGAACTCAAAGACTCTGTTCCAAAGAGACACTTGTCGTACCACTAGGTACTGTATGGACTATTTCCAGGGACACACTCGTATGGTGCTATCCAGGAAGCCTGGCGCATCATGTGCTGTGTGAAAGATGCTCTGTGGTTTGCAAGGAATCGTCTGGTGCTGAGGAGAGAACAGGTGACAACACAGGATGATCAACAGTCTGCTTAGAAACTATAACATCTTGGACAGCCCTGAAGAAGAGGACTAGCATCCCCTCCAATGGCTCAATATCACTGTCACCTCCCCTTGGCCCCCTAACCCATGCCCCATATCCCACCCCCCCACACACACATCCAATCCCCCAGGCGAATGCCCACAGAGACTTTAATACAGTGAAATAAAGTACAAGTGTTGAGTTCAATAAAGTGATGATACAATAAAGTTCAAATGTACCTGTGTGCTGCCAAAGTGCACTGCATTGCAGGTATTAAGAATGTTATTGTTTTAAATGTATGAATGCACTCTGTATTGGAAAGCATTACTGTACAAAGAAATGTTGTATTGTATTATTGTATATTTTCAAAAAAATATAGCTGGTGTAGACTGCTGCTCTTGTTCATAGAGGCATTGTCTTGCACTTTGTGTCTAGACTGTGTTTTGTTAGAATCAGTATGATATACATTAGAATTTTTTTCTCTTTTAAGTGCATCCCTTAAGAAAATCCTACCCAATGGCTGGGAGGGAAATGGAAGAAAGCCTGCCCATATAAAGGCAGGCTGACTTCTAGTTTCCTCAGTGTGCAACAGGCATCAGCCCGTTGAGGACTGGGGCGTTGATGTGGCTGGTTTGTGTCTCCGCTTCTGCGGCCGCACGAAGCGGCAGAGACCACCATATAAGCTAAGTGACTATACTTAGAATATATATATATATATATATATATATATATATATATATATATATATATATACATCAATGCTTTCTATGGCATATTTACACATTTGGAAAATACATGGAGGCATTTAAGTTGTACTCATGGCACAATAAACAGTATCCCTTTGAGTGTCAGTGATGTACGCAACGTATTGCATTGCGTTGCATACACCTCTGCCACTCACAGGTTTAAACTATATATATATGTTAATGCTTTGTAATACTTATAGTGTTTTCTTTTACAGGAATAAGGAGAAGACAGAAGAGAAGAAATAATAGAAGAAAGAAGTGAAGACTGAAGAGGACAGAAGGTGACCAGGAAGATGAGGACTCGGCTGGACATCAGGAGTAATGGTAAGTGAAACTTGTATCCAATTTTTTTTCTAACTTAGTTGGGTTAACCGTATGAATGCCGGCGGGGTAATTCTACCCCACTGGCACTCATAAGGTTAATTCTACTAATGTCTATATCAATACATCCACTGAGGACTTTGCTTTTTTTTACTTCACGTTTCTGCGTTGGCTTAACTTTCCTGCAATAACTTGAGTCCCTTATCGAGTTTTCTTGGCTAGCGCAGACATTTGAATTGATATTTATGGTATTTTCATCATTTTCTATGGATGAAAACAGCTCTTAACTTTATCACACAACGGCTCTTTTTTATGCCAGTATTTTTTCACAGCACAGACATATGCATAGCTTACTGTGCTGGAAAAAATGCCGTTGGCAGAAAAAACAGCCGTCTCCAACTTTTGGATCGAGCCCCATGTGCCTAGAGGGAATAAGATGCACCACACCAATGAGGCCCACGTAGGCCAAAATGTACAGGTTTTGCTGCTTCCTTCGTGCAGAGAGGATTTGCCTGATATTTCAGAGCTGGACTGTCTGAGGGCGGGACCAGTCTGATGTGAATTTGGAAATTTTCTCTCTGCAATGGTACATGGAAGTGAAAAACGTGACTTGTTGCACCATTGAGGGGCCACTATGCCTAAGAACTAGACAGTGTATCTTGTTCGTTCTCGATAGCTGCTTGTCATAATATTTGTTTCTTAGTGACCCTAGAGATTCGATTAGGGGTTGATGGATAGTAGTCAAAGTGCTACGACTCCAGAAGGTGATACTAGAAATAGGCCAGCAATTGAAGGGTTAATGTGGAGTCGGAGACTTGCCAGCAGCTGCCCGACAACCAGTCAAGTCGGTGGAGACTTGGATGGTCAAGCCAACAGCTTGGGATCAATCCGACCAGCCAAGGAGAATTAGGCTCAGATGGAGATCAACCGGTGGGGGAAGACTGGGATCAATCCCGCAGGCCATTGATGATAGCAGGCCCTGCGGAGATCTACCTGCCTAAAGCAGCATCCGGGATCGACCCGGGTCACTGTAAGCTGGTAGATGAATGAGGCAGGGATCAACCAGTAATGGGAGTTCTCAAGGAGGATGTTCCGGCAGATAGCCGTAGATGAAGCCAAGGTCGAGCTGGAACCAAAACAGAAGAATCGTAGTGGGAAATCAAACCATGTTGTAACGGAAGTCAAACTCTAGGGAATCAATCTGGAATGGAGGTCAGGAACAGGCAGCGGTCGATGAGAGAACAGTCTAGCAGAGTTTCACCTTGTCCACTATGTAGCTTGAAGATCGGACAAGGGAAGCCAGAAACTATGGGGATTTAAAGGGCTAACACCCAATTAGCAGGAGGAAGGGAAGCAGACAAATGGAATGACAGCATGAAACCTTTCACTATGTGAATCTAGGAGTTCTGATAGGCCCTTGTCTTCTGGGTGCATATCAGTAAATATCTTTCATCTGGCTCTGTAGCAGAGTAACAAAGATACAACTTCAACATATGAAGAACTTGAGAACTGTTTTAGTTTTTTCCTAGTGGGAGGGAATATTGCATTCCATAGTATCCTAGCGGGAAGGATTATTACATTCCATAGCATTATTAGTCCCCAAATTTTTTCTTCAATTAAGAGGTCTCTAGAGCTTAATCATTAGTCATAGCAATAGTTTGTTAGGTCAGGCTAAGTAGCTAGACAAGACCAGGTTCCAACAGCTCTCTCTTTCCCTGAGAAAAAGCATGCATAGCTTAGTTCCTCAATTTACACCAATGCTAGTAGAGTTAATATTATTATATTTTTTATATATATAGCCAACTTATTCATCTGATATTTTTATTGTCCTTACTGCTCTCCAGTAAAGATAGCTGGGCATTCCAAACAGTCTGTTGAGGACCCTTGAGGTGACTACTGCCATGCATTTCTCTTTGACCAAGGCCTGGAACTCATGATATACCTAAATCAGCTAGGGTTGGAGCCTCCAGTAAGAAGCATATGCTCCTTTCTCCAACTGTTGACTTCCTGCTCCCACTCCTTAAGTACCTTTCCAATCCCAGCCATAGAAGAACTTTAAAGGAACCCTGCTCTCAGATAGGCTGTTTAAATTTAATGAGCCAGCATACAATCTTATACCCAGCAGAGGATTCTGCCACATTAATAACAAATAAGAAGTATGGGTTTATTTCCTGTTAAAAAGTATAGCTTTTCTAAGTTCTGTTATTCAGCCATGGGGAATCATTGCAAGAGCATGAAACAGCGGCCATTGCTGGAATTAGGTGATATGTATTGTGTATTGTAAATCAATATACTGTATTCATTGCTATTCAACCAATGTTTTAATTGAGGCTAATAAATGCTTCCATTTAATATAAACACCAGAATGCTTTCACTCATTCTTCTACATTGCATTTACTGTTCTTCTGTGTTCTCATTTGAATTTGGCAATGGAGCCACATGGAACAATTATTTTCTCAAGAGGCAGATGGTGCAAATATGGCAACTTGGGGGGTATTGACAAGAAATCTTATACTTATGTCTGCTCGAGAATGACCCATGATCACATATCCTGACAAACTATTGTCCAGCAGTCTAAGTATATTGTTACATACCGAAAGGCAGATCTTGTCGTAGAGAGGGCATAAGGATGGAGACAAAACTCCCTGCAGTGAGTGTCATGCACAGGGACACTTAGAGAAGTCATGTGCACATTTTATGCAGGATAATGTTAGCATATGCAATTCAGCATTTGTTGTGCAAATCACAACAGTACAATCTCTGCATTGCTAATCCTTACATCATATGGCATCACTCATTGCTTCAACTTCAGTTAGAGGGCCAGCCAAAATGTTCCCTATTTGCCACAGTGACTTAGTTATTGCAACAATGTTGCCCATGTTACCAAAATTATTAACTCAACAGTATTTATTATCTGCAGCTTTTGTTACAATTTTTTGCAACAAAAAGCTTGTTTGTGTAGTCTTTGCAATGTAACTGGAAACAAAATAAGCTAATCCTTTCTATGAATGTATTGTGTCACAGAGAAGATGCAGCTTCTTGAAACTGAAAGAAACTTATGGAGCAATCTGCTACCATACAGCTTTCTTCTTAGAAGAAAACAATACCTGTTCCTCAGGAAACAACTATCACAGGAAACTCTGGAAGGAGGACAATGTTATATCTGAGAAGTGTATATAGTGTTAATGTAGCTGATAAACTATCCAAGAACTTTAGAATTTTAAGACACTTCCAGAGCAGATGGAGAAGTGTACCTGTGTCAGTGTATTACCTTACATATTTTTCACTAGGCATTTTCCCATTTCAACCAATCATATTGCTGTGCAATATACCCTTTGTAGTCTGTAAATTGCATTAGGTGGTGCCTTGAATAGACTACCACCTTTACTGGACCTGATTTGGCCATGCCCCACTCCCAGATCTTACTTTCAGTGGTTCCTCAGCTTGAGGATGCCCTTCCCAGTTAAATTACTTATGTTTTTCTTTATCCAAGACCTGATGTGAGAAACCTTTGGAGCTGTACTATATATAACACAATGTAGCAATAAAGCATCTATTACATTTTCTATCAGCCTGTGAACAAGAACTTTCAAACCAAGCTGAGTGATAAAGACAGTTCTAGAATCCCTCTCACTTTCATTTGTCTTAAAATAAAAGAGATCTATTTTTTTTTATTTTATTTTATTTTTGGCTGCTGCATAATCTTTAATTTCACTTGGTTTGCGTATCTGGTACGAAATATGTGTCAGTATTGAATATGTTCCCAGTTTAATATATCTATGAGCCATGGAAAGCTCTGTGCAGCTTACAGAAGAGAGCCGGGTGCATAGCTGGCAGAGACTGCCCAAATCTATTGTGATATCTGATGTGGTGAATAAACAGAATATTAGTTACATTAAGGCGACTTATGCCGGCAGATCAGCGGCCATGTATAAGATAGGTGAAGGTCCACTCCATCGCATGGTGGCCAAATGTGTGAGAGCAACATTTCTCAACACAACCGATTCACTGATTATAAAGTTATATTTCATTAATATGGACATTTCACTTAAAGGGATAGTAATACTTCCTTTTAAATTTATTTTATTTTGTAGGCATTAAAAAAATATGAAGAATGATATAAGTGTTATCTCTCAAACCTTTATGGTTTAAGAGATATTCTCAAGCAAAGTGTCCCCTCCCGCCCCTTTTACCTAGTGTAAGCCATCTCTTCTCAGATGGGGAATCTGGTTGTAAGACCAGACAGATAACAGCAGGGGACAATTTTCTTACAATGAAAACAATGAAAGCCCTGGCCCCCTTGACAAGTTTTTCAGGTTTTTCCCTTGTCTTAATTGAAGATTGTCTACCTGGGCACCTCCCTTCTGCTCTGGCTGAACAGTGTTACATCAGTAAAATGGGCGGGAGGGGGGTACTTTGTCATTGAATTACTCTTGAACTATAACTTTGACAGAATTGAAATAACACTCTCCAAAGTCCAAATACTATGATGATTAATTAGAGTTGCTTTTATTATGAAACATTACTATCCCTTTAAGTAAATGCTTTTTCAGAAGGACGGTAAAATATTACAACTATTATATGTTCATAGGTGGAGGAATTGCTAGGTTCCTAACAGACCAGGTGATTCCTAATGCATTTTCACTTCACTATTCAACCTTTTTATGTTCTTGGGTATAATGACGATAACTCTTTGCTTTCCATTTAAATAACATTGCTGAACACATGTAAATATGAAACTATATTTTGTATTACATAGAACACAGCATTCCTTACTATGTTTTAGGTGTTGCATAGGGTTGGATCGCTATCCAGTAATGGCAGGTTAAAAGATATATCCTTTTTCAAGATGGCTCCTGAAGTCTCTCCCCATGACATCCTGTTTATATCTTAAAGGAGCAATGTTTACTTATAATGTCTAATGCTAGCCATAACAGACCTATTTCACCATTAACAGGGTCGGATTTCCCAAAAGGCAGAGTAGGCTAGTGCCTAGCACCCCAAATTTTGAGGGGTGCCTCAGCTGTGCTGGCCACACCCATATTCTGAATTATGGATGTGACCAGAGCAATCTCAACTACCCTGTGCTAGTTTTATGCCCTTTTATAGGCTATTATTTAACCCCTTGGCTGCTGGAGAGATCCTTCTAGCTGCCAAGGGGTTAAACATTTTCCTCTCTTGCTTGATAGTCCAAGAGTATTTTCTGTGCCAGGAAACAGTGGATGGGATTGGGGCGGGGTCGTGAGAGGATTGGGGTGTGTTCTTTGGTGGAGCTAATGGCACCTAGAGTGGCTTGTCTAGGGGCACCTGGGATGTAAATCTGGCCATGATCATTAATTTATGGGATATTGGTACAATTACATGCCCCAAGCTGGCAACAAGATCCTGGGCTTTACAGTACTTAGCAACAGCCCTGTTTATAGTTTTGTTGTACATGTACTACATCTTTAACCTCTTGTATGCTAGAAACATGTCTAATGCATCACTTCTTAATGCATTGGAGGCATCATGAACACCCAAGGAGTTAAAAGAATTTTTTAGTTTTTTATACTTTGAGTAAAATTTCCCATTCTGAGATGTATTTAATTGTAAAGTGAAGCTGTCTATGACTCTTCATCTATGAATTTGTGTTCACCTAATGATCTCTTTATAGCTTAGTAAGAAATTCATATAATAGTTCATGTGTGTTATCTTATTTTGCAGTTTGTTAACCCTTTAAGGACCAGACAGGTGTGCAAATAATAGCTTTGCAATGCGTTACACACCCCTCTGGCACTTAATGATGTGTCTGTTCTTATCAAATATGATAGTATCATGAGAGGAAAGACATGTTTTTTTTAAAGTCAATTAGGTGTAATTTTATTGTAGGCTTTCCCTTTATAGCTAACTAGTGGAACAGCCCGTTACACGGGCCACAGTGCCTGAGGCAGCCGGTCGCGGGGCAGTCACACGCAGTGGAGACTGCCCGCGCCTCGGCTGATACAGAGCCTCTGGCAGCCAGTCGCGGGGCAGTCACAGGCAGTGGAGACTGCTCGCGCCTCGGCTGATACAGAGCTGGGCGCTCCGGAGGAAGTGTCTACTGCGCATGTCGGGCGTTACACACAACTTGGCAAATTATTATATAGGATGGTAATCCTATAAAATAAAACGCTAGAATGTTTGTCCGATGCAGTCATGCGCAGTAGAGACTGCACGAATGCACAGGATGCTGGGAGCATTCTGTGCATTCAGGCAGTCTCTACAGGTCATGACTGCATCAGGTGCGCCACCAGTGAGATGGCAGCAGTACGCAGAGCAGGACCGGCCTCTTAACCGTTTGAGTGCCTGAGGGGTACGCAATGCATTGCAAAGCAACACGTTGAGTACCCCTCTGGCATTCAAAGGGTTAACATCCCCCGTACCTTGGTCCATGTACACAGGCTTTTACATTAGTCAGGAAGGAAAGAGTAAAATAACTCTTCTATATTCTTATGGCTTTAGTGGGTTACATGTAACATTATCAGTAACTGTAATAGTACACTGCACTCCAATGACTGTGTGTTATCAATATGCTGGAACAAGCTATGACCAAAGAGTATTGGAAGACATGATCAGGGACCCAGAACTCATTGATAAGTAATTTTTACTCTGGGAAAGGACAAGAGGTTGGTGTGTGTTCTATTCACAACTTTTCCAAGGAAGGAGTGAAAACTGCTCTGTATATCAAGACAAAGACTTAGTTGTTCAGCATGAGCACAGATGGGGCTCAGGAACAGGTGCTGCCAAGAAATGGATGAGAAATCCAACTCCCAGAAGTAAGGTTACAGTGTCCAGAAAGCTGGATCCTTGAATGTGGTTCAAGTGTATTGAGCTAGTAGATAGTCCCTCATGTGTGGGTTCTTTGAGTTCACAGTTCATGTTGTACTGTAAGAACTAGTGGAGAGATATCGTGATTCACTTGGTTTTAAGAAATCCTTAATTAAAAGGAAAATAATGAATGTAACATAATGCTTTTTGGAATTTGTCGCTGTATTTTAGCACATCCAAGTGTAAGATAATTTTTCCACTTACAATAATTTCAAAATAAGAGCTTTGTTTTTGTACATATTGAGGCTAATATCTTAAAGGAATAGTAATACTTCGTTTTAACTTTATTTTATTTTGTAGGTATTAAAAAAACACGAAGAATTATATAATTATATAAATATAAGTCTTATCTCTCAAACCTTTATGGTTTATGAAATATTCACAAGCAAAGTTTCCCCTCCCGCCCTTTTACCTAGTGTAAGCCATCTCTTCTCAGGTGTGGAATGCAGTCCATAGACCAGACAGATAACAGAAGGGGACAATTTTCTTCCTATGAAAACAATGAAATCCCTGCCCCCCTTGACAAGCTTTTCAGGTTTTTCCCTTATCTTAATTGAAGATTGTCCCTCTCTGCAGTCTACCTGGGCACCTCCCTTCTGCTCTGGCTGAACAGTGTTACATCAGTAAAAGGGGCGGGAGGGGGACAATTTGTCATTGAATTACTCTGGAACTACAACTCTGAGAGAATTGAAATAACACTCTCCAAAGTCCAAATACTATGATGATTAATTAGAGCTGCTTTTATTATGAAACATTACTATCCCTTTAAGGGAAAGTGGATAAATTCTGGGGTAAACCAACCACCATCAATGTGATTTTAGCAAACAATTCTAACCACTAGCAGTGCTTCTTCCCTTTAGTTGTTGAGGCACACCGACAGGTTCTCTGTTTCTCCCTGCTTGATCAAATTGGGTAATGTGTGGGTTAGTAATTTTGATTGAACTTTCTATGATTAATAAGATATAACTGGACGATACTAACTGTTGGTGTGTCTGAAGGCCTGGAGATGAGAATTACCGCGCTAGAGGGTAAATTGAGCCCTTCTTCGTGATGCTGAAAATGGCACTGCTGTGCTGTTTTCTTCTGGGCTGCTCACAGCAAACACATTGTATTGTGGATTGCATATATATATGAGGTGATATATATGTTTTTACTTTAGGCTTGGCAGACATTTTCTTGTAGTTGAGAACTGAACATCATTTTTTGTCATGGGCAGTTATCCCTCTAGTGTTTAGATCTCTGTGGATTTTCATTGGTGCTCATTAATACTGATAAACACACACAGATAATATTTGCCTGAACTATCCAATCTTTGATGTAGTCTTTGCATCAACAGGAGAGGCCAACACCAATAGGCAATACATGCTTCTGAAGCACAAATAAAGGAGCTTTTACGGTACAAAGTTTTACAATACAAAGTTTTCTATACTTATACTACTTGACTTATCCTCTGCCTTTGACACGGTTAACCATTCTCTTCTTGCTCAAATTCTCCACAATCTTGGTTTCCAAAATCAAGCTGCTTCATGGCTCTCCTCCTGTCTCTCACAACTTTCCTTTTTTGTGTCCTCTGGCAATATCACCACCTCCACAGTCCCTCTGTCTGTGGGGGTGCCTCAAGGGTCCCGCACATTAACTCCGTGGCTAAATCATCTCACTTCTTTCTCAGAAACATTGTTAAAATCCACCCATTCCTCACCCAACAAACTACTAAAACTCTTATACATGCCCTCGTTCTGTTCCGCTTAGACTATTGCAATATCCTACTAGCTAGCCTCCCCACTACTCATCTTTCACCTATGCAATCTGTTTTAAACTCAGCTGCACGAATCACCACACTCTCCCCAAAAACTGAACCTGCTCACATAATTCTTAAACATCAATTACAAAGTCCTCCTTCTCACTTTTAATGCTCTCCACACTGCTACCCCTCCTTCAGGGCCGGACTGGCCTACCGGGATACCGGGAAAATTCCCGGTAGGCCGGCTTCCCTGGGGCTGCTGCCTTCATGAGAACAAGCAGGGCCGGCGCGAGCATAAGGCAGCCGCCTTAGGGCGCCGCAGTGGAGAGGCGCCGAAACGGTAGTGAGGTGACTGAGCTGTGAGAGAGTAGCTGATGCAGCCAGACCAGAGGCCCACATAGTGTGCTCTATCTCTCCTTCTGACCTGCAGGGGCGCTGCACTAAGAAGTGGGTAGGAGATAGGGAGAAGCAGCGGCGACGGAAAAAAAAGACCACTTTCCCTTTCTAGCCAGCAGAGGAGGGTCGGCGGGACAACATTAGTGCTGCTGAATTGTAACTCTGGAGTCTGTACTGGTAGGCACCTTCTACTAATGCTATTATATAAATCTTTATTGGTTTTGCCCCGTTACTTGTCCTCAGCCGTCCCATGCCTCATTGCCTCTAGGCGGCTAGATTAATTCTGCCAGCACAAATACCTTAGTTGATCCTGATGGCTCTTCTCCAAATGTCAGCCCCAAGGAGGCAGAGGTAGCCTTGGTGTAATAAAGAAAAGTCCCAGTGGTAGTTTCTAATTAACTCTTTGAGTGCCAGGGGAAGAGGTAGCTTTGAAATCAAAGAAAGGTCTTTATAAACCTCAAGTCTACCTCTGCCCACTGGCACACAAAGAGTTAATTAGAGACTACCGCTGGGACTTTTCTTTATTACACCAAGGCTACCTCTGCCTCCTTGGGGCTGACATTTGGACAAGAGCCATCAGCGAAAGTTAATTCTGCTCCCAGTCATGTGACTACCCCATGTATTGCCAATGACTACACCCATACACTTTACCCTCAACTCTACTTTCATTCTACAACCTCAACTATATCCCATGACAGCATGCAGCACAAGATGGTGTAGTCGCATGTAGGACAGTGCATGGAATATTACAGTGTTAAAAGAACTACACTTCCCAACATGTACCACGCTGCAATCATTAAGCCATCTGCTAGTGAGGGCTGTGTTTTCTCTTTGTGCAAAATAAATCACTCACGCAATCACTCACAGGCACTCACACTCACACCCCGGGAGCCAGCACGCTCCACCTTCCACCATAGTCTCACTCACACCCCGGGAGCCAGCACGATCCACCTTATACCATAGTATGTGCAATTACCACATGCATTTCAACTACATGAATGAATGCCACTCACTCGCACACACTCACTCCCTTATGACTCACTTCTGTGTGTGTGAGTGTTTCTGTGTGTGCCTGTGTGTTCCTCACTGTGTGTGTTGCATGTCTGTATCACACTCTATGTGTCTGCATGTTGCTCATTGCATGTATGTGTGTATGACTGTGTCGCTCTTTATGCATCTCAGTGCATGTGTGTGTGTGTTTGTCTTGCATCCGTGTGTGTGTGCATTAATTCCTTAAATATCCTGACGGGCAGCGCTGTCCCACATTGCTAGTGTATATATATATATATATATATATATATATATATATATATATATATATATATATACTAAGATGTGTAGAGGCACTCTCACTTTTAAAGTCCGTCGCCTGGGTGCTAGAATCCAGCCAAAATACATATACAGTCCAAATAGACAAGCACTCTCAGGACTTTTTTAAAAAAATGACAAATGAGTTTATTATAAATAAATTGACATTTCGGTTATCACAAAGTAACCTTCATCACGGATAGAATAACAATGAACAAACCAACATTTTATACCCCTTGGTGAACAAAGAGGCGCCAAAACGGCGCTAAATGGGAGGACATGACATCATGTGTAGTGACCATCCACTAAAGTGATTGACATGACTAGGTACCAATCAATAAACTTGTCAAAACAAAAAACATTCATTACCGCACAGTGCAAATTAAAAATAAATACATCTAGTGACAGGGCTACAGTAAAGACAAAAAATTTTTTTTGACAGGTTAGAAAGTTCAGTATACTGTACTCTAAATCTTATGTCAGCGAAAAGAGAATTAAAACATGTTTACCTCGATAATACATATTTGGCCATGCGGGTCTCCAGCGCATTGTGACGCAATGCATACTGGAGTATTATGGACTTCTTCATTACATGAATACTACCGAATAATGACATATAGATGAGGAATACATACCCTTTCAACAATATAACAATGCGACATCGGAATACTTCCCCGCAAGCTATTTCTCGCCGATACAGATTCTAGCTTGTCTGTACTATTAAGCGGCCAAGTATATAGTAAACTTGTCCGCGAACAACAGAGCAGAGAAGCATAAACATCATCAAGAGAAGAAAAAAGAACAATATACCAAATACCTTAATCAAACAATAACTTTAGATAGAACATTCAAGTCGGTAATTAATAGTAATAATTCTTACATTAATCCAACAGTGCAAATATGTCCATACGTACGAGTTATCAAGAGATCAAATGAGGTAATCCGTATAGACACAACAACGCCCCCAGAGGTCTATTAAAGAACCAAGCTTAACCAATATAAACTTGCTAATAAGTAGCAGATATTTAAAAAAAGAGAGAGGGGTTATTGTTCTATCCCAATAGATTGTCAGTTGAACGTAATTTTAGGGTACAGATAGAGAAGCGCTATCACTCATTACAGTGCCCATTGTCAAAAAGCTCATAATAGAAAAGATGGATTGTATTATAAATAAGAAACAGTGTTCATCATAGAGCAAAGCTCAAAGCTCACTTAGATAGTCAATTGAACCGTAAAGCATTCTTGTAACCTTACTAGTTTTTAAAGAGACACCTAAGATCGAAGTTCTGAAGATTGGCAATATATATATTGTCCTCAATTAGGGTACCAAATAATCAACATCCATATTCAAGTCAGGGGGAACCGGAGCATAGGGAAACTTTCTTTTAGACCACTAACGATAATTCCAAGCGTGGCAGGATGATCATGTATAGAATATTTGAGACATAAGTATCATTACACGGGAGAAATCAAGATTCACAGAGTAACGGCTAGATATGCATTTTAATATACCGGTGCAATCTATGGCCAGACTTACTCATCAAATAGGGATCAAATAAAAGTGCGTGCCTCGTACACTCTAGTATTCTGCACGTCCAAGATCACCTATAACTCCCTTATTTAATCGCATCTCCTTGTCTCAAAAGTCCATTGTAGTGTCACTTCACTAGTGACCAAATCCAGAGGATCCATTTATGGGATAAGCTGGACATAAACAGTCCCATAAAGCATCAACTAATACAACTGATCATCTAGATTCATAGTATAGAGATGTGTCTTAAAATCTCAGAATGATAGAAACCCAAATTAATAGAAGGCTGCATATGACAGCTTCTCGTTCAAGCCTTTAGGAGCCACAGTGTCCAGAGTACGGATCCAAAAAGTTTCCCTTTGGAGCAATCGTCTGCCCCTGTCTCCTCCTCTAGGAAGTGGTGGAATGTGGTCAATTAACATAGTTCTTATAGAAGCCACTGAGTGTTGTTTTTCCACTACACTACCCAACATGTACCACGCTGCAATCATTAAGCCATCTGCTAGTGAGGGCTGTGTTTTCTCTTTGTGCAAAATAAATCACTCACGCAATCACTCACAGGCACTCACACCCCGGGAGCCAGCACGCTCCACCTTCCACCATAGTCTCACTCACACCCCGGGAGCCAGCACGATCCACCTTATACCATAGTATGTGCAATTACCACATGCATTTCAACTACATGAATGAATGCCACTCACTCGCACACACTCACTCCCTTATGACTCACTTCTGTGTGTGTGAGTGTTTCTGTGTGTGCCTGTGTGTTCCTCACTGTGTGTGTTGCATGTCTGTATCACACTCTATGTGTCTGCATGTTGCTCATTGCATGTATGTGTGTATGACTGTGTCGCTCTTTATGCATCTCAGTGCATGTGTGTGTGTGTGTTTGTCTTGCATCCGTGTGTGTGTGCATTAATTCCTTAAATATCCTGATGGGCAGCGCCGTCCCACATTGCTAGTGTATATATATATATATATATATCTTTATTCCTCTGGTGTTGGCATTCAAATGTGTTTTAAAATAAATGCTTTCCCCTTTTATGAACAAGAAAAAAATGCCATTATGCTATGGGGCTGGTATAATGACGCAATGCTATGGGGCTGGTAAGCAATTTTTTCCAGGGCTGGTTTTTATTCCCAGTCCGGCCCTGCCCTCCTTGCATCTCTTCCCTCATCTCCTCTTATGTTCCTGGTCATCTCCTTCGCTAAGCACACAACACACTGCTTGTTGCACCATACACACCCTCTGCCCTCTCCAGTCTCAAAGCTTTCTCGCTTTCTGCTTCCTACCTATGGAACTCCATACCCCTCTCCCTATGTCTTGAAAAATCCCCCTCTGTCTTTAAATCTACCCTGAAATCTTATCTTCTGGAGAGCTTTGACCATGCACTACCTTAGTCCAAACTCAACACTTATAATCTCAGCACTTGGAACCCTAATACTCTGTTGTCTGTCTTCTTTTACCTACTTAGACTGTAAGCACCTTGGGGCAGGGACCTCTCTCCTATTGTTTCTATGACTGTGGCACTTATTTTATCCCCTTTTATTTATTGTAACATAAGTCTATTGTAAGGCGTTGCGTACACTATGTGGCGCCATATAAATAACAATATACATACATACATACAATATTTCAGAAGCACACCGCAGCAAGATTTTAAAATAATTATTATGAATCACCCAGCTGGACACTGAATGTAACTTTTACATGGAGGACAAGATGAAAGATTTTTCCTAGTCCTATAATGAGCTTGTTAATGCTCATAATGCATTGGAGAAAGAAACACAGGCCTTGTATGACAAACTCAGAGATCTGGAGGATAGAGCTGATACGAATAACACATGGTTTTGGGGGATCCCAGAATATGCCTTAACAAAACTGTTAGTCATCTTCTGCCTGAAAATTCACTTTAGAACTTTCATATAGACAGAGCTCAATGACTGCCTAAGCCTAAATACGCTCAGCTGGATCAAACTAGAGACATCTTCTCTCAAATCCACTTTTACCTTGTTGAGGGAAAGATCATGCTATAAGCTTGCAAAGGCCTAACCCTGCAGAAAGTATACCATCATTATACACTGACCTCTCAAGGTCTCCAACAGATTGATTGAATGAATTACCTCCCCACCCCAAACCCACATATCCCGTGTAAAGAAAAAGATCGTCCTGCAAGTCCTAGAGATGCTTGAACCCCAGGAATAGTATCTCTCTCTCTTTTTTTTTTTTTTGCAAAGGCCTGAAAGGTCTATACAATGTTTTTGATGCCAGTTTGTGAAACAGCTTATTCAGTTATGATGTTGTTATACTGCAAACATGGTCTGCCTATTGGTCATCTCCTGTTCTGATAGAACTAGTCTGTATTTGCCTGTGTCAGGCTATATACAATTGCAGGTATCCTACATACTAGCACAATGTGATTCTGTACATCTGTAATATTGTTTGCCCATTTACAACGGTGTTTTTACTAACAATTCATATATATCTGATTTAAATCCCAGTTGGTGGTTTTATTTCTCACTTCTGATAGATCTTTTTTGCATTGGAAGGCATTGCACTCATTCTTATATATGCTATTTCCCCACCCTAAGGCAAATGGGTACCAGTTAATTATATCTAAATGTTAACGGTATAGTAATACTTCGTTTTATCTTCATTTTATTTTGTAGGCATTAAAAAACATGAAGAACGATATAAGTCTTATCTCTCAAACCTTTATGGTTTGAGAGATAGTCACACGCAAAGTTTCCCCTCCCTCCCCTTTTACCTAGTGTAAGCCATCTCTTCTCAGATGTGGAATCCAGTCCATAGACCAGACAGATAACAGCAGGGGACAATCTTCTTCCTATGAGTACAATGAAAGTCCTGCTCCTTGACAAGTTTTTCAGGTTTTTCCCTTATCTTAATTGAAGATTATCCCGCTCTGCAATCTACCTGGGCACCTCCCTTCTGATTTGGCTGAGCAGTGTTACATCAGTAAAAGGGGCGGGAGGGGGATACTTTGTCATTGAATTACTCTTGAACTACAACTCTGACAGAATTGAAATAACACTCTCCAAAGTCCAAATACTATGATGACTAATAAGAGCTGCTTTTATTATGAAACATTACTATCCCTTTAAAGGCCTTAACTTCCCAGTTAGACAAATTTTAGGCTTGAGGTGAAAAATTCCCAAGCACACATAGTATGCCTTCAGGAAACTCACTTTAAGTCGTCTTTATTTTTTTTACATTTTTGATAACTGTATTCAAAACTTCCTATGTGTCATGTTAGACAAAAGTCCAGTGAATGTATATAGAATTTAATTAGTATATGAAATATCCTGAAAATCTTAATTAGCATATTAAATTGCAGTAAAAATCTTCATTAGCATATGAAACTGAACGGATACCATAATTTTCCTACATTAGCATATGATACCAAGTATGAATATCTCCTTACCTGTACCTTTGCTGGTCTTTTGGCTAACATGACACATACTATAGGCAGTTTTTAATGATGTTACTTGAATCAAGGTGAGAGGTCTACTGTAAGAAAGGTAAAGTATGAAGATTTTTTTTAAATTTTATAAACAGTTAGCAGTTTCCATATTTCCCCAAAGCGGGGTAGTGATTTTTCTACATAGTAAAATGCCATTCAAAATGATTAACCATGTAGTTGACACGAATTGTTAATCCTATATATAATAACAGGGGAGGGCTGGTAACTTGTGGCCCGGGGGGCAAGTACAATCAAGCGGCCCATTTCTATTATCGTTTGAGCCCACTCTCAAAGCCCACCTCCTTTTGTTAATTTTAAACGTGACATTAATATTGTGAAGTAAAGCAATACCACATAGGTCACATTAAAGTGGGTTAAACTACTAATATTACAGAGCTTACAATTTAAGTAAAGCTACACTAGTGATACTATAGAGCTTACAGTGGAAATGGGTTATGTAACTAGTGTAGCCTCATCTGGATTGTAGCTTTGTGGTATCATTTGTATAGCACCATTTCAATTGTAAGCTCTGTGGTATCACTAGTGTTGCTCCATTTATAGCAACAAGATGGAGATTAAGTGAGTCAATGGCCCACTGACCCAGACATATGACTGGCCCAGGGGGCAATTGCCCCCCTGCCCGCCAGGCCAGCCATCCCCTGTATAATAATTTGCTAAAATGCGTGTAACGACGCAGTCATGCGCAGTAGACACTGCCCGCGCTGAGGCTGATACAGAGCAGCTCTATATCAGCCGCGGCGCGGGCAGTCTCTACTGCTTATGACTACCCCATGACCGGCTGCCAGTGGCACTGTGGCCCATGTAACGGGCTCTTCATCTAGTATTTAATACTAATTTGTGAGCAAAATAACGTTCTTACTACTATAGTAAATATATATGCTCCTCTCAACTTTTAAATATCCTTTCGGTGTCTTACAAGAGAAACGTAACTTCTGTGTTGCGACTTTCATTTGTCCCTAACCCCAAATTGGATTTTACCTATTCACAGAGAGCTTTCTTCCAACCAAGTGCAAGGGCCTCAAAACAATTTAGGGAATTACTTCAATCTTATGATGTATAGAGAGGTGTAAACTCTTCAGAAAAAGACTTCACATTCCACATTATCCAAGCTGGAGCAATCAGATAAAACTATGGTCTCAGAAGCTTCCATGAGACAGGTTACAAAAATAAGGAATTAATTAAATAGTATCCGCTTACAAAAAATGAACATACTCTTAGGAAATTAAATGATGTAAAAAGCAATGGGGATGATACATTTCTAGACAGCAAAATATGAAAATAATATCCACTTTCTAGAATAGCATTTCTGCAAGATAATAACGGTAACAAAACTATAACTCCCCACTTAATTGCTTACAAATTTGTGACATATTACTCTAGCCTGCATAACATTTAAAGGGATAGTAATGTTTCATAATAAAAGCAGCTCTAATTAATCATCATAGTATTTGGACTTTGGAGAGTGTTATTTCAGTTCTGTCAGAGTTGTAGTTCAAGAGTAATTCAATGACAAAGTATCCCCCTCCCGCCCCTTTTACTGATGTAACACTGTTCAGCCAAAGCAGAAGGGAGGTGCCCAGGTAGACTGCAGAGAGGGACAATCTTCAATTAAGATAAGGGAAAAACCTGAAAAGCTTGTCAAGGGGGGCAGGGATTTCATTGTTTTCATCGGAAGAAGACTATGTTATCTGTCTGATCTATGGACTGCATTCCACATCTGAGAAGAGATTGCTTACACTAGGTAAAAGGGGCGGGAGGGGGAAACTTTGCTTGTGAATATCTCTTAAACCATAAAGGTTTGAGAGATAAGACTTATATCATTCTTCATGTTTTTTTAATGCCTACAAAATAAAATAAAGTTAAAACGAAGTATTACTATCCCTTTAAAGGGATAGTATTGTGAGAAAATATTAACACAAAATATTGTAGATATCAAAAAAGTAATCTAAATGCCCCCTGAAGGACCAAGAAACATGTTGGGATAAAGATAAAGATTTTCTTATATTTTGCTTTTATTCTCGTTTTTTTCAAGTATGTTTTATACATGTATGTGTTTTTAAATAAATTTACATTTTTTTGCATTGATTTACTAGCATCAATTTTATACCATTGTCAATGGATGTTGGTACCAGAGGAAAGAGCCTGGTGTTTTATGTTGTAGTCCATTAACAGGAAGGACTGACACCGAAAATTTCCATGTGCTTCTCTGATCGGCATATGAATAACTCAAGCCAGTCAGTGTGGATAACGTAAGTATAGTGCGATCCACTTTTGATATACTATCATTGCTTTTGTTATTTTTATAGTATACCTGTTGGTGTGCTCTCCTTCTGGTTGGTGTTTTTTGTATATTCCATATTTGGTGGACATGTCCTATCATTGCCCCCTTTTGGGATAAGATCTTGTTCCACATCAATTCAGCACTGGGCACATCTCTTTCTCCAAACCCAATATTTTGCTTATTCCTTCTTGACCTGCAAAACCAGAGACCTGGCTCTAAAAAGATCTACTTTATCATCTATTCCCTCCTTCACCTTGCAAAATCAATGATTCCTTTAAAAGGAAATCACCTTCTCCTCCTAGCATCTCTGAATGGCTTGCTGAAGTAGGCTCATGATTTTCTTTAGAAAGGTGCTATGCGATCTTGACAGATGCCTTATCCTTCTTCACGGCAGACTGGTTACCCTGGTCCTTATACCGTCTCTCACTGACCCCATTTTCTTCCAGACAACATTTCCTAAATCTCTTTTTGTACAGACTTGATTCTCCTTTGGCATTGGTCCTAACCCATACTCACATAGCCCATACATCCACTCTTTGGTAAAGTAATACACTTGAAGGGATATGATCTATGTACATTTGCAGTGCTGATTATGTCTCACCACGACTGTGCCTGAGAACTCCCCCTTTTTTTTCTCCTTCACCTCTCTCTCCCTCTTTCTACTCCTATCTTGCTCTTCTCTTTTCATCTTTCATTTCACCTTCCTCCTTTGTCTCATACATGAGATTGACTCACTTATTCCATACAGTAACCTCCTAATGCGTTTCGTACTGAAAGTACTTAATCATAGGACTCCTATGATTAAGTACTTTCAGTACGAAACCCGTTAGGAGGTTAATGTATGGAATAAGCTAGTGTATCTTTGCTGTGTTGCACATACGAAACTACAAATAAGACTTTGATCTTATGTTTTTAACTTCGACTACAATAAAGAACAATTTTTAACCTGAACTGAAAGGCTGCCTGTTGATCGTTGGGTCCGTTGAAGCACTTCATACCTGTGTCATCTCTCTTCCATAGACTCGCTTCTCATTGTATTTTGATAATGCAGATTTACTTGCCTGTTTTCATGACTTCTCTTCGCTTCTACTGTATGAATGCTAGAATGCTGTTATTACACCCTATATGACATATTATATATATTCCTTACCTTCTCATGTATATTTCTCAGTGTACATGGTATCATCCTTTTTGATTCAATAAACTTTATTAGAAAAAAAAAAAGCACCCAGTGAATAAATAAAAAAGTGCCGGTTAAAATCACAATGTCCTGGCTGGAATTATAAACACATTTCACTGCCTGTTAGAAGGTCAGGGCAGAAGAAGTATAAAAGATAATAGAAAGTCTATAGTGCTGTGCCAGTGCGCCACCAGACACATATAAAAAGTATCATCATTTGTAGAATACGAAACCTATACATACATAAATGAGCATCATATTAGTGGGTTGTAGGATGGGGAAAGTACTAAGGCAGTACAAAAAAAGCAACAGATTTGCATATTGGCCGTCTATTGGCCACTAGCATTGGATTCACAGACAATACAATTCTGCTATGCATAACATCAACCAATAGATGGAGAGAGTGAGTACACAGGACTATGGATTTGGTATAATACATGTGCTTCAAAAACAGTGTTCAACCAATAGATGTTGACAGTGAGTACACAATTTAGCCCTAGCACTATGTGCCTATTATTTATGATGCTCGCATGTGGAATGTAACGCTTACAATTCTGGATTTTAAACATCTACTACTGATTATTGTGTACTTTATGTTACTGGATTTGTCTACATTCATGTAATGCTTTGTTTTTTTTAATAAATATTGTTAGAAAAACAAAAAAAAAATATTTGTTTAAATAAATATTAAAGTACAAAAAAAATAACTATTTATTTAAATAAAAAGTAAATACAAACAAACAAACAAACAAACAAAAAACTGTAAAGCTGTAAGTATAGGCTCCACCACAGCTATCGGTCATTGTTCCTGGAGAGCCAGCACAGCAGGTTGTAATCTGTCATAGCTATAAAGTCTGGAACCTGTGGCCAGTACTGGACCGCTGCTTAGGGTCTGTTTAAAGGGATAGTATTACTTCAAAATTACTATCCCTCATATAGTAGCCCTTAACAAACAGAGTTAAATGACACCAGCGGCATCTCTCAAACCTTTATGGTTTAAGAGATAGCCGCTTTCAAAGTTTCCTCTCCCCTCCTGTCAGTGTTCTGCTGCCAGCAGGAGAATCCGGTCTCTGAATCAAACGGAGGCTCTTCAGCAGAGCCGATATCTCGTTATGGAAGGAAAAATGATTAATTGAAACAGTCTTCTACGTGTGCTTGGTAACCAAGCACACATAGAAGACTGTTTCAATGAATCATTTTCCCTTCCATAACGAGATATCGGCTCTGTTTAAGAGCCTCCGCCTGTCCCGGGACCGGATTCCCCTGTTGGCAGCAGAACGCTGACAGCAGGGGAGAGGAAACTTTTAAAGTGGCTATCTCTTACACCATAAAGGTTTGAGAGATGCTGCTGGTGTCATTTAACTCAGTTTATTAAGGGCTACAATATGAGGGATAGTAATTTTGAAGTAATACTATCCCTTTAAGGGCATTGAAGACCTTGTTGCACTCCGGAGGCCATTATTGAGAAGTGTAGCTCCTTCTTCGTCAGATCCGTCAGAGGTTTGGCAAAGGAGCTGAACGAAGGAACACATTTTCTTAAATAGCCAGCTCTCCTAAAAATGTAAGCACCTGCTTCTTAGTCTGGGGGACTGGCCAGTTAACAATAGTTTCTACTTTCTCAGGCTGTGGTCCTAGTTGCCCACTACCCACCTGGTGTCCCAGGGACTGTTCTTCTGCCATCCCAACCTGATATTTGTCAGGTTGGATGGTCAACCCAGCCTCCTGAATCCTGTCCAACACATCACCCAGATGCAGCACTGGAATGTAGCCGGAGTGATCTTCATCCCAAAAGGCATGACAGTAAACAGATACAGGCCAAATGGGTTGATGAACACAGACTTTTCTTCAGCGTCCTGAGCCAAAGCTACGGCTAATGCCCGTGTGTCCAGGAAGTGAGCCCCTGACAGTCTATTTAAGTGATTATCCATATGAGACATAGGGCACAGGATAAATGTCCATGAATTTAATATCATTGAGCCTCACATAATCCACACAAAACCTAGTTGTCCCAGCCTTTTTAGGCACTAAGACTGAGCTGGACGCCCATGGACTATTGAAAGGCTGAAAGACACCCAGAGAATGCATGTTGGCAATCTCAGCTTCCATGTGGGTCATACTGCCTCTGGTACCCAGTAGTGCAACTGTCAGAGGGTGTGATGACCTGTCACGTTGATGGTGTGTTGAACCATAGTGGCTGTACCAGGTAGGGGAGAGAACATAGAGGCCTTAAATCTGCTGTCCTTGTTGTCTTGTGTTTGGGGGTTCACTTTCACCTGATTAAGCAAAGTGGCTAGGCGGGTGTCAGTGAGGAAGTCAAGGAGTGCCTTGCCCTGTCAATATCCTGTAGGGGGAGTACAGATAGCAGTCATGTCCTCTGGATGCTCAACATACTCTTTGAGCATGTTAATATGGGTTCGCTTTTGAAAAGTCTCATGGTAAATGTCGTGCGGCTAGAAGCTGCATTAACCATGTTGCATTGAGAACCTCACACTACATAAAAGCTCGAGGTTCTCATGTCGCCTCTTTAAACAGTGCTACCTTCGTGCCCACATACAGCTCCCATCATCCTTACCTTGCCAAAAACAAAGGGACACAAGGTGTTGTTCCAAGTACAAAGTTGTGGGATGTCACTGTGGTATTTAAATAGTAGCCAAGTCATAATCCATATGGGTATGGTGCAACTCATATAAAAGATCAGCGATAACTACAAAGTTTGTGTAGGTAATGGAGTTACCAATAGGTCAGAAGTTCTCATTGTAAGTGACATAATTATTAATAAAAGCTCATTACCTTGCAAAAAAAAAATAGACATGAATACCCTTCAGACACCCCCAAACCCCTTGCACAGTGCTGCACCGGCTCTCTCTCTCCCCGCTCTGCCTGTCATTCTGGGCTGTCTCTCTTCCTCTCCGTGGTTTAGTTGTCTCTTCAGAGTCCCTATAGAGCTCCCGTAGGACCCTAAATTGTTGTGGATTGCCTGTAGAACACCGTGGAGCAGGGGAGAGAGAGACAGGAGATCTAACACATAGGTGATTACTGGCATCGCTTCAGAGGTGCACCATCCTTCCCAATACTGCCTCAGTAAATCAATGGATCCCCACACCTTATGCCCATATAGCAGCTCAAAGGGCAAGAAGAAGCCTGTGGATTCTTGTGGCAGTTCTCTGCAAGAAAATAACAAGTGTGGCATGTGACTCTCCCAGTCTGAATAAGTGTTCATGAATGCTTTTATCATGCTCTTGAGCATTCCATTAAAACGTTCTCAGAGACTGTTAGTCTGGGGTTGATAGGGGGCTGCCTGCTGGGTCAGACGCCACACAGCTCCCAGATCTGCTGCAGCAGTTCCGACACAAACTGGGTGCCACTGTCTGACAGGATCTCACTCAGGAATCTTACATGGATTACGATTGGTACCATGGAGTCAGCAGCGTTCTCTGTGGATATGGAGGATAGTGCCAATGCTTTGCGATATCACAAAGCATAATCTACTACTTTGGATATACTTTTTTCGCAGAGTGGCTAGACTTGGCAAGAGGGACAATAATATATATTGCTACCCACTGAAAGAGTTCTGTAATGGTTAGTAGGGGCTGCAAAAGTCCCTAATGGCTAGTAGGACCTAAAAAAGTCAACAACCTCCTTTGACACCCCAGCCAAAAGTAGGCCTGCAGCAGGCAGTACTAGGAGCACGTTTTCCAAGATGGATTTCATGAGCCAATCAAAGTAGAGCCCCACTGTAAGGTTTGAAAACTAACAACTGCTTCCTAGTGGTCTATGGGTGGTTATGGTTATGGTTACCTGTAAGCCTATATAGCAGTCCCTCCTCATACAATATCTGGTCCCCTGCATTCCCTTGGTTACTGGAGTCTGTGAGAAGGAAGTTAAAAAGGGGTCTGTCCAAATTAACTATTTGAAGTCAGTGGGCTGAGCTCATGTCAGAAGTTGTAGAAGGCACTGGACCCCAAACAGTGCCCTGGACACCTCAGGTTCAACAACTATAGGCTGCCAAGGAATCACTGGAACTGGAAGGACAATGCCACTAACCATTTGTCAGTAGGTGTGACTTCTGGTCACTGGGGCTACTTCATTGTGTAGGTATTGACTGAACAGTGTCCCAAGGTCATTAAAAAATACATCAGTTGGGATCTGGTCCATGATCCCTACCACAAAAGAACCACAGTTGGATGCCCAAATCCAAGTGTACTTTAGCTATTGGTAACACGTGCTTCCTGCAACCCAGATGGATACTCCTTTGGGTAAGAAAGCATTGTGAGGCACCCAATGGGGCTTGATAAAGGTGAGGTTAGCCCCAGAGTCTTGGAGCCCTTGTGCAGTGCACCCATTTATTTGTACTTCCTGGCAGTGTTGCCACTTAATGCTCGGTAGCCACCCCATACGCCTTCTCTGTATTCTCTACCAAAGTGTGGGCTGAGAATTCATGGAAACAGACGTAACCCTGTGCAAACCCAGCCTGGGTAGAGGGGAAGGGGTTGTTCTCAGTCACAGGACTGTCCAGGCAGTTGATCTGCTTGAGGGGGCACTCAGCTGCATAGAGCTCCATCTGTTGACACAAATAACAATGTCGGACAATCTTTTGCTCTGGCTGTTGGGCATGGACCGGGACTAAGGGCGTTCTCTCCATGGGTATTTGAGTCCATGAAGTGGTAGAATGGGGAGTGGGAGGTGAAGGCTTGGGCCTGGCCAGGAGGCTCCGAATATACTGGTCAGCCAGCTGGGCCCTCCACCAGGGTACAGGGTTTGTGGTCAGTTACCCACTCCCAGACCTCAGTGAGGCTGCGTTTATGAAAGTGTTTCAGCTTCTTTCCTCTGGAACCAGCTGAGGATGGCACAGTCCAGCCAAGTGCCCCACTCCTGGTAGGTTTCTTTGACAGCCAGTTGGGTGTCTCTGAATTTACTCCAGTACACATATGGGGTAATATAACAACACAGTCTTGGAGGGCCTGCTTAACCTGTTCATAATCTCGGCTAGCAGCAAGGGACATGGCCTGATAGGCTTCGGAGGCCCTGACAGTGAGCTTACTGGCCTGGATTTGGACCATTCAGAGCAATAAACCCCAAACAAGTCACACTGCCGCTGGAAATCCTGGAGGAAACCATCTATGTCCCCTTGTCCTCATCTAATATTTGGAAGGTCTGGTGGGGTTACCTTAAGATTAATAAAGTGCCATTGCCTCTGTTGGACCCAGCCACAGACGGGGTCAGTTGTTGCCCAATTGGTCTCTGGCTCCAGTCTAGCTCTTCCTGAACGTGTATAGAAAAAGAAGAGCAGCAAGGATAGAAGGAACCCTCTCAGTCCCTAAACAGGGCTAGCCCAGTACCAAAGAAGAAAAAGAAAACATCCTGCGCTTATCTATTCTAACACCTAAAAGCCTAAACATATACAGCTGCCCTGTAATTAGCATATATCATAAATATTTAATAATTCATATGATCTAAAAAAGATATTAAATCTGGGGGTTTCGTACATAAGATGGCCAAATTATGGTTAAGCTCGCTGACCAACGCCAAGGTACCCCAATTTCAGCGAGTCCCTAACAAAAAAACGTAATCTTTGATGAAGATTAAAATTGCCGCAAAACGTTACTCAATAGGCTAGAACATCACAATTATAATATTTCACAATAAATAAATATGCCAGTAATATGTATAATATATATGTAAAGTTATTTAAAGGCAATTTTTTAAAAAATATTGATTTCTTTAAAACACATAATTCTTTTACACTGTTTTAAATACACAGTTATGTTCACAGAATTTAGTCTGCCTTTGTTGTTTCTATTCTTTTATGCATATATCTTGAGGGGGTTTCTTCTTATACAGTAACTGACCATACATTTTGATAGCTTTATAGCCGAGGATATCCCTTTATGAAAAAATGCATGAGGCTTGCCTGGGTGGGGGGAGCACATATTTAAGGATGGACTGGATTACCAGGTTCTGTGTTTGTGTGCTCCTCCCGCCCATTGCAGCCTTTTCTAGCATGTAAGTCAGCAAGTGTCCTTCTATTGTGAGTTCTTAGAGGGGGGGTTTGGGGTGTTTTTAATTAGGTTAGAGTTTGAGGTTTTATCTTAAATGTTCTAGCCTATTGAGTAACGTTTCGCGGCAATTTTAATCTTTTAGAGATCAATAGACCAATTAAAGTGACGTTTCGCAGCTCTGGTCCCCATTTTTTGGAGACTTTCAAGATTAGAAAAGATGACGTTTTTTTGTTAGGGACTCGCTGAAATTGGGGTACCTTGGCGTTGGTCAGCGAGCTTAACCATAATTTGGCCATCTTATGTACGAAACCCCCAGATTTAATATCGTTTTTAGATCATATGAATTATTAAATATTTATGATATATGCTAATTACAGGGCAGCTGTATATGTTTAGGCTTTTAGGTGTTAGAATAGATAAGCGCAGGATGTTTTCTTTTTCTTCTTCCTGAACGTGCCACATTACCTCCACCATGATGATATCAGAGATGGGTGGGGTCAGGTAGACCAGTCTTTCCCGCAACCTCTGTTGAAATAAGGTCTCCAGTCCCTGCTCCCCTTCCATTTCTATCAAGTGGACGACAAGCTCTTACGGTGTTGACCTGGATCAGACCCTCAGGCTGTGATCAGTTCCCTCAATATTGGAACAGTCAGCTGCTCATATACTGCTTCCATCTAGATCTCTAGCTGTGCAACAGATCCCACCACTTCCACCAATGTGACAACTTGGTATTCACCCTTACAGCAGTGATCTGGTGGGGACTCACACTTCTACCCACTGGATCGGGTCACTGCAGAGCAGGTATTGTCCCCTCTGTACCAACATCTCCACCAGGCAAGCACCGCCTCTAAGACACTTGCAGCTGAACAAGACTAGTGCTTTCAGCCATTGTCAATCCCCCCCCCTCAAAAAAAAAAAAAAAAACGAACATAACAGAGTATCATATTAGTGGGGTGTAGGATGGAGAATGAATTAAGGTTGTACGGCCTTGAGGTACAGAAATAGCAACAGTAACAGATTAGCATACTGTCTGGCTATTGGCCAGTATCATTGGACTCATAAGCAATACAATACTGCTATGAATAGCATCATCCAATAATGGCGACAAGGCTTTGGATTTGGGATAATACCTGTGCTTCATAACCAGGGGTCAACCAAAAGACAGTAAGTATACAGGACTTTGGATCTGGGATTATCTGTGCATACCAACCAGGGTTCAACTAATAGATGGTGACAGTAAGTACACAGGACTTTGGATTTGTGATGGCAGTACCACGGTTCATAAAAGAAGGCTTTTCACCCAACTACCTCTGTATAGTGTGTGTAATGTGATACGCACCTAGCTCTGTATAGCATGTGCACGTGTGTGTTATGTGATATGCACCTACCTTTGTATAGTGTTTGTGTATTATGTGATATGCACCTACCTCAGTGTAGTGTATGCTGTATGAGAAATATATGTTCCTGTGTATAGTGTCTGTGATATGTATGTGTGCTCTTGTATATGTATAATATGTGTGTGTGTGTGTGTGTGTGTGTGTGTGTGTGTGTGTGTGTGTGTGAAAGAGTGTGTTACTTAGAGCCCATACCGTGAATACTGTGATTTTGTCCCCGTGGCCATTGAAAGACCTGTGTGCATACTCTCTACCCTCATTTGCATAACTCCTCCTTTCTCCTGCACCTGGGCATGCCTGACTGAGGACAAGAACCTGGCTAAAGTTTAATATATATAGATTTACCTTTTTTCATAATTTAGTGCAAATCTGTCAGACAATGCCACATTGCTCCCCATATACATAAACTGACAAATAAATAAAGCTAAATATCTCATAAGCTACTGTTTGAAATAGAAAATGGCTAAAAAAATATAGGTGACTTTGAAAGCACTTTCAAAATCACATATTACAAAACTGACAATACCCTGTAAACTCTTTAGTACATAAAAAGTCATGTGTGATACTGTTTGCAGTAATCAGAAAAGGCAAGATAAGCTCATTTCTGTAAAGATTTATGCATGTATTCTCAAGGTCACCTCCCAGTTAGAATCTGACAGATTTTCACCTAAGAAATAATGCAGTTAAATGTGTGCCTTTATTAACATGTTATGAAGACATTGATAAATACACACTATGAGATTCACTTTTCTGTGAAGGAGGCAGAGTTTGTCAAGCAATTATTTATAAATTATTTTAAAGAGTGTATTTGATAAATGAACAAGTACAACAAATGATAAATATGCAAATAGCAAGCATACAGAAATCTTAACATATTCTCTTGAGTGTTTAGCCATTTGCAGTGACAAACAGAGACCGACGTTTCTCTGTAAAAATCTAGAACAGAGGCCATGGGACTCTACTTTGATTGGTGGAGGCAATCAAACCAATCAACTCGGCTCCCACCTCCAGTTTCTTTTTTTAACCCCTTAAGTACCAGAATAATGTGCTATGCACTTCTTTACAAATAAAATGCATTGCAGACCATTCTTGTTCTCAAGGAGTAAAAAAAAAGTATTATTTTATTTAGAAAAAACAACAACATATACTGTAGCTAGAATTAATTATTAACAGTCAGAAAAAAGCCAGCACCCATAGGAATTTAATGGAAGTGATCAGTGTCTTAACTTTGTGATTTACCCACCAATCTAGCTGTAATTTAAAAAGACCACAAAACAATGTGGAAATGAGCATCTAAGTGAGCTGTACTATGACAATGGTGTAATGATATGGGGTCCAGCTGATACCCTCAGATGTCTTCCATTATCTTTTCTTTGTTGGTACTGAATCTTGGCAGAATACACTACAGATACAATACAGATGTGTGCTGTCTCTTGCTGCAGCCTGGAATTCCCAGGCTGAGTACATTTATATCTCAATACCTATGGGACGTACACCTTCATATAATATTATATATTTGATTTGTTTGCTATAGTGTGTACCATTGCCTCATATTTGCATTATGTGTGTGTATATATATATATATATATATATATAATGCCACAAATTGACATACTTTTTCTGTGAAACAGCACAATTGATCCTCAGAAAAAAAAAACAAAGACATTCAGGGGGATCTAGAAGTTGGAGGAATTGTTACTGATTCAGCTACAGTGCAATGTAGGTTTCTTGAAGTTGGAAGAGCAATGAGAAAACCAGTAAAAAAAAGCAACTTGTAACCAATGTTATAAAGAAAAAACTCTTCTCATGGGCAAAAAAATAGAAAGACTGAAGCACTGAAGATGAGAAAAAAGGTGATTTTTACTGACAAAACTATTTTTTATCATTCAAGGATATAATAAAACCATTATCAGTCCTGTTGAGCCTTTAAGATAAGGGCATCTTCAACAGTCTCCGAAATATCTTATCAAAAATGTTTGTTCAATATTTTACTTAAAGTGAGCCTGGAAGTCTTATCATCATTGATGGAAAGATGAACATTGATGCATATATTGAAGTAATGAGACACACCATTACAGTAATTCCCAAATGGAGAGGGAAAACTGCAACTTGACAGGAACTTGACCTTGTACCATGCCACACATCACAAAGAACATTATCCAAGAGATGAAAATAAATATGTTTCACTTGCCTGGGAACTTGCCTGATTTAAACCCCACTGAAAACCTATGGGCTATCATCGAGGCTAGACTTGGATAGATGAACTGTTCAACAAATCAATGCTTAAAGGGATAGTAATGTTTCATAATAAAAGCAGCTCTAATCATCATAGTATTTGGACTTTGGAGAGTGTTATTTCAATTCTGTCAGAGTTGTAGTTCAAGAGTAATTCAATGACAAAGTATCCCCCTCCCGCCCCTTTTACTGATGTAACACTGCTCAGCCAGAGCAGAAGGGAGGTGCCCAGGTAGATTGCAGAGAGGGACAATCTTCAATTAAGATAAGCGAAAAACCTGAAAAACCTGTCAAGGGGGGCAGGGCTTTCATTGCTCTCATAGGAAGAAGATTGTCCCCTGCTGTTATCTGTCTGGTCTATGGACTGCATTCCACATCTGAGAAGAGATGACTTACACTAGGTAAAAGGGGCGGGAGGGGAAACTTTGCTTGTGAATATCTCTCAAACCATAAAGGTTTGAGAGATAAGACTTATATTGTTCTTTATGTTTTTTTAATGACTACAAAATAAAATAAAGATAAAACGAAGTATTACTATCTCTTTAATAGCCAGTGTGATAAAAGTGTGGTTCTAAGGCAAGGAAGTAAAGAATATGTGTTAAAATCTAATGATCTCAGTGCTAAATCATTAAAAACAGTTGATTTCAGCTAAAGGAGAACACATAACATACTAAATGTTCTTTAGAGATGTAACAAGAGTTAATGAATTTGCCACTGTATATTCCAGCAATGGGATGGCCAGTATTTCTTGCAGAGAAGGTGACATTACTACACACAACAAGTAAGTGTAATGGCAAACAATCTGAAGGACTCCAGGAGGGTTATGCACTAAGATGTGCTAAAGAGGGGATCACTTTCCCCAGTCCTACATTATTCTGTAGAACCTATGCACTAATACCTCCCCCACTCTAGAATTCTTAGTGCACAGGCTCCAAGGAATGACTTAGGAACTGGAGAACGTATCTCACTGGAGAAATGTTTTCCTGTTTTCCACGTCTTTATCACGTTAGCACATCTCCACTATGCTGTTGTTGAATTATAAAATATAATTGGCTGATTGGGGATGCCAGGAGTTATAATCCAATAACAGCTGGATATTACAACTCATCACTCTCAACCAGCCCTTTGCAAGTTTGGAATGATGTGAGTAGTTGTCCCTGACAGCTGAAGGTCTATTAATTAACTACCCCTGGTATATACCTCTTCAAATGTACAAGTTTCAGAGAACCAGGTGAAGATATTTGCATAATTCTACACATAAATATGCATAGCTGTCCCCAGTGGCTCTTTGAAGTATCAGATAGTGCTATACCTGACTCTGAATGATTTGTTGAGTTAAAAACCGTTACTGTGTATACTTCTAGTTTTGAGTTCACAAATATACCTAAGTAGACCACACAGGAGTCAGTTCTATTAGAGGTTTTAAACACTTCAATCTTATATTTCATAAAGAAACACAATTTTCGTAAGGGGCTATTCTATTATTGTCATTATTTTCAGATATTTCTAGAGGTTTTATGATTTCAGTTGCAATGTGTCCTCTCACAGGCCAGGCTACATATAGAAGCCTCTCACATTCTGTATGTTATTTTGAATACTCTTAGGGTGTCTCCCTAAGAGTGAAGGGTAATCCAGATGTGGACCCTTTGCTCTCAGTGCCTAGGGAATCCAGCTGAACTCTCCTGACGAGGCCCAACTAGGCCAAAACATACGTCTGGGGTTAGCTGGTGTTCCCGTGCAGGGGGGACTTGCCCATCATTTTGGAACTGGACTGCCCTTTTGGGTGTGATTAGTCTAATATGTACGTGAAAATTTCTCCTCTATAATGGCACTAGAGAGCTAAAACGTGATGCTTCTGGGAGGTGACTAGCCGTAGAACAGGCCATTGTGCTGTTGTTCATTCTTAGAAGCCTCTCACATTCTGTATGTGACATATAGTCTAACAATGATATTCAATTACACGTATCTGAAGCTGTATGCATAAATAAAAAAGGAACAATTCTTAAGAAAGCTAATGGTGGCAAATGAATATTTCCATTGATTTAGGGTCCTCTGTAGCAATGCTTTGGATCTCTCTCTGGCACTCAAAGGGTAAAATTCCATTTAACTCAAAGTGCAGTATTCAAGGGCTTAAAAGCCTGATTTAAATAAATGGGAATTTTTTTGGCTTTTTTATTTGTCCCTTAGAATGAAGTCAGTTTGCTTCAGAATTGCCTGCCTTTTTTCAGGCATATGGCCTGTGGTTTCTACATTATGTGATGAAAGAAGCTTCAAAATCTGTAGCACAGACTGACAATGTGGCAGAGTCATAAAGTTATGCAAGTTCCTGCTTTCAAAACATTCATCCACATATGCAATGTTAGGGCACATGTATTCACTGTGGCAAAAATGAAAGTGTCTGTTGAATAAATCTTTAATAGCACAGCAGTACTATTAGGTTTTTATTAGGTTTTATCAATGTGTCTCTTCATAAAGGAAATGTATAATTTTGAAACAATTTTTTTAAAGCCGTCTTATGTAACAATAGGGCAGTATGTATATAAAGAAAAAGATCTGCACAAAAAACAGAATAATAATATAATAAGAGCAATTAAAAATGCGTTAAGAAAAAATTATATGTACAGTATCTCACATAAGTGAGTACACCCCTCACATTTTTGTAATTATTTTTATTTTATCTTTCATGTGACAACACTAAAGAAATGACACTCTGCTACAATGTAAAGTAGTGAGTGTACAGCCTGTATAACAGTGTAAATTTGCTGTCCCCCTCAAAATAACTCAACACACAGCCTTTAATGTCTAAACCTTGGCAACAAAAGTGAGTACACCCCTAAGTGGAAATGTCCAAATTGGGCCCAAAGTGTCAATATTTTGTGTGGCCACCATTATTTTCCAGCACTGCCTTAACCCACTTGGGCATGGAATTCACCAGAGCATCACAGGTTGCCATTGAAGTCCTCTACCACTTCTCCATGACAACATCACTGAGATGGTGGATGTTAGAGACCTCGCACTCCCCCACCGTCCGTTTGAGGATGCCCCATAGATGCTCAATAGGGTTTAGTTCTGGAGGATAGCAGGTTAGTCAAGTCTTCCTCCGTGACTAGTGAAAAACAGTCCATCACGGCTGGAGCAAAAAGAGGGAGGGTAAGCTTCTATTTACAAGGGGGTGGGGGGGGTACTGAGAGTCAAAGGTAGAGAAAAAGTGGTGATTGGATTTATGGGTGTTAATTAGTTGTGAAAAGTATTGTTTTTTAGGTAGGGACATAGTTAAAGTAGGGAAGAAAGAATCTGTAGTGGAGAAAGTTTGCCAGAGATCCTGACTTTCTCCAGAGTCATTCAGCTGAACAGGTACAGGATCGGAGGAAGCTGGTGTTCTTATTAAGACACAGCCGTGGATTAGTTTTACAGGTGTGTCAGAGAGAGAGGAGCATTTAGATTCAAAAAGGAAGACAGGGCCAAGATGTAGGTTTTGACAAGGCTGTTAATGTCAGAGTTAGTGGGAATGGATAAAAGACCAGTAGCTAGTGAGGACTGGAGAGCAGTGAGATTGAGTGATTTGAGGTTACGTGTGAAGCAGGGAGAGGAAGCAGAGATTGTAGAAGATGTGTAAGCAGTACTGAATGTTAGAAGGTGATGGTCAGATAGTGGAAAATGGGAGATATTACAATCAGAAAGTACACAGTCTGTAGTGAACACAAGGTCTAAGAAGTGACCATCCTTGTGAGCACTGTGAGCTGTCCACTTGTGTAGTCAAAAAGAATATCACAGTCACATACTGTACATTACAAATTTCAAAATGAGTTGACCTTGAGATCATCAAAATATTAACCTTAAAGTTCCCCCTAATGTCTATAATACGCTTATGTGCATACCTGGGAACTCTCCGGATTTGCCCCGGAGACTCCGGTTCTCACAGAACTTTACCGGGTCTCCGGGGCAGAGGCTGATTCCTCCGGATGTGGAGAGTTTCTATTGAAACTCTGCCACATCCGCTTTTTCTCCCGCTGATCCAAAGTCCCTAGCCTTCTGTGTGACACCTTTAAGTCCCCCCCACACACACACTCGCAGCAAGCCCCGCCCCTTTTTGACGCGATTAGCGTCATTTTTTGTCACCCCCTGGTGAACAGAGGACTACCCTCCGGGTAGCCCTCAACTGGAAGTTCCCAGGTATGCTTATGTGTCTCTTCTTAATATAACCCATAGGTACAGCTAAGAGCACTCACTGGTTGACTTTAATGTACACAAAACAAGCAGGATGCCTCCCCCTCTGAGTTTCTGGTAGAAATGGCACCAATTCAAATGAAATACTCGATCAGTGCAAATCATGTGATAAGAGCATACCTGGGAACTCTCCGGTTTTGCCCCGGAGACTCCGGATCTCAAACTGAATTACTGGGTCTCCACAGCAATGTGTGAATCAGTGGGTGGGCAGAGTTTAAGTATAAACTCTGCCCACTTGTGCTCCACCCCGCCCGGTTCCTTCCACTCCCTGCCCTCTTACCTCCATTTTGCAGGTTTTTTTGTCCCACCCCCCATGACTAAGCCCTGCCCCTTTTATGATGTGAATCGCGTCATTTTCCTCCGAGTCAGCACTGACAGGGTTACCCTCCGGGTAGCCCTGCTTCAAAAGTTCCCAGGTATGGATAAGAGTGGATTGTCTTACACTGAGAAATTGTCCCTTCACCATAAGAACCTGGATCTGAGTCAACACGTTCACTCTCAATCCCTGAGAGTTCCCAGATATTCACAGAAAGTGGTATCAACTGGGCATGCTGCACTTGAAGCAAGACAGCAGAAATGTCTCCTCTCCAGTTGTATCACTGATGCACTGTGAGTAAGCACAAAGCACACTTTTGTATTGTATGTCAAATCTAGTCTTCTCTTACTGATTTTATGGTTACCATTATCTCAAACAGATCATTTTGTTAGTACACAATGTGAAACAAAGCACGCAGGAACTGAACTACCCAAAAATTACCATGCATTCCCACACTACCCACTCTCTGGTGCAAAGTAAAGTGGCCTATTTTTGCATAATAAGTTTAGTATTTTTAGGCAGGCACAGCACACAACTGCAGGCTGTTGCACAAATTTTAGCTATTTGTACACAGCCTACAAAGTGTTTTTTTAACACTTTAACCATAGTAAGATTAATGAAATATATTTTCATGCATGTTCTGAGCACACACACCATAAAACACACCAATGGCAATGAACTGGCAATGCCATTTTGAGTTTTTCTTCAACCGTTAATGATCTGTATACTAAGTATAGCCAGTGCACAAGTATGATTACCTTGGGCAGGAAATGTCAACAGAAACACCATGATGGAAATTAGGCGTCAAATAAAACTGGGATGAAAAGCATTTGAAACAATTAGTAGTACTGTCTTTAAGACAAATTTACCACACTGCCTCAAGCAGAAAAGGTTTTTTTACCAGCGTGTCTTCACAGTATTTATGTATGGCTATGAAACATGGACACTGAATACCAAAGCCATACAAAACCTTAAAGGGATAGTAATGTTTCATAATAAAATCAACTCTAATTAATCATCTTAGTATTTGGCCTTTGGAGAGTGTTATTTCAGTTCTGTCAGAATTGTAGTTCAAGAGTAATTCAATGACAAAGTCTCCCCCTCCCGCCCATTTTACTGATGTAACACTGTTCAGCCAGATCAGAAGGGAGGTGCCCAGTTAGACTGCAGAGAGGGCCAATCTTCAATTAAGATAAGGGAAAAACCTGAAAAACTTGTCAAGCTGGTCAGGGTTTGCATTGTTTTTATTGAAAGAAGATTGTCCCTGTTATCTGTCTGGTCTATGGACTGCATTCCACATCTGAGAAGAGATGGCTTACACTAGGTAAAAGGGATGGGAGGGAAAACTTTGCTTGTGAATATCTCTCAAACCATAAAGGTTTGAGAGATATGACTTATATCGTTCTTCATGTTTTTTTAATGCCTACAAAATAAAATAAATATAAAACTAAGTATTACTATCCCTTTAAGGTTACACAGAGAAGTATGGAGCAGCAAATTCAAAACATAACAATACGAGAACGAAAAAGGTGTGCATAGATTTGCCAGCAAACTAAGGTCTATTACATCACTGAAAAGTAAATAGCTTGAAATGGAAATGGACAGGCCACATAGCAAGAAGACTTGATGGTATAAGGACCAAACAAATTTTGGAATGGATTCGATATTAAACGCCCAAGAAGAATACCAAAGACAAGATGTGCAGATGAAATTACCAAATTTATTTGTACAGAGTGGCAACAAAAGGCATAGGACTGAAGTTGTTGGAGGCCTGCTGAGGAGGCTTTTATCCTGCTGTGGATCGACAATGGCTGAAGATGATGAGATGATACTAAGTATGTTTCCTATTCATTGCTTAGCAATGTGTTGTAGATGTCTCCAGCATTTAAGAGTTATTATTAAAGGAAACCTAACACCTCCTAATAATACCCCCCACACCCTTACCTTACTATAACCAGAAAATCCTAATGTCTTCTGAGAATTTTTACCCTTTTGGTTTTGTTCCATGGAGGTAGACATGGCAGTTAATGGCATGTTTGTCAAGCTGAACAAGTAGAGAATATAAACTCATGTATCCCTTTTAGAACCAGAGGGGCATACAATGCACTGTGCAATGTAAAAGAACTTAGCTACAATAAAACAAAATTGCAAAAAGACATCTTAGAAATGATCCCATTCAATAGAATCCAGCATTTAAAAGGGAACTATACCTAGAGGAATAAGTGGCTGTTAATTTGTCTAACAGATTAACTTTACTAAGTATGTATGCTTTGCACAGTAATCCAGTGTGTCTATTTATATAATTGTTGCATAGTATCTGTGGTTGCCTGTATATAATGATCTCTCTTACCTGGCTCTAGTTCATAATTTCTCCCAAGAGTCTTCAATAATCCTGAATTTGTTTGTAAGGGTCAATTACCTGTATCTGATTGTAAGAAATGTTATCGTTCTTCTTACCAAGGGTATAACTATTCTTTCGGGTACATGTGACTAAGAAGACACACAAACAAGTGATAATAATAAAAATGATTATATTATGTGCAAAATCAAAATAATGTTACAGTTTAGATGGTATATACATGAATAAATATATTATGAGTCACAGAATTGGAAAGAAATGTAATACCAGTAAATATTATGAGGGCAATAATTTCTTCACATCCTCCAGCACTGATCTTAGTTAGTTTCTGGTCTTCTCCTCTGCTGGGCTCACATCATGACTCTCAAGGACAAATCTTTGTTGTAGGAATCAGGACTGCTCACATGCTGTACTGCTCGCCTCCCAGGCTGTAGTTTCCATCACACGATGCTCTCTATCACATGCTGCTCTCTCTCTCCACCCAAAAATACTCCTCTTTTATACCATTTTTCTATCAGTCAGGTTGGTGAGAACTGGTCAGCTGGATAATAAGAGGCTTCTCAACTGGTCTTTTCTCACCACACTCACTTCTAATTTCATGGTGGCATCAAAGAGATAGTAATGTGACTTTATCAGTTGTGAAGCATTTGTGTTCTTATCTGAACTCTTTGCTTAGCTGACAAACAAAAGACAGTTTGGACGTCTGTCTTCACTCCTTTCATATTTAACTAAGAAAGACCTTTCTTTGAGTTCTCAAATGCCTAACTAAGGAAGTGTATCCTGTCAAACCCTGTGATGCCTCTTTTATTGATGTCATGGTATATTCCCCTGGAGTTTGGGAAAGTTGAAATTGACCTGAATTCTTAAAGGGATAGTAATGTTTCACAAAAACAGCAGCTCCAATTAATCATCATAGTATTTGTGCCATGGAGAATGTTATTTCAGTACTGTCAGAGCTGTAGTTTAAGAGTAATTGAATTATAAAGTATCCCCCTCCTGCTCCTTTTACCTAGTGTAAGCCACCTCCCCGCAGATGTGGAATCTGGTCCTGGGACCAGACAGCTCGCAGCAAGGGACAATCTTCTTACTGGGAATATAAGGAAAACCCTGCCCTCCTTGACAGTGTTTTTTCAGGTTTTTCCTGATGCTCACTGAAGATTGCCTCTTGCTGCGATCCATCTGGACAGTCTTGCTGTCCGAGGTGAGCAGTGTTATCATCAGTAAAAGGGGCGGGAGGGAAATACTTTATCATTCAATTATTCTTGAACTACAACTCGGACAGTATTGAAATAACACTCTCCATGGCCCAAATACTATATATATATATATATATATATATTTATATATATATATATATATATATATATATATATATAAATATATACATACACAAACATATATATATATATATATATATATATATATATATATATATAAACATATATATAACCCCTGTTATAAGTCATATTTGTTCAATTTAACTTTCTTACATGATGCTAAAATGAAACACTTTGCAGTAAATTAAATAAAAACAAAAAGTTTATAGACACAACCAACTGGAGTATAAAGGATACCTTCATAGTTAATTTCTAAGTTGAAATAAATTAAAAGCCCCTTAATCTGTGTATAGTAAACCTGTAAACCCTTAAGGTCCAGAGGGGTGTGCAATAAATTGCTTTGCAATGCATTTCTCATCCATCTGGTCATTAAGGGGTTAACCCTTAGCATACCAAAGAGGCATTCAACTTATTGCTTTGCCAAGCTTTAGACACCTCTCTGACAATGTAATGCATTTCTTTCCATTGAATGCTAGGGCTGCTACGTAACCCAATGCAGTGCAGGTTTTTGAACACCCATTGGGAGCCCAATAAGTTTAGCTTTTCATGCAGCTCCCCCGAGACAGCGAAAGAGTTATAACTGCTGTGCTATGGACACCTTGTACAATGGAATTCTGGAAAGAGGTCAGTGTACATTCTGTCAGCAGCTGAATGCAGGAGGTGGTGCCCAGAGAGTAGCCAAGTTCCTTGTCATATCTGTGTGAGAACCAGGGAGTGATAAACAAACAGGTGCATTCTTACTGCCAAGGACCAATTTTTAATGCCTTCTCCTCTCATTTCTTTTCCCATGAAGCAGAGTAGTTGCTTAGCTAGGAAAAAGAGGCCCCACTGTAACTGCAAAACAGAGTGATTACACACATAATGTATTTTAACTGTTTACATATAGCCCACTCAATAAATTATCAGTTCTGTAAAGCTATTTACTTCTAAACCTTTCCATAAATCGAAATCAAACAAACTGTATGTTATCCTGTTTTCTCTGTGAAATGAACAGATGACTCCTATATGTTTTACATGTAAATACCGTAATGTTTGTTTATGTAACAGTATTCTTGTTGCTGAAGATTTTAACCCCCTTTCTCTCTCTTTCTCTCGAGTTCCAGTGACATAGAAAAGGGGATATTCCTGTGTTGGAACCAACTTCTTATATCTATGCCTGCCCAATGCCTATTTACTAAGCTAATTAATTTAAAAATGGCTATCTCTACTTTACTTACTCTACAATGGAGTGTGTGTGACAGTATGCAAGTACACTCTAGTGCATGAATATAGAGGCAAAGTACCAATGCAGAAAATTAGCTGCACCAGCATATTGGTGCATTTCCCTTGTAGTCTCTCTTTTGCAGGTGCAAAACAAAACTTACACATCCTTCATCGTGATAAGTAAAGGACAGAAGGGAAAGAAGTTGGCAGGACTCCAAACATTTCAGCCTAAGCCCTTAGTTAAAGGGTGTTTGAACTCCTAGTTCACTGGACATTTACATAAAACAGTTTGTCAGACTGTCACCTTCCCCTATGTTAAGGCTAATTACATCAAAAACGTTTGACATCACTAGGCTGGAGCATCATGAATTTGCACAAAGTAGATTGATGTCACTATAGATAACAAATGAGTCCTGTGATGCATTCCCCTTTTCAGTTCACTTATGTCTTAAAGTGTTAGTAATGTCTAAAAAAATTTTTTTTGCATTTAGAAGAGCTTAAAAAGCTGAGCTAAATGCAAAAAAACGTACACGTTTTAGACCATTCCAATGAAGGGATTCCTTGTAAGTAACGAGATCTCAGCACTTCTCAAGCGCCTCCGTGTCGACCGACACGAATCTCCTGCTGACGGCTTTAAGCTGTCAGTAGGAAACAGTTAACTTTAAACGCCCGTATCTCTTAAACCATAGCAGTTTGAGAGATACTTTTTTTTGCATTTAGCTCAGCTTTTTAAGCTCTTCTAAATGCAAAAAAAACTTTTTTTAGACATTACTAACACTTTAACAGGGCAGTGACTCCTATTCAGGGAAAATACAAAGTCATAACAATTCTAAAGAGCCCCATAAACCATACAAATGTACTGCTAGTTTTTGATAATTTTACTCTTCTCTGTTTTCCAAGTCAGATAAATTCAGCAAGTCATTGATTGTTCATGCCCCTTTTCATGTGGATAGTGTTTTTTTTGCAGTTCTAGGAAATTGGAGCTGCTATCCCCAATCGGTTAGTAGGAGAGCCAGACTGGAATCTGAAAAGTGTTCTGTTGACTCAGTGATTGTGACTGAACTGTGAGACTTGAATCTGGACAAATAAACATGCCTAAATATACATCTTCATCATCACCATCACATTTCCAAGTCCAATCCTACCAAGTCAAACTCACTATTACTGACAGGGGAGGGCTGGCCTGGTGGTCAGGGGGCCAACTGCCTCCTGGGCTGGTCACATGTGTGGGCTGGTGGGCCACTGCCACAGCCTCCCACTTGCTGCTGTAAATGGAGCTACACAAGTGATACTACAGAGCTACAATCCAAATGAAACTACATTGAAACATAACCCATTCCCTTGTAAGCTCTATAGCATCACTAATGTTCTTTATTTACATTATAAGCGCTGTAGTATCAATAGTATAGCCCCATTTCAAATGTAAGCTCTATGGTATCACTTACCTTACTTTGCAACATTAATTCCAATTTTAAAACTAAGAAAAGGGGGGTGGGCTGGAACAGTGGGCTCGAACAATAATAGAAATGGGCCACTTGATTGTATTTTCCCCCCAGGCTACAGGTTGCCAGCCCTTCTCTGATTACTGACTAAGGAGCAACACAGGTCAACATCAACAACACTTTTGAGTACTTCTACTGCTATATGTAGTGCAGTGTCACTGACACCTACAGCTAGTACTATTGCAACATCTATCCCCTGTAGTAGTAGTTGTGGTCCCTCAGGAACCACTCAGGCTATGAAATCTCCAGTATGGAGATACTTCACTCATGATCCAAAAGAAAAACTTGTTGGTATACTTTGTCTCTGTAAAAACCATATGAGCAGGGGGAAAGCAGGGTCACATCTAGACACATCCTCATTGATATTCCATCTCAAGCACAACCACATGTCCAATTGGGAGACATACCAGCAGCACAGCAGAGATCCGACAACCAGCAACAGAAGAAGCACGCCTAAAAGTGAATAGGGCTGAGGAGCACATACTAGAAGTTTTGTAACAATATCACTCATGTTTCCTACTGTGGGAGGAAGGTGACTGAAGTAACTGTAGGTGACAAGAGTCATAGAGCGCCCACATCGGCTGCTGCCACCACCAACAACCGCCATATTGTTAAAACAATTAAGTAACCCAGTTCTACTCCTATGTGCTGCCATCCCACACTTACTGAGTTCTGAGAAAGAAGTAACAAAATGCAGAAAATAATCCATATGTACAGTTATAGAATGACAAACCTTACAAAATGCTGGCAGTTGATATTTTCCACCCATTGACCAAAATTTTTCGCCATTTTTTCAATGGCTAGAAAGTTTCAGCCCATTGATTTACATTGTTTCACATTTCCGCTATAAAAACCTGACATATTTGCGGAAGGCAGACATAATAGAAGCAGCTACAGAGTGAGATAGACATGCTGTGCTGTTCTGCTGTGATATTTTGCCAAAATTGAGGCAGGAGAGGCTCGTAGTGACTGCTATCACTATGAGCAGGGTGAAAAATAATCCATGGAGGAGCTGGAAGGACCCTTATGTGCCCAATGAGTCTGAGGAGGAGGAGGAAGGGACCACTACTGAACCAATGCTGTCAATTCCCCCTAAATCACCCCAAGGGATCTTGGGGAATTTAATGGGAAGGGAGGGAGAAAAGGGAATGGGAAGGGAGGGAGAAACAGGAAGGGAGGGAGAAAAGGGAATGGGAAGGGAGGGAGAAAATGGTAGTACTAGTGAGAGCAGGACAGGTCAGCTGTCTGTGCCTGCTGCTAGATGTGCTGCCTCTGCTGCCAGTGTTGCTGCTTCTGTTGAAACCAGTGCTGTGCCTGCTGCCAGTGTTGAAGCTGCTAGTGTGTCTTGTAGTACTCAGGAGGGGGGAGGCAGAGGCATAGGAACCCCCACAATTCTGGCAGGGATAGCATTTTTACTGTCCCCCCCCCCCAGACCACTGTGTGTCTCTTTACCCCCCCCCCCCGCCCAGCCTCCCTGTGTGTCACTGATCCTCTACCCGGTCTGACAGGAAGCTGCTTGTTGCGCTCGGTGAGGAGCTTCCTGTAAGACTGGGGTAGAAGATACAGAAGCTCCTCTACTCATGGTCCGCTCTGCTTAGCCATGCTACAAGGAGGTGTCCGGCAGGAGGGAGCACTGTGCAGTGCGCTCCCCTCCTGCCTGTCACCCAGACCCTGTGTGCCCCTGGGCCGGTGCCTACACCTTGCGGCAGTGATATATTTAGGTTTTGTGCTGCCCTAGTTCTGACTAAACTCGCACACACACCCTAATCTTCATTTGCCCCACCCCTTCCTATCCAGGCCACCCCTCTTCCTATTTAGGACCAACCCTTTCCTCTATAAACACTACCTCTTCCTCTTTGGGTCCTGTCCCTTCCTCTTTAGACTCCACCTTTCTCTTTGAGCTAAAAATTTGATTTATAGCAAGATCTATATATTTTATTTATCCAGACTAATTTATAAACATAAATACCAATGTTTAAAGAAACATTCATGTACGTTTTATTGCTGGGGAGCAATGTGATACACTTATATTCACACTGCACAACCTGGTCTCCTAAAACGAGGCTCACCAGGGAGGGAAGTAGGACACCTCTCTCACTGAAATGGTTAATCCTTTGTGCACCAGAGGACTGTATACTGCATTGCTCTTGTCTCTGTCACTCAGACGCATTGTTGAAATAAAAAAAATGAATGTGAGTAGTCATGCCTGCATACACATTTTCCTTATAAAACCAGGCAAACATGAACTCAGTGAGGTTGTGGTATTAAGCAAGAGGTGCAGTTCCTGGGAAACCAAGTACACAAAGTAATTCATCAGAAAACTCCCTAGAATTCAAAGCAGTAACAGCCTCATTTAACCATTTTAGTACCAGATACAATCATCATACCATTTACAGGTGTCACCTATAATATACATATGCTGCACCTTCACCTATAATATACATATGCTGCACCTGTATCGTACCTAAATACTGCCCATACATGACTATATCAAGTTTCCGTTATATGCATGCAGTGCACATATCCTATTACAGTATACTACATCCAGAAGTACACAAACAGACACGAATGCCCCAATAATTCTAGAATACAATGTAAATGTATCTCTGTCCATCTGTCATCCATTCTCTTTATCGCTATTTGTCACTAAACATTAGGACCTGCCTGTGGTTGGTGTATTAAGCACTAGAGACATCCTATAGCAAATCAATACACCATAGGGACAAATGGAAATATCTCAGATTGCCATTTAAATTGGAGGTTTAACCCTTTCAGTGCTAGATAAATCTCCAATTCAATATATTTAATCTTATATGTTGCATTTGGTTTGCGCTATTATTATTATACTTTATTTATATAGCGCCCACTTATTCAGCAGTGCTGAAGGTTTTCTTAGCAAATCAGCATCAGTCTCCCCTCTCCTCTTCCTCTCCTCTTTCTCCCTCTCTCCCTCATACCTGCACTCTATCTTGTTATACCCTATTTATCGCTACCATTCATTTCCCGTAGTCTTTCACTATTGTTCTCCTTCTCAGTCTCTCTGATTCTCTCTTCCTTATCTCTCAGGCTTATGAATTAAGAAAATGATGCTATTCCAGAAACAAAAGTTCTCATTGTTCCAGATTGTGTTTTATCATTCAGAAGGTTAAAATCTTAAATTTGAATCCATGGAAATTTGGAAAATGCTTAATATCTATTAATACGCACTTGGTGGGCTCCAGAATGCACCACTTTTATTTAGTACATCGGAATCCCTGATTCTGTCTTTCCACTGTATCCCTTACTCAGCGAGTCTCTGTGTCTTCCTCTTCCCTTTGACTAACACCCCCCACCCCCCAATTATCTTCCTTCACCCACTGACTGCATCTCAGGCTGCAGAGATCAGATTTAATAAAGATGATGACATTGACTAGATTAACCCTTCTCATCCTGGATGCCTAGGGGTAATATTTATATTTTATATGAGATATGTGCAAAGGAAAACTGGAGTTGTTTGATTGGCACTGCGGGAACAAGGTTTATATAAAGGCATATGATTTTTACTTAGTAGCCTTTATGATCAATTTAACCCCCTCCATGCTGAATAGATCATGTTTTCTCTGAGAAGATATTTAGATTGAACCTCACCAAATATCATCTCAAATAAAACATGATATATTCAGCACGGAGGGGGTTAAATTGATCATAAAGGGCTAGTAAGTAAAAATCATATGCCTATAAACCTTCTTGCTTCTGTGCCGATCAAACAGCTCCGGTTTTCCTTTGCACATATATCCTAAATGTGTATGGGAACTTTATATTACTGCAGAACAAGGACAACAGTTATATAGTGGCTCTGGCTCCCCAGGTGAATCTTAGTCTCACCTCCAAGTCCCTCTGAGAGTTGCAGCACCATCACCAACTGAGGATTCATTAATGAAGCCCAAAGAAGAAACACCACCCACCAGGACCACATGACATTCTAGGCTGCATACTTGTGCTTCTGTCATCAAAGTGCCCCCTAGGTCCCATCATGGACCCACCTGCTTGCGTGGTGCTTGCGTGGTGCCACTCAGGAAAACTATTGAGCTGGCAGGCTCAATACTTGTTGGGAATCTTGAGGTTCAGTATGGGCAGGAGGGAATGGCTTTTTAAGCCGCCCCCTGTAAAGTGCCACCCTAGGCCAAGATACAGCAGTGCCTGGGGGGGATTTCTACATTATCTGTCCCTCCCGCATGATTTGCTGGGGGGATGTGTCCCCCCCATCCCCCTGGTTCCTACGCCCCTGGGGGGAGGAGAAGATGATACAAAATGTGACAGCAGTGGACCCTAAGTCACACTTGCCATCCCCAAGCAGTCCTGCCAGTGCTAGTACTAAGAGGGTAAAGCAGCTTGTTAGTGTTACGAATGAAGGAGGGGGTAATCAATATATTAGTAGTGACTGTAAGGAGGGAGACTCTGAGGCTGAAATTGATGTGGGTGGTGTTAGTAGTAGTAGTAACAGTAATGGTGAAGCGGCCGGTGGGACTAGTGTTAGGGGAGAGTACAGGAAGCATTTGAAAGAGTCCAGACTAGTGGTCAAGGGAGCCCACCCCATTCCTCTGGCTCTGGGACTCCCCTTCCCTTCACTACAGTGTTCAGGTAGAAAGTGATCCTGAAGAGGTCAGAATTGCACCAGCAGGAGCACACACCAGCTGCTTCTACTGCTGCTAGTGCTAGTCTGTCTTCTTTTTCAGGTCAAAAGGAAATGTCAAGTGTCAAGTGTGACCCTCTGTCACATTGCTTGTCACCTCCTCCAAGCAGCAGTGACTCTGTAATAGAGCAGCAGCATGTAGGGATTAGTGGTGGTGGTGGTGGTGATGATGGTGCAAAAGCTGGGGTGGAAGAGACATTGATGGCCTTTTTAGCAGAAACTGAGAAGGAATGGGAGACAGGGATGAGGATGGGTATCACCACCACCCCCACCACTAGCAATAAGCTTTTGGAATTTGCCAAATTTGCAACTGCTCTAATTCCTGCTGCTTCTGAAATGAAAGGGCAGCAGAGTGCTGAGAAGCAGGCTAGTGTGCCACAGACCACCATGGACACAGTGGGAATGGGGTCAATAAGTGATACTAGACTAGGACAGGTTCTACTTGCCAGCGGCAGCAATACTCTTGGTCCTAGTTGCAGTGCTGAATCTGAGGCAGTAGCAGCAACAGCAGCAACATTATCCGCTGCCACAGAAAGTGAAGGGGAATGTGGAGGACAAGAAGAAAGAGGCCATTCTTCTCCACCTGTTCCCCCAGAAGTCACGGATGTGGGACTATTTTTCTCTTCCCGCAGGCACAGTGCAGTCATCATCAACATCGGCACAGTGCAAAAAGTCAGTGAGAAGGGGAAAGGAGGGAACACACCTTGGCACAACCTCCCTGATAACACTCATGAAACACAGACACCATGACATTTATGTCAAACATGTTAAAGCCAAACGCCCATTACAGAAATCTAGCACCGCTTTTACTGTACCCCCCTGACCCTCCAGAAAAGCAACAAAAGGCGAGGTGGAGATCAAAGAGGAGGAAGAATAAAGAAACCCAGACAGACACTGAAAGTTCCATGACGAGCGAAACAACTAGCTTGCCATCAACATCACCTTCTTTCTCTAGGGTAATAACTAAATCTCTTGCCAGTCCATCTCGTTCATCGTTACCTCCCCGCCAAATGATAGCCACTCTGTTCATGTTAGGATTTGGCAGTTCTTCTCAAACCATTGCACACTGTGTGGTGCACTGACATGCCAGTGTGTTGGAGAAGAATCAATACTAGGTCATCAAGCGGCATCTGGGGAGATTCCATCCTGCAGAATATGCTAGGATTCTGGCAAGGAGTGTTTATCATTACTATTAAACTGCCAGCAAGTTGTCATATGTCCTTAGTGGGGTCTGGACAAGGGGTATAGTGGTGACAGCAACAGTACTTGGGTTCCGGTGTCATAGTGTTTGGATACAGTTGTACCCCCAGATGTTATTTACCACACACACTCTGCACATTGCAGTTGCTGATGAGAGGCACAGTTCCTGCTCTCAAGGGAAAAATGTATATTCTAATAATAACACACCCATGATTTTGGAGGAGGGGCAGGTGGAGAAGAATTACTGACCAACTTCTTCTTTTCTCCACAAAGTCTGGGGGCTACTTATTGTGCTGCTACTGCCTCAGACGTATCACTGGAGATAGTAGTGGTAAGTGGAACCTTCATCATTCATCACCCATGTTACTGCTATTGTTGATCCCATTCCCTTTCAGCTGGCTAATCATCCTGCTGCTTAAACATCTCAGCAGCAGCAGAAGCAGCAGCAAGAACAGCAGTTGAAAATTCCGCAATTATAGACTCAGACTCAGGAGGAGGACATTTGAAAATGGCCAGTGGCCACTGGCCAACATGACCTGGTGGAACTAGGCCAGTAGGGCATTTTTTTTCTAAGGGCTTGTGCTTTAAAATAAATAAATAAATAAATAAATAAATAAAACATAGTCCTACAAAAAAAAAATAAACAATTTGTGGGGGGGGGGGTTTCTAACAAGCCTAAGTCCTACAAATCAATATTTCCTCAGGGCTTGTGCCAAACAAGCTTAAGTCTTGCAAATCAATGTTTCATCAGGGCTTGGGCCACTAACAACAAATCTAAGAAATCATCCTCTACAAAATACTCTAACAGATCAAGTATCAGTCCACACCAGTGGCAGCTTATGTTAGGGGGTTCTTTTACATACAAATTTCTTATTTATTTATTTATTTATTTATTTATTTTATTAACTGTCCCCCAATACCAGCTAAGAACCCCCCCCCCCCAAAACAATTTGCCTTTTCAACTGATTCATTCCACAGATTCCATCCACCAACACAGGCACCCTCCTCAGATCCCTTTTATACCATGTCTTATGTTTTTTTTTAATTTGTATTTAGGATGTATTTTTTATTAACTGCCCCCAATCCCAGTAAACAACCCCCCCCAAAAAAAATCATCCCCTGTTCAACTGATTGTTTACCCACAGCCCACCAACACAGGAACCCTCATGTCCTTTTTATACTATGACTGTGGGAAATTAAATAATATTTGCTATATGTTGTGTGTAAATTCAATGTTCCAATTGATTTCAATGGAATGGACTAGGCGAAAAAAGCGGGAAAAATCTTAAAATCTTCACTTTTCACTGGAAATTTTTTATGAAGCGGAAAGTGCCATTTTTCGCTGATTTCAGTTTGAGGCGAAAAGTTTCGCCCATCCCTATTCTTTTGTTTAAAACATAGGTTTTAAAAAACTGATATCATGTGTTGCATTCACATGGCATATCCCAAGACCCAGTTATTTTTCAAGGCTGCTGTGCCACAGTTGTACACGCAAGTGGTTAGTGTTGTGTGAAAAGGGCTGGAAACATCTTACAGCAAGGCTTGTTGACAATGTGAACCCATCCCTCAAAACTGAAATCAGTATCTGATTCTGTCAAGGTTTCCCTTTCCTAAAAATCTTAACCCGTCATGGGTAGATTCCACTTAAGGACCCATGACGGTGCTGGACCATCATGGTATAAATGATAGCAGCGTGCCGCCGGGCATGCTGCTATCATTTATTCCAGGCTGAGACTGAACGCTTCGGTACTGGAGCGTTCAGTCTCAGCCCTTCTCAGTTGTGCCGGGTCATGTGATTGCTGAAGCAGCGATCACATGTACCGGTATGCTCAATGAATGAGACAGTGTGAGTCACACACTGTCTCTGAGTCTCTCCTCAACCCATCTGTCCCTTAACAGCAAAGTAAGGGATAGAGTAGCAGAGAGGAGACACCTACTGGTCAGCAGCTGGGGGTATTAACCCCTTCACTGCTGTGCTGGAGGCTGGCTGTTAGCAGGTCAATTTTTGACCTGCTAAAATCAACATTTGTTTTTTTTTGTTTGTTTGTTTTTTTTTTTAATTTATTTAAAAAAAATAATATGACAATAGAAGTGTGATTATTGTGGAGCCATGTAATACATTTATATACACCGCCAAATGTAATCAATAATAAAAGTGGGAAAATAGGGTGGGAAAAAAGGACATTGGGATTTTCATCCGGGGGACAGTGCCCACTTAAAACTGCCCATTTTGTAGGTATGACTGACTGATCATACCTATCATGCAGTCTCCATAAAAATTTAACCCATTGCGCCCAAATGATGGCTTTTTTTTTTACAGTTTTTTTTTACAGTTTTCTTTAATTTTAGTAAAATAAATGGTAGGTTATCCATATAAATGTGGTATCAAAAGAAAGCCCTATTTGTGCTTAAAAAGACAGTATATAATTTTCATGGGTAAAATAAAGTACTTAGAGGGAAAACACTGTTGAACAAAGACATAGTCAAAAGGTCAGAATTGCTCCGGTCCTTAAATGAAATCCATCTCAGATTTTCCTGGTCCTTAAGGGGTTAAGCTGCTGCTGTAGGACTCAGTCTACTAACAACTTTTACTTTTGACTATGGATTTCTCCACTTTGGCATTCAGTGGCAGTAGTACTGTAGCAAAATTGTATGTCTTTTCTATACATATTAATTCCTGCCAAAAAGTGTCAAATTGTTTTGTTTTCTATGAAAATCCAGCACCAAAAATAAGACTTTTCACCCAAATCTACTTGCTCTCTATTAGTAAAATGGCACTTCACATATGTATCAGTGCATTAACAATACAGTAACCAACAAATCACTAAAAATAAAGTGTATCTGTTAAAGACTAAGGTATCTTTAGTGATAGGTTGCTCTCCAGGGTATACATAAACATAAGGAATTAAAGGGATAGTAACCCCCCCAGAAAACTTGAAGCCAAAAGCTAGTAATACGCACAACATACCTAACTCCCTTGTTCCCATCTCTCAAATCGTTATGGTTTGAGAGATGTAAGAAAATAAAGACTTCTGCTCCCTCCCCTTTCTGCCTGATGAGCTGTAAAGCTGTCAGAGACAGAATCCGACTTACGGCGGCTCTGCAGGAGCACAGTCATCTCGATATTTCGGTATAATTACTTCATCGGTATGGTCTACAACATGCGCTTGCAAGCCAGGCACATGTTTTAGACCATACCGATGAAGTAATAATACCGAGATATCGAGATAACAATGCTCCTGAAGAGCCGCCGTCTGGTCACGCAAGCGGTATCTCATGACGTCCGCTATACAGCGGATGCATGAGAAAGGGGAGGGAGCGGAGGTCTTTCTTTTCTTACATCTCTCAAACCATAACGGTTTGAGAGATGGGAATAAAGGAGTTAGGTATGTTGTGCTTATTACTAGCTTTTGGCTTCAGGTTTTCTGGAGGGGTTACTATCCCTTTAACCCCTTAACGACTTGTGACGTACTATGACCGTCACGGTCCTTAAAATACTCAAGGACCGATGACGGTCATAGTATGTCACGTACTTTTTACTTACAGCGCTCTACCGGGAGCGCTGTAAGTAAAAATAGGGCCTGAAATTGACCGCTCCAAGATCGGAGCGATCTCTATCAGGCCCCATAGTGACGCGCCGATACACGCGACAGGTCACGTGTACCGGCGCGTCCAAGTGGTCCTATGCGGTCCTTATGGGACGGAAACGTCCCAGGACTGCCGGTCGTTAAGGGGTTAAAGCAATAACTAAGCATATGGTGACTAGTTTCACAATAATTCTATTACCTCCCAGAAGATGCAGATTCTAAAGTAATCCTTAATCTCTGGAGACTGGAAGCCAGGCATCAGCGCAGACATCTTGTCTTAGAGACATCTGCGTGCCTGCGCTGTCAGTCCCGGTCTCCTCTAGGAGGCATTGCACTATACCACAAGGTAACCAGAAGGGACTGACGGCGCAGGTGTGCAGACTTCACTAACTTGGCTGTCAGTCTCAGAAGATTTAGGATTACTTTAGAATCTGCCACTTCTGAAAGGTAATAGAAGTATTATGAAGCTAGTCCCCATTGGTATAATTATTGCAAGGTGACTTTATACTAAGTGAAGGTTCCTCTTTAAAAAGATACTCTAATCTAGGAGAAAATGACAGCCAACCTCCTTTTGGACTTTTCATATTCTTCAAGTAAAAAAAGATTTAAAGTCAAGCTGCCTCTTCTTTTTCTCATCTCTTTTCATCTACACCTATTTTTATACACTGTTATGTCCCAAACAATGAGCTCCTTCAATATCTCTTTCCAGATAGCTTTCTGTCAGAGACAGAATAGTAATACAATGTAACACTATCCCTGCAGCCCTGAATGACTTGTATGCACAATGTATATGGCATGAAGGGTATTACATTGTATCAGCATGTCTGGGTTTACAATCCCTTAGAGAAAACTCTCTGAAACAGAAATTCGGACAGTCATACCTACAAAATGGGCAGTTTTAATTGGGCACTGTCCCCCGTGTGAAAATTTCAATGTCCCTTTTTCCCACCCTATTTTCCCACTTTTATTATTGATTACATTTGAAGGTGTATATAAATGTATTACATGGCTCCACAACAATCACACTTCCACTTTTGGTAATTGACATATGATTTTTTTAATATAATAAAGTAAAATAAAGTAAAATAAAATAATAAAGTAAAAAAAAAGTACTGGCAATTTCATTTAGCATATTATGCATAGTAATTTGACTGTCACTTTAAATGTGGCAAACACGCAACAACGAGGAGAAGAGCCCCACATTAGAAAGAGTGATTGTATAGAGAATATACTGAAACATTCAGTGGGAGTTCATAAAAATCGATACTCACATATAGTGATCTGATCTGACCGGCTTGAAAATCTCATTGGCCAGTCTAAAAGCACACGGGGAATTTGCGGTGTTAGTCCTCCCTGTTATGGACTCAATGGTTGAACACCAACTTCAGACACTTCCAATGATTATGGTAACAGTCAACAAGAAGATATAAAAAATGTAAATAAAATATATAGGTTATATCCAAAAACAAAGTTCACTCAGTTGACTTTCTGAGTGCCAGAGGGGCATCCATTTTGGTGAAAATGGCAGCTTTTCTCTTGTATATTTCATAGAAAGAAAAAAACACAGTCTAGGCCCACCCTGGGCCCAACAATAGAAACTGAAGGAACCAAATGGGAACAGAAACCATGAGGACCTGAAAAAAGTATAACAATTTAGGCAAGACAAAAAATGTTTGTAGGTTAACCATACCTACGAACAAAACCATGAGCTTCTTCTGGATGGCAAGTTCTTGAGACGAGGTTGCTAAGAGATAGGGGAAGTTTGCAGTGAACAAATCTGTAGGATTGGAAGTGATAGAGATCCTTCTGTATTTTATTCATGTGCCAGGAGAAAGGGAAGTTCTCCATCAGTGAGGCTAGGCAAGAGGAATTCAAACCGATATTAATGGCTTCTGACTTAATTTAATTGATCTTGGAATGGGAGATAATCCCAAAATTGTACAACAACCGTGAAACCATCTTCAAGGAATGACAAGGGTTAGGTACAAACAGAAGAACATTGTCAGAAATGCAGGCAAGCTTAAGTGTATTATGGTCAGTATCAACACCCTATATAGCCAGGAAAGACTAACTGTATTCAAAAGTTTTTGTTACACTTCTATGTCCCTGACCATGACCTAGCTGGATCTCTATTTCCTGAGAGCTTTCTGTTAGGAGAGCAGGGGTAGTGATACAATGTAATAAAAAGTTACAATGTAAAAAATAAATATATATTGTTTCACTAACCTGCTTTCAAGGTGGATTGATCAGAAGACCCTCCGAAAACAGAGAACCAGGGAGCTTAACCCTTTGAGTACCAGGCAGGTATCCAATACATTGTTCAGATTCTCCACAGTCTTGGCTTCCACAATCTAGCTGCTTCATGTCTCTTCTCCTGTCCCTCTCAACATTCTTTTTTGTGTCTTCTGGAAATAAAGCCTCCTCTATAGTCCCTCTGTCTGGGGGTACCTCAAGGCTCAATTCTGGGTCTTCTACTTTTTTCACTGTATACCCTTCATTGGATGAACTTATCAATTAATTTGGCTTCAAGTATCATCTCTATGGTGATAATGTCCATTCCTGATTTTCCTCTTAAATTGTGTTACAAATTCCAGACTGCATTGCTCTTGGCCATATCCTCCTGGATGGCTTGCCATTATCTTAAGATAAGAGCCGGCAGTACTGTTTAACCCTTTTTGCCCAATACCTATCATGCTGCCCCCCAGGCCTATACAGCCATCACCCCTGCCCCCAGATTTCCCTGCAGACCTTCCTCACCTGAGCTGCTCTTCCTGGCTGTCAGTGTGTAGTCCTGCTCACTTATACTGAGTGGTGATGCCAGGCTAAGAGCCAGTGAGGGTGATAACAGACTCGTACTCCATGCTGATGCCAGGCTGGGAGTCAGTGGAGATGCCCTGGCTGATCTTGTTCTGCAGTCTGACTCTCCAGACCTGTGCCAGGGGCTTTGTCCTCTCTGGTTCTGATAGGACAAAACAGTCCATCTGGGGAGGTTCTGATCGGGTCCTGGATCCATAGCTGGCACTTCCAGTCTGGTTCTTAGCCCAAATTCTCCCAGTTTCAAGGGCCCAGGGTCCCCCGGTCCAGTTAAGGATTCGGTTCTTGTCCGGTTTGGTTCTGACTCTGCCGATATTGGAGGTGATGAACCCCCCAGAGACTCACTATATCCGAGGTGTATGAGGGTCCCCCTGTGTCCTGGGGGGAGCTCCAGTCTGAACAAGCCCAAGAAGTAGATCCCAGGAGCAGAACAGCCCAGGGCCAGGGAGCATTATGCGGGAGCAGCTGTAATAAAGTTGTTTAGCCACACTTTCAACCTTTTCTTCCCCAGAATCATATTGCACAATACATTGTGCACACGCAGGTTGAGTATGTCTTTAAATGGTTGAAGTGACCATTCAATACATGACATGAGAATCTCGTGCTGTCATGCAGTGCGAGATTCTCATGTCAACATTTTTAGCCAGGCAACAAGGTAACTGGGTCATTTGGTCACACTTTCTGTCGCGTGTGACCTTTCAAAAGTAAACCCAGCTGATGTAATTGACATTCATCAAGTCAACTCAGAATGCTGACTAGAGGCCATATTTGATTCTTCCCTTTACTTCTTCCCTCACATTAACTCAATGACTAGAACCTGCTGCATCTTCCTTTACAATATTGCTAAAATCCACCAGTTCCTGTTCCAGAAAAGTATAAAAACTCTTCAACATGCCCAGGGGCATAGGAACTGGGGGGGGGAATGGGGGGGATGCACCCCCCAGCAAATCATGCGGGGGGGACAGATAATATAGAAATCCCCCCAGAAACTGCTGTATCTTGGCCTAGGGAAGCACTTTACAGGGGGCAGCATAAAGAAGCCATCCACTCCCGCCCAAACTGAACCTCAAGATTCCCAACAAGTATTGAGCCTGCCGGCTCAATAGTTTTCCTGGGTGGCACAGCGCAAGCAGGTGGGTCCATGATGGGACCTAGGGGGCACTTTGATGACAGGAGTACCAGTATGCAGCCTAGAATGTCATGTGGTCCTGGTGGGCAGTGTTTCTTCTTCGGTCTTCATTAATAAATCCTCAGTTGGTTACAGTGCGGCAACTTGGAGCGGGACCTGGAGGTGAGATTAAGATTCAGCCGGGGAGTCAGAGCCACTATATAACTGTTGTCCTTGTTCTGCAGTAATATAAAGTTCCCATACACATTTAGGATCTATGTGCAAAGGAAAACCGGAGCTGTTTGATAGGCACGGCTGGAACAAGGTTTATAGGCATATGATTTTTACTTACTAGCTCTTTATGATCAATTTAACCCCCTCCATGCTGAATAGATCATGGTTTCCTTGAGAAGATATTTGGTGAGGCTCAATCTAAATATCTTTTCAGAGAAAACATAATCTATTCAGCATGGAGGGGGTTAAATTGATCATAAAGGCTAGTAAGTAAAAATCATATGCCTTTATGTAAACCTTGTTCCCGCAGTGCAAATCAAACGACTCCAGTTTTCCTTTGCACATATCTCATATAAAATATAAATATTACCCCAAGGCATCCAGGATGAGAAGGGTTAATCTAGTCAATGTCATCATCTTTATTAAATCTGATCTCTGCAGCCTGAGATGCAGTCAGTGGGTGAAGGAAGATAATTGGGGGGGGGGAGGGTGTTAGTCAAAGGGAAGAGGAAGACACAGAGACTCGCTGAGTAAGGGATACAGTGGAAAGACAGAATCTGGGATTCTGATGTACTAAATAAAACTGGTGACATTCTGGAGCCCACCAAGTGCGTATTAATAGATATTAAGCATTTTACAAATTCCCATGGATCCAAATTTAAGATTTTAACCTTCTGAATGATAAAACACAATCTGGAACAATGAGAACTTTTGTTTCTGGAATAGCATCATTTTCTTAATACATAAGCCTGAGAGATAAGGAAGAGTGAATCAGAGAGACTGAGAAGGAGAACAATAGTGAAAGACTACGGGAAATGAATGGTAGCGATAAATAGGGTATAACAAGATAGAGTGCAGGTATGTGGGAGAGAGGGAGAAAGAGGAGAGGAAGAGGAGAGGGGAGACTGATGCTGATTTGCTAAGAAAACCTTCAGCACTGCTGAATAAGTGGGCGCTATATAAATAAAGTATAATAATAATAGCGCAAACCAAATGCAACATATAAGATTAAATATATTGAATTGGAGATTTATCTAGCACTGAAGGGGTTAAACCTCCAATTTAAATGGCATTCTGAGATATTTCCATTTGCCCCTATGGTGTATTGATTTGCTATAGGATCTCTAGTGCTTAATACACCAACCACAGGCAGGTCCTAATGTTTAGTGACAAATAGCGATAAAGAGAATGGAGGACAGATGGACAGAAATACATTTACATTGTATTCTAGAATTATTGGGGCATTCGTGTCTGTTTGTGTACTTCTGGATGTAGTATACTGTAATAGGATATGTGCACTGCGTGTATATTACAGACACTTGATATAGTCATGTATGGGCAGTATTTAGGTGCGATACAGGTGCAGCATATGTATATTATAGGTGAAGGTGCAGCATATGTATATTATAGGTGAAGGGGCAGCATATGTATATTATAGGTGACACCTGTAAATGGTATGATGATTGTATCTGGTACTAAAATGATTAAATGAGGCTGTTACTGCTTTGAATTCTAGGGAGTTTTCTGATGAATTACTTTGTGTACTTGGTTTCCCAGGAACTGCACCTCTTGCTTAATACCACAACCTCACTGAGTTCATGTTGGCCTGGTTTCATAAGGAAAATGTGTATGCGGGCATGACTACTCACACTGTTGTTTTCTTCAACAATGCATCTGAGTGACAGAGACAAGAGCAATGCAGTATACAGTCCTCTGGTGCACAAAGGATTAACCATTTCAGTGAAAGAGGTGTCCTACTTCCCTCCCTGGTGAGCCTCTTTTAAGGAGACCAGGTTGTGTGGTGTGAATATAAGTGTATCACATTGCTCCCCAGCAATAAAACGTACATGAGTGCTTCTTTAAAGCGGAACTTTCAGTACATACATAGTTGCCATGCATTCATTAAAAGCATGGTGACTAGTAGTGTTGAGCGAGCATGCTCGGCCGATGCTCGGATCGGCTCGAGCATCGCTCTGCTCGGCACATGGCGGTACTCGTACGAGTACCGCATGTGCTCGCCCGCCATGTTCGGGTCTCCTCCCCGCACGTTTTGCGGCTGCTGCGCAGCCAATAAACGTGCAGGGAGGCTCTGACATCGGTGTAATGCCAGCAGCCATGTTGGCTGCTGGCATTACACTGATTGGCTGGCCAGAACCCGTGGTCGGGTGCTGTATAGCACCTGACCATCGAGTTCGGCTCAGTCTGAGCCAGGGAGAGCTGAGGATAGGAAGGGAAAGGCAGTGTAGGGAGGAAAAAAACAAAAATTGTGAAAAAAAAGAACCAAAAGTCCTTTTTAGGACTACTGTGTGTGGGGGCAGCAGGTTATTTTGTGTGGGGGGAAAAAAACAAAAAAAAAAAATATTCTATTTAGTGTGAAAAGTTGCAGATTAGAGCACATTCTGTTTAGTGTGCACAGTTGCAGATTAGAGCACATTCTGTTTAGTGTGCAAAGTTGCAGATTAGAGCACATTCTGTTTAGTGTGCAAAGTTGCAGATTAGAGCACATTCTGTTTAGTGTGCAAAGTTGCAGATTAGAGCACATTCTGTTAAGTCTTCAAACTAAAATATCAAAGTCACATATTCCATTCAGTGTGCGTCGCCGCAGTTTAGCAGCACATTCTGTGTACTGTGCAGAGTTGCAGAATAGGAAGAAATACTGTTAAGTCTTCAAACTAAAATATCAAAGTCACATATTCCATTCAGTGTGCTTCGCCGCAGTTTAGCAGCACATTCTGTGTACTGTGCAGAGTTGCAGAATAGGAAGAAATACTGTTAAGTCTTCAAACTAAAATATCAAAGTCACATATTCCATTCAGTGTGCTTCGCCGCAGTTTAGCAGCACATTCTGTGTACTGTGCAGAGTTGCAGAATAGTAAGAAATAGTGTTAAGTTTTCAAACTCAAATATTAAAGTCACATATTCCATTCAGTGTGTTTCACCGCCGTTTAGCAGCCTATTCTGTGTACTCTGCAGAGTTGCAGAATAGTAAGAAATACTGTTAAGTTTTCAAACTCAAATATTAAAGTCACATATTCCATTCAGTGTGTTTCACCGCCGTTTAGCAGCCTATTCTGTGTACTCTGCACAGTTGCAGAATAGTAAGAAATAGTGTTAAGTTTTCAAACTCAAATATCAAAGTCACATATTCCATTCAGTGTGTATCACCGCCGTTTAGCAGCCTATTCTGTGTACTCTGCAGAGTTGCAGAATAGTAAGAAATAGTGTTAAGTTTTCAAACTCAAATATTAAAGTCACATATTCCATTCAGTGTGTATCACCGCCGTTTAGCAGCCTATTCTGTGTACTCTGCACAGTTGCAGAATAGGAAGAAATACTGTTAAGTTTTCAAACTCAAATATTAAAGTCACTTATTCCATTCAGTGTGTGTCACCGCAGTTTAGCAGCCTATTCTGTGTACTCTGCACAGTTGCAGAATAGTAAGAAATACTGTTAAGTTTTCAAACTCAAATATTAAAGTCACATATTCCATTCAGTGTGTTTCACCGCCGTTTAGCAGCCTATTCTGTGTACTCTGCAGAGTTGCAGAATAGTAAGAAATACTGTTAAGTTTTCAAACTCAAATATTAAAGTCACATATTCCATTCAGTGTGTTTCACCGCCGTTTAGCAGCCTATTCTGTGTACTCTGCACAGTTGCAGAATAGTAAGAAATAGTGTTAAGTTTTCAAACTCAAATATCAAAGTCACATATTCCATTCAGTGTGTATCACCGCCGTTTAGCAGCCTATTCTGTGTACTCTGCAGAGTTGCAGAATAGTAAGAAATAGTGTTAAGTTTTCAAACTCAAATATTAAAGTCACATATTCCATTCAGTGTGTATCACCGCCGTTTAGCAGCCTATTCTGTGTACTCTGCACAGTTGCAGAATAGGAAGAAATACTGTTAAGTTTTCAAACTCAAATATTAAAGTCACTTATTCCATTCAGTGTGTGTCACCGCAGTTTAGCAGCCTATTCTGTGTACTCTGCACAGTTGCAGAATAGTAAGAAATACTGTTAAGTTTTCAAACTCAAATATTAAAGTCACATATTCCATTCAGTGTGTTTCACCGCCGTTTAGCAGCCTATTCTGTGTACTCTGCAGAGTTGCAGAATAGTAAGAAATAGTGTTAAGTTTTCAAACTCAAATATCAAAGTCACATATTCCATTCAGTGTGTTTCACCGCCGTTTAGCAGCCTATTCTGTGTACTCTGCAGAGTTGCAGAATAGTAAGAAATAGTGTTAAGTTTTCAAACTCAAATATTAAAGTCACATATTCCATTCAGTGTGATTCACCGCCGTTTAGCAGCCTATTCTGTGTACTCTGCAGAGTTGCAGAATAGTAAGAAATAGTGTTAAGTTTTCAAACTCAAATATTAAAGTCACATATTCCATTTAGTGTGTTTCACCGCCGTTTAGCAGCCTATTCTGTGTACTCTGCACAGTTGCAGAATAGGAAGAAATACTGTTAAGTTTTCAAACTCAAATATTAAAGTCACTTATTCCATTCTGTGTGTGTCACCGCAGTTTAGCAGCCTATTCTGTGTACTCTGCAGAGTTGCAGAATAGGAAGAAATACTGTTAAGTTTTCAAACTCAAATATTAAAGTCACATATTCTGTGTAAGATGAAGAAGGCGGGTAAAAAGGGACGGGGAAGTGGACGTGATCCTGAAAGTTCAGGGCGCGGGTCAGGACGCGGAGAAACTGTGCCTGGTGCCAGAGCACAAGAAAGAAAGACATCCACCATACCTAGCTTCATGTGTAATTTTACAGGGCGTCGCAGGACATCACTCTCGAGGTCCGACCACTGCGAACAGGTGGTCGGTTGGATGACAGCTGATACTGCTTCCAGTCGGTTAAGCACCACCCTGTCTTCCACCAAGTCCACTCTCAGTAGCCAAGAGTCTGGTCAAAATAATCCTCACTCTGATCATCCTTCCTCCCACCATACACGGTCTGGTCAAAGAAGTGATCCCATACTGGGATATAGTGAGGAGCTCGTCTCATCACCAATCCTTCATTTGACCCTCTCTCCAAGCACGCTTGCAGAGGAACATGACATCTTGTGCCCTGATTCACAACCTCTAGAGGCTACCCAATCACAAGAAGATGACAGATGTGAACGGCATTTAAGGTCAAAGGAAGTAGTGGATGATGATGATGATGATGAGACACAGTTGCCATTAAATCAACCACTATTTCCGTCTCAAGACCTTGTTGAGGAGAATGTTATACAGTTGTCAATGACTGAGTATGTGGTGGGATCAAGACTTGAGGAGGATGATCAGAGTGGGGAAGTGGAGGAGGACTTGGTGGACGATGAGGTGACTGACCCCACCTGGGAAGGTGTAGAGCCGAGCGATGTCAGCAGTCCTGAGGGTGAGCCATCTGCAGCACCGCAACAGGCTGGAAGAGGCAGTGGTGTGGCTACAGAAAGAAGGCGGACCGCACCAAACCGGCCCGCAAATGTTCCACGGAGCACCCCCTTGCGTAAATCTACCTTGCCAAAGGGTAGGTGTTCCGCGGTATGGCGTTTTTTTAAGGAAAGTGCGGACGACAAAAGAATTGTAGTTTGCAACCTGTGCCACACCAGAATGAGCCGAGGCATGAACACTAGAAACCTCACCACCACCAGCATGATCCGACACATGGCATCCAAGCACCGTAGTAAGTGGGAGGAACGCCTGGATCGCCCATCTGTGTCTGCAGGCCACACCACTGCCTCCTCTTCCCCTGTTTTCGGTGCCGGCCAATCGCCTGTCGAAGGCGCAGGCCCGCATACCTCCCGCCCTGCACCTGTACCATCTGAAGCACCATCAGCGACCACATCCACTTCCCTGTCCCAGCACAGCGTCCAAATGTCGTTACCCCAGGCATTTGAGCGCAAGAGAAAGTACCCAGCCACCCACCCACAGGCCATAGCACTAACCTCACACCTTTCAAAATTACTGGCCATCGAAATGCTGCCATTTAGGCTTGTGGACACTGAGTCCTTCCGCAGCCTGATGGCAGCAGCTGTCCCTCGGTACGCGGTCCCCAGCCGCCACTACTTTTCCCGGTGTGCCATCCCCGCATTACACCACCATGTGTCCCGTAACATCACCCGTGCCCTGACCAACGCAGTTACTGGGAAGGTCCACTTAACGACTGACACATGGACAAGTGCTTGTGGCCAGGGACGCTACATTTCCCTGACGGCACACTGGGTGAATGTCGTGGAGGCTGGGAGCGACTCGGACCCTGGGATGGCACGGGTGCTACCCACGCCGAGGATTGCGGGCCCTACCTCCATCAGGGTTTCCACCAGCACCTACGTTATTGGCTCCTCCTCCTCCGTTTCCACCTCCGAATTCTCTACACGCAGCGCCACTCCCCCATCAGCCAGTAGCTGGAAGCAGTGTAGCACTGCAGTGGGGAAGCGTCAACAGGCCGTGCTGAAGCTGATCTGCCTTGGGGACAAACAGCACACGGCCTCAGAGCTGTTGCAGGGGATTAGTCACCAGACCGAGCAGTGGCTCTCGCCACTCAACCTGCAACCAGGCATGGTTGTGTGTGATAATGGGCGTAACTTGGTGGCGGCTTTGGAGCTCGGCAAGCTCACACACGTACCATGCCTAGCGCATGTATTTAATTTAGTGGTGCAGCGATTTCTAAAAACCTACCCCAATGTGCATGATCTCTTGACCAAGGTGCGCAGCGTGTGTGCACATTTCCGTAAGTCATCAACAGCTTCAGCCGGCCTGTTGAAGCTGCAGCAGCGCTTACAATTGCCAGCTCACCGGCTGCTGTGTGACGTGAGCACGCGCTGGAACTCCACCTTCCACATGTTGGCCCGGCTTTGTGAGCAGCAGAGGGCAGTAGTGGAGTACCAGCTGTTACACGGTCGTCGCCTCTCCGTTCAACTTCCTGTAATCAGAAGTGAGGAGTGGGAATGGATGTCAGACCTCTGTGAGGTTTTACGCAATTTTGAGGAATCGACACAGATGGTGAGCGGCGATAACGCTATTATCAGTGTAACCATCCCACTTCTGTGTCTACTGAAACGCTCGCTGCTCACAATTAAAACCGACGCTTTGCATGTGGAAGAGGTGGAAATGGGGGAGGAAGAGCTTACACAAGGTGATAGCCAGAGCACCCTCACTTCGTCTTCTCAGCGACAATTGGAGGAGGCGGAGGAGGAGGAGGAGGAGGAGGAGGAAGACACGGTTGCCTCCGCTACAGAGGGTAGCCATGGAACTTTAGTTCCATCTCTTCAGCGTGGGTGGGCAGAAGAGGAGGAAGAGGATGAGGATATTGAGAGTCATCCTCCTGGTGAGGACAGCGAAATCTTGACTGTTGGTACTCTGGCACACATGGCTGACTTTATGTTAGGCTGCCTTTCCCGTGACCCACGCGTTATACGCATTTTAAACAACACGGATTACTGGGTGTTCACCCTTCTGGACCCCCGCTACAAAGAGAATTTCTCATCTCTCATTCCTCCGGTGGAGAGGACAAGCAAAATGGTGCAATACCAGAAGGTTCTTGTTGAAAAATTGCTCCAAAATTTTCCATCTGACAACGCTGGCGGCAGAGTACGTGCTACCTTGGCCAACCGAGAAGGGGAGAAAAGGGGAGCACACAGCAGTTCCGAGAAAGGCAGGGCAACACTCTCCAAGGCGTGGGACACCTTCATGACACCCCGCCAGCACCCTCACCCTGATGCGCAGCCTAGTGTCACAAGGAGGGAAAAGTTTTGGAAGATGGTGAAGGAGTACGTAGCAGACCGTGTCAGCGTCCTCAATGATCCCTCTGTGCCTTACAACTACTGGGTGTCCAAGCTGGACACGTGGTATGAACTGGCACTCTACGCCTTGGAGGTGCTGGCCTGCCCTGCCGCCAGCGTTCTGTCTGAGCGGGTATTTAGTGCTGCAGGTGGCATCATAACAGATAAGCGTATCCGCCTTTCCACCGACAATGCTGATAGGTTGACACTTATAAAAATGAACAAGGCCTGGATTTCCCCTGACTTCTCCACTCCACTGGAGGAAAGCCCCGGGGGAACATAAACTCACTTTATATATGTTATTTACAATGATGGGAATACTCTGTATTCCCATTCACCCCTTCCACCCAAAAAACGGGTATATGGTTGACTCTTAATCTTCTCATCCTCCTCCTCCTCTTCCATATGCCCTGTGCTATAATTTTTATATAGGGCCAGCTCACCAGCGGGCCCTGTGATATAATTTTTATATAGGGTCAGCTCACCAGCGGGCCCTGTTTGACAGTTTTTGTATAGGTCAGCTCACCAGCGGGCCTTCTCATATAATGTTTTATTGGGTCAGCTCTCTAGCGGGCCCTCTCATATAATGTTTTATAGCGTCAGCTCACTAGCGGGCCTTCGCATATAATGTTTAGGATGGTCAGCTCTGCAGCAGACCCTCACCCATAATGTTTTAGATGGTCAGCTCAGCGCACGTTTCCCTCTTAATCATGGCCTCAGTTCTGAAAATCAAGGAAATTTTTGGGAGAATTTGCCTCTGCGCACGTTTCCCTCTTAATCATGGCCTCAGTTCTGAAAATCAAGGAAATTTTTGGGAGAATTTGCCTCTGCGCACGTTTCCCTCTTAATCATGGCCTCACTTCCGAAAACCAAGGAAATTTTTGGGATAATTTGCAGATGATATACAAGTAAATATACAGCAAATATTGTTTGGTAACAATTTTTCGCCTAAAGTCGTTTTTATTTTCCTTTTTGTGTGTTTTATGGTCAGTCTGTAAAAATGGCGTACTACGGGCGAAAGATCGTTCCCAGCAGCGATGTTGGAGTCCAAGATGCATCTAGACATCCTCCCTATGCTGTCCCTGAACCATTTCTGTAGTGTTTCCATCTTTTTCTGCCCTTTTCCTATGGACCAGGCACCCTCCCCTCATCAGAGCAGGGGGTGCCTGGTGTAATGCTCGAGTCCTCCCATTGACTTCAATGGGGCTCGGGTGCTCGGCCGAGCACTCGAGCCTCAGGGGGTGCTCGGTCAGAGCACCCGAACACCCGAGCATTGGGGTGCTCGCTCATCACTAGTGACTAGCTTTGAAATAAATGTTTTACCTTGAAAAAATAGCCCAGTGTAAAGGAATCTTTCCCGTTTGGAGACCAGAACCCAGGCTACAGCACAGACATCTTGTCCGCGCTCTTGTGCTGTCAGTCCCGGTCTCCATTGAGTAGCACTACAGTGCACCATATGGTTACCGGAAGGGACTGACAGTGAGGGCGCGTGGACCGCATTAACCTGCCTGTCAGTCCACAAACTAGAAGGATTCCTTTACACTGGGATATTTTTTCAAGGTAAAACATCTATTTCAAAGCTAATCGCCATGCGTTTAATGAATGCGTGGCGACTAAGTATGTACTGAAAGTTCCACTTTAAACATCAGTATATATGTTTATAAATTAGGCTGGATAAATAAAATACATAGATCTTGCTATAAATCAAATTATTTAGCTAAAAGAGGAAAAGGTGGAGTCTAAAGAGGAAGGGACGGGACCAAAAGAGGAAGAGGTAGTGCTTAGACAGGAAGGGAGGGATCCTAAATAGGAAGAGGTGTGGTCTGGATAGGAAGTGGTGGGCAAATGAAGATTGGGGGAGGTGCGTGAGTTTAGTCAGGCCTAGGGCAGCACAAAACCTAAATACACCACTGCCTCTAGGTGCAGGCACTGGCCTCTGGGTGTGTAGGCTCTGGGTGACCAGCAGGAGGAGAGTGCACTGTACAGCGCTCTCTTCTGCTGCCACCTCTTTGTAGCATGGCTGAGCAGAGCGGACCATGGGTAGAGGAGCTTCTGTATCCTCTACCCCAGTCTGACAGGAAGCTGCTCACCGAGATCAATGAACAGCTTCCTGTCATACCGGTTAGCGGTTCAAAAGCTCCTCTACCGTGGATGTGGTCCGCTCGGCCATGCTACAAAGAAGGTACAGAGGGGCTGGGGGGGGCAAAGTGACACACAGGGGGACTGGGAGGGTAAAGAGACATACAGATTTGTGGGGGTTCCTACGCCTTTGCTCATGCCCTCATTCTGTCCCACTTAGACTACTACAACGTACTACTAACTGGCCTCCTGGCTTCTCATCTTTCCTCTATGTAAATCAGACCTAAACTCTGCTGTATGAATCACCACACTCTCTCCAAAAACTGAACCTGCTCACATCATTCTTAGATATCTCACATGACTCCCTATTCAACACTGTATAACTTACGTACTCCTTCTTTCCTTTAAAGCTTTCCAAGCTCCTGTCCCCCTTACATCTCTTCCCTACTTATGTTCCCATCACCTCCATCACTTAACACACAATGACCTTCTTGTTACACCATCCACACCCTCTGATCTCTCATATCTCAAACCTTTTTTACCTCTGGAAGACCATACCTTTCTCCCTACATTTAGAACGATTCTTTGCCATTTTTAAAACTAACCCAAAATCCTATATTCTTGAGTATTAGCATAATGCACCTGCTATTGATAAAAACAGCACTGTAACCTGCAGCACTTGACACTCTCATAACCTGCTGTCTGTCTCCTATTTCTCATTTAGACAGTATGCTCCTTGGGGCAGTGACATCTTTCCTACTGTTTCTATCAGTGTTACACTTATTTTAACCCGCTTTATTGTATTTATTGTAACATATTACTGTGCAAGGCACTGTGTGGTGCCATATAAATAAAGTTATGTATACATACATACATAGATAAAAGGTATGGGCAAGTTGACTTTGTATATCATGCATCTCCAGATTATGTAAACTCACAATAAAAGGTTTATATCTCTTTAATATGAAATTATAGTCAAGTGTAGTATTTGCCAAGACACCCAAAGAAACAAACACTAAGAGGAGTGTCACTAAGCTGACCCAAAGAGCAGCAAGGAAATGTACAGTGTATTAGTGCATGCTTATTTACCAAACACGACCTTTAACATTAATTTCTGTAGCTATTGGCTGTATATAATCAACGTATTAAATTTTATTGACATTGAGATTTTAGTAACATAGTATGACCATAGTATACTAAATATGCCACCAACCTATCAATCTGAACTTTCACATGATTAAAAAAGCTCCGCAGAGCATAGTTACATTAGCAATATAGACAAACTTATGCTTCAAAATAAAACTAATTGCTGCAATAATGCAAAAAAAATCACCTTTTAATTAGGCAGGCACCGGGGAACAGCGCAGACATCTTGCAGGGCTGGCATCTCTGCATCTGTGCTGTCCATCCCCTTCAAATCCAGGATTGGCGGTTGACTGCCACTATACCATATGGTACGGGAAGGGACTGACAGCACAGGAGCAGAGAGTGCTTCCTGCAAGATCCCTGCCGGTGACTGCCTGGTTAAAAGGTGATTTTTTTTGTTACTGAAGCAATTAATTTTATTTTGAAGCATAAATCTGTCTATATTGCTAATGTAACTATGCTCTGCGGAGCTTTTTTTAATCATGTGGAAGTTCCGCTTTAAAATAAACTAATATTGTTGGAATCCTTTTTTTTTTCTAAATGTGTATGATGTAATTCAATGGTTGTTGTGTTGAAGGGGAAAATTAAGGCCCCATATGGCCTCGTCTGTCCTACAAAAGTGTTACAGGTTAAAATGAGGATGCTAGCTGTGGGATATTAAGATTTTAATAAAAGCAGAAGTCAATTATTGTTAAGACAGCCCTTTTCAACAATCACGTGCCAAATGCCAATGATGTAAGAGGGGTGGGGAAAATTTAGTGTTAATTTGTTATTAAGATGGGTAATGTTTGCTGCAAGGGGTGAAGTACAGAGAATGGATGACCCCTAGTCCAACAGGTAGAAGCTGACTTTGAATACACTACCCTTTTTCTCTCCACCACTGACTACACCTTGGCCCCACTGCAGTTCCAACAGCAGCCCCCACAGCCCAATTCCCTGTACCCTATTTACTGCCTCATTTGCCAATACCCTACCCACTGTCCCAATCCCCAGTACCGTACTCACTTAACCCATACTCCAGACCATCCTTTATCCTCAACTAACATTCCTTTACCCCTCACCACTTCTGTCATAACCACAACTACCTTATCCAAATACACAACCGCCACATTGGGGAGCTAAGGGACTTAATGTGAACCACAGTACACTTCAGCTTGCTCTCTCAGATGTCACTTTTCTGGGCCATACAATTAGTCATGGCTACAGTCATTTGAACCAGGACAGTAGTAAGTAAAGCCATCGGCCAACACCCAGTTTTAACCAATACAAGAACCCTAAAGAATTTTGGTCCCATGGAAAAACATTTCATGGGATCCCCTCCCCCAATCTCTGACCAATCCCTTACATAATCAGAGGAAGACTTGAGCTGTTTTAGCGGCCTTAAAGATTCTTTCTTGATTTCCTGAGCTCTGGACCTTCCCCAGTATCACAGGCCTTTCAACCTTTATGTGTGTGAGAGTAATGATTGTGCGCTCTCTGTCATCACCCAAATACACGGTGATAAGCAATGCCCTGCTGCATGCTTGCATTCTACACTGGACCATTTGTTGTCACTATGCCTACGTGTCTCCAGGCTTTAGCTACTACTTTCCTGGCTATGCTGACATGAAAGTCTGGTACAGGGTGGCCGAATCAATATTCTTGTGCCTGCTGCAGTGACTAAGAATTGCTCTCAGAATGTCACACCTGCCAGTTAAATCAACTGGGAGGTTATGCTCTTAACTGGCCATTATAACATCCTCTGCTGCCCTTAACCCTTCCATGCTCATGCCAGTCCCCATCTACACTTTGATCAAGATCATAATGCACTTATACAGTTAACCACCTTACCACTCCCCAACTAGCAGGACACCCCTCTCTGCAAGCCTGACTTAGCCTATTACACTGATGGTTCCTCTTTACTTGATGACTCAGGGAACAGATCCGCAGGATATGTTGTTGTGGATAACTTCTTCCACAGTAGAGTCTGGCCCACTGCCAGCACCTTACTGAGCTAAGATTGTACAATTACATGCTGTCATTCACGCTTGCACCTTGGCTAAGGACATGACAGTGAAAATGTACACCATGTGGGGTCAGGGCCGGATTTGTAATTAGGCAGAGTAGGCATCTGCCTACAGGCGCACCCAACAGAGGGGCGCCTGTCACTGGGATCATGTTGTGTGTGTTTAGTCACCTCCCCTGCCCGGAGCCGTAAAGACAGGTCTGTGCAGAAGAAGGCTGCTGAACTCCCCCGGCTCTATAGTAATACAGAGCGCTGGGAGATGACATCATCTCCCAGCGCTCTGCATTATTAAAAAGAAAACAGTGCAGGAGCTCCAGCATCTACAGTTGGATGCTGCCGCTGGACCACCAGGGAAGAGGTAGGAAACAGACACTGGGGCAATATGAGGGTGCAATGTGAGGGTAATATGGAGATGATGGGGGCAATGTGAGGGCAACATGGAGCTAATGGGGGGCAATATGGGGCTGATGGGGGGCATTGTGAGTTTAATATGGAGATGATGGAGGCAATGTGGAGATGATGGGGGCAATATGGAGCTGATGGGGGGCAATGTGAGGGCAATATGGTATATGAAGATGATGGGGCAATGTGAGGACAATATGGAGATGATGTGGGCAACGTGGAGATTAGGTATATTGTGGAGATGGCCCATTGGGGGCGCTTCAGATTTCTGTGCCTACAGGCTCCTGAGATGTAAATCCGGCCCTGTGTGGGGTAGTTACTCATTTGGGACACTTTGGAAGCAAAGAGGATTAATTTCCCCTGCAGGTACTCCTATACACAATGCATCTCACACTGACACTCAAATGCATGCAATACAACTTTCCTCACAGATCACCATTATCAAATGCAGCATACATCTCTCATACTGACTTGATTTGTAGGGATAATTCTGGGGCTGACAGTGCTGCTAAGGCTGCAGCTCATCTACCTCAGCCACCTGATTATCAAAATCTGCCATCCAGTAAAGATATTACATTTGCATTCATTTTAGTCTACACACCACAAGACATTACTGATTTACATAAAGTTGCCCCACACGAGGAACATGCCCTGTGGGAGTGGCATGACTGCATTGATTCACCTGAAGGACTTTGGTGCAGCAGGGACAGCCATCTTGTTGCACCAATAAAACTCCTCCATTACCTCCACATGTATCATGGTATATAGCATGCATCCAAGGGGGAAGGGGGCGTATTCTAAAAAACAAACCATGTAAAGCTGAATGGTGTATTCCACCCACTGCTTACATACCTGTTAAACTTATAGCAACAATGTGCTATTTCTCAACAGTAATACTTCGGCACAACAGAAACACTCGAGCAGTATTTGCCAATACCTTGAGGGCTCTTTATGTATTTGAGAATTTACTTTATTCTACTTACATGAGATAAGGAACTACAGTATTGCTTGGAGATCCTAGGCACTTTCAGGAAATAGATGGAAGCCATTCCTACCCATAACATAAAGGCTGCAACAGCTGCAAGAATAATTTGCAGATACATTGACCATATTTACAGAATAAACTAACTGCTGCACAGGGTGCAAATAAAAATTCCTGTTAAATTAAATTGTACTTTTAACACAAACTGGAATTATTCTAGGGTAAACCAACTGCAGCATAGGGTATACAATAAAAACGCCTACATTCCCATGCACTTAAATAGAGTTTTTTAACTCCTTGAATGTTAGAGAGGTCTCCAATGCATTGTGAAGCCTTACTGAGGTTTTGTCAGCCCTACCGCTTGAAGCTGATTGGCTGGGAGGTGTGTAACCCCACATCCCAGCCAATGGAGGCCTGGGAACCATCTTGACCAAAGACTGGCCATATAAAAGCCAGTCTGTGTTCAAATTTACCTCAGTATGGCTTGGGTAATAGTCCTAGAGGTATATAGGGGGAGATATTGATCTGCTCTTCTTCCGCAGCTGCCAGCAGTGGCAGCAGCAGAGTACATTTATTGGCCATATAACTTTGGGGCTTAAATAATTTTAATTTTTCTTTCTTTCTTTCTTCACACTATTTTAGAGGACAAAGAAGGAGGAAGATAAGAAGACAGAAGCTAAAGAAGATGAAGAAGGAAGATAAGAAGCTTAGAGAGGAAGAATTATAATGGATGACCAGGGTGCTGAAGACCCCGCTGGACAGCAGACCTACAAGTAAGTGTTTATTTTCATATAATGGTGTTAGCCTTAAGGGCATTAACCCCGTGCATTACATACCCCACTGGCACCCATAGGGTAAATTTTATTTTCATTCATATTGTTAGATCCTTGGCTGCTTAGGGTCCCATATCAATACATCCACGGATCACTTAGCTTTTTATCTTTGCTTTTTTACACTTCTAATGTCGGTGGTTTTTAACATAAGTAAGGGGACTCAACAGTACTTTTTGTAGGTGCAGATTTTTGGCAATAAAATGGAGTCCCTTAACACGTTACTACCCAACGCATGGAATTGAATCACAAATTCAAAATAATTTTCATTGATTCTAATGGGAGCCAACATTTTTTTTCATTTGGTAGTTTGTCACAGAACAGGTAATTGCATACCTGACTATGACTTAAAACTGCTGAAGGTATTTTGTTTTTTGTAACACTGCCTATTGAATTTAGTCCCTATTCTGCAGCTGCTTGGCTTACGCCATAACCCATCTGTGCAAGAAGAATATACTATACTTATTTCTAACTTACAAAAACAGTCTTACCCAGATAATTTCCCTAGCTGACTTACATTTGTTTCTGTATCTGCATCTTGGTCATGGTGTATAACACCGCTGATCCTTTATGGGTAATCTTCCTTAATATAGCTGCTTGTATATTATGGTTTACAATTTTTATCACGTGTTACATTATTTGTTATCTTATCTACAGTCTTCGATCCTCAGGAGTCCAACTTACCTTGAAACCCTTGATCAAGGAGGAACTCCATACATTAAGCCATACTGCTCCACTCCAAACCCTGGCCACTGACCTCTCCAGCCCTATCACTGAACAGCCTACAGCCATGGATCCACCTCTTTTTTTTTATTTGCCACCTCCCCCTTCTCCCTTGTCACATTCCTGGGGGATGTTAGATCTTCTCTATGCAACACCTAGGTGGAAGCCCTAAAGGGGCATCTGCTGATCTGTAGAAAAGGGGGGAATTGAAGGGGAAAATGAATGTCCGATATTGCCTATTCCAGCCTACAAAGGTCTTAAAGGGATAGTAATATTTCAAAATAAAAGCAGCTCCAATTAATCTTCATAGTATTTGGGCCATGGAGAGTGTTATTTCAATACTTTCAGAGTTGTAGTTCAAGAGTAAGTGAAGGATAAAATATCCCCATCCCGCCCCTTTTGCTGATGTAACACTGCTCACCTCAGAACAGAAAGGTGGTGTCCAAATGGCTTGCAGAGAGGGACAATCTTCAATTAGCTTAAGGGAAAGACCTGAAAAACCTGTCAAGGGGGCAGGGCTTTCATTGTTCTCACAGTAAGACGATTGTCCCTTGCTGTGAGCTTTCTGGACTTAAGACCAGATTCCACATCTGAGGGGAAGTGGCTTATAGTAGGTAAAACGAGCGGGAGTGGGATACTTTATCATTCAATTACTCTTGAACTTCTAATCTGACAGTACTGAAATAACACTCTCCGTGGCCCAAATTCTATGAAGATTAATTGGGGCTGCTTTTACTTTGAAACATTACTATCCCTTTAAGGGTTAAAACGGAGGATGCTGGCTGAGGGATATTAAGATTTTAATAAAACCAGAAGTCAATTACTGTTATTTTTAAAAACATCTTGGGACTCCCCCATCACGTACCAATGACATATGTGGGGTGGGGAAAAGAGCACCTAACAACAGCTTTCCCCGTCCATTTTATTATCCTTACTAAAGCAAAAATATGTATTTTGTATGTGTATTATTTTATTATATACTTAACATAACCACTTCTTGGATTATCATATTGTGTCCTGGAATAAGGCAATATAAAGTTTGTGATTTATAAGATTAACCAAAACAGTTTCATACTCCTAATGATGAGACTGTATTCTTGGTGTGTACTCCAATAAATTCAGCTGAAGAGCCTCCTGTTTGAATGTTCTATATTGGTAAAAGCAGAACTGCAACAGTTTCCATTTTACAATTTCAAAGGTTACAGAGTATGCAACAGTTTGTGCCATGCAGAGATCTCTCAGGTCATAGCTAAACTATCCCTAGAAATTCTTGGCAACTATGTGGTAATCCAACCAGTAATGAAAATACTCTAGAACTCAAATGCTAATACACTGTGTAAAACAAACGTCTTATTCCTTTGATGCAGACCTTGCTCTCAATGTGATCCTTTTTCCCCCTCCTCCTCCAATAACCTATGCACAAAATGTTGGTCCTGTTGTTGAAAGACCCCCTTATTATGTGATTGCTGTAATGAATCCTTGGATAACTGTACTACTGCTGTGTCAGTGTAATAAGAAACCTGGCTTACACCTGATTCCACTGTGAAGTCAGTTTGTAAGAGCCCACTGTAAGAAGATCATCACACGTTGCCTGGCTGCTTTTTGCCCTTTATAAAGGATACAACTAAAACTTAGTGCCATTTTGTTTTTCTAAACTCCTGTTTAATTTCCTTTTTTGCTATGCTTAAACAGTGAACAACAAACTTACTTACCAGAAGAAATCCATTTACGTATTGAAAAATAAAGTGCTGCAGGCAGGGCCGGATTTGCCATAAGGCAAAGTAGGCACCTACCTACAGGTGCACTCCACCGAGGGGCGCCTGCCATTGGGACTCTTTTTTTTTTTTTTTAATTCTATTTAAAAAAAACAAAAAAAAAAACTAGCCACCTCGTTGGCTGCACCGGCGCCCACTCCATGTTGCCCTCACATTGCCCCCCCTCATTGTCTATTTCCTACCTCCCCCCTGGCAGGACAGGTCTGTGCCTCCTTTGGCACAGTCCTGTAAGTGCTGAGCTCCCTCGTCGGCTTTTTAGGAATGCAGAGCGCTGGGAGATGACATCATCTCCCAGCGCTCTGCATTCCTGAATAGGAGACCGCGCGGGAGCTCCAGCAGCTACAGGACTGTGCCAAAGGAGGCACAGACAACAGATCTCCTGCCAGGGAGGTAGGAAACGGACAACGGGGGGAGGTAGGAAACGGACAATGGAGGGTAGGCAATGTGAGGGCAGCATGGAGATGGTGGGGGCAAGTTGGAGCCGAAGGGGGGCAATGTGCAGCTGATGGGGGGCAATTTGGTGATGGTGGGATCAATGTGGAGCTGATGGAGGGCAATGTGAGGGTAACATGGAGCTGATGGGGGGCAATGTGAGGGCAATATGGAGATGGTGGGGGAAATGTGGAGCTGATGGGGGCAAGTTGAAGATGGTGGAGGAAATGTGAGGGCAATATGGAGATGATGGGGGCAATGTGGAGCTGATGGGGGGCAAGTTGGAGCTGATGGGGTAATGTGAGGGCAATATGGAGATGATAGGGGCAATGTGGAGATTAGGAGCATTGTGGAGGTGTCCAGTGGAGATGGCCAATGGGGGGGCGCTTCAGATTTCTGTGCCTACAGGCTCCTGAGATGTAAATCCGGCCCTGACTGCAGGATGCCTTAGTCTGACATAAAATGAATGTACAGTGTAGTGTACAGTGTAACTCTTGTGGAAAATAAAGATGGCAGAGTTCATAGCTTAATAACTAAGATGACTCACATAGAAAAGACAATAGTGTATGAATATATTTATGACAGGATTATCACAGGATAACATTGTTTTATCTCCTGTATCACTGTTAAAATATAACTTCCGATTCTGAAGTGATAGTTTTGTGAATTTTCCAAGAGCCTCTGTAATTCCCATCCTTTCATTCAGTGCTGTGTTCTCACTCTGCCAAGGCAAGGGGATGTAGGTTTCTAGCACAATGGTTCCTAGTTGTATTTACTATGGGTCCAAACACTGAACTTCAGAGCCAGATCTCTCCTATTAAGGGATACTGGCATGTGAGCAGGTAAGATTACCCTGTATCTGCCTTTTGTTTGGTTTTTATTCTTCAGTTATGGATCTGTCTCCCTGAAGCTTGTTCAAGGAACCCTAACTTTTTCTTTTTTTGGGTTACAAGAACCATAGAAAAGAAGGTCAGTTCTAGAACAAACCAACTGCACAATGGGGGCAAATTATATTTGCCTCAAAATTGCTCATCTGGGGCTGGATTCAAATGCAGGTGCTAATTTATCTCTGCTTTTATCTCCATGTATCCCCACAGACTTCAATAGGAAAATTATCTCCTGCATTTGAATCCAGCCCCTGATCTTCTGTTAAAAACATTGCGTTAGAGACTCAGGGCTGGATTCAAATGCAGGTGCTAATTTTATATCTGCTTTTATCTCCAGGTATCCCCACAAATGTAAAGGGATAGTAATACTTATTTTTATCTTTATCTTATTTTGTAGGCATTAAAAAAAATGAAGAACAATATAGGTCTTATCTCTCAAACCTTTATGGTTTGAGAGATATTCACAAGCAAAGTTTCCCCTCACTGACCAAAGTGGTCAAGTCTGCCATCTAGCTGTTAGATTTGTAATCCGGTCCACGGACCAGCCATGGCTCTACAGCAGAGCCGAGATTGCGAGATATAAGAAGAACTATTTCATTCGAATAGTCTACAAAGTGTGCCTGGCTTGCAAGCATGCTTTTTTAAACCCTTCCAATGAAATAGTTATTTTTATATCTTGTGATCTCGGCTCTGCTGAAGAGCCACGGCCGGGTCCGCGGACCGGATTCCAAATCTGACAGCTAGATGGCAGACTTGACTGTTTTGGTCAGTGAGGGGAAACTTTGCTTGTGAATATCTCTCAAACCATAAAGGTTTGAGAGATAAGACTTATACCGTTCTTCATGTTTTCTTAATGCCTACAAAATAAAATAAAGATAAAACAATGTATTACTATCCCTTTCAGTAGGAACATCCTATATAATAATTCGCTAACACGTGTGTAACGACGAAGTCACACACAGTAGAGACTGCCCGCGCCACGGCTGATACAGAGCTGGAAGCTCAGATGGTCCTTCTCTGTATCAGCCACGGCTTGGGCAGTCTCTACTGTGCATGACTGCCCCGCGACCGGCTGGCAGCGGCACTGTGGCCCGTGTAACGGGCTCTTCAACTAGTTTTATATAAAACGGGAGGTTACATTTATCTCCCATATTTGAATCCAGCCCTTAGTCTGACATGGTCCAGAAGCATTCTAGTGATCCAACCCACTTTTACTCTGTTTGCGGATTTCAATTTCGTATTGATGGATTTTTTCCCTTCTAGATATACCCTATCCATTACCATTTTCTATTGAATATAGATTATGCTGAAGGAAAACCAACATTGTCACATACGTACACATACTTCTGTTTTATTCTCCAACATGAGGTTCATAACAACAGAGAACTTGAACCTGTTTCCAGAAATAGACCATTTGTCTAGGCTGACTTTAACAACCAGTCAGCCATGTATCAGACTTTCCACACCATTTTCTAGCAATACATAAAACACTATATCTTGTGACATTTTGCTTGTCACATACTTGACTCAGCCACACTTCTGTACATGCAGTTTCTAAGTTTAGCAATGAATACATAAACAGAATTGAGAACTTTACCATGTTTGTGGATCTATTCTCTGAACATACATTCAGACTTCTTCTACTCTTATTGCCTTATGCACAAAAAAAGAGGAGCAATTCTGGAGCAAACCAAATTCACCATAGGGGACAAAAAATCCTGTACATTTTAATGGGACTTTTAACCCCTCAAATGCTAGAGAGGTCTCCAGTGCATTGCTTGGAGACATCTATAGCATTCAAGGTGTTGTCTTGAAGTTTACACCCTGTTCCAAATTATTAAGCAAATGATATTTTTCTCATTTACCTAAATAATTGATGTAAATAACAGTCAGCATAATTCTCATGTTTTCAACTATTAAGAGTTCAATTCAAATTTTATTGAACAAACGTCCTAATGATAACAGTATTTTTTTTAAACATAAAAAACTTACAATGCACTGTTCCAAATTATTACGCACAGTAAGTTTCAAAACACTTTATAGGTTGTAAAGAACTGAAAATTGTCATTTGTTGTGTTTGCAGCATATTTACTGAAATCAAAAGCTATTTCAATCAAACTTTTAACAACATTTTAACATTTTAAACATTTTAACAGGTCACTTTACATTTCAACATAGGACCCCTTATTTGATAGCAGTTTCACAAGTCTTGCATCCATTGAACTTGTGAGTTTTTGGACAGTTTCTGCTTGAATTTGTTCGCAAGATGTCAGAATAGCCTCCCAGAGCTGCTGTTTGGATGTAAACTGCCTCCCACCCTCATAGATCTTTTGCTTGAAGATGCTCCAAAGGTTCTCAATAGGATTGAGGTCAGGGGAGGATGGAGGCCACACCATGACTTTCTCTCCTTTTATCCCCATAGCAGCCATTGATGCAGAGGTATTCTTTGCAGCATGAGATGGTGCATTGTCATGCATGAAGATGATTTTATTACGGAAAGCATAGTTCTTCCTTCTGTCCCAGGGAAGAAAGTGGTCAGTCAGAAACTCCATATACTTTGCAGAGGTGATCTTTACACCTTGAGGGACACTAAAGGGGCCGACCAGCTCTCTTCCCATGATTCCGGCCCAAAACATGACTCCACCACCACCTTGCTGACGTTGCAGCCTTGTTGGAACAGGGTGGCCGTCCACCAACCATCCACTACTCCATCCGTCTGGACCATCCAGGGTTGCACGGCACTCATCAGTGAACAGGACTGTTTGAAAATTAGTCTTCATGTATTTTTCTGCCCAATGCAGCCATTTCTGCTTGTGAGCATTGGTTAGTGGTGGCCGAATAGAAGGTTTATGCACAGTTGCAAGACTCTGGAGGACTCTACACCTTGATGTCCGTGGGACTCCAGAGGCACCAGCAGCTTCAAATATCTGTTTGCTGCTATGTAATGGTATTTTAGCAGCTGCTCTCTTGATCCGATGCATGGATCTGGCAGAAATCTTCCTCAATGTGCCTTTATCTGCACAAACCCGTCTGTGCTCTGAATCAGCCACAAATCTCTTAATAGTGTGATGATCACGCTTATGTTTTCGTGAAATATCTAATGTTTTCATACCTCGTCCAAGGCATTGAACTATTTCACTCTTTTCGGCAGCAGAGAGATCCTTTTTCTTCCCCATATTGCTTGAAAATGGTGCTCTGCTTAATAATGTGGAACACCCACCTTTAGTAGTTTTTCCTTAAATTGGGCTCACCTGGCAATCTAATTATCACAGGTGTCCGAGGTTGTTTTCAGTGATCAAAAGAGCCCTGAGACACAATGCCATCCATGAGTTAAACTGAAAAACAAAATATTTAATCTTTGTGACACTTAAATATCATTTGCATAATAATTTGGAACAGGGTGTATATTACACTGTATTATGATGTTTTGTAAAATCTTATAAAAATGTTAAAAATCAATATTTTAGAGGATTGATTTTTATCTGTTATGGCACTTATGTGATATCGTAGGAAAAGGTTTTAATTAATATATTGGATCCATTCTTGTTTCCCTTTAAAAAAGGTGATACTTGGATGCTGGACTTTCAGACGTCCATTTGCTTGAGAAACCACCTTCATTTGAGTATACAATGAGTTGCAGGACTACTGTATCCTGGCCAAGAGTTTCTTTGAGTCCAGCATCTACGCAGAGTGCAGTTTATAATGTAAGTTATTCTATGGGTGTATTTTTATGGCCCCCTCAACCACATTGGCCATCTCCAAATTGCCCCATCATCTCCACATTGCCCCCATATCTCCAAATTGCCCCTTCCACAATGCCCCCTTCAACTCCACAATGCCCCCTTCATCTCCACAATGCCCCCCAATCTCCAAATTGCCCCTTCAACAATGTCCTCTTCATCTCCACAATGTCCCCTTCCACAATCCCCTTCTTCTCCACATTGCCCCTTCCACAATGCCCCCTTCATCTCCACATTTTCCCTTCCACAATGTCCCTTCATCTCCACATTACCTCTTCCACAATGCCCCATTCATCTCCACAATGCCCCCAACTCCTCGTTTGGCACAGATCTCTACAACTGAAGCTCCAGAGCTCTGCTATAGTAATGCAGAGGCTGGGAGATTATGTCATCTCCCATCGCTCTGTATTACTAGAAGGGCTCGCCGGCGGCAGTAGTGGGAGTTGCTGCGGGCAATGGGGTCGCACCTGCGACCGGGCCCGTAACTCCAGGGGCCCGGCTGCAGGTGTGACCCCTATTGTTACACCACTGTATATATATATATATACACTGTAGTGTATTTCTTATTGTTGTTTGCCAAGAAGAGGTCAAAGGAAGACTGGACAAAAATTAGATTAACAAAGCAGCAGGGCCTGATGGCATACATCCAAGGGTTCTTCAGGAACTCAGTACAGTGTTAGTAAAGACCAATCTTTTTAATCTTTAAAGAGTCTCTCTCCACAGGCTCAGTGCCATGACACTGGAGTAAAGTCAATGTAGTGCCTTTATTTAAAGGGATAGTAATACTTCCAAATTACTAATCCCCATATTGTAGCTATGCTAAAAAGAAATGTATTGCCCCCAGTGTCATCTCTCAAACCCTTATGGTTTGAGAGATACTAGCGTGCAAAGCTCCCCCTTCCCTTTAAGAAGGGAACTAAAACAGTACCTGGGAATTATATACCTATGAGTTTGACCTCAGTAGAGGGAAAACTGCCTGAAGGAGTAATAAGGGACTATATTATTACACTGCAAAGAATAAAATTATTATCACGAATCAGGTTAGTTTTATGAGGACTAGATCTTGCCGAACAAATAGTTTGAGCTTCTAGAAGATATAAGTAGCAACATAGAGAATGGCAAAGCTGTGGATGTAGTGTATATATGTTGATTTTGCATAGACATTTGATACAGTGCCACACAAGAGGCTGATGTATAGAATATGGAAATTGGGCCCATGGTATAAACTTTGCAACTTGATAGAAAACTACTTGAAGCATAGGGAACAGTGTGTTACTGTAAATGTAAAATTCTGCAATACAATTAAATATGAGAGTGGAGTACCTCAGGGTTTAATACTTTGCCCACTGCTACTTAAAATGTTTAAAAACGATCTGGAAATGGGTGTCGAAAGCAACATTTCAAAATTTGCAGACAACACTAAACTGTGTGTGTGTGTGTGTGTATGGGGGGGGTAATAAATTCAGAGTAGGATGTTTCTTCTCTACAGAGAGATTTACATAAAATGACAGACTGTGCAAACAAATGGAATAAGAAATGTAATGTAGTAAAGTGGAAAGTTATGCATTTTGGCAAGAAAATTGTAATGCTACTAATGAAGTTGATTGAATCATTCTAGTAGACTCATTGTTAGAGAAAGATTTGGGAGTCCATGTAAACTATAAACCTGGAAACAGTGACCAGTGTCAATCAGCAGTAGCAAAAGCAAAGTACCCTCTTGCATAAAAAGGGGCATTGAAGCAAGAGTGGATAACATCATTTTGCCAGTTCTGAAAAATTATATTATAGAATTGGAGAAAGAGTACAGGGAAGAGCAAAACAATTAATTAAGGAAATAGAGGATTTGAGGTATGAAGAACGTCTAGCCAAACTTGGTATATTGTAGAGAAAAGATGCCTAAGAGGGGATCTTGTTACATTGTATAAGTATATGCATGGTCAATACAAGGATTGCACTAGTGAATTTTTCATTCCAGGGCCAGATCAAATAACTAGGGTCAATCCCTTACAATTAGTGGAAAGGAGGTTTCAATTTCAGCAAAGGAAGGGTTTGGATTTATTTATTTTTTTACAGTAACATCTGTTAAATTATGGAATTATTTGACCAAGGATGTGGTAATGGCAGTTACAATGGATACAATTAAGAGATTAGATGAATTTATTTCAGGAGGAAACATACAGGATTATACTGTGTATTATTAGGTAAAACAAGAACTTCTGGTAAACAGATTAATACTCTTATTGGAGGCAGGCAGGCTTAAACAATTATCATTTTTCTGGGTTATGAGGCAAAGGTTGATCTTGATGGAATTTTTTTTTTTTTTTTTTACCTAATTTGCTATATTATTGTGTATTATACTAACACTGATTTACAAAGCCTTCACACATTTTCTCACACCCGCATAACAACTCAAATGTCCAACTATCTGCCAAATCACACTTTAAGCTCTTCCTGTGATCTTCTACTTTCCTCCTCACTTGGAAAGGCCTCTCATTCATTCCTCTAATACTTTTCAAGAGCTGCATTCTATCTCTGGAAATCACTACCTCGCTTTATCAGACTCTCACACAACCTCTTAACATTCAGGCGCTCTCTGCCTCTTTAGGGAAGTCTACCACCATGCCACATAACATTTCCTTTACTCTTTCTTGCTATAGCTTTCAACTCTACCCTAACAAATACTTTGTTCTACCCACCCAAATCTACCTTGTGGCCAGCCATCCAGGTGGCCTATCTATTTACTTGCCTGTATAACACTGCCACCCAACTTCACGTCATGTTTCTCTGGTCCCTCTACTCCCTCTTGACTAAGATTTCACAAGCAGGGTAGTCTTTCCATTTGTTTTTTGGACTTATATGTCATGTTGCTTGTTTTGTATATTCCACTCTTTTGTACAGCACCAATAAATATGTTGGTGCTTTAGAAATAAAACATAATAACCATCATCAAAATAAATTAAGAGACTGGTATTAGTAATTTAAGAAAGATGCACACTGCAGGGCTGTATAGGAATGTCTGCAGCTTCTGCTGATGTTGGATTACAACTTTCCTCATCCTTAGGATGTTCTTCTCCTGTTAGTCTACAATTTGGGACATCGACAGGCAGTCTTTAGCAAGCTATGGGTGATAGGAGAACTACAACAAAGAATGTGATAAGCACCGATCGAGAACGGTGATAGAAGCTGTAGTTTTAAAAACAGTTGCAGAACCAAAGGTTGCCCACCACTTCTCTAGGTCTTCAGTGGTTCCTATCCAGCTCTTCATTATTCATTTTTCACAAGCAGCCATTGTTTAAAGGGATCAGGTGGCAACCCTAGCAATACATCATTAACAAACTGCTGATACTATTCAGGATAAGGCAGAAAAGTCACTCGGGGCCGAATTCGGGAAGCTAGAGAGATGCAATTTTGGTGCAAACTACCTGTAACATAAGGAACAAATTTAAAAAATCCCCAAATTTCCATCCATTTATGTTGGGGTTTTTAACCCATTGAATGCTACAGAGGTCCCCAATACATTGGTTTGTAATGCATTGGAGATCTCTCTAGCATACGAGAGAATAAAAGCCCCCATCTAAATTGAAAGTTTTACTTTTTCCCTGTGATGCAGCTGGTTTGCTCCAATATTGCATAGCTTCCTCCATTAGATCCATTGTTATATAAAATAAGATATTCCAAGGGGTGCAAAAGAGAAAAAAGGGGGAGAAAAACATAATTAAAACATTTTTATAGCATTGTGCTATTATACTGAATGATTTACATGGCACAAATGAAACATTTTTTGTGAGAATTTCTCTTTATGGCAAAGAGTTTGGAAAGACGGTTTCCAAGCTGTTGCCAAAGCCATACATGTGCAATATATCGCTTTAGGCCTAGTCATGGCCAAATTTCTCAAAAGGCAGAGCAAGCAACTGGCTAGAGAACCACATATTGAGGGACACCTCAGCTGTGCTGTCCACATCCACATTTTGAATTTTGGGTATGGCTAAAGCCATCTCAATGTGTCTACACCAGTTTATATACCACTTGACAAATTATTTAACACCTTGGATTTTACAGAGATCTCCAAGACATTGTGAAGCAAAACATTGGAGATCTCAGTAGTAACCAGGGGGTTAAAGCTTTTTTTGGCCTTGCTTGTTTTAGGCCATAGGTATTTTCTGTGCCAGGAACAGTGGATGAGACTGGGGTGGGGTCAAGTGAGGTGTGGGGGTGTGGCCATGGATGAAGCTGAGTGCACTAAAAGTGCCTTGCTTAGGGGCCCCTGGGCTGTAAATCCAGCCCTGGGCCTAGTTCACATGTGAACTACCACAAAACAATATATGTTCTGTGAATATTTTTTTTTTTTGTTGCAACAAAATTGCTGTAACCAAGTCACCTGTTTGAACTAGGCCTCGGAGCAGTATTGCTTAGGACCTCCACCTGTTGGGGATTACAGCTTCAATCATCCCCAACAAAGGTGAGGATTTTGGGAATTGCAGGTTGCAGTAGCTGGGGACCAACTATTGACTACAACTAATTCAAGAAACGTTAAACTTTTTTTAATTTAAAAATATATCTTATAGGGCTTTTCTGGTTGGTTTAAACAAGGGCACTCCCATTGCTGAGAGACAGTAATTGAAATGATATTACAACAGTAAATTGATATTTTAAAATCAAGCAGCTCTAACTAATGTCCAAAAGGCAACTGTTTCTATAATGCCATCCATGGGAGATTGTCACTGACCACAATAGAACACTGGCACTCAAAGGGTAAAAAAGCAATACATTTTTAATTAAAAAGGTACCACTAGTTGGTATACACTTGTTCTAATCAAAAGGAAATGCACTATAACATATATTGAGTGCCAGAGAGGTAAGCAATGTGTTGTGTACCCCTCTGGTACGCAAAGGGTTAAAAAAAAAAGTTTACTGCTCCTTTAAGAGAGAACTGTCTGTCAGTCAAATGGCTAGTAGGGAAAGTACAAGTTAGTGGAAATTCTTACAAGGTTTTATCTATCCTTAGCACAATGACACATGAAGCTGATACAGTACAGGCTTAAAGATATTCTAGTGTCAGTGACAAGAGGATACAGAGATGGCTTTATCTGACGATCTTACAGTAGCAAAGACACACAGCTCAAAGAACAAGTAGAATATTAGACTGCATAGGGAAACATAGCAGTGCAAAGGAGACAGTGATAGCATATTCTAAATCATTAATGAGTACTTGAGTACTCGAATTCCAGTTCTAGAAATTTCACTTCCAAGATGAGGTAGAATGGAAACACTTCAAAGAGGACAACTGTTGTTGCCAAGTTTCTTGATCTAGGATAATCGGTTAAAAGTTACATTTTATCTTTTTCATATTTGGTTTTACCCAGAATTCCTCCCCTTTTCCATTATGTGTATGAGCCTCACTCTACACTGTGATATTTGTTGATAGTTGTTAGTAACCACTGATTGGAGGGATCCAGCACAAGCATTTGGCCTACTATTACAAAGCTATTTTCACAGAGGCATAACTAGAACCTATTGGACACCAGACAGTTGGGCCTCTTTGATGCTGGGTGCCAGAACAGCAGCACCCTCTGTAGTTACACCCCTGCTTTGGAGCAGACTTAGTATATAAAAAAAAAAAAAAAAAAAGCTCAGGGTTGCAGACTATGCAGTCCCAAAATGGCTCCTATGTCAGAACCTCAACTGCAATGCAACCTGGAAGAAAATGGCTTTAAACTCAAGTCTCCTGGGTTGTGCAATGCAGTCCCTTACATGCTTTGGCTCTTAGGAGCTACACAAAGCTATATAATACACTTATGTGTACATTCAATTAACTGAAATACATAAAAAGACCTGTCTCAAGCAAGAAATTCCTATTTTACAAACGTTCTACTGCATTCCCACAATTAATTTCAGCAACACATAAATGACAGCCATTTGTTGATTCCAAGCCCATATAAATATGGATTCCTTACCACACTTTTGCAATGTTCAGTTTAGTCTACAAAATATGGGATTGAAATGCATGATCAAGAACTATTTTTTTTTGTCTGAGGTGTGTTGCCTTTTGGTGCGTTCGTCCACCCAGTGTTTTGATCAGGTATAACTGTACCGTGTGCATTCCTGAGTGGGGTAAGACTCTTTACATTTGGGCCTCTTTTACCTTGAGGAATTGGGAGGCCCCTTTACCTCACCAGTCCAGATGAAAAGTCCAGCAGGAGGATCAGTCTTTTTATCACTCAGGTTTTCTGCATATAACTCTCACCCCAGTTCTTGGCTTCCTCTGGGACTGGAGCTGAAACACTTAGAAAGAGATGGCAGCTAAAAGTACATTAACCCCCTTCTCTGACCAAGGTAATGTCTTCAGCCTGACCCAGCTGTTTGGAGCAGGAGGAAGTGGTGAGAATGATGAAAGTCTTTGATGCTTCACATTCTTATCGTCATGCACACAGTGCTATCTGTGTGCTGTGATTCTCCACCCCCAGAAGTGGAGATCCCCCAGAAAGTCTAGTTGTTCCCTATGGTGCCATTGGTCAATAAATACTAAGAAGAACTGGCGCAAACCAAGTAGCTGCCCTGCCATATTTAAATAAGGTGTTTTTTTTTCTTTTACAGGAGACCATCTGTTAAATTGTGGAATTCCTTGCCAAGGATGTGGTTATGGCAGATACAATGGATACATTTAAAGGGATAGTAATGGATGGTTGTAAGGAAATGTAGCACTGTAGATAATAAAAAAATAAATTAATTGAGCCTAGTCTGATCTCTCAAACCTTTATGAGAGATATACAATTACAAAGTTCTCAACTTTCCCTGACATCAGGCATTATCTTACAGCAGGAGATCCTGGGACCATTCAAATGAAGTATTTATTTCTATATCCCACTATTTTGGCTCTGCTGAAGAGCCGCAGGACGGTCCCGGGACCAGGATCTCCAGCTGTAAGATAGAGCCTGACGTCAGGAAAAGGTGAGGGAGGGTGGAACATTGTAATCTTATATCTTTCAGGCCATAAAGGTTTGAGATATCAGACTGGGCTCAATTAATTTTTTTTTTTTTAGGAATTGTCACGGTTTACCAATAAAGTTCAGGAGTCAGTATGGTATACTTAAATGAAAAATGTATTAATAATAGAAAAGTAGAGCACACTATATTCACAAGTAGCAAGCAAAGGGTTACAAGCCAGCGAGCACTGCTATCAGGAATAGTAGGCTGCCAAGCCTGACCACTCTGCTGGAGACTAGGCCTCAGCCACTGGTAGTCTCTGCAGGAACCTGGAGCAGGAACAGGAACACTGGATCTTGATCCAACAAAGCAAGAGTACTAACTCACGCCTGCAGTCAGTAGGGAGTGATATCTGACTCACGCTCTCAGTCAGTATGAGGAAATGGATTACTGACTCACGCCTGCAGTCAGTATCAGAGCTAGTCTACCAGAGCCCCAGGTCCGCACTAGATTGGGTGTCTGCTAGGTACAAGGAACAAGCATAAGAACAGTCAGACACAGCCACAAGTCAGCACCAGAGGGGGTAGTCAGACAAGCCAGGTCATACACAGTTCAGGTAGTCAGCCAGAGCCACATGTCTGCACCAGGTTGGGTGTCCACTATAGGGACAAGGCAGGATAATAGTCGGACAGAGCCACAAGTCAGCACCAGGTTGGATGGAAGACTAGCCAGGTCATACACAGAGCCCAAGGTAATAGAACTGCTATGAATAACAACACAAGGGCAACTGAGTCAGGACTCAGACTGCCCTTTCAATCTCTCCTCAGGAAGTAGGTAGGAGGAGAAGCTCAGAGGAAAGAGGTAGGTAGGAGGGGACTACAGGAAGCATGGCACATAAAACAGAGGCCTGCTACATGTTTGAAGCCTCTCACCTGCAGATGACACTGAAAACAAGGTAAGCTGTAACACTACAGTGTTTAGTTCCGTTATAACAATCCATTCTATTCCTTTAAGAGAAGATTAGATGCATTTCTTTCAAAAGGGAACATACATACATAATTATCTAGATTCTGCAAATAACTGTGCCTAAAGTGACAAAGCCTTCCTAATTTACACACAAGGGTTTACATTCTGAGTGCTACACATTTTATCTAATTTCTCACCCCCAGTTCAACATCCCCTCCCCCCAATTCTAAACCTTCCATGGCTCAAACATATGGAGTCACACTTCAGGGATTTAAATTTAGTATTATTAAGGGACAGATTTATGGACATTGTTTTCCCCTTTGTGCTTCGATAGGTACTATAAGGATCACTTGCTGCTTACTATACAATGAACTGTTTTCTGCTTGCCTGGTGTGTTGCTCTTTGTATTATATGGAGGTCACATGGGAGCTCTGGGTTCTGACCCAAATCTCAGGGTGGAGGGTAAAAACCTCAGGGTAAGAGTCCAGTGTTTCCTACCAGGTGCTGTAGACCAATAAACAGCTTCTTTATTTTCTATATTGTCTCCATTTCTACGAGAACGACAGATGGAGAAGTTCTGTTTGTCGTGTGTGTGTGTGTGGGTTTCCTTGTGAACGGACTAGAACACCTCTGGGTTAGAATAACAAGCACATATTACTTATAACCACATTCTGGAGAACTTTAACCCTTTGAGTACTAGAGGGGTACGCAAAACAATGCACTGTGTACTCCTCTTGCACTGAAAGGGCTACAGTTTCAGCAATCTCAGGGTTAGCTCATTTCAAAAGTTCCCAAGTATGAACCTTAGGTATTTTTTTTCCTTGAGATGAGTTTATCCTAATCAGTATCCTCCCTCCTTTACCCATGTGTGCCTGCAAATCTGCAACACTGAATCCCTCAGGGAACACACAGCACCTGGCTAGATTGCTGGATGCTATAGTGACTATCACATCTTGAAGCACATTGATAAATGGAGAGCTCATCTTCTGTCAATATCCTTAAAGCTCTGTCTAAACATTATGCTGTTCTTCCCCATTCATATCCCTGTATCCTCTTTTGTGACTTTTACACTATGTATACTATATCTCCATGACACTGCAAGGCAGTATTTCTGTTCTCATGAGACTATACGAACACTCATTGGTACCTCCTCCTCTACGCTTATGCGTTAGAGATAGTACTGGTAGCATTTTATGTGTTTAGGATTCTGTATCTCCAACCCATTGTATAGCTCATGGTTGCCTTCCTTTCAGCACGCTCTTGCTGCAATACTATGTACACACTGTATATATGACTTTCTGCACTACTGTCACCAAATGCTCCCATTTTCTGTACATTTTTCTTATCACTACACTAATTTCATTGTATAGCAATGATGTGTATGGGACTGTAGATGTGCTCATGAAGCTCTGACATACTGCTGAGACCTAGGTCTGCATTCTATCTGGGCCGTTTGTTTCATTTCGACAACGGTGGTAATGTCCCAGAAAAAAAAAAATCTTTATAGTTTTGTAGTGCTTAAAAAATGAATCTATATGCAACAAATCCTCTCTCTCAAACAGCTATGGTTTGAGAGATATTCGTATTCAAAAGTCCCCCCCCCTCCTGATGTCAGCGGTAAAGCTGACAGCAGGAGATCCGTGTCAGCCGACACGAGGAGGATGTTCAGCAGAGCCGATATTGTGTTATTTAAAAATAATTACTTCATTGGAAACCAGGCACACTTTGTAGACCTTTCCAATGAAGTAATTATTTTCCAATAATGCGATTCTGGCTCTTCTGCAGAGCCGCCAGTCGGTCCTTGGACAGGATTCCCCTGCTGTCAGCATAGCGCTGACGTCAGGGAAAGGAGAGGAAGCAGGAGAACTTGAATATGAATCTCTCTCAAACTGTAGCGGTTTGAGAGATAGGATTTGTTGCATATAGATACATTTTTTTTTTAAACACTACAAAACTATAAAGATTTTTTCTGGGACATTATTGTCCCTTTAAATTACAGTTTGTCATTCTATTACTTGTACTTTGTGTTTCTAACTGGAGGTGGTTTGTCACAACAAGATCAACATTATAGCCCAAGAGAACGCCCCTGCCCAGGACTTGTAAGTTGTTTTTTCTGCAGGCGGGCAGTCCTCTTTTCCACATAGACTAAGAGAAAATGATTTATCTGTAAGTATATAAAAATCCCCTTTTCTCTTCTTTCCTATGAGGAACACAGGAGCCATGGGGATACACAAATATTCCAGGGAGTGAAAGAGGAAAGACCCCTCAAAACACAGGCCAGTTCTCACAGAAACAAACTGGTACAACATGAACCTCAGGTGTCATTCAAAACAAAAAACAAACCTGCATTCTTCCATACCAATGTGTAAATGTGTGCCCTAACTTAGGCATATATCGAGTCAATACATGAGGATTTAGTCCATAATTTGGCCAAAGAATGTTAAGCTTGCCAACCCAGTCAAAGTACCTTAAAGATCTGGCAAGTAGCTACTCTAACGCACCTTCAAATTCCTATCTAAATTAAAAATAAAAATTTTAAAATATAAGGCTTGACTTTGATAAGATGTTATAAGGAAACATATAGCTGGTTGTTGATGACTTAAAAAAAAACATTACTTGAGTGACACAGTGTATGCAATTAAAAACAAGACAAAATTGGACTTTCCTGTCAAAGCTGGCTTCAGTCAAGGCCAGAAACATCCACACAGTAGTGCTTGGCAAAGGTGTGCACAGAAGACCAAGTGGCCGCCTTTCAAAGCTGTTCAGCAGAGGCTTGAATTCTTGTAGGCCCAGGAGGCCCCAACAGACCTGGTGGAGTGTGCTGTAATGCAGAAGGGAACAGGTTCCCCTCTAAGCTCATAAGCCTTGTGGATGGTAGACTCAATCCAGGATACAATAGTCACCTTGGGTGCAGCCAAACCAGCACTAGAACCCTCACGGATGACAAACAGAGCATCAGTCTTATGGACAGACTCAGTACGGTGCACATAGAACTTGAGGCAGCGTACCACATACAACAAGTGGAGATCCCTCTCCTTGTAAAGGGTCAGGAGAAAAAGGAAGGCACAACAATACCTGATTGATGTGGAACTCAGACCACCTTAGGAAGAAATTCCTGGGGAGGTAAGGAGAACAGCCTTATCCTTGTGAAACACCAGGAAAGGAGGTTTGCAGGACAAAGCCTGCAACTCAGCGGACAGAGACCACAGCCAAAAGAAAAGCCATCTTCCACATCAGAAGATTTAAGGGAATGGTAGCCAAAGACTCAAAGGGAGGCTGCTGCAAAACTCTCAAAGCCAAATAAAAGGTCACACTGAGGAGTGGGGGCCTTATAAGCAGGGAAAACATAAGCGACACCCTGAAAGAAGACTTTGACACCCGGCAAAACGTCTCTGGAAAAAGACAGAGCGCTGAGGTCTGAACCTTCAGGGAACTAAGGCTAAGGCAAACTGCTCACACCATCCTGCAAAAAGGACAAGATGGACGGAAGATCAAACTCCTGTGAGGACAGATCCCTGTCCATATACCAAGAGTGGAAAGTAGACCAAACCATGTTGTAGGCCTTAGAAGAAACTGGCTTCCTGGCTTGGATTATGGTGGAGACCACCTCAGGAGAAACCCCTTCCTCCTCAAGATGGAGGCTTTAACAGCTATGCCTTCAAAGCAAGCCTGTTCAAGTCTTGACCTCTAACCAAGCGGAAGTGCTTCTTGTGCCTCCTTGCTTGTTGATGAAAGCCACTGCTGTGACATTGTCTGACTGGACATGGACTGGACATCCCCTCAGTGGAGGAGAGGACCAGTACACCAGAGCATGGAGAATCCCTCTGAGCTCCAGAATGTTGATGGGTAGGAGGATCTCCTCCAAATTCCATCGCCCCTGAACCCCCAGGTGACCCAGGACAGCTCTCTAGCCATAAAGGTTGGCAACTGTCATCACCAGAGTCCAATACTGGACAACAAAGGGTTTCCCCTTCCCCTTCCTCAGGTTGGAAATGTCCAGCCACAAGGAGGTCCTGCCTCATTTCCTGGGGAAGAGAGACCAGACGATCAAAGAGTCCTGGGATTCCCCTGGTAAGCCCTGATAGTGAACCTCTGAAACTCCCTGGTGTGTGCCATGGAGTACAGAACCACCTCCATAGTAGATATCATCTTGCTCACAAGGGATGAGAACTTCCATACCGGGGCTGAGGTCCACTCCAGGGCAGGGACACCTTGTTTGTGATCTGCTGAAGAGAATCCTTTGTCATATAGACCATGCCCTGACAGGTGTCAAACCAGAGAACTAGGAAAACCAGATTCTGTGAAGGAACTGGAGCATGTTCAGAATCCATCCATGCTGGAGGAGGATCGGAGCACAATTGTGGATCCCTAGAAGGAGCCTTCAGCAGAAGCTCATCCATGTACAGAGTCACCTGGATCCCCTTGGTATGCATGAAGGCAATCAATACTCCTAAGACACGTGCAAACACCTGAGGAGCAGTGGTGAGCCCGAAGGGGAGAGCAGTAAATTGGAAGTGTTCCAGAGTGCAAGCAAACCTGAGATACTTCTGACTGTCCGGATGATTGGAACATGCAGGTAAGCATCCTGCAGATCCTGAGAGGCCAGAAAATCCCCCTGGACACATTGCTGCCATGACAGAGCGCAAAGACCCCATCTTGTAGTGAGTATGGACCACAAAAGAGTTGAGGTCCAGGATAGGGAATCAAAACCTCTCTTGTGGAGGTATCGGAGCCAGGACTCCCTTGTGTAAGAGAGCATGCACCACCCCTTTGAAAAGAGGTAACTTTTCTTGACCCAGAGGGGATCGAGAAAGGAAGAATCTGAAGGGAATCCTGTAGCCTCCTGAAATCACCTGTAATACCCACTGATCCACAACAGAATCTGCCTAAATGCTTGAAAAATGCTGCAGACGACCACCAACAGAGAAATGCGGACCAGGGTTCGGCAAGTCATGCCAGAGGTTTGGTGGATTTGGGTTTGGTGGAGGAATGTTTGGACCTCCACTGCTGCCTGGGCTTGGGGTGGAGCGCAGGGCCGAGACCCAGCTGGACTCTGCCTTTGCGCTTCGCTTTGGCAGGGACAAAAAAAAAAAAAAAAAAAAGAAAAAAAAAAAAAGACGCTGCTACATTGCCAGATTAGGGTGTTTGGAAACCTGAGGCAACAAAGTGCTCTTACCCCCAGTGGCCTCACTGATGAGCTTCTTCAGTTCTGGCCCAAAAAGACATACCCTGAAAAGGGAGAGAAATGAATGACTTTTTTAGAGGATAAGTCAGCAGACCAAATCTTAAGCCACAGAGTGTGTCTAGCAGCAACAGAAAAGGCAGAAGCCTTAGTCTCAAGCCTGGCAGTGTCAAAGAGGGCATCAGTCACAAAGTGCTGAGCCTCAGACATATTGGCTAAAATGGCCAAAAGGTCCTCCTTAGGGGCACTTTAGGGACAGCGTCAGTAAGCTGTTCAATCCAAACAGCAATGGCTCTGGTAACCCACACAGAAGCCAAGGTAGGCCTCAAGGAGGCACCTATGGCAGCAAAGGTAGACTTCAGAATAGCTTCAAACTTCCTGTCAGTTAAATCCTTAAGCGCCATGGTGTTAACCAAGGGTAAAGTGGTGGATTTAGACAGTCTAGAAATAGGGGAATCAACCTGAGGAGGCTAACCCACTGAGCCAAGGCTGCATCAGAGAAAGGATACAGCTTAGAGAATCTTTTGGAGAGAGCTAGACACTTGTTTGGAGTCTTCCATTCATCCAGGATAACCTGATCTAGAGTGGGATTAGGCGGAAACATAGTGCAGGACTTCTTGCGTCTTTGAAAGACATCAGAAGTAGGCTGTGCTTCTACAGGGTTAACAAGAATGCCTTAATGAGACCCTCAGAAAAGGGTTCAGGGTCAGCTTCAAAGGGGTCGCCCTAGGAATAAGAAGAAGCCCCTTCTGCACACTCACCATCCTCAGACTCTTCAAATGAATCCTCCTGTCTAGGATACTCAGCCCAAATGAGAAAAAAAATGGCATCCCAACTCAGAGACAATCAGAAAAAAGCCTGCAAAATTAGCAATATGGGAAATGTATCTCTCAAGGAAGTACCCCAAAAGCAGAACCCGAACCCCCCAGGGACCCCCAAGCCACTTAAGCAGTGAACTGACGTGAAGGGCAAGGGGAGACAAGAAGAATGAGCCCTCTCTCAACTCGGTACATGGAGCGGTTGCAGAGATACGTCCCAAAGCAGTCTGTCCCATAGAAGTCAATTGAGCAATTGTGGTTATGCGGTAAAAAGCTCACTCTTAAAGGCACGGAACTGAAAATCGTTAAAAGTGAATAAAAAAAAACTCCAAAGTGCAAACAGAATACATAATAAATGATAAAAACTCCAAAGCACAAACAGAACACATAATAAATAAGAAAATCTATAAATCCAAAAGGAAATTGAGATACAAGTCCATCAAACCAAGAAAATGGCAGGTCCTGCACTGTCATGGGTAGTTATACCCTTAACGACCCATGACGGTGATGAACCGTCATGGCTTAAATGATAGCAGTGTGCCTCCGTGAATGCTGCTATCATTAATTCCAGGCTAAGACTGAGCGTTCCAAGACTGAGGCATTCAGTCGCAGCCCTTCTTGCTTCTGCCGGTTCATGCGATCACTGTATCAGCGATCACATGTACCGGCATTCTAAGACAGAGGTAGGCACACAACGCATGCTTACCTCTGTGTGTCTCCTCTTTTTCTGTCTCCCTTGCTACCAAAGTAAGGGAGAGAGAAGTAGAGAGGAGACACCTAGTGGTCAAATAAAATCCAGCAGCTGGGGGTTTTAACCCCTTCACTGCTGGTGTTGGAGGCTGGCTAAATGCAGGTCAATTTCTGACCTGCAATAATACTTTCTTTTTTTTTTTTTTCAAAAAAATATTTAAAAAAAATATATATCTTAATAAACAAAACTGGGAGTGTGATTGTTGTGGAGCCACGTAATACACTTATACACACCGCCGAATGTCAGGGATAAAAAAGTGACAAAATAGGGTGGGAAAAAGGGACATGGGGATTTTCACCCGGGGGGGGGGACAGTGGCCACTTTAAACTTCGCATTTTGTAGGTATGCCTGACCTTTCATGCAGTGTCCATAAAAATGTAACCCTTTGTGCCCAATTGATCCCAAGAGAAAAAACAAAAATGGTGTTTTGGTTTTTTTTTTTTTACATTTTTTTTTAATTTTAACAAAGTAAACGGTGGGTTATCCATATAATTGTGGTTTCAAAAGAAAGCCCTATTTGTGCTTAAAAAAAACAGTATATAATTTATGGGGGTGGAATAAAAGACTTAGAGGGGAAAACGCTGTTGAACAAAGACATAGTCAAAAAGGTCAGAACTGCTCTGGTCCTTAAAGGAAAACGACCTCAGATTTTCCTGGTCCTTAAGGGGTTAAAGGTTTGATTTGGTGGAATTTGGTATTCCGCACATTAACATATCGTTGTGTGTTCGCTATTTTTTTGGGCCCTAAAGTGCCACCACTTGCTATGCGGTTACATATTTGTACTAACAACCTATTTGATGTATGGTGGTATACTCTCTGGCCTTTAACACAGTACAGTGGACTGGACTGATTACTATCCACTGCTTGGGACATTGAGTTGAGGGAAAGTGAGAGAACTGTACCTGATATAATCCGGTGGACCAGAATAGGTTCTATTTAATTGCTGGGAACATTGTGCTGTGGGAAGGAGATAACTGTATTCTATTTTATTATTTAAGTTGTGTCTGTTTTTATATATAATAAATTTCCACTTTTGCACACTGTACTTATTCTGGACATTCATCTGTATATAGATAGGGTAGATTATCCCTTTATATATTGTTTAGAGCGAAGATATATAGTATTTTGTGTTTTGCAACACTTCTTAGGTGAGAGAAGTGTCTTATCCTGTAGCAGTTTTTTTTTTTTTTATATACATTTTAAAGGGGGATCACCCCTAAACAAGTTAGTCTTAATATGTAAGCTAGATAGCAAATGTGTTATATTGTCTTGATGTTAAAAACAAAAAAAAAATTGTTATTTGGCCAAAGTCTAAAGAATAAATGTTGTCCTGCACCTACTTCCAGACAGACTGCGGTTACCAGCCATGTACCACAGTCCGTCACTCTGCCTCTGCTCCCCTCCCTCTATCCAGCCTCCTCAGATGATGGAGACTTTCTGCCTTTAAGCTGGAGCGATCTCTAGAGAACACTCCAGCTTACAGACAGAAAGCCTCCGTCATCAGAGGAGGCTGGATAGAGGGAGGGGAGCGCTCCAGCTTACAGACAGAAAACCTCTGTCATCGAAGGATGCTTGATAGAGGGAGGGGAGCAGAGGCAGACTGAAAGACTGCGGTACAGAGCAGGTAACCACAGTCTGCCCAGAAGCAGGTGGACGGCAACGTTTATACTTTAGATTTCGGTCAAATAATGTTAAAAAAAATTAAGACAATATAACACATATTTTGCCATCTAGCCAACATATTAAGACTAACTTGTTTAGGGGTGATAGATCCCCTTTAACATTATTCAAATTTAAATTATTTAGTGCACACTTTAGTTACATATTTTCTTACTATGACCATTCAACCATTTATTTTACAATGTGGATTGTTTAGCTTTAGTCCTCGTTATCACATAGTTCTACAAGAATGACACAGTAAAAGTCAGACCTCTTTTATTAAGGTGTTTTGTAAAAAAAACAAAAAAAAAACAAAACAAAAAAAAAAAAAAAAGTAAAGTAATGAAAATATCTGAGCAAAGTATTAAAATACTAACATTTCCCTGCTTCTCTGAACTTTTGTATGAGGGCCTCATCTGACCGCAGAGCATAGGTTAATGTTCTCATCTGGTAATATAGTGGGTTGCTTTCAATGTTTTGGATCACATCACACAGGAGGTGAGCTCGTTCCACTGAAGTACCAGGTGCATCATGCCCCAGTGCTGTAAAGTGTACATGCAAGTGGTAGTAAGATGGCTGGTAATGCAAATAAATCCGAAGCTTGTTTCCCTGGATGCCATATTGCTTTAATATGGCTTCCTAAAAGAGCAAGAGATAAGGGAAAAACAGGAAGGAATTAGGTTTTGATTTTGCCATCAACATGTAAATAAAAACAAGCATTATCAGCTTTGACAAATATGAGTAGAGAAGCAATAAACCACAAGCATCCATCATCTAGATGTATGTAACATAACAGGAGAACAGGCAGCAATAACAACTGTACTTAAAGGGAAAGTAAACCTTAAGAACAAATGGCTCATTTTTTCATATAGGTAGGTGTCCTTCAAACAGCACTCACTCATATTACTTTATGGTTTTTATTGCATCTGATCTCTATTCAAGTCTACTCTACTGTTAGTTGTTTCATTATAAAAACTGATAAATGGTATCCATGACATGTTATTCAGGTCTACTGGAGTTTTGATTGATGTTGTTAATGAGTGACAGAGGCAGACTACAATGAGACACTAGGTAGAGTGCAAAATATAGTGTGATACAAGACTGCTATATGGAGGACAAAAACCTAGGTAAATCAATGTGATAAACAAGTTGAGGCACTTGGAATAGCCAGCTATTAATTGGTTTAACAAAAGAGTTGCTTAGGTACGTGTCAATAATTTAGAAGCCATTATTTATTTATTTAAAGGATTAGTAATGCCTTATAGAAATAAAAAATTATATTGTAGATTATCAAAAATTAAATCCATTAATGCAACTCTGAACGCTCAAACCTTTATGGATTGAGAGATGTAACATTTTAAATCCCCCCCCACCTCCCTTTCAATGACGTCAGCCTCTAGCGGACAGAAGAAGATCCTGGTCCCGGGACTGGCAGGCGGCTCTTCAGCAGAGCCGAAATAGTGCAATCTAAAAAGAGATACTTCATTGGAACAGTCTACAAAGTGTCCTTGCAAACCAGGCACACTTTGTAGACCGTTTCAATGAAGTATTTCTTTTTAGATGGCGGTATTTCGGCTCTGCTTAAGAGCCTCCTTGAGACGGCCAACACAAATCTCCTGCTGTCAACTTTACAGCTGACATCAGTGTGTGTGTGGAGGGGGGGGGGGGGGACTTTAAAATGTCATCTCTCTCAAACCATCAGACTGGCATCGATGTTTTTCTTTTTTGATCATCTACAATGTTATTTTTTATTTCTATAAGCAATTGCTAACCCTTTAAAGGCAGACTTTAGAAACTATTACATACAGGGAACTATAGGTTATGTCTATGGTATAACTTTCCCCTCTGAGCTTTAATTCTGATCTCATGAGAGATATTTTAATTCTAAATATAAGCACTAAGACACCTTGCCAAATTCATTTGGAGGTAAATATCTGTGTATCTGTATCAATATTCTATTACTGCACAATAAATGAGCAGCATACATTCAAGAAAGGAATTATCTCTGCGGTAATCCAGGTTAGACAAAAATTAAGCTTCTGGAGTTAGACAGGACTTTTTAAGAACCAGTGAAATTTTGAATTTACATAGCTGGGAAATGGAAATGAGTCAATGATACATCACACACATCCTATATAATAATTCGCAAAGTTGTGTGTAACGCCCGACATGCGCAGTAGACACTGCTGCACGTGCGGCAGTCATGGGCAGTACAGACTGCCCGTGCTGCGGCTGATACAGAGCTGGGCGCTCCGAAGGAGCGTCCAGCTCTGTATCAGCAGTGGCGCGGGAAGTCTCTGCCGCGCGTGACTGCCCCGCGACCAGCTGCCAGAGGCACTGTGGCCCGTGTAACGGGCTCTTCAACTAGTAATTATATAAAGTATGATAGGCCAGGCTTTTTTCTAGTGTCCAATTGTACACTGCATTTAAAAATGCATACCTTAATTGTTCACTCTTTAAATGATCAAGAACAAAACTTGATACAAACCTTAAAGGGACACTAATGTCCCATAAAAATGTTTTCTTGTTTTGCAGAGTTAAAAAAAAAATTAGGTGGCAAAATCCTCTATCTCCAACCTTTATGGTTTGAATGATATTAGAATGTAAAGTTCCCTCCTCCCTCCCCTTCTCCTGACGTCAACGCTGTGCTGACAGCAGGAGATCCTGGTCCTGGGACCAGCCTGCGGCTCTGCAGCAGAGTCGAAACTGCATTATTTAACCCCTTAACGACCAATGATGTACATGTACGTCACGAGGTTGCGGTCCCTAAAGGACCAAGGACGTACATGTACTTCATGGAATACCGGGTTCCCCGCGTGGCTGCATGCCGTTCGGGGAGTCCGAAATCAGATACTTTATTAAAAAAAAAAAAAAAAAAAAAAAAGCCCTGTGGTCCTTAAGCGATCACTGCGTTGCCTGAGCGGCCGGTCCTTAAGGGGTTAAAAAGAATTACCTCATTGGAAAGGTCTACAAAGTGTGCCTGGGTTTGCAAGCACACTTTGTAGACCGTTCCAATGAAGTGTTTATTCTTTTTAAATAAAGTGATTTCGGCTTTGCCGAGGATCCTCCTCCAATCGGCTGACTTGAATCTCCTGCTTTACAGCTGACATAAAGTGAAGGGAAAGTTTACATGCAAATATCTTTCAAACCATAAAGGTTGGAGAGAGAAGATTTGCGCCACATTATTTTTTTAAACTCTTCAAAACAAGATTAATTTTTTATGGGACATTAGTGACCCTTTAAGGTGAAATTAGTGCAAAATGGATATCTGTAATAAGAAAAGCAAAATTATGTACAATTGATACTATTTTAAATTATTTAAGTATTTGCAGTTTCATGAGCAAAAAGTATTGTTAGCAAAAGAGACTGCTGGCTTAAGTTAAAAGGATTGCCCCATTTACCCACATTGTATAAAACAATCTACCCTTCTTTGTGTCTGGAGCACCAAATCACAAGAGCACAGCACAAACCACTGTTTCTGGTTTTCCCCTATGAGGTGGGTAATAATTCTGCAAATAAAAAAAGCCGGTTCAATCTGAATTAAGGCAGGGGGACTTAAAGGGATAGCATTGTTTCAAAATAAGTGCATCTTAGATTATTCTTCAGTTTTTGGACCACGTAGAGCGTCCCAGGAGCGGCCGACAGCTCTTCAGCAGAGCCAAAATAGCTCTATTTAAAAATAAATACTTCATAGGAACTGTCTGCAAAGTGTGCCAGGTTTGCAAGCACACTTTGTAGACTGTTCCAATAAAGTATTTATTTCTAAATAGCGAGATTTCATCTCTGCTGAAGAGCCGCCCTCCAGTCAAATGACCGGAATCTCTTGCCTCCAGCTAAAGGCTGACGTCAGTGAAAGGGAAGGGGAACTTTAATAGTGTATATCTTTCAAACTATACATGTTTGAGAGATCAGACTGGCATCAATTGATTTTAGTATCTACAATATTAAATTGTTAAAATAATCCATTAATATCCCTTTAAAAGTTTAGATATTTTACTGATCAAGGCTCATCCCTGCACCACTGATTATTGTTGTACAATTTCCTTAAAATGAACTTCCTCTTCTGACCGGAGCCAACACCACCTACTGGGCAAATATGTATGTATTCTATTTTTATGGCTCAAATGAAACTAGATTTATTGGCTTACATTTATAGTCTTTTCTTAAGCTAAAAGTTATATTACAATATTGATTTTCTTAATAAAGTGGCAACACAAGTACAACAAATATAGTTGGCAGGTGGTGCAAAATCAGTGCCTGGAATGTGCTTAGAAGCAGTCATTCAGACTTATTAGTACTAGCTTTCAAATGCTTAGACACACATTATGCAATTCTCAAGCAAGCTGGAATGAAAAGCATGGATCAAGTACATTTTCAATAAAGTATTTTTTGTACAAATTTGTTTTTGGGCAGGTTAGAAGAAGAGATTGCCAAATGAGCACAAAAGTGGCACTGATAATATTTTGTTTACATGCTGGCAGCAGCACTTAGTCATAACTTTACTGTTTGCTCAATATCCAGACAACAGCTCAAATAATTAACCCCTTAAGGACCGGGAAAATCTGAGTTCGATTTGACTAAAGGACCGGAGCAATTTTGACTTTTTTGACTATGTCTTTGTTCAACCATATTTTCTCTTTAATTCCTTTTGTACACCCACACAAATTATATCCTGTTGTTTTAAGCACAAGTAGGGCTTTCTTTTGATACCACAAATATATGAATACATCATTGTTTAATTTGATTAAAATAGAAAAATGGAGGAAAAAAACAAAACAAAACACAAAACCATTTTGCTTACATTTTCCTGTCAGGATTTGCATACTATTAGTTCATTACAAAAAAATACCCCAAAATATATTAATTTGCTTCTCCTGAATATAAGAGTACCCCATATGCCTAGTATTTCAATCAATTTCTCACATTTACAAGGTAAATATTACAAGATGGATTTCATTATTTCCAACCTGTAATCTTTCAACAATTGGCATGTGAGCATCATAGCTTAGCAGACGGTGCCAGAACCAAAAATGTCCCACAAAGGTATATGTTTCTGAAAACTAGACAATATAAGGTAATCAGGAGAATTTTGGAGTTTTTTATGCAGCTATTTTTCCAGAAATATTTTTCAAAATTGTGGTAATATATTCTTTTTTTTGCAGTTTTCACACTTACATTTCAATATTACTGTTGATATCAAGCATTGGATAGTTGAAAATGTAAAAATATCCATTCTTTAGTGTTCAGCTCCTTCTTCTGAGTATGGCAATACCCCATATGCATAGGTTTCTCAAGGTTTGGGGGAGCTACGGGGCCAAAATTGAAACATGCGCAATGTTTTAGATTTACCTGTTAAATCCTTTTCGTAGTCCATACAGGTTACTGGTAACTTTGGGTAGGCGATCCGCCACTTTAATTGTAGGCAGGAACAATTCTAAAATTGTATGCAGGGGGTGGAGCCTACCTTTCCTCCTTGGCTGCAGCTAGCCAGCCAGCTTCATAAAGATTTGAGACACTATTGACTAGATAGTGGAAGGGAAAGAAGACTCCTGTGAGCATGACCCCGAAGGACCCCCCAAAACTGCCACAGGAAAGCCAAGCATGGTCCCTTGACAGGGTGGGAGACCAGTAACCTGTATGGACTAAGAGAAAAGGATTTAACAGGTAAGACTAAAATCCTCTTTTCTCTGTCTTCCAATACAGGTTACTGGTAACTTTGGGATGTCGAACCATTGCAGTCAGCAGAGCAGATATGAACCATCAAATCAGAGACAGCCCAACAAAATAATGAAGTGTCAACGGACACTGAACAGGGGTAACAACACCCCAAACTGTTACACAGCACACTGAACTAGAGCCAACAGGGCTCAAAAGTGAAGGAAGTACCAAAAACCGAAGAAGATCCTAGATAGGCAAGACTGCCTCCAGGATCTTCCTTCCAAAGCTGGCGCCAGCCGATGCCAGCACATCAACACGGTAGTGCTTTGAAAAGGTGTGCACAGATGACCAAGTGGCAACCTTGCACAACTGATCAGCAGAAGCCTTATTCTTGTAAGCCCAAGAAGCCCCAATAGATCTTGTAGACTGAGCAGTGACCCGAAAGGGGACAGGCTTCTTCCTCAGCTCGTAAGCCTTACGAAGAGTGAACTTGATCCAAGAAGCAATAGTTACTTTGGATGCAGGACTTCCTGCCCTGGGACCCTCAGGAATGACGAACAGCGCGTCAGATTACCTGATAGACTCAGTGCGATGTACATAAAACTTGAGACAATGCACCACATCAAACAAGTGGAGATCCCTCTCATTCCCAGAGGTGGGGTCAGGGCAGAAAGGTGGCACCACCTTCAGAAGAAACTCCTGAGAAGTGTGAAGCACTGCCTTGTCCTTGTGAAACACCAAAAAAGGTGGTTTACAGGACAGAGCACGTAACTCTGCGACACGGTGAACTGACACGATCGCCAGGAGAAAGGCCATTTTCCACAGCAACAGGCTTAGAGGAATAGTAGTCAAGGACTGAAATGGAGGGCACTGAAGAATGGCCAAAACCAAGTTAAGATCCCATGGAGGAGTGGGATTCTTGAAGGCAGGGAGAGTATGAGCAACGCCCTGGAAGAAAACCTTGACATCAGGAAGGATGGCAATGCGCCTCTGAAAGAAAACAGAGAGAGCAGAAGTCTGAACCTTATCCACACCGTCCTGCAAAAAGGACAGGACCGACTGTAGGCAGATCAAATTCCTGAGACAGGTCCTTGTCAGCACACCAAGATAGAAAAGTCGACCAGTCCCTATGGTAGATCTTGGAAGAAACAGGTTTACGGGCACTGAACATAGTAGCCACCACCATAGAAGAAAAACCTCTCTTTCTTCTTCAATATTGAGGATTCAATTTCCAAGCCATCAAAGCTAGACGAACATTCTCTTTCCACAGGTAACCCTGTAAAAGAAGATCCGGATGGCAAGGGAGCCGGAATGGCTCTGCCACTGACAGACCCAACAACTCCGGAAACCAAGCTTGGCGAGGCCAGAATGGAGCAATCAAAATGACTGGACAGCATTCCAGTTGCAGTTTTCGTAACACTCTGTGCAACATTGGGAGGGAAGGAAAGATAAAGGCCAAGGAAACAACCAAGGAATGGACACTGCATCCACCGCCAAGAGCTAGAGGGTCCCTCAACTGAGAGCAGAACCTCGGAACCTTCCTGTTGTGTCTTATCACCATCAGGTTGATGTAAGGAAGACCCCACTTCTGAACAATGAGTGTGAACACCTCTGGTTGCAGTATCCACTTTCCGCTGTCCACCGTGTGTCGACTGAGGAAGTCCGCCATGACGTTGTATACGCCAGGAATGTGCACTGTGGATATGGCAGGTACGTGTTCTTCTACCCAGGACAAAATAGCCTTGACCTCTAACCAAGCTGCAAGACTTCTTGTTCCGCCCTGCTTGTTTATGTAAGCCACGGCCGTGGCGTTGTCGGACTGTACCCAGACTGGACAGTCTTCTAGCTGAGATGTCCAAAGACGAAGGGCATGAAATATCGCCCGAAGCTCCAACACCTTGATGGGAAGGAGAGATTCCTCTGGAGACCACCGACCCTGAGCACTCAGGGGACCCAGGACCGCTCCCCAGACGGAAAGGCCGGCGTCTGTCGTCAACGTGATCCAAAAGGATACCAGGAAGGAATTGCCCTTCAGCAGATTGGAGAGGTCAAGCCACCATGGAATACTCAGTTCCACATGAAGAGGGAGGGACACTGACATCTTCAGATGGTAAGGCTGATCCTTGCACACCTGGATCACAAACCTCTGGAGTTCCTTGGTGTGTGCCATGGGTAGTGGGACAGTTTCTATGGTGGAGATGAATTTCCCCACTAGAGAGGACAGCTTCTTGGCTGGAACAAGATCTTGAGCTAGGACTGCAGAAACCCTGTGGGCGATCTAGTGGGCTACCTCGTCCATGAGAAACACCATGCTCTTCTGGGTGTCGAAGAGAAGGCCCAGGAAGACCAGACGCTGGGATGGGACAAGATCTAAGTTGTCCACGTTGATGATCCACCCGTGATGGGTGAGAGCGTGAATGCATAGCTGAACCTGCTGATTAAGTTCCACAGAAGGGGCTTTCAGAAGCAGGTCACCCAAGTATGCAATAACTATGATGTCGTCCCGGTGGAGGATGGAAGGTTCCCAGAAGGTGGAAAACTTGAGGAGCTGTAGTCAGATCAGAGGGAAGGGATGAAAACTGAAAGTGCCCTCGGTCGCAGGCAAACCTGAGATACTGCCGGCTCTCCAGATGAATGGCGATGTGTAAATACACGTCCTGAAGATCCAGAGCAGCAAGGAATTCCCCCGGGGATTTAGCAGCAATCACCATCTGTAGAGACTCCTGGTGATATAAGGAGCCCGGATCACAAAGGAATCCAAAATAGGGCGACAACCACCGTCCTTTTTGGTAGACCACAAAGAGGTTCAAGTAAAAACCCATACTCTGTCCTGAACTGGAACCGGCTCTAGGACATCCTTGTCCAGAAGAGCCTGAATAGTGCCGTTGAACAGCTGACGTTTCTTCGCGCTTTGAGGCTTATAAGAAGGAAAGAAACGAAAAGGGAGTAAGAGACGAAAGGGATCCTATATCCTTTCGTCATCACCTGTAAAACCCAAGGGTCCGCTACTGAATCCTCCCAGATGTTGTGAAGCAGACAGCCATACACAGCAGAGTGGGGACCTGGGCTCGGTGAGTCATGCCGAAGAAGGCTTGGAGGAGACCTTGGGCTTCCACTGCTGTTTGGACTTGGAGGAGGCACGCGGAGCTGAGGGAACCGTCTGGTTCGCTGGACGTGTCTGAAAGGAATGAAAATACCGATTACGCTTAAGCAGTGTTTTCTTCCTGGGGACCAAAGGCAGAAGGGTACTCTTACCCCAGTGGCCAAACTGATCAGATTTTTAAGATCTGGCCCAAACAAGGAAGTACCCTGAAAAGGTAAGGAAGGCAATGTGTTCTTGGAAGCAGTGTCAGCAGACCAGATCTTGAGCCAAAAAGCCTGTCTGGCAACCACAGACATGGTGGAAACCCTGGCCACCAAACGGATGGCATCAAATAAGGCAGCAGAAACATAGTGCTGTGCCTCAGAAATGTTGGCAAGAAGGCGTAACATATCCGAAGTAGGAGCACCCTGATGGACAGCCAGGGTGAGCTGTTCAGTCCAGACCGCAATGGCTCGGTTCACCCATGCTGCAGTGAATGCTGGACGCATGGCAGTGCCAAATATGGACTTGCGAGAGACCTCAAGTTTCTTGTCAGTCCAGGCTTTCAGAGCGGACACATCAGAAACTGGCAAGGCAGTAGACTTAGATAGCCTGGAGATAGGAGCATCCACCTTGGGAGGATGAACCTACTGAGCAAGCGCTGTCTCAGAGAAGGGATAAACCTTGGAAAATTTCTTGGACACCGAAGGTTTCCTGTCAGGAGATTTCCACTCTTCAGACACAAGGAGGTCAAGAGTGGGGTTAGGTGGAAAGCAAGTAAGGGGCTTTTTAGGCTCCTGAAACACATCAGAGGGATCAGAAGGAACCTCCTGAACTAAGGGAATGTTTAGGGTAGTCAAAACAGCCCTGATCAGGCCCTCAGCCGAGGGCTCAGGATCAGCCTCAAAGGGATCCCCAAAAAACTGAGAGACGCCACAGCAGAACATTCCTCAACATCTGAATCCACCAGAAGTTCCTTCGCAGAGGAATCTGATACGTCAGGTACTCCCTGTACTTTTGGCAGGGAAGACTTGATGGAGGAGGGGGTCTGCCAGGAATGGACAACCCCCTGTAACTGGGATGGAAAGAGTTGCAATGTGGACCTAAGGTTTCCTAGTTGAAGCCTTGAACTCTTGCACCCAAACTGGTGCATGGCTGGAGGTCCCTGGGAGACTCTCAGGTACATCAGAACATGCTGGGCATAAATGACCTGAGGATTCTCTAGGCAACCCTGAATGACAGGAAGAGCAATGCGCAATAGGGGATACAGAGACCCCAGCATCCTTAGTCTTAGGTCTGGCCCCAAGCTTCAATGGTATAGACATTCTCACAGTGTCAAATAACCTTATAATAAAAGGCATCACCCAAGTACAGTGTGTAGGATTAAAGTTTCACCCCAGAAATCGCTAAACTAGACTTATCTGGCAGGCAAAGGGTTAATCAGCAGAGGAGAGAAGGAGAGGCGAAGTCCTGCGTAGGATACTCGTTCTGGAAATAGGACAAAATAGCTGCCGCTGCGGGAGCCAATCAGAAACGAGCTCGCGGAGCAAGAGCTCATGGGAATTGTAGTTTTCCCAGAAAAAGTACCCAAACAGTGCCCGAAGCCCCCTGAGCCCCCCAACACACTAGAAACATGAACTGGATGATAGAGCAAGGGCAGACAAGAAAAATGAACCATCTCTGAGGTCGCTAGGTTAAGCTGTTGCAGAGATTTGTCCCAAACTGTACAGTCCCATAGGTGTGAGTGGAGCAATGGCGCCTATGAGGTAAAGAGCTAAAATTTTACAAAACTGAAACCATAAAATAAAAATGTATGAAAAATCACTAGAACATGTAAGAATACCAAAAAAACACTGAACCAGTAGCAAAAGTGTCAGAAAACCCCAAGAAGATGCAAAACCAGCAGCTAAAGGGTTAAAGTACCACATAAAACGGCTCCAAAACACCAACAGACATACTGATAGACCCAATGAGTGCAAGAGTGTGCAATAGGAACTCCAAAGGTAAACCCCTGTGCGGAGGGGCACTGTGGGACATGTGGATCTGCAGAACTCAAAGGGTTGCTCACCTTTCCTGCAGATCTTCTGTCTTCAGACTACCATGTATTAAGAAGACCTCTTGGTGGGCAACTCCTGAGGAAAGAACTTGTAGCCAAGATTTTCCTCCCAGGGATTAAGGTCCACAAAAGCACCTGGTTACTGAGCTAGCCACATGTAAGGGCATTGTCAGTTATGGTAATCCACCTAGTGGTGGTATTCCATTTCTAACAGAAAAATAAAAAAAAATCTAAAACTATAGCAGAACTGTTCTCTTGCCTGTATCTTCACCAAGGAACAAATCTTTCTGGAACTGGTTGGCTAGCTGCAGCCAAGGAGGGAAGGTAAGCTCCACCCCCTGCATACAATTCTTGAATTGTTCCTGCCTACAATTAAAGGGGCAGATCGCCTACCCAAAGTTACCAGTAACCTGTATTGGACGACAGAGAAAACAGCGTTTTCACACTGACTTCAATGTTGATGTGAATTTCAAGCAAAGAATAGGTGCAGATTTTAGACACTGTATTGATTAATGTTTAGCTCCTTCTGAGTAAGGCAGTACCCCATATACATGGGTTTCTTGTGGTCTGGGGGAGCTACTGGGCCCAATTTTGAACAAATACTGAATTTTCACATCCTCCTTAACTGGTGCCATTTCTCATTTCGGGCTATATTCCAGTGCTCCACTCTAAGATTTCCCCCTATTTTTGGAAAGTAGACAACCCAGACTTTCATTTTAGGTGTTTCCAAATTTTTTACTCAGCCATTTTACCATCCCTCCTAAATCATAAGTAAGTTAAAAAAAAAACGGCGTTTTTCACACTTTGACTACAATGTTGATGTGAATTTCAAGCACAGGATAGGTGCAGATTTTAAAAACTGCATTGAGTAGTGTTTAGCTCCTTCTCCTGAGTAAGACAATACCCCATATGCATAGGTTTGTCAGGGTTTGGGGGAGCTACTGGGCCCAGTAGGGAACATGTGTGTTTCCTTTTACAGACATGCCATTTTTACAGACGGTGCCTTGTCTCATTTTTGACTGTTTGGTAATACTGCAATTAATTTTACCCCCAAAAGTATATGTTGTAGAAGAGTAGACAACCCTGGCTTTCATTCTATTTGCATTTTATATTTTTTTTTCACTGCCACTATCACCAACCCTTCCCAAAACCTGTAGAAAGGCAGAGAAACACCAACTTTTCACACTTCTATTTTAGTGTTGCTCTGGATTTCAATCAGAAAATATTTGCAGATTTTTTAAGTGCTTTACATTAGTGGCGAGTTACATCTCCTGAGTACGGCAATGCCCCATAATCATAGGTTTGTCAGGGTTTGGGGGAGCTACTGGGCCCAGTAGGGAACACGTGTGTTTCCATTATCAGTAATGGAAAAAACTAGGGGCTAGTTTTAGCTCTGCTTTTATCTCTAGTTTTCCCCATAGACTTCAATAGGAAAATGTTTGATAAAACAGGAGTTAACATTTAGCACCTGCAATAGAATCTGGCCCTTAGGGTGCTTTGCTTCCCATTATATTTTGATAGTGTTAGATCTAAGGAGGAATGTGTTTTGAAAAATAAAACAGTATAGTTCAGGGGCCAAATAATAAAATAAACTTTACAGCACTACTGCATTGTGTCTGAATGGTATTGCTTGAAGCAGTCACCAATGCAGAGGCCAGGTTTGGAAGGGCAATCAGGACAGTAAATGGTGGTGTCTGTCCGTATTCCCTTGCTGTAGCAAACCCTGCAGCGCTTCTGTGGTTTGTTCTTTTGGGGCATTGGGGGAGTGGATTTTATAAATGAAGTGTGCTTTCCCGGGTCTTGATGGAACGATTTCTGGCGCACCCTGAAACAAAAATAGGGAAACGAGTTGTAGCTGATACTGTAAAAAGCTACAATTTGGACTGGAATTTGCCAGTTTGAACAGTAAAAATGAATTATGTACTGCAGTCTGCATCATCTAGATGGCAACTTTTTTGTACCATGCCCTACACTCTCTCATTGTGAGGTATACCTGCATTAATTTATCACACAGATCAACTCCCCCATGTTCTTATTATAGTCCATGATGCAGACTGGCTTTCTCAGTACCCCTCTCCTGCCACGAACAGTGACTGCCACAGTTCTGTCCTCATGCATGGTGGTCAGCATGTAGACATCTTTTCTTTCCTTGAACTTAACTGCAAGCAGCTCCTGTTGGCACAAAGATAAGGACGTCCCAGTTTTTAGTTTTGTTTCTACAAGTTTTTTGGGCAACTCCCTGCAATTGCGACTTATAGTGCCACAGGCCACGGTGTCAAAACAAAAAAGACTTAAATAAAAGGGACTGGTGTAATAGTTATCAATAACTGATAACCTTTATTTAATAAGGGGTAAATTAGATCCCAAACTATTTTCCCATTTGTTCCCATAAATTTGGGGCAACCAGGAGGATCAAGTTGGCTGTCCTTGCCCTCATAAATTCTAAAAGCCTGGCAATAGCCTGTGGCACTTTCACACAATTTATAAAATTTAACACCAAACTTGGAGCTCTTGGAGAGGATGTATTGCTTGAACCCTAACCTGCCTTTATATTGCATTAGGGATTCATCTACACTAATTTGTTTTTGGGGCATGTATACTTGGGCAAACTTTGGATTGGATAGTTAGCTTTTTTTATTATCCCCATTGCCATTATTAAGGCCCAGAATTGCTTAAATTCTGTGACGTCTGTGGGTTTCCATACTTCTTGCTTAACAACGAAAGCTGTAGGGTTGGCGGCAATATACTGGGCTGCATATAAATTGGTTTGGGACACAATTTCCCCCCAAATGTCTTCCCCCAAAAGCAAATCAAAAAAATTATCATGGGTAAATCCTTCCACATCAGTTTGAATTCCTTGGTTGCCTGTGAATTCTGGGATTTGTGGGCATAAATTGGTTGGGGATACCCATTCTTTAGGATCAGGAGTGGCAGGTGTTGTGGCATTTCTTTGGACAGCACTTGGCGCATTTCTATGGGCAGGTGCCAGGGCAGCTCTTGGGGCAGTTGTTTGTGCAGCTCTTGGGGCAGTGTGTCTTTTTTTGACAGAAGAAAAGCACTAGACCTGCTCTCACTCTCTGAAAACTGTGTTATGTCAAATTCTGACGCAGTGTCTGTGGCTTCCGAGTCAGACACCAAAAAGGCATATGTCTCTTCTACACTGTACCTCCGCTGCATTATGTAAACATACTCTAAAAAACTTTTTTTCTTACGCTACCCCTAAATCTAACCCTAAAGCTTACCCTAACCCACGTATACCCTGAACCTATCTAACCCAAGTCAACTACCTCTCTAAACTATAATTATTTATTCTAAAAATCAATTTTTAAATAAAAAAAAGTTTTTTTGTTTTGTTTTTTTTTTATTTTTTCCTACGCTACTCCTAAACCTAAATCTAACCCTAAAGCTTTCCCTTATCCATGTATACCCTGAACCTACCCTAACCCAAGTCAACTACCTATCTAAACTATAATTATTATTTTTTTGTGGGTCCCCCCCACTCTACTCCTAAACTTAAATCTAACCCTAAACCTTTCCTTAACACACGAATACACTAAAAACTTCCCCAACTACCTACCTAAACTACCTAAAATGTAGAAAATAATCAGATTTTATTAAAAAAACAAAAAAAAAAATACAAGGGGATGTACCACAGATCAGCAAACGTTGATCTGTAGCAAACTGATCACTACTAGAGTGAACAGGTGGGGGAACTGTACTGATCACTGCAGGAACTTTTTTTCACAGGAACGCTGGAACACTATCTGGATCTCTGTAACACTATGTCTCTCTCCACCTCAGCAGTGTGCAAGATGGAGGGAGGCAGAGAGATGTGACAGGGACAGTATTTACAAATACTGTCCCTGTCATTCAGCTTTTGCAACATGTGATTCGCTCATCAAGTGAATCACATGTTGCAACAATGTTTCTACTGGCTGTATCTAAGCGCCCCGGTACCGGGGCACTTAGTAACAGCCAGCCCGCACTCTCCCATCGCGCCGTGCATCGGCGATGATAGAGTTTAACCCATGACTTACCGGGACCATCATGGGTCCTTGAGTCATATCTACCCATGACAGTCCTGGTTCGTCAAGGGTTGTTAAGGGGCTAAAGAGGCATAATCTCTATTAAAAATAAAAAATATATAGGCTTCATAACTTTTTTAAAATAAGAGGTAGCCCTAGCCAGCAGGGCTGGTGCAAGGATTTTTGGCACCCTAGGCAAAACCTAATTTTGCCGCCCCATTGGTGCCATCCCTTGTGTCCCACCCCTTTATGCCCTGCCTACTAATACCCCACATCTTTTAATGATTAGTACCTTAGCGCCTTTTATCATACGTAGTCTTTCACAAACAAATTTGCACATGCAGAGCCATACATACACAAAGAAAAAAATGTTTAAATTAAAAACAAAACATACCATTTAGGAATACATAATACACCCACACGTTCTGTATATACAATGCAGTCCATAAGTACTTGACACAAGTTTTACTGTTTTGGCTCTGTACACTAGCACATAGGATATGAAATGAAACAGTGACCAAGTTAAAGGTGCAGACTGTCAACTTTAATTTGATGGTATTTATATCCATAAATTCTGTAAATCATGCAGGAATTAAAAGGCCTTTGTTATACACAGTCCCTCCATTCTAGGGGACCAAAGGTAACTGGATAAATAAAAATATTAACATGCATAGGCAACAATATGCCTTGTTACAATTTCCCATTCTCACCTGTCCTTCTCTCAAGATGTTCTTTAACAAAGGTAGATGATCTGAAGTGAGGTCCCGTAAAGATTTAATGCCATGTGGGTGACAAATTGCAATGAGATACAAATCATCTACCTACAGAGACAAAGACATTTGCAAAAACAAATAAGTGAGACAAATTCAGACAGAAATTCATACTATCAATAATTTCTCTTTGGTAAACTGCAATATTTGTTATTGTTGTCTCCAAAAGCTAATATTTATATAATTTGTAGGATAGCAAATATAATTGTTTGGATGTAGAGACATTTCTAATGAACTGCTTCACCATGCTTTTCAGACATCAGTAGCATCCAATGAGTTGAGAGCTAAAGAGAAAAGTCTTTTGTCCATTTGGAGAAAGAGCAATAATGTTTAAAGGGATACTAATGTTTCAAAATAAAAGAAGCTCCAATTAATCTTCATAATAAATCGGGCCATGGAGAGTGTTATGCCAATACTGTCAGAGTTGTAGTTCAAAAGTAATTGAATGATAATATATCCCCCTCCCGTCCCTTTTACTGATGTAACACTGCTCACCTCAGAGCAGCAAGACTGTCTGGATAGATCACAGGGACTGACAATCTTCAATTAACATAAGGGAAAAACCTGTCAAGGGGGGCAGGGTTTTCATTTTTCTCACAGTAAGAAGACTGTACCTTGCTGTGAGCTGTCTGGTCTGTGGAACAGATTCCACATCTGAGGGTAGTTGGCTTACACTAGGTAAAAGGAGCAGGAGGGGATACTTTATCAATTACTCTTGAACTACAACTCTGATAGCATTGAAATAACACTCTCCATGGCCCAAATACTATGAAGATTAATTGGAGCTGCTTTTATTTTGAAACATTACTATCCCTTTAAGAATTACAGTAATGAACTCAACACTTAGCCTGATGGGCTGTTCAGAGTTTCTCAAGAGCAGTCCTTCAAGTACCCGTAAAAGTCCAAGTTTTCTTTATTTCCCTGCTTTAGCACAAGTGAACTAAAACAGATTTGGAAGATTCACTAATTACACATTGTGCTCCAGAAGGGATGTCCAGAAAACCTGCGTCAATTAATTATTGGATTAAAAGTATGTTAATATTTCTTTATACTGAATGATCATCACTTTCAATGAGGCAAAGTTTTGCATATGCAAAATGTACAATTCTCGAGAGGGTAGACTCAAAGCAGTTTCAGCTGCCTTCTTGCAAGTACGGGAAGACTAGGGAAGAGATGATCTGTTTTGCAGCTTGCAACACAGCACATTAACGGTAAGCACAGCCTAACTGAAAAGAGGATTTTAGTCTTACCTGTTAAGTCATTTTCTCTTAGTCCACATAGGTTACTGATGACACTGGGAAGGTGACCACCACTTTAAGTAGACAGGAACAATTCTTTGAAGAAGTTGCTGGGTGGAGCCTTCCTCCTCTCCTTGGCTGGTTCTCAGCCAATTCCCTCCAGTAATATTTGAAAACTCACTATTGACTAGGTAGTAAGAAGGAAAAAGAAGACTCCTGTGAGCATGAACCCAAAAGGACTCCCACGTTCAATCACATCAGAACCAAGCATGGTCCCTTGACAGGGGAAGGGGGGGCAAGACCAGTAACCTATATGGACTAAGAGAAAAGGATTTAACAGGTAAGACTAAAATCCTCTTTTCTCTGTCGTCCAATATAGGTTACTGGTAACTTTGGGATGTCCAACCATTGAGTTTCCCAAAGGTGGGAAGTAAGGCAAGGATCAGGCGCTGGTCTCCCAAAATCACCAGACTATATATGAACCATCATATTATAAAGCAGCCCTACAATAATGACAGTGTCAACAGACACAAAACCGGGGTATAACACACACCAGGAACTGTAACACAGCACACAGAACTAGAGCCAACCGGGTTCAAGAGACAAGGAAGACCTTAGACAGGCAAGACTGCCTCAAGGATCTTCCTACCAAAGCTGGCATCGGCTGATGCCAGGATCAACACAGTAGTGTTTAGAGAAGGTGTGCACAGACGACCAAGTGGCCGTCTTGCACAGCTGATCAGCAGAGGCCTGATTCTTATAGGCCCAAGATGCCCTAATAAGACCTGGTGGAATGAGCCGTGACATGAAATGGAACAGGCTTCTTCCTCAGATCGTAAGCCCTACGAATAGTAGACTTAATCCAGGAAGCTATGGATCTAGCTGACCTGTGACCCTCAGGAATGACAAAGTGCGTTAGACTGACAAACAGACTCAGCTCTGTGCACATAGAATTTAAGGCAGCGCACCAAGTCAAATAAGTGAAGATCCCTTTTCTTGTCAGCTGTAGGGTCAGGACAGAAAGAGGGCACCACGATTTCCTGATCAATGTGGAAGCCAGAGACCACCTTTGGGAGTAACTCCTGAGAAGTGCAAAGAACCAATCTTGTCCTTGTGAAACACCAAAAAGGGCAGTTTACAAGACAAGGCATGCAACTCGGCGAACAGACACAATCGCCAGGAGAAAAGCCATCTTCCAAGTCAACAGACATAGAGGAATAGTAGCCAAGGACTCAAAAGGGGACGATGAAGGACGCCCAAAACCAAGTTAAGGTCCCACTAAGGAGCGGGGTTCTTAAAGGCAGGACGAACATGAGTAACGCCCTGAAAGAAATCCTTGACGTCAGGAAGGCTGGCAATGCGTCTCTGAAAGAAAACTGAGTGTGTCTGAACCTTCAAGAAACTCAAGCTGAGCCCCTTGTCCACCCTGTCCTGCAAAAAAGACAGGACCGTGGGAAGGTAAAAATCATGGGAAAGATCCCTATCAGCACACCAAGAGAGAAAGGTGGACCAGACTCTATGGTATGCTTTAGAAGAAACAGGTTTGAGGGCACTAAGCACAGTGGCCACCACACGAAGAGAAACCATTCCTCTTCAACATTGAGGATTCAATTTCCATGCCATCAAAACCAGACTGTCAACACCCTCCTTCCACAGGTACCACTGTAGAAGAAGATCCGGATGGTGGGGAAGCAGGAAGGGCTCCACCGCAGAGAGATCCAAAAGCTCCAGAAACCAAGCCTGACGAGGCCAGTATGGAGCAATCAGAATGACTGGAGAACCTTCCAGGCACAGTTTCCGCAACATCCTGTGTAGCATGGGAATGGGAGGAAAGATGTACGCCAGAGGGAAGTGCCATGGAATCGACATGGCGTCCACTGCCAGAGCCAGAGGATCCCTCCATGGGGAGCAGAACAACAGATCCTTTTGAATGTGTCTCACCGCCATCAGATCAATGCAAGGAAGTCCCCTCTTCCGAACAATGAGTCTGAACACCTCTTGATGCAGTTCCCACTCTCCGCTGTCTACTGTGTGTCGACTTAGGAAGTCTGCCAGAACGTTGTCTACACCGGGAATATGAACTGTGTATATGGGAGGAAAATGTTCTTCTGCGAGACTTCTTGTTCTGCCTTGCTTGTTGATGTAAGCCATGGCCCTGGCACTGTCGGACTGTACTCAAACTGGGCAGTCCTCCAACTTGAACGTCCCGTACCGGAGAGCATGAAATATTGCTTTAAGTTCCAGAATGTTGATGGGAAGGAGAGATTCCTCTGGAGACCACTGACCCTGGCGTTCATGTGGCTCAGGACTGCACCCCAGCCAGATAGGATGGCATCCGTCTTCACTATTGTCCAGAAGGCGATCAGGAAGGGTCTGCCCTTCAGGAGACTGGACAGGTTGAGCCACCACATGAAGGGGTAGAGAGACTGACATCCGGAGACGATCCTGGATCACAAACCTCTGAAGTTCCCTCATGTGAGCCATTGCAAATGGGACCGCTTCTATGATGAATATGGATATACTAGGGAGGTCAACTTCTTGGCAGGCACTGGATCGGAGACCAGGACCACAGACACCTTGTTGGTGATCTAGTGAGCCACCTCATCCATGAGAAACACCATGCCTTGCCTGGTGTCGGAGAGAAGACCCAGAAACACCAGTCTCTGGGATGGAGTCAAATCTGACTTGTCCATGTTGAGGCTCCATCCATAATGGGTGAGAGCATGAATGCAGTCCTCAACCTGCTGGTGAAGGAGTTCTGGAGAGGGGGCCTTCAGGAGCAAGTTGTCCATGTATGGAGTGACCCTGATGCCGCCCCTGTGTAGGATAGACACTAACGTACCCAGGACACAATTGAAGACCTAGGGGGCAGTAGTCAGACTGAAGGGGAGAGCAGTAAACTGAAAATGCCCTTGGTTGCAAGCAAACCTGAGGTACTGCCGGCTCTCTGGATGTACGGCGATATGCAGGTATGCATCCTGGAGGTCTAGAGAGGTGAGAAATTCCCCAGGAGACATGGCTGTGATCACCGTCCTCAGGGACTCCTGGTGATTAGGAGTCTTGACCACAAAGGAGTTGAGATTCTTGTGGTCCAAAATCAGACAACAGCCACCATCCTTCTTGGAAACCATGAACAGGTTGGAGTAGAAACCCAAACTTTTTTCACGATCAAGAACCAGTTCCAGAACCTCCTTGTCTAAAAGGGCCTTGATGGCGCCGTTTAAGAGACGGCGCTTCTCCGCTCCCTTAGGAGTGTGAGAAAGAAAGAACCTGAACAGAGGAAGAGAAGTGAAAGGGATCTTGTACCCCTCTGAGACTACTTGCAAAACCCACGGATCTACCACTGTGTCTGTCCAGACATTGAGGAAGTGGTGCAGACGGCCACCCACCGAAGGAGGTTTGGAGGCCTTGTGCTTGGTGGAGGACTGCTTGGACTGCCATTGCTGCTTGGGCTTGGAGCGCGGAACCTGGGGAACCGCCTGGTTCGTGGGACGCGCTTCAGCCTGAAAGGGACGAAAAAGCAGATTCTTTTTAACCGGAAGCTTCTTCTTGGGGACCAACGGTAACAGAGTACTCTTACCCCCAGTGGCCTCACTGATGAGGTCCTTAAGGTCCGGCCCAAACAAAGACATGCCCAGAATAGGTAACAGCAAGGCCTTCTTAGATTCAGCGTCAGCAGACCAGATCTTGAGCCAAAGAGCTTGCCTGGCGACAGACGGATGGCATCAAAGATGGCTACAGAAACATTATGCTGTGCTTCAAAAATTTTGGCCAGAAACCGCAGCAAGTCAGCAGTGGGAGCACCCTGACGGACAGCAACAGTGAGCAGTTTAGTCCAAACAGCAATGGTCCTGTTCATCTAAGCAGCGGCAAATGAGGGATGCAATGAAGTGCCTGCATCTGCAAAGATGGTCTTCAGAAAGGTCTTAAGCATCCTGTCAGTCCAGTCCTTAAGGACAGAAGCATACGCAACAGGCAGAGCAGTGGACTTAGAAAGCCTAGAAACTGGGGTATCCACCTTCGGAGGATGAGCCCACTGCGCTAGTGCTGCTTCAGAGAAAGGCTACAGCTTAGCAAACTTTCTAGACACAGTCAATTTCTTATATCATCTAACACAAGTTCGTCAAGAGTGGGATTAGGTGGTAAGGTGGTACACTGCTTCTTAGGTTCATGAAACACATCAGAAGTCTCAGGAACCGGGGAAGTTCAGTGTAGCGAGCACTGCCCTGATCAAGCCCTCAGCTGAGGGATCAGTGTCAGCTTCAAAGGGGTCCCCAAAGAATTGGGAGGATACCACAACAGAACATTACCCCGCATCCGAGTCCACCAACAGTTCCTCCTCAGATTCATCTGATACATCAGGTACACCCTGCGGTTTTGGTAAGGAAGACCTGATGGAAGTAAGGGGCTGCCAGGACTGGAAGACCCCTGGAAGGGGTAGACCTTAGGTCTCTAGTAGCGGTCTTAACCTCTTGCATCCACAGTGATGGCTCTAGTGCATGGCTGGAGTTACCTGGGGGAGACGCAGGGGCAGCAGCGCATGAGGGGCATAAATGACCTAAGTATTCTCTAGGTAGCCCTGATTGACATGAGGAGCAATACGCAATGGGGGTCAGTGACACCCCAGAATCCTTATTCTTAGGCCTAGCCCCAAGTTCCTACTGAGTTGACATCCTCACAGGGACAAAATGGATACCCAAATACAGTGTCTAAGATTTCACCCCAGAATTAGCTAAAACGCAGGCAAAGGGTTAATCTACTTAGGAGAGAAGGAGAGTCCAAGCCCTGTGTAGGCAGAAAATGGCGTCCACGATGGGAGCCAATCAGAAACGAGAGCGTGAAGAAAGCACTCATGGGAAATGTAGTTTCCCTTAAAAAGTACCCCAAACAGTGCCCGAAGCGCCCTGAGACGCCCCAAAACACTCAGAACGTTAACCGGATGACAGAACAAGGGCAGACAAACAAAATGAACCGTCTCTGAGGTCGCTACATCGAGCAGTTGCAGAGATATGCCCCAAACTGTAAAATCCCATAGAGGTAAATAGAGCATGGCGTCTATGCGGTAAAGCACACCTTTAAAGCTCAGAACTCAAATAAACCAAAATTTACAAAGAGTGTAAAAAAACAGTGCAAAAACATCAGCAAATGGTAAAAAGATGAAATAAACACTGGAGCCAGTACGGAAAATGCCATAAACCCCTCAAAAGTGCCCAAACCAGCAGTTAAAGGGTAAATGTATCACAGAAACCCATTGCTCTGAAACCCAACAGACATACAGACAAACCTAAAGAGTGCAGGAGTATGCAGTAGGAACTCCAAAAGAGACCCCTGGGCAGAGGGAAAACATGGGACATGTGGACCCCAGCACTCAAAGGGTTGTTCACCTTTTTTAGCAGGTCTTCGGTCTTCAGATTACCATTGCTGAAGAAGAAGCTCATTGGGCAACTCCTAGGGAAAAAACATGCCACACAAGTTTTTCCCTCTCAGGGCTCACAGGTCCACAACAGCACCTGGAAACTCAACTATCCACTTGGGAATGTCAGCAATGGCAATCCGCCTAATGGTGGTATTCCATTTCTAACAGAAAAAAAAAAAATAAAAAAAGCTAAAACTACAGCAGAACTGCTCTCATACCTTGCTTCATCAAGGAACAAACCTTACTGGAGAGAATTGGCTGAGAACCAGTTAAGGAGAGGAGGAAGGCTCCACCCAGTAATTTCTTCTCAGAATTGTTCCTGCCTACTTAAAAGGGAGATCGCCTTCCCAAAGTTACCAGTAACCTATAATGGATGACAGAGAAAACAGGTTAACAAGATAAGAACCTCTTAAGCATACTACTCACCATGCTTTTCTTCATTTAAAAAAATGTAATTTTATACTAAATAATCAAAGCAATAATCTATAGAATATTAAAATGCTGAAATATTCTAAACTTGTACTCCTACTGTTAGGCAGGGACTTCCAAGCTTTTTCAATTCTGGGCCACGTGATCAGAAAGCCGTAAGTGTGAGGGCCACAATATTTCATTTTTTTTATTGATAACAATGGTTAATTAAAGTCTGTCATCTATTAAAAAGTATGGATATATTTATGTATTAATCAAGCCAATGAGAATACTGATATTTAATAGACCTCTATTCTTGAACTGCATGGTACTGACAAACATGGGATTAGGTCTTACTGGCCTACTAGATCATGTGTATAATTATAAAAATAGTTTAAAAAAAAAAAAAAAAAAAAAAAAAAAAAAAAAAAAAAAAATCAGGTCGCACCCTGGAGTCACGTGGGCTGAACTGGGCTCATGGGCTGCACGTTGTAGGGTTATTCAAGGTCCCCAGTTGGAAAACTCTGGTTTAGCAGATAAGCTACAATCCAAGATTTTTAAAGTACAATCTGCCAAAAGCAGACAAGCAAAATATGCATACACCTCTCTGCAAAATTGTTCTACAGTTTCTCCCTATTCTTGTACAGTGTAGATATGCTGAACTTGTGCTGAAGCAAATTACACAAGAACAGCATTGCATAGCATACATTATCTGCCTAGAATAAAAATGTACTTTCATATTAAGCACCCATAGCTGAGCACTTGGATACTGAATCCCATTTACTCTTGTAAGACAAAATTCCAGAGAAAAAGCGGACAAGTGGGAGAACAGTACATACACATGTCTATATTACTAAAAGGAGAAGCTTGGCAGGCAGCAAAAATTCTCCTGTAATGAACACTCCCTGGAGCAGATACACATGCCCAGGGGCAACAGTAAGGAGGAGATATTAATGTCTCCTCCATACTGCCTTACTAGGAGAACAGACCGGGGCATCATTTTCAAAGCAGTAGGAAGTGGCCTTCCTTACTCCTGTGAAAATGTCTGCAAGGAGTTGGCTTGCCCCCACCATCCAGCTCCAGGAGAGAAGAAAAAAACAAAAAACCCAAAAACAAAAATCAAAACACAAAAATAAACATTTGCTCCTACACCCAACTACCCGCTGTCTGCTTCTCCAGAGTTTGCCAGAGCCGCTCTGCTACCGTTGTTCCGTCCAACGCTCCAATTTCTGCCCCTGCAGCTTACCCAGGATGATGAGCCTGACTACTTAACTGGGAACCTACTACTCCCACCCTCTGAAGCCGCCGCTGGGATGGATGATATGACTGCACCAAAGCTCTTGACGCACGAAAAGCCAAGAGTACACTTTCCCAATAACTCCCATCTGCCACGCTAAGGGTTACAAAGTTTTATGCTACTTACATGCCTACCTGCCAGCGAACAGGTTGGTAAAACATGAAGCAAATACATACTGCTGCTGGGTAAAATTAACCCTTTGAGTGCCAAAGGGATGTGCAACACAGCTACCCCTCTGGTACTCAAAGCGTTCAAAGCAGCTGTAGAAAGAAAAAAAAAAATACAACATTGTTGGTGGGATACCCATCTGGTACTCACAGGGTCAAACAAACTTAATGTGCCAACACCAAAATTGACACCCACATGTACGTGGAGCAGCTGAGGAGCAGGCAGAGACAGAATCTTTTTTCAAAATGTTATATCCCACAGCTCTTAACCCTTGCAGAATCAAGGGGTACACAATGCATTGCAAACAAGTGTATTGAGTATCCCTGTGCTATTCACAGGGTTCACAGCTGTGGGATGCTGCATTTTAAAAAAGCCATCCCAACAGTGTGGTTCAGTCTCTTTGCCTGCTTCCCAGCCGCTCCATGCTCAGGTTCACGCTCCGCTGCTTCTACCACTCACTGTGTCAGCCTCCTGGATAAGCTTACCTGACCCATCCATTAGAACAACCTATTACAAATAAACAGGCACCAGTCATTAATATATACAGCTAAAAACACACTGAAATGGTACGGTGCACTCTAAGACCCCAAATCCTATATAAACAAACTAAGAAGAAGCAGAAAAGCCAAGAAGAAAGTCATTCTGATTTGTCTTCAAAAAGTGGGACTCATAAATGAGGCACTCAAATGCTAATTGTATCACAAAAGATAATCACATTTTATTGGTACAAAATATAAGAATGACATAAAAACATTTAAAAACAGAGAGGGAAGATCTATTCCAGATTATAATGTAATCAACATCATGAGAAAAATATAAACAAATGTTAGTATATCAATAATACTCATCCAAATAGTCTCTCACGAGTCGCCTATATATATATATATATATACAGTCCCAAACTGAATGTCTGCGTCTAAAATAGAACAATTCTGCTAATATCAAGCAAGTCACTAAGTATTAATCCTTTAATATAAAAAAATTAAACCCTAATACCATAAGGGTTCCACACATGAGCAGCAATATGCTCACTTCTATATGGAACCGTTTATCTAAGTGTAACCACCAGTGAATGTGAAATGCCACTATACAGAAAAAAAAGAAAAAATGCTTGAATCAGTGTACAGAAGCAGCCAATACTATACCAAAGAAGTCACCATTCCCTTGGGGCTGGAAAAGCCTGGAAGAATGTTCCCTCTCTACAACTCATCCCTCCCAACTCGTATCGCCAAATTTGATTTGATACAATTAGTATTTGAGTACCTCATTTATGAGTCCCGCTTTTTGAAGACGAATCAGAACGGCTTTCTTCTTGACCCATCCTTTAGGTCTGTGGCTGAGTTCATCTTGTCACTAGCAGCCAACCTGATCCCCCACTCCCTCTCAGTAAGGGTCTAGGACCTGCGGCCAGAAAGATACCCACATGAAGTGAGAGAGCTTGGGGTGGGGAGAGATTGCAGGGACAGACTGGAGCAATCTGGAAGTGCTGAAGACTAAAGTAGGGAAGAGAGACCAAAGTGCTGGGACTGCCAAGAGTCAGACCCAGGAACAGGGGCCAAGAACAGACCGGTCTAACACCGAGTCCTGGAATGTACAGAGTATGCCTGGGAGAGAGGGCAGTGACTCTCCAGTTGAGGTGAGAGTCACTTTCTGGGAGAAAAGCACTAGCCTGGACAGAGTAAGAAGACTGTCCAGCAGAGGAGAGAGTGGGCACTGCCCTGAGAAATTACGGAGACTGTCCGGCAGAGGAGAGAGTGACTCCCTCAGTGAAACCAAACATATTTCCTGGAAAAGGGGAGAGGGACTGGCTGAGTGAGTAGAAAGTGACTGCCTATCGGAAAAAGAGAGGTTGCCAGGGAGAGGATAGCGACAGCATAAGGAGCGAGACTGGAAGCAGCAAAGTGAGAGATACTGACTGGTGCACTCCAGAGAGGGAGTGGCAGAAAGGCGAGTCTCTACCCTATACCCTCTATAATACCTACACCCCTATATAACCCACCTCCACCTAAATACACCCCCTATGTAACCAAGATGCCTCTATGTTTTACCAAATCCTATATAATCTAAAGTTACAGGGAATAGGCCACATAAATATATGTTGGGTTAACACAGGGCAACATTTTAAACATTGTAGGCTAAGGGGTGGAAGGGACAAAACGAGAAGCACACTGCAACCAGGCTGGCCAGGTCATTTAAACCTTCAAGGCCAACAGTTCTATTGAATGCATAAACTTTCACTGGCCATGCCCCTTTTGCTAGTCTACTTATAAAGGAAGGGAGAGTGAGGCAGGAAGAGGGAGGGAACAAGGGTGTCAATATGTGACGTAAGCATGGGATGTGCAATGGAGACAGTAAGAAGTATGTTATATGTAAGAGTGTATGAGAGTTTAGCAGAAAATGTGTAATGGTGTCAATGTGAGAGGGGAGCATGGAATATGGAAGGCATCACGGTATGACGGTCGGAAGAGGTGTTGAATGGGTCAGGGTGAGGCGATTTGTACGTATGCTGCATCAGAAGAAAATAGTGTGATATTTTAGAAAAAAGTTTATCCTTATTCCACCGTATCTCCTCCAAATACCATAAACTCCAAGGAGCGCAGTATTCGATAAGGCTGCTGAGCGTTATACATCTCTCATATGTGATGAGCTAGAGCGGGAAATCATTTTTCCCCACTATTAAAGGGGAACTGTGCCCTAGATATAAATGGCTGTTAATTTTTTAAACTGAAGGACTTACCTAAAGTCATTAATTCAATTACATTCAATTTACATTTTTTGCAACTGATCAGCAGTTGCCAGTATATAATGATCTCTGCCTCAAAACTCTCATTTAATATGTTATGTTTGAAAATTAACTATGGCAATGCTACTGCTCTACACAATACTTTTTGAATCTGATCTCTGTAGTAGATTAATAGTAGTTCATTTTCAATTACAAGCAGCTAAAGACCAGAGAAACTATTAAGGACTATAGCAGGGCTCAAAATTTCAAGTCCTGACCTACTAGCCAGGCCTGAAAAGTTACTCGCCACCAGTTTCCAGGCCTAGCCCCACCCATATCCCCGCCTCTAACCACACCCATATCCCGCCTTTAACCCCACCCATCTCAAGTTCTCTTTCATGAAACAACACTGTTGTTCTGTGTTATTCAGCATATCAACTGAATGCAAGAGATCTCCTGCAGATTGCTGTAGAGTGCACTCATTACTTCACCAACATCCACTCTGATAAAATAAATGCAAATAAAAAAAAAAAAAAATTTGCATGTATAACATTAACCTTTTGAGTGCCAGAGGGTGTGCAATACATTGCATACCCATCTGGCATTGAAAGAGTTAAAGCAAGAACATATTTTCTTATATGACAAGGCTTGTTGAATAACCCATATGTTTAGATCTATTGCAAAACAAAATATTTAAAGACACATGACGTGTGTGAATTTTGGAGGAAGCTGTGCACTCCAAACTTCCTGCAACGCCCGGATCCCAATATCAATACATTGATCTAGCATTACTAGTTATCTATCCGAGTTTCAGTCAGAAGTACACCGGTAAGTACAAATAAATAGTAGATCAAGATATGCAAACATGTGTCTCTCATGTTGATGTTGGAGTACAACTCCAATAATTATAGCAGGGATACTTCAAGTTGCTTTGAAGAGTGCCTGGAAAGCCAACGTTTGCTAAGGCCTGAGATAGGACATCCGCATCTTCTCTAACAAGATGAGGCCGCAGGACTCACAGTGCCATCTGCTGGTCAGATAAGCGAAAAAACAAAAAGCAGCATAACACGAAAACAGGACACAATCAGCTCAGCATCCTGACATATCCCGAATTTTGGGGCCCCAATCGATGTGTAGCCCCGGCACGGCATTCAACCCAAGCCTGCAGAATCAATGTTATTTGCCGCGTTCAGAAGTATAGATGTGTGCCTCTGTGTGTGTCATTCATTGAAACGAAAGCTGCCAGATAAAACAAATGCATATTACCCCTTTTGGCACAGAAAGGGTTAATATGCATTTGTTTTATCGGGCAGCTTTAGTTTCAATGAATGACACACACCTATACTACTGTACAAGGCAAATAACGTCGATTCTGCAGGCTTGGGTTGAAAGCTGTGGGGTTGTCAAACTTCTATAAGGATGGGAGGTTCACTTTTACAGGCTGCTCCTAGGAGGTTTTGAGGGGTGGAAGCCTGCAGCTCTTTCGATATTGTAGCTCTACAAATCCCATCATCCTGAGACAGGTCCTTGTCAGCACACCAAGATAGAAAGGTCGACCAGACACTATGGTAGATCTTAGAAGAAACAGGTTTTCGGGCACTGAGCATAGTAGCCACTACCAGAAGGAAAACCTTTCTTCTTCAATATTGAGGATTCAGTCTAGCTGATTAACATCCTCCTTCCACAGGTAACCCTGTAGAAGAAGATCCTGACGGCAAGGGAGCCAGAAAGGCTCCTCCACTGACAGATCCAGCAACTCCGGAAACCAAGCTTGGTGAGGCCAGTATGGAGAAATCAGCATGACTGGACACCGTTCTAGTCACAATTTTCGTAACACCCTGTGCAACATTGGGAGGGGAGGAAAGATATAGGTCAGAGGAAACAACCAAGGAATGGACATTGCATCCACCGCCAGAGGTATATGGCAGGAACATAGTGTTCTGCCCAGGACAAAATAGCCTTGACCTCTAACGAAGTGGCAAGACTTCTTGTTCTGCCCTGCTTGTTGATGTAGTGGCGTTGTCGGACTGTACCCGGACTGGACAGTCTTCCAGCTGAGATGCCCAATGACGAAGGGCATGAAATATCACCCAAAGCACCAACACATTGATGGGAAGGAGAGATTCCTCCGGAGACCACCGACTGAGCACTCAGGCGACCCAGGACTGCTCCCCAGATGGAGAGGCTAGCGTCTGCTGTCAACGTGGTCCAGAAGGATACCAGGAAGGACTTGCCCTTCAGCAGATTGGAGAGGTTGAGCCACCATGACAAACTCAGTTCCACATGAAAAGGGAGGGACACTGACATCTTCAGAAGGTCCGGCTGAATCCTGCACACCTGGATGAAAAACCACTGGAGTCCCCTGGTGTGTGCCATGGCAAACAGGACCGCTTCTATGGTGGAGATGAATTTCCCCACTAGAGAGGACAGCTTCTTGGCTGGAACTGGATCTTGAGCCTGGACTGCAGAAACCCTGTGGGAGATCTGGTGAGCTACCTCATCCATGAGAAACACTATGCTCTTCTGAGTGTCGAAGAGAAGACCCAGGTAGACCAGACGCTGGGATGGGACAAGATCTGAGTTGTCCACGTTGACGATCCAACCGTGATGGGTGAGAGCGTGAATGCATAGCTGAACCTGCTGATGAAGAAGTTACGCATAGGGGGCTTTCAGAAGCAGGTCGTCCATGTATGCAATAACTAGGATGCCGTCCTGGTGGAGGATGGTCGCTAAGGCTCCCAGGACACGGTGGAAAACTTGAGGAGCTGTAGTCAGACCAAAGGGAAGAGCTGAAAACTGAAAGTGCCCTCAGTCGCAGGCAAATCCGAGATACTACTGGCTCTCCGGATAAATGACAATGTGTAAATACGCGTCCTGAAGATAGAGAGAAGCAAGGAATTCCCCTGGAGACATAGCAGCAATCACCGTCCGTAGAGACTCCTGGTGATAATGAGTCCGGATCACAAAGGAATTGAGAACCTTCAAATCCAAAATAGGGCAACAACGGCCTTCCTTTTTGGAGACCACAAAGAGGTTTGAGTAAAAACCCACACCTCTATCCTGAACTGGAACCGGCTCTAGAACATCCTTGTCCAGAAGCGCCTGAATAGCGCCCTTGAACAGCCGGCATTTTCTGCACCCAGAGGCATATGAGAAGGAAAGAAACGAAAAAGAGGAAGAGACATAAAAGGGATCCTGTATTCTTTCTCCACCACTTGTAAAACCCATGGGTCCTCCACTGAATCCACCCAGACGCTGTGGTAGTGACACAGACGACTACCCACAGCAGAGTGGGAACCAGGGTTCGGTGAGTCATGCCAAAGAAGGCTTGTAGGAGACATTGGGCTTCCATTGCTGTTTGGGCTTGGAGGAGGCACATGGAGCTGAAGGAACCGTTTGGTTCGCCGGACGCCTCTCAGTTTGAAAGGAACAAAAATACAGATTATGCTTAAGCAGTGTTTTCGTCCTGGGGACCAAAGGTAGAGGGATACTCTTACACCCAGCGGCCTCACTGATCGGATCTTTAAAATCTGGCCCAAACAAGGAAGGTAATGCTTTCTTGGAAGCAGTGTCAGCAGACCAGATCTTGAGCCAAAGAACCTGTCTGGCAACCACAGACATGGTGGAAACCCTGGCCACCAAACGGATGGCATCAAATAAGGCAGCAGAAACACAGTACTGTGCCTCAGAAATGTTGGCAAGTAGGCGCAACATATCCGAAGTACGAGCACCCTGACGGACAGCCAGGTTGAGCTGTTCAGTCCAGACTGCAATGGCCCGGTTCACCCATGCTGCAGCGAATGCTGGACACATGGCAGTGCCAGCAGTGGCAAAAATGGACTTCTTAGTCCAGTCTTTCAGAGCGGAAAGGCAGTAGACTTAGATAGCCTGGAGATAGGAGCATACACCTTGGGAGGATGAACCCACTGAGTAAGCCCCGTCTCAGAGAAGGGATAAAGCTTGGCAAATTTCTTGGATACAGAAGGTTTCCTGTCAGGAGATTTCCAATCTTCAGACACAAGGAGGTCAAGAGTAGGGTTAGGTGGAAAGCAAGTAAGGGGCTTTTTAGGCTCATGAAACACATCAGAGGGATCAGAAGGAACCTCCTGAACTAAGGGAATGGTTAGGGTAGTCAAAACAGCCCTGATCAGGCCCTCAGCCGAGGACTCGGGATCAGCCTCAAAAGGATCCCCAAAAAACTGAGAGGAGCCCACAGCAGAACATTCCTCAACATCTGAATCCACCAGAAGTTCCTTCTCAGAGGAATCTGATACGTCAGGTACTCCCTGTGGTTTTGGCAGGGAAGACTTGACGGAGGAGCGGGTCTGCCAGGAATGGAAGACCCCCTGTAACTGAGATTGAAAAAGTTGCAATGTAGACCTAAGGTCCCTAGTAGCAGCCTTGAACTCTTGCAGCCAAACTGGCTCTAATGCATGGCTGGAGGTCTCTGGGAGACTCTCAGGGACATCAGAACATGCTGGGCATAAATGACCTGAGAATTCTATAGGTAACCCTGAACGACAGGAAGAGCAATGTGCAATAGGGGAAACAGAGACCCCAGCATCCTTAGTCTTAGGTCTGGCCCCAAGCTCCAATGGTATAGACATTCTCACAGTGTCAAATAACCTTATAATAAAAGGCATCACCCAAGTACAGTGTGTAGGATTAAAGTTTCACCCCAGAAACTGCTAAACTAGACTAACCTGGCAAGCGAAGGGTTAATTAGCAGAGAAAAGAAAGAGAGTCCAAGCCCTGCATAGGATACTCGTTCTGGAAATAGCACAAAACGGCTGCTGCTGCTGGAGCCAATCAGAAACTAGCATGTGAAGCAAGCGCTCATGGGAAATGTATTTTTCCCAGAAAAAGTACCCAAACAGTGCCCGAAGCTCCCTGAGCCCCCCAATACGCTAGAAACATGAACTGGATGATAGGGCAAGGGCAGACAAGAAAAATGAGCCATCTCTGAAGTCGCTAGGTTAAGCAGTTGCAGAGATATGTCCCAAACTGTACAGTCCTATAGGAGTGAATGGAGCAATGGCACCTACGCAGTAAAGCGCAATAGTAAAATAAAAATGTATGAATCATCACTAGAACATGTTTGAATATCCAAAAAACACTGAACCAGTATGAAAAGTGTCCCTAAAAGATGCAAAGCCAGCCACTAAAGGGTTAAAGTACCACATAAACCTGCTCCAAAACACCCAAAAGCCATGCAGATAGACCCATTGAGTGCAGGAGTGTGCAACAGGAACTCCAAAGGTAAACCCCTGTGCGGAGGGGCACTGTGGGACATGTGGACCTGCAGCACTCAAAGGGTTGCTCACCTTTCCTGCAAATCTTCTGGTCTTCAGTCTACCATGTATTAAGAAGCAGCCTTGGTGGGAAACTCCTGAGGAAAGAACTTTTAGCCACGATTTCCCTCCCCCAGGGCTTAAGGTCCACAGAAGGCACCTGGTTGCTGAACGAGCCACATGTAAGGGCATTGTCAGTTATGGTAATCCGCCTAATGGTGGTATTCCATTTCTAACAGAAAAATAAAAAAAAATTCTAAAACGATAGCAGAACTGTTCTCTTGCCTGTGTCTTCACCAAGGAACAAATCTTTCTGGAGCTGGTTGGCTAGCTGCAGCCAAGGAGGGCAGGTAGGCTCCACCCCCTGCATACAATTCTAGAATTGTTCCTGCCTACAACTAAAGGGGCGGATCGCCTACCAAAAGTTACCAGTAACCTGTATTCGATAGCAGAGAAATTATTTATTATATATACAGACACACACACACTAAAAAAGAGAACGTGGTCATGTAAACCACATATTTTCCAGCCGTGCATGACACTACGGGACAGCAGCAAGAAGGGGATATGCTGATCCTCCTGACTGCCTGTCTGCAACATGCAAGGGGGCATGATATTGACTGGACAGGCCAGGGGGCCTGGGCACTCTTGTCAAAATCTCTGCAAGAAGCTGGCCTGCCCTCACTATTGCCTCTTCAACAACAACAAAAAAAAAATGTCCAACTCATGCCGCTACTAAACTCTCACATTGCACCGATATCTGTCCAGCACAAGGAGTTGGCCCACCCTCGCTATCACCTCTTCAACAACACAAAAACACACATGCCCAATTCATACCGCCACTAACGTCTCTCACTGCACAATATGTGTCCCGCACAATAGACCCTCCAGCCACAAACTTTCCCATAAGGAGCACACCTTGCCAACTGCAAGAACACCACTGCAAGGCAATGCAGGACCAGCTGAGCAGGCAGCCTTCCATTCATTTGATTGCGGTTACTGTACTAGTTATTTTTGTCTTCGCACAGATTTTGCACTCCTTTCTGTATCTGCCCCTCTCTGTGGTGTTAAGCAGTTACTACACAGGTGTGTTACTGAAAAAAGCAGTGAGGAAATGGTATAGGTCACACATTCTTGCAATTTGCCTGTCTGTGGTGTCAGGCCATCCATGTACCCACCACAGTCGCGTCCGGAGCCTACCCTCCACACCACCCTCAGCCTCACCCCCTTCCCCAACCATACCTTCACCCACAGCGGCTCAACAACAGGAATCCGCCAGTGGAGACCTGTAGCCACACAACTATACTGTCCTGCGCAGAAAATGGTTAGTCACACAATAAAGTAAACTATTTTAGGAGAATAGTGAGTATGCAGCTCTTTCTCCGCATGCTGCAGCTGTCATGCTGGCCAAGATTGCCAACAAGTCCACCTTGGGGGCATCTGCATGGGTAGCCCCCATAAGTTGTTCACCCCAAATCAAAACAGCTCTGTTGATCCAGGCAGAGGCAAAAATAGGCCTTAACGCAGCTCCAATGGCTGCAAAATTGGACTGGACGATAGAGTCATGCTTCTTATCTACCATGTCCTTAAGTTCTGCTGCATCTACCAACAGCAGAGCAATGGACTTGGCTAGTGTGGAAATAGGAGGCTCCAAAGAAAAAGGAGAAGCCCACTGCGCCAAAGCTGCTTCCGAAAAAGGGTACAGCTTAGAGAATCCCCGAGAGATAGACAACCTCTTATCAGGCGTCTTCCACTCATCCAGAAGAATCTGATTAATATTGGCACTGGGGATGAAATATAAGAGGATTTTCTACACCTCTAAAAGACTTCTGAAGAGGAAAGACCCTCGTCAGGGGTGTCAGAGACAAGAAGGTTTGTCAAAACAGCCCTGATGAGTCCTTCAGCAGAGGAGATATGGGCAGTCTCAGAAAATTCTCCATAGGAGTAGGAAGAACCCACATCTTCATATTCTCCCTCCCCTCAATCATCCTCAGAAAAGTCCTCTTCAGAGAAGTCTATGAGTGCAGGCAAACTCTGGGCCCTAGGGGCCATGTACCTAAAGATGGTAGGGGGATTCCAAGACTGAAGAATCCCCTTGGATGGATACAGAAAATTGTGCCATATTGGACAACAAATTTTTAACCCAAACTGGTTCCTGTTGTGTGCTGGAGAGCCCCGGTGAAATAGTAGGGACCACAGCACAGGAGGGGCAGAGAGATCCAGAATACTATCTAGGGAGCCCCACTTGGCATGAGGAACAGTAAGCAAGGGGGTCTGAGAAGCCCCTGAGTCCTTAGCTTTAGGTCTAGCCCCATTTTCCTTTGGATCCAACATCCTAATAGACCTCAAGAACGCATCAAGTTAAATATTCAATCTATACTAGTACTATGAATAAAATAAATTATTACTCATTTAAGAGGAAACTTTTTTTCCATTTGCTTGGAGAACCTTATTTTAGACAATGTGACCTGTGTGCTTAATTCTAATCAACAGACAACAGTATGGTGATGTTTTTATTGCAGGGGTTTCCCACAGAGCCCTTCTGATCTGTGTAGTCAATGAATGCCTTTGAGAAAGACCAAAGGAAACTGGTATTTACATCAGTATGATAAAATTAGCCTTCAGAAATTGATTTAGCATGGGTAGCAAATCAAGCTGGAAAAAAGCTAACGACTGACAGTTCTGAAAACGAAGACTCAATATTTAAGGCTGTTTTTCAAGAAAAACAATTATAAAAATGTGTGTGTGCAGGAATGAGTTTCCACCTTATTTATGGGACTGAAACAATAAACGATGACATGCAGTTGTAACTATTTTCAGTTCAATAAAAGAGGAATACAAGAGATAATTGCTTTGGAGTAAAGGTTATCATAATAGGCAATTTCCTTTCCTTCCGAAACATCTGGTCCAAGGACTGATGAAGAGGGGAACACAGCATCCCTCTACCAACATTCCAAGATGCATCGGGGAAAAAGAAGGCTTCAGAGCCCTTAAGGGTGTCCAAATGCAGCTGTGCCAAGTCCCTCATTACTTGACTCTGGGTCATCCTGAACAGAAGAATCCCTCTGCATCCAGACTGGGGGGATGGGACGGTTCTGATGCCAGAACTCAATTTCCCCTTAAGAGACAAAAGGACATTATCCATGGAATAAATATGGACTGTAACCTTTGCAGGATCCTATTAGGAGAAGTTGCTATGTAGGGGGCCACAGACAAAAAGGGAGAGAAAATAGCAGCAAAGCCCCACAGAAGAGCAGTCTAACATAAAGAACAAAGGTTTAACAGGGAAACCCCTTATGCCTTGGTGGTCTAAAAATGTGTCCATTTACTGCTTGGGCTCCGGTATAGCCAGGAGAACCACCAAAGGAAGAATACAGGGCAAAAATGTAATATAAACCACTTAGCTGCCCAAAGAGGCTAAATCAGAATGCCAGGAGGGAGAATCCACACACTTTTGATTCACGTAGCAGGAAAGGAGGAAGCGGTTTAAAAATAGAACACCCCCTGCCTGCTCCTTGAAGCACAAGAATTCAGGCGTCAGACACAAGAAAATGTGAAACTTACTTACCAATAGGTAAGTAAGGGATGTGATAGGTATCAAGTGTCATCCATAGAAAATTCAAGTTTTGATATGGCTACAATTATCTTTTGTTGGCTCATTATCCATTCCAATTCTTGTAGATGACTGACAGTCCTGGCTGTAGGTAAAACTGCCTCAGTCTCAGATTCTGATATTATTAAGAGATTGTTGATAAGAGATTATGGCAATTCATTCTTCTCGGAGGGTTTCTAGGGATCCTGCTAACATCTTGATTAAGACCCTTGGGGTGGATGACCGGCTGAACGGAAGTACCCTGAACTGAAGGTGTTGCTTTTCAAAGGCAAATCTGAGATGTTCTGTGGAAGGTTCTCAACGGGATGTGATGAGCATTCTGTCAATCTTCTTTAGTTAGGAAGGCTTTTCGATGAATGGTTCTGCAAAAGGATGACAAAGTCTCCATCTTAAACCACGGCATCGAAATAATTGACAAATTTCAGGTCCAGGATTGCTCTGTATCACTCCTATGCTTTGGGCACTATGAAAATCACAGAGTATATGCTAGAGCCCCACTAATCCATGGGAAATGGTTCCACAATGCTCTTCTGAATTAGACACCAAATAGATTTTCTTCATTCTGCAGCTCGCTGATGGCTCGACAGACTTTCTGAAAGTTTGAACATATTTCTCTTGGGAATGGTGTTGAATTTTAGCAGAAAATACAAAAACAAACCTGCACTTCTCCATATAAGTTACCCAAATGTGAACCCTATACAAAGCATATATTATATCAGCGTGTTGATAAATTTCAAAATAATTAGGTTTTGCTGCATAGTTTGGCTAAAGTATGTTTAAACTTGCTTACCTCACCAAGGTACCTCATTACCTCTCTCTCATATTACCATCCCTGTCTAAAATTGCCATTGATGAACTCTTGTGAGGAAAGGTATTGAAATTAAAAGCACCTAGTTAAAAAAAAAAAAATATCCAATAGGAACAGAGAGACCTGCTTTGAAACGGTATCCTTTTGAATGGTCGCACGCAGAAGAGAGTGAGACCATTCAACTGTTTCAGCAGGTCTCCTAAGAGATGATTGAGAGATACTTAAGTTAATAAGACAATTCTGCATTGAAAGAATAGGCTCAGCCAAGTGGAAAGAGATCTGTAGTCTACCTTCAGCTGTAGCACATTGATGGGAGAGTGGTTTCTTATTCTGACCACAGTCCTTGGGTGGAAAGATGGTTGCAGACTACTACCCTTCCTAAAGACTAGTATCAGTGGGGACTACAGGGCATGAAAGGACTGAAAAGGGTCTCTCTTCCAGTGACAATAATATACAATGATACAGGGTTTGTAGATCTTGGTATCATTTTGAATGGCGCTTTTAGCCTCTCGCAGCACACGGTAACAAAGCTTAAAGAAAAGTTGATGATCCAAAATTCTCCCTCCTTAATGCACCCATTGACAGGGCGACGTGACAATCTCACTCTGTCATGCACTGCGAGACTGTCACGTTGCGCTTTTTTAGCCAGGTGACCTGCTGAAACAGTTGAATGCTCGCACGCTCTTTTGCGTGTGACCATTCAAAAATGAACCCTTTGAAACAGGGTGAGCTTGCAATTGGCTTCCAATTGGGCCAGAGCTCCATCAGTCCACTTTATAGGTCTCTCCTTCCTATCACTACAAGCTACATAAACCTGTATTTTAATTTGATCACAAATGGACAAGAGGAACAGCAAGGCAAACAAGGCCACACACTATGCCTTTAAGAACCATCCAATAGAGAGCGTGCGTTACATGCCAGAATGAAAGGCCAAAATCGCTTCTCTCCATCATGCGGAATGCAGAAATCACCTGTCCTTGATAGTAATCACGCAGCTTTCCTAGTATTCCATTCAATGACTAGAGTGGGAGAAGAATAGATCTCTTCCGTCCCCTAATAAGTACAATATGCACAAAGACAGGTACTTCAAAGAAAATATGTCAGCACAGAATATTCCTCTTAAAGCTGCAACACAGTTTCTTCGTACTCCAACTAGGTATCTATGTATTTCAATTATCTCTCCCTTAATGGCACTTCATTTGTATATCAAACTTTCATTAACTTGGGTAGGGACAAAAAGTGTGAAATTATTTCCTTTTCTTCTGTGTCCCTCAACAGCACACCCTACCCTTAACCTTGTTAATGCTTTTTTTTTTTTTTTTTTTTTTTTTTTTTTTAAAGCTCTCTGACAAAAGTTGACTGCTGGGCTTCATTCACTGCCTTCCGTATGTACTGCTTCCTTGCGAGTCCTATCCTGGCTAGAAGGAGGAGACAATACCCATTTTGCATTGCCATGGACAAGAACACACAAGAGACGTAGTTCTGTTTTCCCTACAAAATTATAATTCTTCAGCTGTCTCTTTCAATAGCCACCACGCAGAGTGGGGACATCCCCAATGGCATACCTTAACTGTAGTAAAGGTAGAGAAAGAAGGCCCGTTTTGCACACCAAAATCTACCTGGTCCAGCAGAAAATCACAGCTGCACTGTAGGTCTTATGCAATAAGGCAACCAAATGTGCCCATTTCTTAAAGGCACCACAGACTGATAATGAAAACTTGATAAAACAGGATTTTAGTCTTACCTGTTAAATCCTTTTCTATTAGCCCATATAGCTTACAGGTACCATGGGGAGGCTGGAACAATTCTTCAAGAAGTGCAGGGTGGAGCCTGCCCCTCCTCCTAGCAGGCTACCTAGCCACTCCCCTACTCCAGACAGATTGAGACAATAAAGTTACTGGGCTAGATAGCGAGAAGAGGAGGAAAATTCCTGTGAGCATGGACCCAAATGGACTCCCATGTCCAGCCACAAAAACTAAGCATGGTCCCTTTATGGGTTGGGAGACCTGTAAGCTATATGGACAAAAGGATTTAACAGGTAAGACTAAAATCCTCTTTTCTCCGTCATCCAATATAGCTTACAGGTACCATGGAGATGTACTAACACTGAGCTGACATTGGTGGGAAGAGAAGGAAAGGACCAAGCGCCGGTCCCCATGATACCAGAGTTCCCATGGACTATCCAATACATGGAATAGCCCAAACTAACAAATTGTCAAAGGACACTGAATAACAATACACAGCAGATAAGAACAAAAGCCAACTGGGATCAAACAGTTCCTGGGAGGTACGGAGAACAGCCTTATCCTTGTGGATACCAGGAAAGGTGGAATGCAGGGCAAAGCCCGCAACTCAGCAACTCTGCTGACAGAGACCATAGCCAAAAGAAAAGCTATCTTCCATGTCAATAGACGTAAAGGAATGGTAGCCAAAGACTCAAAGGGAAACTGATGCAATACTCCCAAGACAAGTTTAAGGTCCCACTGAGGAGTGGGAGTCTTGTAAGCAGGGAAAGCATGAGCGACACCCTGAAAACTTTGAAGATGGAAGATTTTGACATCCGGCAACATGTCAATTCTTCTCTGATAAGAGACCAAAAGAGCCGAGGTCTGAACCTTCAAGGAAGAAAGGCTAAGGCCCTTGTTCACAACATCCTGCAAAAAGGATAAAATACACGGAAGGTCAATCTACTGGGACAACAGATCCCTGTCCACACACCAAGAATGAAAGATAGACCAAACCCTGTGGTAAGGTTCCCTGGCCTGGATCATGGTGGAGACTACCTCAGTAGAAAAACCTTTTCTCCTCAAGGAGACTTCAACAGGCTTCCTTCTAGAGGTAACCCTGGAGGAGGAGATCTGGTCTGCTTGGCATCCTGAGCAGCCAGTGCTAGAAATTCTGGAAACCATAGATTTCTGGTCCAGTAAGGTGTGATCAGAACGACTGACGCACCTTCCATCCGAATCTTCCTCAGCATCCTGGTGAGAAGAGGAAGTAGAGGAAAAATTTGACAGAGCATCCATCGCAAACGCCAAAGGATCCCTCCATTGTGAGCAAAAAGATCTGGACCTTCTAGTTGTCCATCAGGTCTATTGAGGGAAGACCCCATTTCTGAACCAACAGGTCGAAAACCTCCAGATGGAGTTCCCACTCCCCAGGGTCCACAGTTTGGTGACTGAATGCCTGCCAAAACTTTTTCTGCGCCTGGAATGTGTACAGCAGAGATGGAAGGAACATGCACCTCTGCCCAGGTAAAATAGCCTTTACCTCCAACCATGCAGTTGCGCTTCTGGGGCCTCCTTGCTTGTTGATGTAGGTGAAGGAGGTCGCCTTCTCTGACTGTATGCGGACTGGGCAATCTCTCAGATGAGAGATCCGATGCCTCAGAGAATGGAGAATCACCCTGAGCTCCAAAATGTTGATGGGAAGGAGTGTTCCTTCCGCTTGAATACCCAGATGTCCCAGAACAGCTCCCCAGCCAAACAGGATGGCATTGGTCCTTGGTATGGCCCAATATGGAATTACATATAGCTTCCCTTTCCTCAAGTTGGAGCTGTCCAACCACCAGCGGAGAGCTAGACACGCTTCGTGAGGAAGAGTGACAGGGTGATCCAGCAGTGCCGGAACCCCACCGGTACACACGGATTACAAATCTCTGAAGCTCTCTGGTATGGTACTGCCTCCATAGTGGATATAATTTTACCCACCAGAGATGAGAACTTCCTTGTTGGAGCAGAAGTCCACTCCAGAGTGTGAGACACCTTGGACGTGATCTGCTGCACAGAGTCTTCTGTCAGGAATACCATGCCCTGATGAGTGTTGAAGCAGAGACCAAGGAAGACCAGGTCCTGAGAAGGAAAAGGAGAAGACTTATCCATGTCCAGGTTCCACCCGTGTTAGAGGAGAACCTGAGCACACTCCTGGACCATGGTCCAGGAGATCCCTGGAAGGAGCCTTCAGCAGAAGGTCATCCATGTATGGAGTCACCTGAATTCCTTTTGTGTGTAGGAAGGAAAATCAATGCCCCTAAGACCCGGGAGAACACCTGAGGATCTGTGGTGAGCCCAAAGGGTAGAGTGGTGAATTGGAAGTGCCCCAGGCTGCAAGAGAACCTGAGATACTTCTGACTGTCTGGATTAAGTGGAATGCGCAGGTAAGCATCCTGAAGATCCAAGGAAGCCAGATATTCCCCTGGACACATCACTGCAAGGACAGAACTCAAAGACACCATCTTGGATTGAGTACGGGCCACAAATGAATTGAGATCCTTGAGATTCAGGAGAGGAAAACAGCCGCCATCCTTCTTGGGAACAAGGAAGTGACTGGAATAGAAACCTGAACCTATCTTTGGCTGAGGTACCGGAGTTAGGACTCCCTTGTCCAAGAGAGTCTACACTGCAACACTGAAAATACTGAGCTTTTCCTGTCCCTGAGGGGAGCGAGAAGGTATGAATCTGAAGGGAGGTAGGGATATGAAGGGAATCCTGTAACCTCCTGAGACCACCGGTAATACCCACTGATCTGCAACAGAGCCTGTCCAAGTACTCAAAAAGTGTTGCAGGAGACCACCCACAGGTGTATGTGGCCCAGGTTTCGGCGAGCCATGCAGAAGTAGGTTTGGTGGAGGGGTGTTTTGACCTCCACTGTTGCCTGGACTTGGAGGTGGAATGCAGGGCATTGGACTGAGGCGGCACCAGGTTTCGCCTTTGCTTCTCACTTTGGCGAGAGTGAAAGGAAATCTGTTTCCTTGCCTGAGGACTGCTCTTAGGAACCTGAGGTAACAAAGTACTCTTACCCCTAGTAGCTTCACTGACAATATTCTTCAATTCAGGGACAAAAAGGGATGGACCCCAAAAGGGAAGAGAGACCAGTGATTTTTTTTTAGAGATCAAGTCAGCAGACCAAATCTTAAGCCACAGCGTGTCTGCCAGCAACAGAGAAAGCAGAGGTCTTAGCCTCAAGCCTAATGGCATCAAACAAGGCATCAGTGATATAATGCTGAACCTCAGATATATTTGCCAAAATGGGCAAAAGGTCCTCCTTAGGGGCACCTTTGTGGACGGTCAGCTGTTCAGTCCAAACAGCAATGGCCCTATTAACCCATGTGGACGCCAAAGTGGCTCTCAAGAACCCACCTATGGCAACAAAGATAGCTTTAATGATAGCCTCCAGCATACCATCTGTCAGATCTTTGAGTGCCGAAGTGTCCGAAACAGGCAAGGCAGTAGACTTAAACAGCCTAGAAATAGGAGAATCAACCTGAGGAGGCGTAGCCCACTGATCCAAGGCTGAATCAGCAAAGGGGTACAGCTTAGAAAATCTCTTGGAAAAAGAGTTAGACGCTTGTCAGGGACGTTCCACTCATCCAGGATGATTTGATCCAGAGTGGGATTAGGCGGAACAAGTGTGCTGGACTTCTTGCGCCTTAAAGAGACATCAGAAGTAGACTGTAGTCTACAGGGTTAACAGGAATGTTAAGAGTAGACAAAACTGCCTTAATAAGCCCCTCAGCAGAGAGTTCAGGGTCAGCCCCAATAGAGTCACCATGAAACTGGGAAGAGGCCCCTTCTGAACACACACCTTCCTCAGACTCAAGTGATTCCTCCTCAGAAGAATCAGTTAAATCAGGAATGCCAGGGGCCTTAGGGGCCACAAACCTGAAAGACGTGTGTGGGGTCTTCAGGACTGGAGGACCCCTTGAAGAGAGAGAGGTAACTGTGCCATAGAGGACTAAGTCCTTGACCCAATATGGCTCCTGTTCATGGCTGGAGGGCCCTGGTGGAGAAAGCAGGGCGACAGCAAAAGATGCATAAGTGACCTGAGTATTCTCTGGGAAGTCCAGCGTGACATGAGGAACAAAGAGCAAGGGAGGTTAATGACTGCCCCCCCCGTATGCTTAGCCTTAGGTCTAGCCCCATGGCCCTTATGATCTCACACCCTAACAGGAGAAATAGCATCTACAGTAGTGGAGAACCTAAATACTGCCACCCAGATTAAGAGGTTCAACCCAGAAAGCCTAAAAGGTACTTATCTGGCAAGCAAAGAGTTAACCTGTGGAGAGAGTAGAAGAATCCAAGCCCTGTGTAGGATACTTGTGTACAGAGCGAAACAAAATGGCGACCAACTTAGAGCCAATCAGAAAACATTCCACAAAATGGGAGTCTATGGGAAATTTAGTTTTTTCCCAAAAGGAGTATCAAATGCAGAATTGGGACCCCCCAGGAACCCCGAAGACACTGGGGATGGTAACCGGAGTACAGGGCAAGGGCAGACAAGAAGAATGAGCTGTCTCAACTCTGTACATGGATAGTTTGCAGCCAGTCCCATAGAGATCAATGGAGCATTGAAGTAAAGCGCACCTTGAATTCAAATAAAGTGAAATAAATAAAAAATGCCTGAAATGTGCCAAAACACATACAGAACACCAAATAAAGTCAACACATTAATCCAAAGGAAAAATGAGAAAAAAATCTCAAACTCAAAACAACATAGTAAGGAAGGGGTTAAATATTACCACACAACACAAAATGCTCCAAAGACCCCAGGGACAGAGCAATGAAGTACCCAACATGAGTGAAGGAGTTATGAAAAACTCCAAGAAGTACCCCTGTGCATAGCGGAGCAGTGGGACAAGTGGACTATGGCACTCAGAGGTTTGCTCACCTTTTTTGCAAGTCTTTTCTTCAGATTACCATTGTAAAGGAAGGAGCCTCAGAGAGACTCCTTCGGGAAAGAGCGAGACATGGGTTGCATTATTCTCTCCCAGGGCTGCAAGGGTCCACAGACAATGACTGTTAAACGAACAATCCTCCAGGGGAAGTCAGTAATGGTAACTCTCCTAAAGGGGGACTTTTGATGGGGACTAAGAGAAAATAATAAAATAACTAAAAACTAAGCAGACCGGTTCTCAGCCTTCCGTCTAGGTGATGTCTAGGTGATGTAACAAATCTTATCTGGATTAGGGGAGTGGCTAGGTAGCCTGCTAGGAGGAGGGGGAGGCTCCACCCTGCACTTCTTGAAGAATTGTTCCAGCCTGATAGAAGGAGCTGTCGCCTCTCCATGGTACCTGTAAGCTATATTGGACGACAGAGAAAATGAGCTTCAATTTTGTAAGGTACTGAAAGAGGCCACCTCCAGAGTGGAAAGAGAAAGGAAACAGACTGACAAAGAAGAAGAACTTGTTATTTTACCCGAGTCTGAATCTGACTGCTAAACAAATAGACAGGCACCCACAGGACCTCTGCACTCTGAATACTGGGATCCTCTCAGGCTCACACATTACATTGAATTCTATGAAAAAGACCGACTGATGCAAGCCATTCTCTAACAGACCCAGGTCCCATATAGCCTGTACTCTGGTTCAACAATGAAAACTGGAGCTAGGAGCCCGCCTAATGGAGGATTAAACAGCACCATATATGTTAAGAAACAAAATAAAAAAAGTTTATTTGTCCTATGCATATACTTTGAGTCCACTTTTAAAACGGAGCATGTCTTGTGGGAGTAAAGTGGAGTAGGGGGGACATTTCATTCTACAGAGAGCATTTTAAGGCAAGTACCCTGCAGTCTGCAGGAATATACTTTAACCAATAGCTGTGTTGCTCCACAACGAATGAAAGAGAAAAAAAAAAAATTAAGGAAAGGGTGAAAAATGCATGGAATGGTCTCCAAGTGGAAGATACTAAAATAGAAAATACATGAAAAAGTTCTTGGGATAGAAACATTTTTATTCTAAATGAACAAATAAATGCGCTTTTAAATATAGAGGGGGGAATGAGCAGACTCAAATGGTCAGTTGTTTTTTATACACCATCAAATTCTATGTTAGAAACAATTTATATAGGGAAGGAAGTGTACCTTGCACCTTATAGGTTACAATGCAGAAAGGTATGACCACAAAGACACTTGATAGTAGATGATTAAAAATTATATTATATATATATTATATATATATATATATATATATATATATATATTTATATATTATATTTTTACTTTAAGTCCAATAAACACAGTTTGGACCACAGTGATGCATCATCCTACAGACTTATAGGTCCTTATGTTAAAAAAAAAAAAACAAATGCGGAGTAATTTTGGGTAAAGCAAAATGCACAACATGGGGAGGGTCCAAAGTAACATTGCCGCTGATTTAAATGGGTATATTAACCCACTGAATGCTAAGTTTCCAATACATTACAAAGCAATGGCTTGGAGACATCTCTGGCATTCAAGGGGTTAAATACTTTTAATGGTAATTATACATTTTTATTAGTCAAATTTTATTTGAAAAAAAAAAAAAAAAATTATATTATATATATATATATATATATATATATATATATATATATATGAAAAGGCGGGGGAGAATTATACTAAATTTCTAATTACAACACATGTGAAATACCTAAACATCTCACTTTGGTCCAAAGACCACTAACAACTTACCTGCTTTTGGTTCCACTTAAAATCAGGGATGAGGATAAACCCATTGGTGGGGTCTGGATTCTCAAAGACTATTCGATCAGCCTCTGCTTTCTTCTCCAATATATTGTAGACCCACTGTAACAAGAGGGATGCATAAAGCTCAGAAAGGTAAGAATCTCTTACGTACCTGTTCAAACAACACTGTTCTCACCCTTTACAGTAAGATTTAACCGACAGAATACCTAAAGCAAGGCGAGTTTTCCCTACTCTAGACTCCAGAAGAATTACGAAGGCCCACTTGTAAAACTAAATCTGTGGGTTACCCTATGGGAAGATGGGTTGGCCCAAGACTGTGGTGGAGAGCATTGGCTCTGACGCTTTGAAACAACCATCACAGTTCTGAGAAGTTTTGAATTAGAAGCATAGTGTGCAATGATCTGTGCCTCCACACATTTCATTTACTTTTTTTTTTTTTTCATTTGGGTTGAAAGATCTTCAGGGAGCAGCCAGGTAAGTAAGCACAGAGGCTGCTGTATAGAAATCTAACTGGTGCAGAGACATGTCGTCTCTGAGCCCATGTATTTATAAAGGCATACTATATGACAAAAGATGGTCAGTCAAGGCATTCCACCAGTTAATGGAGTAGGAGGGAGGCTGCTAAGCACTACTGGGTAGGGGAATGTCATCCAGTTAAAATTGGGTTGAGAAGAGGCTGCCAGTCAATACGGCGATAAGAGGAAATGGTCAGCCAGGTGTGGGGGCAACTGGGAATGCCACCAGTCACCACTGAGAAGGGGTGGGGGGAGTCATCAGTCAGAGACATGCGTAGAATATGGGCACAGAGCTACTTCCTGAACTCTGAAGATGTTTATGAAAGGCTTTGTAAGAACGGACACAGATGTAGAGTCTAGATTGTGTGAAACATGCAACAGTCAGAAGAAGAATCTGATAAAAGTTAATGAAACCACTGTGACAATCTGTTGTATGTTAATTATGATCTCAGAACAGTACAGATCTTAAAATGCACACAATGCTGCACAGAGACTTTAACGTTTCAAAAAATAATTAAATATCACTATCGACCAATAAATCCACTGGTTTTTGATAACATGACACATCAAGGTTTCAGCATGCAAGGTAGAACCAGATCAGTGTTTAAGGTGAGGAACACAGACTTTCATCTTTAGACAGGTCTAGTTATAAAATCAGAGTAAAAATAAATTAAACACACAAATTAAATGGAAAAAAAAATTAAAAAAAAATAGGATTTTAGTCTTACCTGTTAAATCCTTTTCTCTTAGTCCATACAGGATACTGGTAACTTTGGGTAGGTGATCAGCCCCTGTAATAGGCAGGGACAATACTGAAAAGTGACTGCTGGGTGGAGCCTACCTCCTCTCCTTAGATTGCAGCTAGCCAATACCCAACCAGTAAGATTTGCAGACTAACTACTGACTAGGAAGTAAGAAGGACCCCCACGTTCTGCTGCAGGAGCGCCAAGCATGGTCCCTTGACAGGGTGGGAGACCAGTAACCTGTATGGATTTAACAGGCAAGACTAAAATCCTATTTTCTCTGTTGTCCAATACAGGTTACTGGTAATTCTGGGATGTCCAACCATTAATTTCCCCAGGGCAGGAAGAAAGGAAAGGACCAGGTGTAGGCCCCCAAAGTCACCAGAGCACCAATGAACCTACAGATAATGAATAGCTCAACACTAACCGTAAAGTGTCAATGGACACTGAACAGGGGTAAAAACAAACCCTATAACTGTTGCACAGCACACGAACTAGAGCTAACAGGGCTCAAAGGAGAGAGAGTACTGAGAAACTAAGGAGATCCTAGAGAGGCAAGGCTGCCTCCAGGATCTTCCTCCCAAAACTGGCATCAGCCGATGCCAGCACATCCACACGACAGTGTTTAGAAAAGGTGTGCAAAGATAACAAAGTGGCCGCATTGAACAACTGATCGGCTGAGGACTGGTTCTTGTAGGCCAAGAAGCCCCAATAGACCTCGTAGAATGAGTCGTGACCCTGAAGGGAACAGGCTTCTTACGAAGTTCGTAAACCTTACGACTCGTGGACTTGATCCAAGAAGAAATGGTTACCTTGGAAGTAGGCTTCCCTGCCCTCAGGAATGACAAACAGAGAGTCAGACTGCTTCAAGGACTCAGTGCGATGCACATGGAACTTGAGACAACGCACAACATCCAACAGATGAAGATACCACTCTTGTCAGAAGTAGGGTTAGGGCAGAAGGAAGGAACCACAATCTCCTGATTAATGTGGAACTCGGACACAACCTTCAAGAGAAACTGTTGGGACGTGAGAAGCACCGCCTTGTCCTTGTGGAAAACCAGAAAGGGTGGCTTACAGGACAGGGCATGCAGCTCTGCAACTTGGCGAACAAAAGCAAACTGCCAGGAGAAAGGCCATCTTCCACATCAGCAGACATAGAGTAATGGTAGCCAAAGACTCAAAGGGAGGACGCTGGAGGACTCCCAAGACCATGTTAAGATCCCACTGAGGAGCTGGGGACTTGAACACCGGATGGGTATGAGCAACCCCCTGGAAAAAAACCTTGACATCAGGAATGATAGAAAGACGCCTCTGAAAAAGGGCAGTCTGAACCTTGAGAGAACTCAGACTGAGACTCTTATCCACACCATTATATAGGAAGGAAAGAACTGTAGGAAGGTCAAAATCATGAGACAGGTCCCTGTCAGCACACCAAGCCAGGAAGGTAGACCAAACCCGATTGTAGGCCTTAGATGAAACAGGCTTGCCGGCACTAAGCATAGTAGCCACCGCCCCAGAAGAAAATCCTTTCTTCAAAATTGAGGATTCAATCTCCAAGCTGTCAAAGCCAGACGATGAACGTCTTCTTTCCAGAGGTAACCCTGCAGAATAAGATCTGGATGGGGAGGAAGTGGAAGAGGTTCTGCCACAGAGAGGTCCAGAAGCTCCGGAAACCAAGCTTGTCATGGTCAGTACAGAGCAATCAGAATGACTGGGCAGCGCTCCAGTCCCAACTTCTGAAGAACTCTGGTCAACAGAGGAACAAGAGGGAAGATGTAAGCCAGAGAAAATGTCCACGGGATTGATAAGGCATCCACTGCCACAGCCATGGGATCTGCCCAGCGAGAGCAGAAGGTTGTAACCTTCATGTTGTGTCTGGTTGCAATCAGGTCGATGCATGGCAGGCCCCACTGCTGGATGATGAGGTTGAACACCTCTGGATGCAGTTCCCACTCCCCGCTGTCCACTGTAGGTCGACTGATAAAGTCTGCCAGAACGTTGTCTATGCCAGGAATATGAACTGCAGAAATAGCAGGGACATGCTCCTCTGCCCATGATAAAATAGCCTTGACTTCTAACCAGACTGCGAGACTTCTTGTGCCACTCTGCTTGTTGATGTATGCTACCACTGTGGCATTGTCCGACTGCACCCTTACCGGACAATCCTGCAGTGGTTGTGTCCAGTGATGTAGGGCATGAAATACTGCCCGAAGCTCCAAGACATTGATGGGAAGGAGAGTTTCTTCCTGAGACCACTTACCATGTACAATCAAAGTGCCCCAGCACCGCTCCTCATCCAGAGAGGCTGGCATCCGTCATCACCGTGGTCCAAAAAGGGACCAGAATGGGTCTGTCTTTCAGGAGATTGTTCAGGTTGAGCCATCATGAAAGACTCTGCTCCACATTCCAGTAGATCTGGACGGCCCCTGCAGGCCATGATCAAAAAGCTGACGTTCCCTGGTATAAGCCATGACAAACGGAACTGCTTCTGTGGTGGAAATGAACTTACCACCAAGGAGGACACCTTCTTGGCTGGAACCGGATCCTGAGACAGGATAGCTTGGATCTTCAGTGCAATCTGATGAGCTACATCGTCTGTCAGAAACAGCACCTCTGAGTGTCGAAGAGGAGGCTCAGAAAGACCATCTTCTGAGAAGTCACAAGGTCTGATGATCCACCCGTGATGGGAGAGAGCATGAATGCAGTCCTGCTCCTGCTGGTGAAGGAGATCCGAAGATGAGGCCTTCAGGAGGAGGTCATCCATATATGGAGTCACCCTGATGCCGTTCTGATGTAGGACAGAGATCAAGGCTCCCAGGACTCTGTTGAAGACTTGAGGAGCCATGATCAGGCCAAAGGGAAGGGCAGAGAACTGGAAGTGCCCTCTGTCTCAGGCAAAGCGGAGATACTGCCAACTCTCTGGATGAATGGTGATGTGCAGATATGCATCTTAAAGATCCAGAGAGGCCAGAAATTCCCCAGGAGACATGGCTGCTATCACTGTGTGCAGAGACTCCTGGCGGCACTGGGACCTAATCACAAAAGGAGTTGAGGTCCTTCAGATCCAAAATGGGAAGACAGCCCCCATACTTTTTGGAAACCACAAAGAGGATGGAGTAGAATCCCAAACCCCTCTCCTGAGGGGGGACTGGCTCCAGGACCACCTTGTCCAGAAGGGCCTGGATGGCTTCTTCGAAAAGGAGTCTCTTTTCTGCTCCCAAGGGAGAATGAGAAACAAAGGTCCGTGAAGGAGGAAGCACGGAAGGGAATCCTGTATCCCAATGCCACCACCTGTAAAACTCAAGGGTCCACTACAGAGGCCTGCCAATCTGAGAGGTAGTGGCGTAGGTGGCCACCTAACTGCGGATGGAGACCCGGGTTCGCTTAGTCATGCAGAAGGAGGTTTGGAAGCTCTCCATTGCTGCTTAGGCTTGGATGAGGAGCACGGAGGTTGAGGGACCGTCTGAGTCGCTTGGCACGAGTCTGCTTGAGAGGAACGAAAAAGTCAATTCCTTTTAACACGGTGCCTTCTTCCTAGGACCACTGGCAGGTGAGAACTTTTTCCTCCAGTGGCCTCATTGATGAGATCCTTAATTTCAGGCCCGAACAGGGAAGAACCCTGAAAAGGCAAAGATAGCACAGCCTCCTTGGAGGCCATGTCAGCTGACCAGATCTTAAGCCAAAGTGCCCGTCTGGCCACCACAGTCATGGTAGATGCCCTGGGTACAATACGTATAGCATCAAAGGCAGCAGAGACATAATTACTGAGCCTCAGCAATGTTACAGGCACAGCCCTATTTACTCATGCAGCGGCAAAGGTAGGGTGAAGGGCAGAGACCACAGTTGCAAAAATAGCCTTGAGAGAAGTCTCAAGCTTGTTAGTCCAGTCTTTAAGAGCAGAAGCGTCAGCCACTGGCAAGGCAGTTGATTTAGAAAGCCTGGACACTGGGTCATCCACTTTAGGGGGATGAACCCACTGAGTAAGGGCCGTTTCAGAAAACAGATAAAGTTTAGCAAACTGTTTAGACACAGATGGTTTCTTGTCTGGAAATTTCCACTCCTCTGACACCAAGCGGTCATGGGTGGGGTTAGGTGGAAAGCAGGCATGGGGCCTAACAGGCTCCTGGAAGAGGGGTCAGAAGATGCCTCCTGCACCAATGGAATGTTCAGGGTGGACAACACAGCCCTGATCAGACCCTCAGCTGAGGGAATGGGGTACACCTCGAAGGGGTCCCCAAAAAACTGAGATGAAGGAGCAGCTGAACAGTCATCATCAGAGTCCACCAATAATTCCCCCTCAGAGGAATCAGACACATCAGGTACACCCGGCAGTTTAGGCAGGGAAGATCTGATGGGGACGGGGGTCTGCAACGAAGTGAAGACCCCTGTAAATGGGATGGAAGGAGTTGGAAGGTGGAACGGGGGACCCTGGTAGTAGCCTTAAACTCTTGCATCCATATTGGCTCCAGTGCATGGCTGGAGGCCTCAGCAGGGGATACAGGGGCAGCAGTGCATGCTGGGCAAACATGACCCGAGTATTCTCTAGGTAACCCTGACTGACATGAGGAGCAATGAGGAACCCCCCCCCCCAGTATCCTTAGTCTTTGGTTTAGCCCCAAGGTCTAATGGAGTAGACATTCTCACAAAGTCAAAACGGTCAAAGTATCAGAACACCCACAATAAAGAGTGTATGATAATTAATGCACCCCAGAAACACTAAATTAAGACTTATCTGGTAGGCAAAGGGTTAAGCTGTGGAGGAGAGAAGGAAAGTCCAAGCCCTGCGTAGGATACTCGATCTGCGAATACACAAAATGGCTGCCGTGATGGGAGCCAATCAGAAACGAGCACGTGAAGCGAGCGCTCATGAGAAACGTAGTTTCGCTGACAGAGTACCCCAACAGTGCCCGAAGCGCCCTAAAGCCCCCAACATCCCCAGAACGTTGACCAGATGATGGAGCAAGGGAAAAACCCACAAAATGAGCCATCTGTGACCACGCTACATGGAGCGGTTGCAGAGATATGTCCCAAACTGTAAAGTCACATAGAAGTGAAAGGTGGAATGGTGTCTATGTGGTAAACGCGCCCACTCAAATAGAACAGTAGACCCAAGAACACTGGTCTCAATGAAGTGTCCAACCCCCAAAACGTGCTAACCAGCAACAAAAGGGTTAAGTTACCACAGAAACTTGCTCCAAACACCTCACAGACATACAGAATAAACCCAATGAGTGCATGAGTATGTAATAGGAACTCCAATAGAGACCCCTGTGCAGAGGGGAAGCGTGGGACACGTGGACCTCAGCACTCAAAGGGTGTTCACCTTTTTCAGCAGGCCTTCTGTATTCAGATTACCATACATCAAAAAGAAGCCTCGGTGGGCAACTCCTGGGGAAAGAACTTGCAGCCAAGATTTTCCCCCAGGGCTTAGGTCCACAAAAGCACCTGGTAAACTGAGCTATCCACATTTGGGTGATGGGAATTGTCAGTGATGGTAATCTGCCTAATGGTGGTATTCCATTTCTAACAGAAAAAAAAAAATAAATAAAACTATAGCAGAACTGTTCTCTTGCTTGTGTCTTGACCAAGGAACAAATCTTACTGGTTGGGGATTTGCTAGCTGCAAGCTAAGGAGAGGAGGTAGGCTCCACCCAGCAGTCACTTCTCAGAATTGTTACTGCCTATTACAGGGGCTGATTGCCTACCCAAAGTTACCAGTAACCTGTATTGGACAACAGAGAAAAGCAGTTTTCCACATATCCAGAATAAATTTGAAATTAAAAGTTTAACCGTTTGAGTGCCTGAGGTGTATCGCATTGTAAAACTTTGGATACCTTTCTGGCACTCAAAAGGTTGATATCACTTTCCAGAAGTCAGATAGGCATCTATCTCATAGTGCAGTAATGTCTATATACTGTCTGATACAAGCCTTTCAGAATACAAGAGAGTGGATTGTAATACGAATATTTAACTGCTATAGATCTGGTCAATTACACATTTCACAGACAAAAGCAATCCGTTTCTACACAGTTAAGGTGCAAAGAGTCCATATGTGCATCTAAAAAGCAGTTTTAATATCATATTTCAGTGATCAAAAACTAAATTAAATCATTTTAGCACAAAATATGACAAAAAATAAAAATGCAAGAAATGTAATATATCCTCAAACAAACATATTTGACATTAGTCATGTCGTGGTCGGCACGTTACCTGTATGCTAAAGCTTTGAGCCTCTATAAAGGGCAGGGTGATTGTCTTGTAGTCCTCCTCCGTTTCTTGGATTAAGTAAACATCTTGCTGCTGATACTTCTTAATATGTTTTTCTGTTGCTGGGCAGATAACTGTGGTTTTGATTTCTTGAAGGGGAAATAAGGAAGATATGTTTTAGAAAACAACTTGCCAATAGTAGCACATGGAGAAAAGGAGGGAATGAATAGGCAAGGGAATGAAAGGGAGAAAGACGGAGGTGAAGCAACAGAAGGATAGTGGGAGTTATGAAGAGACAAGGTAAAGAAGGGGATGAGAAGCGGCAAAAGCAAGGGTGGAAGGATGTAGAGGCAAATCAGTGAAAGGGAGAGAGAGGGGAGGAAAATGGGTAGGCAAAGTAGAAAAAAGGGAATGTGGGAGGAGAAAATAAGGAGGAGAAGTGGTGGGTGGAAGGGGAAAAAGGAGTAATTGAAGTGGTGATAAGGAGAGTGTGAGGTGGAAAAGAAAACTCTGCACATTGCTTTTGACATGAGTGACCGGGGGGGGGGGGGGGGGGATTCACCAGGGTGCAGCTAGCCTAGACTAGTATAGATGAACAGTCTAGTCAATTGTAATATATGAGGGTTTTAGAGAACCTACACTTAAATTGTTTTCTTTTGGACCATACAGAACACAGGAACCATGGGGTAAAAATTCCCTCCTATATAGGTTCACTAAAATCCACTTTTTTTTTTTTTTTTTTTTTTTTTTTTTTAGAGGAATGTGGAACTCTGGGACCACAGTGTTATAAGCATCCACCAATATTCCTGGGAAATAAAAAAAAAAAAAAAAAAAAAAAAAAAAAAAAGAGGGAAAAACTCCATTTTAGACACGTATTCCACAAGTTAACTGGTACCACAAAAAAACTCAGATGTCAACGGACACCAAACTTCTATACCAAGCAAATGAACAAGAACCGACATTACACAATAGTGTTTGGTAAAGGTGTGCAGAGATGACCACATCAGGTAAAGATGCTGAATACACCAGCAAAGGTCCTCAGGCATTTGTTTAGACAGGGGCATGGCACGATACAGATGAGAGTTGTCTTGACCAGCTCCACAGAATGTCCAATTGCAATTCACTCATATGGAATTGAATATAGGAAACAGCTTCCAGAGAGGAGACCAGGCAACCTAGTACTCTTATGTATCCGCTTAAATAAGTGTTGGTGGCCTTGATGAATCAGGATGTGAAGATTGGTTTCATGAAGATCCAGGAAGGGAAGAAATTCTCCAGGACACATGGCAGCAATGCCAGATCACAGATATTCAATCTTGAAGCTCTGGCTGGAACCACAAAAAGACTGGAGTTAATTCCAGTGAGGGGTTCCTAGAATGGCAAATTAAGAGGATTTTAGTCTTATCTGTTAAATCCTTTTCTCTTAGTCCATACAGGTTACTGGTAACTTTGGGTAGGTGATACGCTCCTCCACGTAGGCAGGAACAATTTTAGAAGTGAATGCAGGGGGTGGAGTCCACCTTCCCTCCTTGGCTGCAGCTAGCCAATCAGCTCCAGTAAGATTTGAGACACTAACTATTGACTAGATAGTAGAAGGGAAAGGCGACTCCTGTCAGCATGACCCCGAAGGACCCCCATGGTCTGCCAAAGGAGAGTCAAGCATGGTCCCATGACAGGGTGGGAGACCAGTAACCTGTATGGACTAAGAGAAAAGGATTTAACAGGTAAGACTAAAATCCTCTTTCCTTTGCCATCCAATATAGGTTACTGGTAACTTTGGGATGTCCAACCATTGAGTTTCCCAGAGGCGGAAAGAAAGGCAAGGACCAGGCGCAAGGACCCAAAGTCACCAGTACCAAAATGAACCATCAGATCAGAGTTACCCAACAAAACAATGAAGTGTGAATGGACACTGAACAGGGGTAATAACACCCTAAGAACTGTTACACAGCACACCGAACTAGAGCCAACAGGGCTCAAAAGAGAAAGAAGCACCAAGAACCAATGAAACCATAGACAGGCAAAACTGCCTCCAGGATTTTACTCCCAAAGTTGGCATCAGCCGATGCCAACACATCAACACAGTAGTGCTTCAAAAAGGTGTGCACAAGTGGCTGCCTTGCACAACTGATCAGCAGAGGCCTGATTCTTGTAAACCCAAGAAGCCCCTATAGATCTGGTAGAATGAGCCGTGACCTGAAAGGGAACATGCTTATTCCTCCACTCGTAAGCCTTACGAATAGTGGCCTTGATCCAGAACGCAATAGTCTCTTTGCATGCAGGTCTTCCTGCCCTAGGACCCTCAGGAATGACTAACAGCGTGTCTGATTTCCTGATAGACTCAGTGCAATGTACATGAAACTTGAGACAACGCACCATGTCTAACAAGTGGAGATCCCTCTACTTGTCAGAGGTGGGGCCCGGGCAGAAAGAAGGCACCACAATCTCCTGATTGATGTGGAACTCAGAGACCACCTTCGGTAGAAACTCCTTAAATGTGCAAAGCACCTCCTTGTTCTTGTGAAACACCAGATAGGGTGGTTTAGACAATAGAGCTTGCAACTCCGCAACACGGCGAACAGATACAATCTCCAAAAGGAAGGCCATTTTCCACATCAAGAGACGTAGAGGAATAGTAGCTAAGGACTCAAAAGGAAGACGTTGAAGAACGCCCAAAACCAAGTTAACATCTCACTGAGAAGCAGGGATCTTGAAGGCAAGACGAACATGAGCAACACCCTGGAAGAAAACATAGAATTTGACGGCAGATAAGAACCATTCGGCCCATCTAGTCTGCCCAATTTCCTACTGTAAAAAAAAAAAAAACACAACCTCAAACCTTTTTTGGTCCTTGGTCTTTTCTTATGTTAAGGACCGCCTTATGCCTATCCCATGCATGCTTAAATTCTATCACTGTACTGACATCTACCACTTCTGCTGGTAGGCTATTCCACTTGTCTACTACCCTCTCAGTGAAGAAAAACTTTCTTACATTACATCTAAACCTGTGTCCCTCTAGTTTTAGACTATGGCCTCTTGTCCTAACGTTTTTACTCTTTTGAAATATACTTCCATCCTGTACTTTGTTGAATCCCTTCGTGTATTTGAATGTTTCTATCATATCCCCTCTCTCTCTTCTCTCCTCCAAGCTATACATATTCAGATCCTTTAGTCTATTCTGATATTTCTTTTCCTGTAGACCAGTCACCATTTTAGTAGCCCTTCTTTGAATTTTCTCTAGAGTATCAATATCCTTCTGGAGATGGGGTCTCTAGTACTGTACACAATATTCTAGGTGAGGTCTAACTAGAGATCTGTAGAGAGGCATGACTACTTCCCTTTTTCCTGCTACTAATGCCCCTAGCTATACAACCCAGTGCCCTGCTTGCATTCCCCATCGCTTTATTACATTGCCTGCTTACCTTTAAGTCATTAGAAATAATTACTCCCAAATCCCTTTCCTCTGTTGTCTCTGACAGCACAGTACCCTTAATGGTATATTTTTCCTTTGGATTTTTATGTCCCAAGTGCATTATTTTACATTCATCAACGTTAAAGTGCATCTGCCACACTCTTGACCATTCTTCTAATTTACCTAAATCATTCGCCATTTGGCTTTTTCCCCCTGGAATGTCTACCCTATTGCAGATCTTTGCATCATCTGCAAAAAGGCATACCTTTCCTTGAAGACCTTTTGCAATATCACTAATAAAAATATTAAAAAGAATGGGCCCCAGTACAGATCCCTGAGGTACTCCACTAGTAACACTCCTTTCGTCCGAATATTCTCCATTGACTACCACCTTCTGTCTCCTGTCACTCAGCCATAGCCTTATCCATTTCACTATTTTTACATCTAGACCCAAACACTGCAATTTATTTATGAGTCTTCTATGAGGGACAGTGCCAAATGCTTTACTGAAATCTAGATAAGCTATATCTACTGCTCCCCCTTGATCTATTATTTTAGTTACCCAGTCAAAAAAATCTATGAGGTTAGTTTGACAAGATTTCCCTGCTGTAAACCCATGCTGTTTGGTATCTTGCAAGCTATTCATATTCAGATATTCAACAATTCTTTCCTTTAACATAGTCTCCATTAATTTTCCCACTACTGATGTAAGACTTACTGGTCTGTAGTTACCAGACTCTTCCCTGCTGCCTTTTTTGTGAAGCGGTACTACATTTGCTACCTTCCAATCTTCTGGAACTATTCCTGTTGCTAGTGACTGATTGAATAATTCTGTTAAAGGTTTTGCCAGAACACACTTAAGTTCTTTTAATAACTTTGGGTGTATCCCATCTGGACCCATTGATTTATCTGTTTTTACCTTAGAAAGTTGAATTAGAACTTCTTCTTCTGTAAACATGCATGTTTCCCGTGTCTTGACATTTCTTTTTTCTAACAGAGGTCCCTTCCCTTCATCTTCCTGTGTAAAAACTGAACAGAAATATTCATTGAGACAGTCAGCTAGCCCTTTATTCTCATTTACATAGTTTCCATCTTTTGTTTTTAGTCTAACTATTCCTTGTTTCGTTTTCCTCCTTTCACTTTTATAGCTAAAAAATGTTTTATCCCCCTTTTTTATTGACTGAACAATTTTTTCCTCTGTGTGCGCTTTGGCACATCTATTAATACATTTGGCCTCCTTCAACCTAGTTTTGTACCGATACCTCTCTTCTTCCTTCTGTGTCTGCTTATATTTCTTAAAAGCTTCTTTTTTCTCTTTTACTATATTTGCAACTTCTGCCGAGTACCACAGTGGTTTTCACTTCTGAAAGAAAACAGAAAGAACATAAATCTGAACCTTAAGGGAACTCAAACTTAGGCCCTTGTCCACACAGTCTTACAAAAATGCCAGGACCGTAGGCAGATGAAAATTGTGAGACAGGTCCCTATCAGCATACCAAGACAAAAAGGTCGACCAGACACGGTGATAGATCTTGGAAGAAACAGGCTTGCTGGTACTAAGCATAGTAGCCACTACGCTTCAATATTGAGGATTCAACGTCCAAGCTGTCAAAGCTAGCCGGTGAACATCCTCTTTCCACAGGTAACCCTGTAGAAGAAGATCTGGACGGTAAAGGAGCCGAAACGGCTCCGCCACAGACAGTTCCAGAAGCTCAGGAAACCAAGATACATCTACTGCTAGAGCCAGAGGGTCTCGCCACCTAGAGCAGAACATTGGAACCTTCCTGTTGTGCCTCGTCGCCATCAGGTCGAAGCAAAAGGGACCCCATCGCTGAACAATGAGTTGGAACACCTCTGGGTGCAAATCCCACTCTGCTGTCCACTGTGTGCCAACTGAGGAAGTGTGCCATGACGTTGTCTACGCCTGGAATGTACACTGCAAATACGGCAGAACTGTTCTTCTGCTCAGTACAAAATAGCCTTGACCTCTAACCAAGCAGCGAGACTTCTTGTTCCGCCTTGCTTGTTGATGTAAGCCACGGCCGTGGAGTTGTCGGACTCCACTCGGACTGGACAGCCTTCCAACTGAGATGTCAAACGTTGAAGGCCATGAAATATCACCCGAAGCTCCAATATGTTGATTGGAAGGAGGGACTCCTCCGGAGACCACCGACCCTGAGCGCTGAAGCGACCCAGGACTGCACCCCAGCCAGAGAGACTGGCATCCGTCGTTACCTTGGTCCAGAAGGGAACCAGGAAGGACTTGCTCTTCAGCAGGTTGGAAAGGTCGAGCCACCGTTACAAGCTCAGTTCCACATGAAGAGGAAGGGAAACAGACATCTTCAGAAGATCCAGTTGACCCTTACACACCTGGATCACGAACCTCTGGAGCTCCCTGGTGTGTGCCATGGCAAACAGAACTGCTTCTATGGTGGAGATCAATTTGCCCACTAGAGAGGATAGCTTCTGGAATGGAACAGGATCCCGAGTCAGAATCGCTGAAACCCTGTGGGAGATCTGGTGAGCCACGTCATCTCTGAGAAACACTATGCTCTTCTGAGTGTCGATGAGAAGGCCCAGGAAGACCAGACGCTGGGATGGGACAAGATCTGACTTGTCCAAGTTGATAATCCACCCATGATGGGCGAGAGCCTGAATGCAGTTCTGAAATTGCTGATGAAGTTCCGCAGATGGTGCTTTCAGAAGCAAGTCGTCCATGTAAGGAGTAACTCTGATGCTGTCCCGGTGAAGGACGGATATCAAGGCACCCAGGACACGGTTGAAGACCTGAGGAGCCGTCGTCAGACAAAATGGAAGCGCTGAGAACTGAAAATGACCCCTGTTGCAGGCAAACCAAAGGTACTTTCGGCTCTCTGGATGAATGGCAATGTGTAAGTACACATCCTGAAGATCCAGGGAAGCAAGGAGTTCCCTTGGAGACATGGCAGCAATCACTGTTCATAGAGATTCCTGACAATGTGTCCGGGTCACAAAGGAATTGAGATCCTTCAAGTCCAAAATAGGGCGACAACCGCCGTCCTTCTTGGTGACAACAAAGAGGTTTGAGTAGAAACTCGAACCCCTGACCTGAAAAGGCACCGGCTCTAGAACATCCTTGTCCAGAACAGCCTGAATAGCGCTGTCGAACAGACAGCGTTTCTCAGCACCCTGAGGAGTATGAGAAGGACGAAAGCAAAAGGGAAGAACAGAAATTAAAGGAATCTTGTACCCTTCTTTCATTACCTGCAAAACCCATGGGTCCATCACTGAGTCCTCCCAAATGCTGTGATAGTGTTGTAGATGACCCCCCACAGCGGCGTGCAGACCCGGGTTTGGCGAATCATGCTCAAGGAGGCTTGGAAGCCTTGGGCTTGGAGGAGACCTTGGGCTTCCATTGTTGTTTGGGCTTGGAGGAGGTACGCGGAGCTGAGGGAACCGTCTGGTACGCCGGACGTGCCTCATTCTGAAAGGAACGAAAATACTGGTTACATTTAAGCGGCAATTTCTTCCTGGGAACCAAGGGTAGAAGAGTACTCTTACCCTCCGTGGTCTCACTGATCAGATTCTTAAGATCCGGCCCAAACAAAGAGGTACCCTGAAAGGGTAGGGAAAGTAAGGCTTTCTTAGAAGCAGTGTCGGCAGACCAGGCCTTGAGCCAAAGAGCCCATACGGCTACCACAGACATGGTGGAAACCCTAGCCACCAAATGGATGGAATCAAATAAGGCAGCAGAAACAGTGTTGTGCCTCAGATATGTCGTCAAGAAAGTGTAATTTATCTGCAGTAGGTGCATCCTGACAGAGAGCCTTGGTGAGCTGTTCAGTCCAGACCGCAATGGCCCAGTTCACTCATGCAGCAGCAAAAGCTGGACGCATAGCAGAACCAGCATTGGCAAAAATGGACTTGAGGGAAACCTCAAGTTTGTCTGTCCAGTCCTTCAGAGCAAAGGCATCACAGACTGGTAAGGCAGTAGATTTAGATAGCCAAGAAACAGGGGCATACACCTTGGGGGGATGAACCCACTGAGCAAGCGCGGCTTCAGAAAAGGGATAAAGCTTAGCACATTTCATGGACACAGATGGTTTCTTGTCCGGGAATTTCCACTCCTCAGACACAAGGCGGTCAAGAGTGGGATTAGGTGGAAAGTGAGGGGCTTTGCAGGCTCCTGGAATAGAGATATCAGAAATGACCTCCTGAACTAAGGGAATGTTAAAAAAAAGTAGTTAAGAGGGCCCTGATCAGGCCCTCAGCGGAGGGTTCAGGATCAGCCTCAAAATGGTCCCCAAAAAACTGAGAGAAGCCCACCGCAGAATATTCCTCAACATCTGAATCCACCAGCAGATCCGCCTCAGAGGAATCTGAAAAGTCAGGTACTCCCTGAGGTTTAAGCAGGGAAGATCTGACAAATGAGGGGGTCTGCAAGACTGAAAGGCCCCCTGTAACTGGGATGGAAAGAGTTGCAATGTGGACCTAAGGTCCCTAGTCGCAGCCTTGAACTCTTGCACCCAAGCTGGCTCTGTTGTATGGCTGGAGGTCCCTGGAATGGTGTCAGGGACATCAGAACATGCTGGGCATAAACGACCTGAATATTCTCTAGGTAGCCCTAAGTGACAGGAAGAGCATTGTGCAATGGGGGATACAGAGACACCAGCCTCCTTAGTCTTGGGTCTAACCCCAAGCTCCAGCGGTATAGACATTCTCACAGTGTCAAATAACCTTACTATACAATAAAATCACCCAATTATAGTGTGTATGATTAAAGTTTCACCCCAGAAATGCTAAATATAAACTTATCTGGCAGGCAAAGGCTTAATCTGCAGAGAAGCGAAAGAGTCCAAGCCCTGCGTAGCATACTCGCCCAGAAACGCTCACAAAATGGTTGCCGTGGCAGGAGCAAATCAGAAACGAGGGCACGAAGCAAGTGCTCATGGGAAAGGTACTTTTTGGAAAAAACTACCCTAAGCAGTGCCCGAAGACCCCTGAGCCCCCCAAAACACTAGAAACATGAACCGGATGATAAAGCAAGGGCAGACAAAAAAAATGAGCTCTCTCTGAAGTCGCTAGGTTCAGCGGTTGCAGAGATATGTCCCAAACAATACAGTCTCATAAGAGTAAATGGAGCAATGGCGTCTATGCAGTAAAGTGCAGCTTAAAGGCGCAGTACCAAATTTTTAAAAGTTTTAAAATAAAGCATGAAAATGTGCAAAATATCAAAAGAACATGTGAGCAGGACTTAAAATTTGAAGTCCTTTGCTACTAGCCAGATCTAAAAAGTTACTCAACACTGCAAGCCATAACATACCCACCAGGGCTGAATTTCTACTCACCAGTCTAAATTTTCACTTGCCTTCGGCTAGTGGAAATTTTGAGTCCTGACGTGAGGATACATAGAAAACACTAAACCAGTAGTAAAAGTGTAGAAAAACCCCAAGAAAAAATGCCAACCCAGCAGTGAAAGGGTTAAGTTACCACATAAACCTGCTCCAAACACCCAACAGACAGACAGATATACCAAATGAGTGCAGGGGTGTGCGATAGGAACTCCAGGCATACAACCTTGCGCAGAAGGGCAGTGTAGGACAAGTGGACCTGCAGCACTCAAGGGTAGCTCACCTTTTCTGCAGATCTTCTATCTTCAGATTACCATGCAGCAAGAAGTACCTCAGTGGGTAACTCCTTGGGAAGCACTTGGAATCAAGATTTTCCCACTCAGGGCTTAAGGTCCACAAAAAGCACCTGTATAATCAGCTAGCCACATCTAAGGGCATTGTCAGTCGTGGTAATCCGCCTAATGGTGGTATTCCATATCTAACAGAAAAATAAAAAGAGATTCTCAAACTATAGCAGAACTGTTATCAGCCTGGTGTCTTCACCGAGGAACAAATCTTTATGGAGCTGATTGGCTAGCTGCAGCCAAGGAGGGAAGGGAGGCTCCACCCCCTGCATACACTTTGAGAATTGTTCCTGCCTATTAAGGGGTAGATCGCCTCTAAGAGTTACCAGTAACCTGTATTGGACAACAGAGAAACAAAGGTCCTTGGGAGGAGGAAGGGAGGTGAAGGGAATCCTGTATCCTGAGGCCACCACCTGTAAAACCCATGGGTCCACCAGAGAGGCCTGCCAAGCTGAGAGGTAGTGGTGTAGGCGGCCACCTACCTGCGGGTTCGGGGAGTCATGCAGAAGGATCTTTGGAAGACTTGGACTGCTTGGAGGACTTCGCTCTCCATTGCTGGTTAGGCTTGGATGAGAAGCACGGAGCCTGAGGGACCGTCTGGGTCGCTTGGCGCGAGTCTGCTTGAAAGGAAAGAAAAAGCAGATTATTTTTAACAGGTGCCTTCTTCCTTAGGACCACTGGCAGGTGAGAACTTTTCCCTCCAGTGGCCTCATTGAGGAGATCCTTAAGTTCAGGCCCGAACAGGAAAGAACCCTGAAAAGGCAAAGACAGGACAGCCTTCTTAGAGGCCGTGTCAGTTGACCAGATCTTAAGCCAAAGAGCCCGTCTAGCTACCACAGACACGGTAGATGCCCTGGCTACCATACGTACAGCATCAAACAAGGCAGCAGAGACATAATGCTGAGCCTCAGCAATGTTAGCGAGAAGACGCAACATGTCAGAAGTAGCGTCTCCTTGACGGACAGCAGAATTTAACTGTTCAGTCCAAACAGCCACAGCCCTATTTACTCATGCAGCGGCAAAGGTAAGGCGAAGGGCAGACCCCACAGTTGCAAAAATAGCCTTGAGAGAAGTCTCAAGCTTCTTGTTAGTCCAGTCTTTAAGAGCAGAAGCGTCAGCCACTGGCAAGGCAGTTGATTTAGAAAGCCTGGACACTGGGGCATCCACGTTAGGGGGATGTACCAACTGATTAAGGACAGTTTCAGAAAATGGATAAAGTTTAGAATACTTTTTAGATACAGACGGTTTCTTCTCTGGAAATTTCCACTCCTCTGACACCAAGCGGTCAAGGGTGCGGTTAGGTGGAAAGCAGGCATGGGGCCTATCAGGCTCTTGGAAAACATCAGAGGGGTCAGAAGACGCCACCTGCACCAATGGCATGTTCAGGGTGGACAACAGCCCCGATTAGGCCCTCAGCTGAGAGAATGGGGTCCTCCTAAAAGGGGTCCCCAAAAAACTGAGGTGAAGGAACAGCTGAACAGTCATCATCAGAGTCCACCAATAATTCCTCCTCAGAGGAATCAGACACATCAGGTACACCCGGCAGTTTAGGCAGGGAAGATCTGATGGGGGCGGGGGTCTGCAACAAAGTGAAGGCCCCCTGTAAAGTGGATGGAAGTAGCTGTAAGGTGGACCAGAGGTCCCTGGTAGTAGCCTTAAACTATTGCATCCATATTGGCTCTAGTGCATGGTTGGAGGCCCCAGCAGGGGATTCAGGGGCAGCAGCGCATGCTGGGCAAACATGACCTGAGTATTCTCTAGGTAACCCTGATTGACACGAGTAGCAATGAGACCCCCCCACACACACCAGTATCCTTAGTCTTTGGTTTAGCACCAAGGTCTAACGGAGTAGACATTCTCACAGAGTCAAAACGGTCAAAGTATCGAAACACCCACAATAAAGACTGTATGATAATTAATGCACCCCAGAAACACTAAATTAAGACTTATCTGGTAGGCAAAGGGTTAAGCTGTGGAGGAGAGAAGGAGAGTCCAAGCCCTGCATAGGATACTCAATCTGCGAATACACAAAATGGCTGCCACGATGGGAGCCAATCAGAAACAAGCTCGAGAAGCTGGCGCTCATGAGAAACGTAGTTTCGCTGACAGAGTACCCCAACAGTGCCCGAAGCCCCCAACATCCCCAGAACGTTGACCAGATGATGGAGCAAGGGAAAAACCCACAAAATGAGCCATCTGTGACCACGCTACATGGAGCTGTTGCAGAGATATGTCCCAAAATGTAAAGTTCCATAGAAGTGAATGGAGCAATGGTGTCTATGCGGTAAACGCGCGCCTTAAAGGCGAGGAACATAAAGTTAACGAGGTGAATACCAACACATAAAACCACACAAAAGCCCACTCAAACAAAACAGTAGACCCAATAAACACTGGTCCCAGTAGGGAAAGTGTCCAAAACCCCCCCCAAACGGTGCTAACCAGCAACAAAAGGGTTAAGTTACCACAGAAACTTGCTCCAAACACCTCACAGATATACAGAAATAAACCCAATGAGTGCATGAGTATGTAATAGGAACTTCAATAGAGACCCCTGTCCGGAGGGGAAGCATGGGACATGTGGACCTCAGCAATCAAAGGGTGCTCACCTTTTTCAGCAGTTCTTCTGTCTTCAGATAAACATTTATCAAGAAGAACCAAACAAACAATAAGTATAGGTAATGGCGCCTATCCAGATACGCTGAAACCCTTATGAAAAATTAAAAATGAATAAAACACGATCGCTACAATCCTCGTTCCGGAGGTGCACAGAATAAATAACTACAAAAAAAAGATAATAAGAGGAGAGTGCTAGTGAAATAATCAAAGACAATTTAATGCATAAAGCCTAGGATACAAAATATCTAAACAACATTCACTTTGTTTATTTTATTAATCCTAGAAAAACTTTGCTTAAATTAGTGAATTCACTAATAACAATAAAAGATGATAAAAAAATAATAAGAGAAATAAAAAGGAAAAGAACAAAAGGAAATAAAAAAAGCATTAACGCCTTGATGTGCAGCTTTCAAAAAATAGTCTCATGTATTAAAAAAAAATGGTACCGTAAATAAACTAATATCCAGCAGGGCAGGTGCCTCAGAGGATATTTGCACTTGATATACTGAATCTCTCCCGTCTTCACGGCTGTATCATTAGGGATCCATTTCCCAAAAATAAAGATCTTACTTATTCAGCAGCAGGCAGAGGTGTAAGTTTTTCAAGCACATATGTCAGTGCTCCCTGGCTGTAAGTCCAAATGTCTCAATCCCAGCAGGAGTCTGTCTCAGACAGTGGAAAGCAGCTGATACTGAACTCCTGGGGAAAGAACTTGCAGCCAAGATTTCCCCCCAGGGCTTAGGTCCACAAAAGCAACTGGTAAACTGAGATAGCCACATTTGGGTGATGGGAATTGTCAGTGATGATAATCCGCCTAATGGTGACAGAAAATAGTAAAAAGCTAAAACTATAGCAGAACTGTTCTCTTGCTTGTGTCTTGACCAAGGAACAAATCTTACTGGTTGGGGATTGGCTAGCTGCAAGGCTAAGGAGAGGAGGTAGGCTTCACCCAGCAGCCACTTCTCAGAATTGTTTCTGCCTATTAAAGGGGCTTAACGCCTACCCAAAGTTACCAGTAACCTGTATTGGACGACAGAAAAAGAAATTGAGGTGGCAGCAATTTGAGATCCATGTGGTGCCCTTCTGAAATAAGCCTCAAAATACACCAGTTCGAGGAGTCAACCCCCTTGTTCTGCCAAGTCTGTTTGGGCTTTGGGCTGGAACAGGCCTGAAAGGCCTGAGTGGGTTTAATCTTAAGTGCCAGTGGGGGTAATGAAAATCTCATCGTCTTATTTTGCATCTAAAAGCGCCTTTTTTCCTAAGGCAAGACCATGATTTTGTCTCCAGTAGCATCACTAATAACTTTGCCCAGTTCATGTTCAAAAAGCTGTCATACAAAGGGCAGAGACAAAGACTTTTTGGAATAGTGGTCAAGAAATTCCACAGAGGGGGCCTTCAGAAGTAGGTCATCCATGTATGGAGTAACTCTGATGCTGTCCCACTGGAGGAAGGATACTACAGCTCCCAGGACACAGTTGAAGACTTGAGGAGCTGTAGTCAGACCAAAGGGAAAAGCTGAAAACTGAAAGTGCCCAAATCTGAGATACTGCCGGCTCTCCGGATGAATGGCGATGTGTAAATATGCATCCTGAAGATTCAGAGAAGCAAGGAATTCCCCCGGGGACATAGCAGCACTCACCGTCCCTAGAGACTCCTGGTGATAATGAGTCGTGACCACAAAGGAATTGAGATCCTTCAAATCCAAAATGGGATGACAACCACCGTCCTTCTTGGAGACCACAAAAAGGTTTGAGTAAAAACCCATACCTCTGTCCTGAACTGGAACCGGCTCTAGAACATCCTTGTCCAGAATGGCCTGGATAGCACCATTGAACAGATGGAGTTTCTCTGCGTCCTGGGGTGTATGATAAGGAAAATAGAGAAATTTTGCTTACCGTTATTTCCTTTTCTTCTGTGTATCTCCACGTCACTGAACTAATGGGATTACTTCCTGCCTCCAGCTGGTAGGACCATAGAAAGTTTAAAATGGACTCCTAACCCAACCTCCTCAGTTATACCTTTGTCCAAGCTGAAACGGTACATAAGCACATAATAGGGTTAAGGGTGGGTGTGACGTGGAGATACACAGAAGAAAAGGAAATAACGGTAAGCAAAATTTCTCTATTTCTTCTGTGTACTCCCCGTCACTGAACTAATGGGAACTTCCCAAGCAAAAAAACATAAGGGGTGGGGAATCCACATAAATATCAGCAACATTATCACATAACATCAGAGGATAATAATAATAAAAATAATAGAAAGATGGGGAGAGTCTTACCCTTTTATTGAGGGATCACTGCTTGCAGGATTCCTCTTCCAAATTTTGCATCCGCAGAAGCCTCTATATCCAACCTGTAGTGTTTAATAAAGGTTGAGATAGAGGACCATGTAGCTGCCTTACATAACTCCTCGGCAGAGGCGTTGGCCCTTATAGCCCATGAAGTGGCTACAGCTCTGGTAGAGTGAGCTTTTAATTTAAGTGGCGGCTCCAATTTTGCCTCTACGTAAGCAGAGATAATGCACTGTCTAATGCATCTAGCAATAGATTGTTTGGATGCAGAATAACCCTTTCTTTTCCCATAGTACTGAACAAAAAGGGAGTCTGATTTTCTAAATTCTGCTGTTCTCTGAAGGTAAGTGGAAAGACACCTGACTAAATCTAGAGAATGCAGTCTTACCTCTTTTACACCCTTTGGGGAAGAACAAAAGGAGGGAAGAACTATTTCTTGATTCTGACTGAGCTCTGAAACTACCTTTCCCCTAAAGGATGGCTTCATCCTGAGAACTACTTTATCCAGGTGAAAAGATAGATAAGGAGCCTGGCAGGAAAGGGACTGTAACTCATTAACTCTTTTGGCAGAGGTTATGGCTGTAAGAAAAATTGTTTTCCAGGTTAAATGTTTTAAGGATATCGTGTCAATGGGTTCGAATAATGGGGAATCTACCAGTTGTGTCAGGACCACATTTAAATCCCAGGACGGGATTATCTCTCTGAGTCTTGGACGAATCTTCTCTATTGCTCTGACAAATCTCCTTATTAGGGCATCCTCAGCCCAGTGTTTTGTCATAACTGCTGAAATGGCGGAGATCTAGACTTTTAAAGAGGCTGGGCTTAGCCCCATATCAAAACCCCTTTGTAAGAAATCCAAAATTATTGGGGCAGTAACCTGATCCTTACTGATCTTATTCTTGACACACCAGGCTCTAAACACTTTCCAGACTCTGTCATAGATCTTAAGAGTGGATTTCTTTCTTCCTGAAAGAATCGTATCTGCTACCCTGTCTGATATTCCCTGGGCTAATAGAGCTTGCCGCTCAATCTCCAGGCTGTTAGACGGAAAAATTTTGGATGCGGATGAAATAGAGGTCCCTGTGTTAACAGATCTGCTCTTTCTGGCAGAGTCCATGGATCCTGACTTGACATCCTGACCAGGTCTGAGTACCAAGTGCGCCTTGGCCATTTCGGGGCTATCAATATGACCTCTGCTTGCTCCAATCTCACTTTCCTCAGAACCTCTCTGATTAGAGGAATTGGCGGAAAGATGTAAGCTAGGGAGAACTTCCAGGAATGCCTCAATGCATCCTGGCCTAGGGCTGAGTTTGTTTTCCATCTTGTGAAAAACTGCTGACATTTGCAATTCTCTGGGCTTGCCATAAGATCTATTACAGGGGCTCCCATCCTTCTGATAATCTGGATAAATACTTCCTGATTTAAGGACCATTCTCCTGGGTGAATCTTCTTTCTGCTCAAGTAATCTGCTTGAACATTCTGAGACCCTGAAATGTGGGAAGCCGTGATTGCTACCAGGTTTTCTTCTGCCCATTTGAACATGCTGGTCAGCTCTTTGTTTAGAGCTGCACTCCTTGTTCCCCCTTGATTTTTTACATACAGGACTGCTGACATGTTGTCTGACCTGATGTGAACCGCCGAGTTTTTTAAGAGATGCTTGAACTTTAGTAGAGCGTATCTTATTGCTCTGAGCTCTAATACATTTATGTGCAGGGATCTCTCTTCTTTTGACCATAACCCCTGAGTTGATCTTGATGCCCAGACGGCTCCCCAGCCTAGAGAACTGGCGTCTGTGGAAATGATGTTCCATGCTGGCTCTGTTAGAGATGTGCCCTTTCTTAGGTTTTTTTCCCTTGTCCACCATAACAATTCGTGGCGAACTTCTGGTGTTAGTTTTATTCTCTGCAGAGGGTTTTGATGATGCTTGTCCCAATGATTCAGGAAATAGCACTGAAGATGCCTCGCATGAAATCTGGCCCAGGGTACCACCTGAATGGCTGACATCATGATACCCAGGCACCTCATGAAAATGTGGGCAATATGGGTTTTCTTTTTTCTGAAATTTTTTACATTTTTCACAATATTCCTGATCCTGTCTTTTGTCAGTGATATAAGAGGTACTAGGGTCCTGAATCTCATACCTATGAAGACCAGATCTTGAGTTGGGGACAGATGGCTCTTCTGTTTGTTGATTACCCAACCCAGGTTTGACAGATGTTCCAACACTATCTTTGTGTTGATAGTTGCCTGGTTTTTTGACTGGGACACTAACAGAAGGTCGTCCAGGTAAGGAATGACCAGGATCCCCTTTTTTCTTATTGGTTCTAGGGCTGCAGCTAGAACTTTTGTAAATACCCTTGGGGCCGTGGAGAGCCCGAAAGGGAGAACCCGAAACTGAAAATGCTGATCCCCCAAGGCGAATCTTAGATACTTTCGAAAATGTTTTCTTATCTGAATATGAAAGTAGGCATCTTGAAGGTCTATTTTGGAGAGGAAACTGCCAGGGGGAACTGATCTTATTACTGAATTTACTGATTCCATCTTGAACCTTTTCTTTTCCAGGCATGAATTGACTGCTTTCAGGTCCAGGATGGTTCTGATTGAGCCTGAGGGTTTTGGAACTGTGAACAGGACGGAATAAATTCCCTTGAACCTCTGATCTACTGGAACCTGTTGAATGGCTCTCTTTTCTAAAAGGGACTGGATCTCCAGGAACAGAAGCTTTTTCTTCCTGGGACTGGAGGGAATTTTTGAATTTAAAAATCTGTGAGCTCTCGGGGTCTGAATGAAGGGGAGCGGGTATCCCATTTCCAGAATTTGGTGGACCCAACGGTCTGAAGACTCCCATTGGGACTGAAAAAAATGCAGGCGACCCCCTACCTGCTCTGGAAATGGCTTCCGCTGACCTTCAGAACTCCTTTTTAAACTGCTTCTTGGGGAAATCCTTCCTGTTAAGTTCCCCTGGATGACTGATAAGAGGATTGTCTCCTTTGGTCAAATTGCCGACCTTGATACCTTTTGGAGTCACGAAAAGGAATATGACTTATTCCTATAAGACGAAGATCTAGGAGGAGATCTCTTCTTTTTCTCCTGAGGGAGAAAAGCACTCTTTCCTCCTGATAGTTTTTTAACTATCTCCTCAAGTTGTTCACCAAACAACATTTCTCCCTTAAAAGGGAGGTTGACTAATTTTGATTTAGAAGAGACATCCGCGCCCCAAGGCCTCAGCCATAGAGCCCTTCTTGAAGCAATGGAGAGAGATGAACTTCTTGCCCCTAATTTAACTGAGTCCAGCGAGGCATCACAAACAAAATTATTTGCTTCCTTAATAGCAGCTACTTCCCTGGCTAGTTTAGATCTTGACACCCCTGATTCAATATTTTCTTCCAGGTTGGTAAGCCAAATCCTCATGGCCCTAGAAACACAGGCCAGGGCGGTAGCAACCTGCATGTTGCTCCCAATGAGGGTAAACTGCCTCTTCAGGGAAGATTCCAGCTTTCTGTCCATGGCATCCTTAAGGGATGAACCATCTTCTAGAGGAATGGTGGTATGCTTGGCTAATCTAGATACCGCTGCATCTACCTTAGGAGGAGACGTCCAGTTCTTGGTTTGGGCCTGATCAAAAGGATACATCTTTCCAAATCTTTTAGTGACAGAAGATCTTTTGTCTATCTTCTGCCATTCATCTGTAACAATATCTGTGATAGATTGATGAACTGGAAAGGTTAGGGCTGGTTTCTTGGAACCCACAAAAGCCGCATCCATGATGCCCAACTCCTTTTGTTCATCTACTAAACCCAGTGATTTACGCATAGATTTTAGAAAAGCCTCAATTTTATCCAGGGCAAATTCACCTGAATTCTCTGTAATCTCTCCTTCTTCTTCCTCAGAGACTGAGTCCGAATCTGCTTGACTATTCTTTTCCTCATTATACAAGGCCCCAGGGGAAGAGGGACCTTCACCTGGATCCTCTAACCTTTGTCTCTTTTTGGGGTTTAAGGAGTCCTGCATAGCTGAGAAGGTCTCTTGCATTGAGACCTTCATCCAGGAGAGGAAATCCTGAAATTGTCCTGGCATATCCTGCAAGGCCATTTTTTTCGTACAATCCTGGCAAACTTTAGAAGAGTCAGCAACTGGAAGTTTTTTATCACAGTTGGCACAAGATTTCATTTTTTGGGATTTTTCCTCCTTAGGGGGGCCTGCCTCAGCCTTGTCCTTACTAGAAGAGGGCTTACTAGAAGACATGGTCTAAAACTTAACTTTTAATACTAATCACTCTAAAACATGTAAAGAAAATAATAATCCTACCTGTAAGGTGCAGTCTGCTTCTTTTATCCGGCGTGCGTTCCACAGCTGAACCGCTCATGTGACTCAGTGGAGACAGAAGACTCCGTCCACAGCCAGCACTTCCCCTTCCGTTCTGTGCACACAGCGTGCGACTCACGCTGGAACGCAGCATGCATGCAGCCCTTTCTGCCAAACAACGTGCTATGCTCTTTCCCAGGCGTCGCTCCTGTGCTGGCTGAGCAAACAGGAGGAAGATCGCCTGAACGAAGGGGAACCTTTGCGTGATCTGGAAACACCAGTTTTCCCTTGCTGGGGCATATCCGAAGAGCACTCCGGTGCTTGTGCGGCGTGGAGCAAGATTAACCTGGCCGCACATGAAGAAAAACGGTACGCTCTTTTTTTTTTTTTTTTTTTTTTAAACAAAACGGAGGCTCGCGCCTCCTGTCCATCCAGCTGTAGGACCAGAAAAAACTGAGGAGGTTGGGGGAGGAGTCCATTTTAAACTTTCTATGGTCCTACCAGCTGGAGGCAGGAAGTAATCCCATTAGTTCAGTGACGGGGAGTACACAGAAGAAAAAGCGAATAGGAGGAAGAGAGAGATGAAAGGGATCCTGTATCCTCTCGCCACCACCTGTAAAACCCATGGGTCTGCCACTGAATCCTCCCAGATGCTGTTGTAGTGACTCAGACGGCCACCCAAAGTAGAGTGGGGATCTGGGTTCGGTGAGTCATGCCGAAGGAGGTTTGGAAGAGTTAGGCTTGGAGGAGACCTTGGGCTTCCATTGCTGTTTGGGCTTGAAGGAAGCACGCAGAGCTGAGGGAACCGCATGGCTCGCCGGACGTGTCTCAGTCTGAAAGGAACGAAAAAAACAATTATGCTTCAGAGGTGTTTTCTTCCTGGGGACCAAAGGCAGATGTGTACTTTTACCCCCTGTGGCCTCACTAATCAGATCCTTAAGGTCTGGCCCAAACAATGATGTGCCTTGAAAAAGGCAAGGAGAACAAGTCTCAGACCTCAGAAGCGGTGTCAGCAGACCTGATCTTGAGCCAAAGAGCCCGTCTGGCAACCACAGACATGGTGGAAACCCTAGCCAAGTAAGGGGCTTTTTAGGCTCATGAAACATATCAGAGGGATCTGAAGAAACCTCCTGAACTAAGGGAATGTTTAGGGTAGTCAAGACAGCCCTTATCAGGCACTCAGCCGAGGGCTCAGGATCAGCATCAAAGGGGTCCCCAAAAAACTGAGAGGAGCCCACAGCAGAACATTCCTCAACATCTGAATCCACTAACAGTTCCTCCTCAGAAGAATCTGATACGTCAGGTACTCCCTGCGGTTTTGGCAGGGAAGATCTAACTGAAGAGGGGGTCTGCATGAATGGAAGACCCCCTGTAACTGGGATGGAAGCTGCAATGTAGACTGAAGGTCCCTAGTAGCAGCCTTGAACTCTTGCACCCAAACTGACTCTAATGCATGGCTGGAGGTCCCTGGAAGAGACTCAGGGACATCAGAACATGCATGATCTGAGAATTCTCTAGGCAACCCTGAATGACATGATGAGCAATGCGCAATAGGGGACACAGAGGCCCCAGCATCCTTAGTCTTAGGCCTGGCCCCAAGCTACAATGGATTAGACATTCTCACAGTGTCAAAAATGTTTATAGTATAAAGAATCACATAATTACAGTGTGTAAGATTAAGGCTTCACCCCAGAAATTGCTAAAATACACTTATCTGGCAGGCGAAGGGTTAATCTGCAGAGGAGAGAAGGAGAGTCCAAGCCCTGCGTAGGATACTCGTTCTGGAAAAGGCACAAAATTACTGCCGCGGCAGGAGTCAATCAAATGACTGAGTGAAGCAAGCTCTCGTGGGAAATGTAGTTTTCAAAGAAAAAATACCCAAACAGTGCCTGAAGCCCCCTGAGCCCCCCACACTTGAAACATTAACTGGAAGAAAGAGCAAGGGCAGACAATTAAAATGAGCCATCTCTGAAGCCGCTATATTGAGCGGTTGCAGAGATATGTCCCAAACTGTGCAGTCCCATAGAAGTGAATGGAGCAATGGCGTCTATGCGGTAAAGTGCACCAAACTTAAATTTTGCAAAAGTTAAAAGAGTAAAATAAAAGTACATGAAACATCACTAGAACATGTTAGGAGACCAAAAAAAAAAAACACTGAACCCAGTAGGGAAAGTGCCAATTACCTCCCAAAGATGCAAAACCAGCACCTAAAGGGTTAAGTTACCATATAAACCTTTTCCAAAACACCCAACAGACATACAGATAAACCCAATGCGTGCAGGAGTGTGCAATAGGAACTCCAAAGGTAAATCCCTGTGCGGAGGGGCACTGTGGGACATGTGGACCAGCAGCACTCAAAGAGTTGCTCACCTTTCCTGCAGATCTTCTGTCTTCAGACTACCATGTTTTAAGAAGAAGCCTCGGAAAGAGGAAAGAACTTGAACCCAAGATTTTCCCCCCAGGACTTAAGGTCCACAAAAAGCACCTGGTTACTGAGCTAGCCACATCTAAGGACATTGTCAGTTATGGTAATCCGCCTAATGGTGGTATTCCATTTCTAACAGAAAAATAAAAAAAATTCTAAAACTATAGCAGAACTGTTCTCTTGCATGTCTTCAGCAAGGAACAAATCTTACTGGAGCTGGCTGGCTAGCTTCAGCCAAGGAGGGAAGATAGGCTCCACCCCTGCATACAATTCTAGAACTGTTCCTGCCTAAATTAAAGGGGCAGATCTCCTACCCAGAGTTACCAGTAACCTGTATTTGACGACAAAGAAATATAGATTAATGAAAAGAAGTTGTCACATGAAGGATAATCCTGTGTCTGTGCAAGCCACACCCCGAGGTGGCCAATCTCCTAGTTACTGCCTGGCCAGGACATAAAGGATGGAGGGAGTTTGACAGGAGTGGACAGAAAAATCCCTGCATGGAATTGGCCTGCCCTTACTTTTCTCCGGTTAAACACAAAAGGCCATTTCTCACTTTTACGGAGAGTCTCCTTTCTGCATTGCAACCCCTGAGTTAATACGAAGCCTCCCTACAAGCACTACAAACATACTATCTCAAAGCCCACATTATACAGAAACCACTAAAAAAAAACAACCATCTAACACAAATATATTTAGTACGACATTAACAATAAAATACACACAAGAAATCCCACTAAAACAAGCACGTCACTCTCCCCATTCTTTAGCCAAAGACCTTAGACCCCCTCTGTCTCTAGTGCTAGAATGGGTACCTCTTTAAAATCATTTGTTTTAATTAAATACCTGCCAAGTTCTCTACATGTTAATCTTACACCAAAACCAAGTACCGTTCTTCCACAAGCATCCTGGGTGCCCTAGGGAAGAAGGGGGTCTAAAGATGGCCAGTCCTGGTTAAGGCACAAGAACTATGTTCCATCACTCTGGCGTACCAGTGCAGGGGTAACTCACAAGGGGTGTGACAAGGGAAGGTACTAATTGGGATGGTGAGCTGTGACCAAACGCATATCGAACATCAATATTCCCTTACTCAGTTGTTAGGTTGCTGTTCACTGCTGGTTGATTTCTTAGCCTTACATTTATCTGTGACCACACAAATAAGCACCAAAGCGTTCTCAAGTGTAAATGTTTTCTTGCAAAGCTGCATAACTCCTCACTACCTTTGCCACAAACACCACTCCTGATGCCCTTTTAATGGGTTAATCTTGTTCACTAAAACGCAATATTGTCTGTGTTTTGTAACGGTAGAAGAACAAAATGCAGACGGCCCCAACACTAGCCTGAAAACTCAGTGCTAGATTACTGCTCGCACACCAGTATAAAGGATACTGGGAGACAGTGTGTAACAATTGCATACATCACAAGTGGCCAACATCATGTATACAATCTGTGTAGTTGTTAAACAAGCTTTCCCACCATACCTTGCATTGCCGCATGCACACTGTAATCCAGCACTCACTCTTCAACCCGGTCTCACTGCTGGAAGTGTACGTACGTTGTATTGTATATTTTTATTTATATAGCGCCAACCGGTGTACTTGGCACTTTACAGATTACATTTAATATAGCAGGGGTACAATAAGTGCAGTGATTAAGTGCTTATATAGGCAGTCATAAGGGGAACGACAGGTGAGTATACATTAGGATAAGAGGTCCCAGCCCCGTAGAGCTTACAATCTAAGTACATGATGGGTGACATACAGATACAAGCTGATAGGAGGAAGTGCAGTGTTTGGCTTATGATAATAATGGTAATGTTTCCATATTATGCTGTTGCTAGAGACAAAAGGTGCTCTTTTAGATTTAAAATTGTTGAGGGTTGAGGCTTGGCGAATACTGGGTGGTAGGGAGTTCCAGAGGTAGGGGGCAGCATGTGCGAAAGCTTTCAATTGCGAAACAGCGATAGTGGTTAAAGGGGCAGTGAGTCGTCCAGCATGTGTGCTGCGTAGTGGACGTGCAGGAATATGGTGGGATATCAAAGATGAGATATAAGGCGGGGACAAGTGAAGGAGAGCCTTGAAGGTAATGAGGAGGATTTTGAATGTGATACGCCTCTTTATGGGAAGCCATGACAGTGACTTTAAGAGTGGTGGGGTGAGTACTGTTCTGGAGGAGAGGAAGAGTATTCTGGTGGCTGAATTAAGAACTGATTGAAGAGGAGCGATATGGTTAGTAGGAAGACCAGTAAGTAAAGAGTTGCAGTAGTCCAGGCGAGAAAGGATAAGAGCATGCATGAGGGTTTCTGTTGTAGAGTGAGAGAGGAATGGCCGGATTTTTGCTATATTCCGAAGAAAGAAGTGACAGGTTTTGGTAACGTTGTTAATGTGGGTGGAGAAAGAAAGAGAAGAGCCCAAAGTTACCCCGATGCAGCGGGCCTTGTCTACAGGGTAAATTGTGGAGCCTTTGACAGTTATAGAGAATGGTGGTGTTGTGCAGGATTTAGGAGGGAAGATAAGGAGCTCAATCTTGGATAAGTTTAGTTTTAAGCGACGATGAGCCATCCAGGAAGAGACAGCGTTAAGGCAATCTGAGACCCGCTGCTGTATTTCAGGTGATATTGAGGGTGCTGAGAGATATATTTGTGTATCGTCTGCATAGAGATGGTAGTTAAAGTTATCAGTTGCCCCAGGGAGAGTGTATACAGAGAAAAGAGAAGAGGTCCCAGAACAGAGCCTTGGGGTACACCTACTGAGAGGGGGGTCGGAGGTGAGGAGGTGTTAGCGTATGTCACAGAGAAAGACCGTTGAGAGAGATAGGATAGAAGCCAGGAATGTGCCAGGCCGCAGATGCCAAGTGATTTGAGAATCTGGGATAGAAGGGTATGGTCAACTGTGTCGAATGCTGCCAAGAGGTCTAGGAGGATAAGGAGAGAGAAGTGGCCTTTGTTTTTTGCAGTGTGATCATTTGTTACTTTGAGAAGGGCGGTTTCTGTAGAGAAAGTGGGCCGAAAGCCAGACTGCAGGGGGTCCAGAGTGTTATGGGAGTTGAGGAAGGTAAGTAGACGAGAGTAGGCTAGGCACTCGAGGAGCTTAGAGGCAAAGGGCAAGAGGGATATGGGGCGGTAGTTGGATGGGGAGGTGGGGTCTAATGAACTTTTCCTGAGGATTGGAGATACTATTGAATGTTTGAATGAGGAGGGGAAGATGCCAGAGGATAGGGAGGAGTTGAATACCCAAGTTAGCATGGGTACTAATGTGTGTTGCAGAGGAATGAGGAGGTGGGACAGTATGGGATCAAGGGAGCAGGTGGTGAGTGGTGATGTAGACAGCAGGAGGGAGACCTCCTTACGAATACAAATGCTGCAAAAGTTGTCTTGCTGGGGCAGGACTGACTTAAGTGACTTGGAGTTTGTCTCAATGTCTCACAACGTTAACATGTCGACTTCTGCAAGTGGTGGGAAGAAGGTGAGGGGTGTATTCATACAGCTACCTAGAGTTACACTACCAAACCTGACACATAATGATTTGGAGGTATGACAGTGGGGTTATCATATGAACGTCTGCCCTCTGACACTGAATAGCGTACATGCTAAAGTGCATAATTACTTCTTTACGTCCCACAAGTGCATACAGCACGCTCAGTGCTGTCACTGAAATGCTTAATATAATGTACTAGTGTAAAAACCCATGTACATGGGCCAAGGTCCGGATAATGTTAACCCTGTGGGTGCCAGAGGGGTACGCAACGCATACCCCTCTGGCACTCAAAGGCTTAAGAGGCTGCTACCTCGCTGCTCCACGTGATGCAGCCTTGTGTTACCTCACTCACGCTATGCAATAATGCGCAGTAGAGACTGCCCGAACGCTCGCAGTCTCTACTGCGCATGGCTGCATTGTGACAAACAACCTAACGAATTATTATATAGGAAGGATGTGTCATGATCATTTGCACAGGCAACGCCATGCTTCTTTTACAAGAAGTATATGTGTGCATGTGTACACTTAACTATTTTTACCTAAACACATTATTGTATGAACCTTACACCCCTCACCTGAGAAATTTCCATTAGTGATCACATACTTCTGTACCGTGTATATATGACCTTTAATAGCAGCTAGCACCCACTCCTGTGCCTGTGAGCACTTCCAAACAATGTGTGTGTGTGTGTATATTATATTTATATATATATATATATATATATATATATATATATATATATATATATATATATATATATATATATATATTTGTATGTCAATCATCCAAAATGGAATGTTAAGCCCTCAGGTTCATGAGAGGTAAGCAACTATCCAACATATCAAAAATCCACCCTCCCACACACCCAGTAATTCAGTAACAAACTGTATTAGGGCCATATCCAGCCAACCTGGAAAGGTACTGCCAATCTAAACAGAACGTCTTATTTATATATAAATAGTTTTACCAGGAAGAATACAATAAGATTTCTATCATTTAAGTATGTCATTAAAAGCAATTAAAATACAAAGTTACACATCCGTAAAAGAAAAGGAAAAGAAAAACTATAAATTAGCATTTATGTATACAGTTGTGTGTGGTTTTGAATATGTGGCTTTTAATATACTACAGGCAGATATCTGAGGGATATAAAACTGGCATAAGAACAAATTTTCATCTTCCACCTACATCCTGCTTTAATAAAAGTTGTTCAGCAGAGGTGCTCAAGCTGTCCCCAGCCGCTCATTATAGGTATTACCAGCCTGTCGTAAGTGCACCATAGTTTCTCACACTAACGAGTCCACTATCTTTATGGTGCTGTTTGATTTGCAAGGGACACAGTGAGCATCTCTGCTACTGTATATGACCTGCATAACACCCTGAATCTCAGTCTAATCACTTACCCTCACATCTTAAAGGAGCAGTAAACTTTTTTTATGAAAACACATATTTTACAGAGCATTTCCTGCTGAATAAAACAAAGTCACTCCCATCACTGTCAGATGTTTTATTCAAAAATTATAGCAGTTTAAATAACCAGGAAGTGAATTTACTGTGTTTACTTCCTGATAGTTCTAACTGACAGGAAGTTTCTATCACATTCTACGGAGAACTATGTCTGACTTTTCTGACTTTCCTCTCCATTAGAATCGAATAGGAAATCTAATTAGAATTTGACCACTAGAGGCCACTGCTAATGTAAAAAAAACATGGGTTTAAACTGTAATAACTCTGGAAATACAAATCTCTGGGCAGTGGGAGTACCCTTATCTTACTCAATAGGAAAATCCCTACAATATATATTTTTTCATAAAAAAAAGTTTACTGTTCCTTTAACCTCCATCTTCCACTAACTCTCTTAAAACCCAATCTTCTTTTCTTCCAAATTTGTCCAATTTCCCAAAGTACACCTGGTTTTCCACATCTTTCCCTGTGCCAAAACTCTTGCTTTAACCCTCCCTTGCACTTTCCCCTTCCCTTCTATACAGTTTCCTAATTTTTTATATTCTTCAGTGCTTCTCCAACATTTCCCTTCTCTTTATTTTATTCTCTTTTGCCACGACTAGCCTGTACTCAACCCTTTCTTCTCATTTCCCCTCCACATTCATACCTTTCATTTCACCCTCATCTGTACATTGCATTTTTGTTTATCCTCAAACTCTATGCTCCTTTGAAGTGAACATCGCGTGCATAATGCCATGTGCTCACTTTACAGAGGATAATATAGGAAACACTGGAGGACGACACAAGACAAGTACACACACAGGAGGAGTGCTCAGAAATGTGGAATAATATTCAACTAATAGGTAAATATAAAGTCATACTTACAATAACACTTCAAACCGGCCACATATGACAGAAACTGGTAAAATAGCCAGCAGGGACCAATTGCCGGTCCTCCTTGCAAACAGACCACACGTGAGAAATGGCACATAGAGGTAGATACACCATAAAAAATAAATAAATCCTGGATATAGGTAGACCAATGGAATAATGATTTTAAAAAATGCTTTATTAAAACCAATAAAACCACAAATCTCCTGACGTGTTGTAGTCTTCCGACCACTTCTTCAGAGGAGTATTGATTTTAATAAACCATTTTTTTTTTTTTTTTTTTTTTTTAAATCATTATTCCATTGGTTCCGCTCACATATGGGCCGGTGGGAAATGATAATGTAAGCACGACTTTATACTTACCTATTAGGTGAATATTATTCCACATTTCTAAGCTCTCGTGTGTATACTTCTCAGGTACGTAATAGGTTGGCAGGTGTAGCCCTCCTTGGGAACTACAAAATGGTTGTAATAAAAACCTGAAAAGGGTTATTTGGCTGGGGCAGGTACTAGAAACTGCTTGTCCAGCAGAGAGGAGATGTTAAGAGAGATGTATTCACTGCGAGTCTCAAGGTACAGGTACCTTTGACCCATATAATTGATGAGGAGGGAGAGACTTGAATCCTTCTGAAACCACCCCACAAAACCCACTAGTCCATCATGAAAGACAGTCAGGCATCTTGAAAAAGGCGCAGATGACCCCTACCGGCAAGGACAGACCAGGAATTTGAGAGTCATCTGAAGGCTGGTTGTCAGACTTGCAGTTTGAAGAAGAATTCTTGTTCTGCAAGGCTATCTGGGCTTTGTAGCAGGGAATATTTGGAATAACTGAGTAGCATGAATCCTCTGCTCCCGGACTGGTGGTGGTGTGCTTTACTCGCCAAAAAGGACTGTTTAGAAGAGATCTGAGATAAGAGGGTACTTTTTGCCACAAGTGGCCTCACTAATGATCTGTTTTAGGCCAGTCTCAAACAGGGTATTACCCTCAAATAGCAAAAAAACCCAGCAATTTCTTGGAAGACTGATCCTCAGACCAAATCTTTAACCACAAGATGCAGTGCACACCAACAGAAAAAGGACTTTCCGAAGAACCTTGCCGCAGCAAAAAGGGCTTTTTAACATAAGCATTTGCTTCCAAAAGGTTAGCAAGCATAATTACAAGGTCTACTCTAGAAGCCTCAGAGAATTAAGTATCAGAAAGCTGTTCACCCCATACAGCCAAAGCCCTATTAACCTACACAGAAGCAAAGATGAGCCACAAAGCAGCCCCTGTGGCCACAAAGTTAGCCTTTAGAACAAATCAAGGCTCTTGCCAGCCTGATCCTTTAGGCCAGCAGCATTTGTCAATGGAAGAGTTGTGTTTTTTGCGAAGTGCGATATAGGAGGGTTAACTGCTGGTTTAGAGCTACACTTATTAAGGAAAAGCCTCTTGTTTGGAGTTTATAGGAGAATCTGACCAAGTGTGTTAGAAGAGAAGATGAGAGTCATTTTTGCTTCTATGGAATATGTCCACAGAAGCAGACCCCCCCCCCTCAATGGCCTCAGAGACCTGAAGGGTCTCCAACACCCCTCTGATGAGTCCCTCTGCAGTGAGGGCAGGCTTAGCCTCATAGGAATCCCACCTATCTTCTTGTAGTGGCGGGCATGGGTCTCCAAGAATGGAGGATCCATTTAATAAAGGAAGGAATGGATACCACAGAGGACATCAGAGTTTTAACCCAAGCTGGGTCTTGATCTGTGTTGGATGGCCCTAGGGGAGTAGTAGAGAGTCACAGTACAGAAGGGACATAGGGAGCCAGAATTTTCTCTTGGGAGCCCAGCATGGCATGAGGAACAGCTGTTGCAGGGGTAAGAAACAAAGGATTCTGGACAATTCAGTCTCTCTCTCTATTGTTGTAACTAAGCAATGAGTGACTCTCCAGCCATGGAATGCAGCGATTCACGTGGACAGTCAAAAACCCTGATCATGCAATAGCGCAAGTGCTAGATCATGATCAGAGAAGAAAGAGCCAACTCTGACACTTATAAAAATGAACAGGTGCAGAGACATGTCCCACAGAAGTTTTTCCCATTAAAGTCTATGCAGCAAAGCTGGCCTGGCACTGGATCATGTTATTAAAAGGGGCCATGCACCAAATACCAAACTTTCATAAAAAGCTAAAAAGTTCCAAAACCCCCTGGGTGCACCAGAAGGAGGAAAATAATGTATTGCAGCAATTCTCGTGAATATAGAAGCATAAATAACCAGTGTAACAGCTATTAATCTACTAAAGATAATGAAAGGGTTAAAAATTAAAAAGAAAAGACTAATGCAGCCATCTCTGCTACCTCAGACTTGTGAGGGGGGGAATGGAGTGCCTAAACACCAGACAATGTGTGGAAGCGAGCAGAGTGGGACATATAATTGTACCATGGCACGCAAATAATTACTTGCCAATCTTCTGTCTTCCGGCTCCCGTGTGAATGGGGCAGAATTTCAGAGAAATTCAGCTATGACGAAGAGAGTTATAAAAGTAAGCCACCAAAGGATAATGGTCCATAAAAGACTTCTGTGAACCAGGCAACTTCAGTGAAGTGATGGGAGCCTGCTTAAAGGGATAGTAATGTCTCAAAGTGCAGCTCTGAGTCTTAAACATAGCTCTACGTTTTATTGAATTGCTTACATGTTTGCAATTCAAGCGCTATTGAAGCTGAAAGGATCCCCCTTCGGCCCCTTTCTCTGTGTCACTGATTCTCTCATGCAGGTCCGGATAGAGTTGGCAAGGGACAAGCTTCAGTAAGCAAAAGAAAAATCCTGCCCTGCTTCCCTTCGTCAAGGGGGGCAGGGTTTTCCTTATACTTAACGAATGAAGATTGCTCCCTCGCTGCATCCATCCTGTCCCATGACCAGATTGCAGATCTAAGGGGAAGTGGCAGGACAGGGATCCTTTCGACTACAAATATGTAAGTAATTAAATATAGCGCTACGTGTTATAAAAAAAACAAAACAAAACAAAAAAAAAACACATAAGGAAGACTCAGAGTTGCACTTTAAGAGTAACATTATTATCTCTTTAACCCCTTAAGGACCGGGAAAATCTGAGGTCGTTTTCCCTTAAGGACCGGAGCAGTTCTGACCTTTTTGACTATATCTTTGTTCAGCAATGTTTTCCCTCTAAGTCTTTTATTCCACCCCCATAAATTATATACTGTTTTTTTAAGCACAAATAGGGCTTTCATTTGATACCCTACTTCTATGGATAACCCACCATTTACTTTATTAAAATTTAAAAAAAGGTAAAAAAAATGTAAAAAAACCCACCATTTTTGGTTTTTCTCTTTGGATCAATTGGGCACAAAGGGTTAAAATTTTATGGAGACTGCATGAAAGGTATGACCGGTCAGTCATACCTACAAAATGCACAGTTTAAAGTGGCCACTGTCCCCCCTGGGTGAAAATCCCCATGCCCCTTTTTCCCACCCTATTTTGACACTTTTTTTTATCCGTGACATTTGGCGGTGTATATAAGTGTATTACATGGCTCCACAACAATCACACTTCCACTTTTGTTTAATTAGATTTTTTTTTTTTAAATAAAATATTTTTGTAAAAAAAAAAAAAAAAAAAAAAAAAAAAAAAAAAAGTGTTGTTAAAATAAAAAAAAAAAAAAAATTTATCATTGCAGGTCAGAAATTGACCTGCATTTAGCAAGCCTTTGGCACCAGCAGTGAAGGGGTTAATACCCCTAGCTGCTGTATTTTCTTTCACCACTAGGTGTCTCCTGTCTACTTCTGTCTCCGTTACTTTCATAGCAACGGAGCCAGAGGCAGACTTGACAGGCACAGACAGCATGCTTTCTTTGCTGTCTCTGTCTGTCACTTTGTCGGTACATGTGATCGCTGGAACGGCGATCGCATGAACCAGCAAAGGCAAGAAGGGCTGAGACTGAACGCCCCGGTCTCGGAGCGCTCAGTCTCAGCCTGGAATTAATGATAGCAGCATGCACGGAGGCACGCTGCTATCATTTAAGCCATGACTGTCCTGGACCTTCATGGGTCCTTAAGGGGATTGCAACCCATGACAGTCCAGGACCGTCATGGGTCCTTAAGGGGTTAATGGGGGATTATACAGCTCCACATCGAAGGGAAAAAAAATAAATAAATAACATAAAACCCAAGAATTGCCACAGTACTTCCATCTTTGTTCTCAGGGCACATGAGTCTGGGAGTTTAAAGGAAGGGGTTGAGCTGGAGGAGGAAGTCTCTGACCCAAAGATTTTTTTTTTTTTTATTTATTTTTTTTTTTTTTTTTAAGTGCCCTGCCATCCTTGTGGAGGTAGGTCAACCTCATGGTTCCTGTATTCCACATTCCTTTATCTTCTACCTATCTTTCGCTCCCCTCTTACCAACTCCTTTTAAAATCTCCTCCACCACTTCCTCTCCAAACCCCAGTGTTCTCCCCACTGCATATTTTTTTAAATCCACATTACAGCCAAACTATGGTACAGTTTATTTTTCTGTTTAAAATTAGCAACAATTTGCAGAATACAAAGCAATAGAGAATCAAAAATGAAACAATTCAGGAACAAATACATTTTACCATGTGGAGCATTCATTCAGAATTTCCCACTGATTAAAATGGGTCTTAACCCCTTGGATGAGAGAGGTCTCCAAAGCAATAGTACAGCTGGATTACCCCAGCATCTGTTGACTGCTCTATTACTGATCTGAAGACTTTCACTTGCTTGCATTTATTATTCTTATTTCTAACACCCTAATAAGCAAGTCTCTTATCTTGCCTCTTATAGTAGAGAAAGAACCAACTGAGTGATAATGGTTGCTTCTTTGAACTTACGTGAGTGTGAGAGATGAATAGGTGGTTTGATGTGCTTTAATGTACAGACATATGTTTAAATCATAAGCTTTTGTTTCTTATACTACCCATTACATCTAAAATTACACAGTATTTAAAATACCAAATATAAACAGCACTTTGCCTCTAAAGAGATAGTAATGTTTCACAATTAAGCAGCTGCAATTAATCTTCATAGTATTTGCACCATGGAAAAGGTGAAATTTACTCACCGATATTTGGTTTTCCTCTGTGTCCGTCCACGGCAGGAAATCAATGGGTTAGCTCCGCCTCCCAGCTGGTAGGACCAATTAACAAACTCTTAAAAGAGACTCCTGGGAGAGAGGATTCAGTTAAACTTTTGTCCAAGCTGTAGAAGAGAGACAGGTTAGTATATATATATATATATATATATATATATATATATATATATATACAATAAATCCAATATTCCTTCCCAGGAGAAGTATTAAATAAACATACATACTCTCAAAAAACCATAACACCCACTAGCACATTACTGACAAAAATGCCCAGATGGGTGTCCCAAATATGGGAGGGTGTGCCGTGGACGGACACAGAGGAAAACCAAATATCGGTGAGTAAATTTCACCTTTTCCCTCTGTGTCCTTACCACGGCAGGAAATCAATGGGATTTCCCAAAGCAGTAAAACTAGGGAGGGATATTACCTCAGACAGGCACCACCGCCTGAAGGACCTTCCTGCCAAACTTCGCATCAGCTGAGGCCTGGACGTCAAGTCTATAGTGCCTGATAAAGGTTGACAAGGAAGACCAGGTCGCTGCCTTGCAAATTTCTTCTGGTGAGGCTACCGCCTTCTGGGCCCAGGAAGTTGAAATTGCTCTAGTAGAATGTGCTTTAATACCTAACGGAGGATCTTGACCAGCAGTCACATACGCCAATTTGATGCAATCTCTGATCCATCTGGCGATAGAAGGTTTGGAGGCAGCGGAACCTTTGAATTTCCCAAAGAAATTGACAAATAATGATTCTGACTTGCGAAAGGATTTAGTCCTTTCAAGGTAGGTAGAAAGGCATCTGACCAAATCTAGGTTGTGGAAGATCTTTTCCTTGGGATGCTTAGGATCTGGACAGAATGAGGGTAAAACAATCTCCTGGTTAAGGTGGAATTCTGATGACACCTTACATCTGAAGGATGGTCTAGTTCTAAGTACCACTTTGTCTTGGTGGAAAGATGTGTAAGGAGATAAACAGGAAAGGGCCTGTAATTCACTAACTCTTCTGGCTGAAGTGATAGCAGTCAAAAATGCTGTTTTAAGAGTCAGATTCTTTACCGAAATTGATTGCAGGGGTTCAAAGGATTCATGGGATGCCAGTTGAGTGAGAACCAAATTCAGGTCCCATGCCGGAATGATTTCTCTAATTGTAGGTTTGATCTTAGTAATAGCAGTCATGAACCTTTTAACAATATATTCCTCCGCAAAAGGGGTAGCCAAAACTGCTGATAGAGCAGAAAGTTGGACTTTTAATGAAGAGGGTTTTAATCCTTTCTTAAAACCTTCCTGCAAAAATTCCAGGATGGTGCTGGAAGAAATATCTTTTCTGGATAGCTGCTTCTCAGAACACCAATTGTGAAAAATGGACCAAATTCTATAGTAGATCCTAGAAGATGATGAACGTCTTCCTGAAATAATGGTGTTCGCGACCTGAGAGGAGATATTTTTTAACCTGAGTGATCTCCGCTCAGCCTCCAGGCCGTTAGCTTCAAGAAAGAAGGGTTGGAGTGAAGAATGGGACCCTGGGATAACAGATCTGGAAGGAGAGGCAGGGGAAAAGGAGGAAGGATGGACATCCTCACAAGATCCGCATACCAGATTTTTCTGGGCCAGTCTGGAGCAATCAGAATGATCTGGGCCTTGTCCCTCCTGGTCTTCTTTACTACTTCTGGCAGAAGAGGCAGAGGAGGGAATATGTAGGCCAACTGGAACTTCCAGGGAAACTTGAGAGCATCCTGCCCCAAAGCTCTGTGGTTCCTCCACCTGGAATAGAACAGCTGACACTTGTTGTTCTTGTCTGACGCCATCAGATCCACTACTGGATGACCCATGATGGATGTTATGGTCTGGAAGACTTTGTCCTTCAAGGACCATTCGCCTGGATCCAGGGTTTGACGACTGAGGAAATCTGCCTGGGTGTTTAGAGACCCTGCCAGATGAGATGCTGATAGGTGGGACACATTTTGCTGAGCCCAATTTAGGATCTTTCTTGCTACAGCATTCAAACTGCGACTTCTTGTCCCTCCTTGATTTAAAATGTAATTGACTGCAGTTGCGTTGTCTGATCTTACACAAACCGCTTGCCCCTTCAGGGTTTTGCTGAAATGCTTGAGTGTCCTCCATATGGCTTCCAGTTCTAAGAGATTGATGTGGAACTTGCTTTCCTTCTGAGTCCAGAGGCCTTGAACAGACTTTTGGTTGTAAATGCCTCCCCATCCTGTGCTGCTTGCATCCGTGGTGACTATGTGCCATGTGGGATCCAGGATGGTCCTTCCTTTCTGAAGATTTTTGTTTCTGAGCCACCAAGTCAGTTCTATCTTTGTGGCTTGCTTTAGGCGGATTAGCTGTGAGAAATCTCCTGGACGCTTTCTCCAACTTGTCAGGAAGTTGTCCTGAGTTCTTCTGACATGGAATTTTGCCCAAGGAACTATGTGCACTGCTGAAGATAGGTTGCCCAACAGTTTGGAGAAGTCCTTTGCTGTGTGCATCCTTTTTTGAAGGAAGGTTAGTACTCTGGATCGGATTCTGGCTTGTCTCTCCTCGGATAGACAGGCAAGACCCAGTTGAGTGTTGAACTGAATGCCTAGAAACACTAGATCCTGGGATGGAATCAGCTGGTTTTTTCGATGATGACCCAACCTAGCTAAGACAGAAACTGTAGGCAATGATGAGTACTTTGAATGGCTTTCTCTCTGCTTTCTTCTATAAGGAGAATGTCGTCTAGATAAGGTATTAATCTCATACCTTCTTTCCTTAGTGTTGCCATAACTGGAGCTAGGACTTTGGTAAAGACTCTGGGGGCAGATGCCAATCCGAAAGGAAGAGTCTTGTACTGGTAATGTTTTCCAAAAATCGCAAACCTCAAGAACCTTCTGTGGGATGATAGAATAGGAATATGATGATAGGCATCCTTCAGATCTATCTTCGTGAGAAAGGCTTGAGGAGGAATCACCCGGATTACTGATGCCGGAGTTTCCATCTTGAATCGTTGTGTCTTGATAAATGAGTTGATCCACTTGAGGTCTAGAATCATCCTTAAACCACCCGAGGATTTCTTCACTGGAAAAAGAACTGAATAAACTCCAGAATGCCTTTGGTCGAGAGGCACCTCCTCTATAACATGGGCTTCCAGAAGATCCTTGATCATTTGAACAACTTTGATCCTGAGACCTCTGTTCGTCACTTGGGATGTCATGAATCTTGATATGGTTGGGACAGAAAGAAATTCTAAGGGGTATCCCATCTCTACTATTTTCAGAACCCATCGATCTGTCTGGATCATTTTCCAGGATTCCAGGAACTGACCCGGTCTGCCCCCAACTGGGAGTAGAGATGGGGCCCTGTGCTCTTCATTGCGATGGTTTTGGGAACTGACCCTTTTTGGGAAATTCCCTCCTGGATCCACCTCTGGGATTTGGTGCAGGACCTCTCTTGTTTTGGTCATAGCTCCGTCCTGGCCTGTATTTGCTTGCTTCCCGAAAGGATTGCTTGCGAAACCCTGAAGACTTGGAGAAAGGGGATCTGTTCCTTCTATCTTGAGGCAGGAAGGTACTCTTCCCTCCTGAAGACTTTTTGATGATCTCTTGCAGGTGATCTCCAAATAACATTTCACCAGAGAAGGGTAAGGATACTAGACGGTTCTTGGAAGAAGCATCTGCCTCCCATGCTCTAATCCATAAGGCTCTTCGTGCCACTACTGAAAGGGCTGATGATCTGGCTAGTAGTTTAATGACGTCCAAGGACGCGTCACAGGAATAATTGACCGCATCTTTGATGGAAGCAACCTCTTTCAATAGTCTGGAGCGGGATACTGAAGAATCAATTTTTTCTTCTAACTCAGTCAGCCAAATCCTAAGGGTACGAAACATACAGGCCAAGGCCGTAGCTGATTTCAGATTATTTCCAATGGCTGCAAACTGCTTTTTCAAAACACTGTCAGCTCTTTTGTCCATGGTGTCTTTCAATGTAGCCCCATCTTCTAATAATATGGTGGTCCGTCTTGAAATCTGAGCGATGGCTGCATCAATTCTAGGAGGGGAGGTCCATGCTGCAGTTTCTTCATCAGAAAAAGGAAACATTTTTCCAAAACGTCTGGACATGGCTGATCTGCGATCTGTCAGTCCCCATTCACCTTTAATAGTGTCTTGAATGGATTTGTGCACAGGAAATACTAGAGCAGGCTTCTTATGACCTATAAATGCTGCATCCATAATATCCAACTCTTTCTGAGTATCAGAAAGGCCTAGCGTTTTTCTAACAGATTTAAGAAGACCCTCCAATTTTTCCAGGCTAAACGAACCACTTTCTTCTGTTAACTCCTCTTCTTCAATGGATGAGGCAGCAGAATCTATATCCATAATACTGCCTTCATCTTCTATCTCATGCATAGCAGAAGTACCTTCCTCTGGATCTGATGTTCTATGCCTCTTCCTGGAAGATTCTTGCATCGCAGAGAAAGTCTCCTGCATAGAAGACCTCATCCACCCAAGGAAATCTTGGAATTGAGCAGGAATCTCAGTGTTGGCCACTTTCTTCATACAAGCTAGGCATAGCTTAGCTGAATCTGAGGCAGAAAGCTTAATATCACAGCCTGCACAAGTCTTAGACTTGGTGGTAGGCTTATCTTCTTTGGGAGTCACTGCATCTGTAGCTGCCTTAGTCTTATCAGCAGAGGATGATTTAGGAGCAGTAGACATGGTACTCAATCAGAGGATACAGATAAAGCATCAAATCAGCATAAAGACTGAAGATCACTCACCTAATGGAAGCTCTACATCTGTGGAACAGGCTCTTTTATCCTCCAGGACGCTGCCATGCTGAAGAGACGCTGAAACCGCCGAAACCGGAAGTGCGTTCCACCAGTGGAACGCATCGGGCCGAACTTCCAGTTTCGGCTCAGAATAGGAACGCCGACTTCCCGCGCGCCCTCTTCATACCGGATGAAGAGTGAAGCGTGCTAGAGGCAAGGCAGTGCTCTGAAGACGAGGTCTGAATGTTCCATGGTCCTCAGTGACCTATTAAGGTATGAGGACCGCAGTGCTCCCAGTAATGTGTCCAGCGTTTGCAGGCTGGACACATGGATAAGAAAATAACAAACAGAGACTTTCAAAAAGCAGGAGACCAATGGCCTCCGTCTACCAGCTTGGTAGGACCAAAGAAACTGAATCCTCTCTCCCAGGAGTCTCTTTTAAGAGTCTGTTAATTGGTCCTACCAGCTGGGAGGCGGAGCTAACCCATTGATTTCCTGCCGTGGTAAGGACACAGAGGAAAGTATTATTTCAATACTGTCAGAGCTGTAGTTCAAAAGTAATTGAATGATAAATTATCTCCCTCCCTCCCCTTTTACTGATGTAACACTGCTCACCTCAGACCAACAAGCCTATCCAGATGGATCTCAGAGAGGGACAATGTTCAATTAGCATAAGAGAAATACCTGAAAAACCTGTCAAGGGGGGCAGGGTTTTCATTATTCTTACAGTAAGAAAACTGTCCCTTGCTGTGAGCTGTCTGGTCTCAAGACCAGATTCCACATCTGAGGGGAGGCAGCTTACATTAGGTAAAAGGGGAGGGAAGGGGATACTTTATCATTCAATTACACTTAAACTACAACTCTGACAGCACTGAAATAACATTCTCTATGGCTCAAATACTATGAAGATTAATTGAAGCTCCTGTTTTTGTGAAACATTTCTATCCCTTCATTCAGGAATCATCATGACGGAATATTACCATTTTGGGGTACAGGACAGAACAGTGGGGAGTTACACTTATAAATCAAGTATCATATCAAGGCACAACTATCTTGTGCATCCTCTACTTTAGCCCCATTGGCATTGGGGAGGTCTCCAATATTGGATAGTATATAACACACTAACCAACAGCAGTATAGTGAAAAAAAATGTACATTCCCATTGTTTTAAATGGGGAATTTAATCCTTGAATACTAGACAGGTCTCCAAAGCATTGCACATCAATGTATTAGCAACCTCTGTCGCATTCAAGGGGTTAATCCTGAAGACTTATTTCTGTAGTACACATACTTCCTGGCCTGGAAAAGGCTACATGACACACAGTGTGAATCCAATTAAACTCCAGGGTCTATTCATGGCCACGTCTAATGTTTGGATACTAACCAAACATATTGCAGGAAGTAAATACCATGCTTTTGTGGTTTAAATCCATTTTCACTGCTAGCGTGGCCTGCAACTGGTGCTAGTGAAAAAGTGATACGCCCCTCAGAAAAAGACTTACATGTAGTAAGGCACCATTATCTGGAACTAAGTAATTGTAGATTAATAACATACAGTATTTTAAATGTTCAAACCAGTTAATAGTTGAAAGGACAGTCGGGGATTTAGCAACTTCCAATGTTTTAAAACAGGGATGACCAAGTTCAGTTCTCAAGGACCCCCAGCAGTACAGGATTAAAGATTTCCCTGCTTAAAGGGATAGTATTACTTCAAAATTACTATCACTCTTATTGTAGCCCTTAATAAACTGAGTTAAAATGACACCAGCGGCATCTCTCAAACCTTTATGGTTTAAGAGATAGCTGCTTTCAAAGTTTCCTCTCACCTGCTGTCAGCGTTCTGCTGCCAGCAGGGGAATCCGGTCCCGGGACAGGCGGAGGCTCTTAAACAGAGCAGATATCTCGTTATGGAAGGAAAAATGATTCATTGAAACAGTCTTCTACGTGTGCTTGGTTACCAAGCACACGTAGAAGACTGTTTCAATTAATCTTTTTTCCTTCTATAACGAGATATCGGCTCTGCTGAAGAGCCTCCACTTGATTCAGAGACCAGATTCTCCTGCTGGCAGCAGAACGCTGTCAGCAGGGGAGAGGAAACTTTGAAAGAGGCTATCTCTTAAACCATAAAGGTGTGAGAGATGCCGCTGGTGTCATTTAACTCAGTTTATTAAGGGCTACAATATGAGGGATAGTAATTTTGAAGTAATACTATCCCTTTAAACACATCACTCAGTCAAAATGAATGAGCAGTTGATTAACCATTAGCAATGCACTGAATACCCCTCTGGCACTGAAAGAGTTAACTCACCTGGGCTCAGTCAGGGAAATCCTTAAATCCTGACATGATGGTGGCCCTTGAGGACTGAACATGGACAGCCCTGTTTTAATTGACATTAAGGGCTTTAACCCTTTGAATGCCAGAGGGGCATCCAACACATTGCAATAGCACTCAAATGGTTAGTCACCAAGTTAAAGAGGAGCGTTGCCAGAGCAAACCAATCACATCTTTGATTTGTAATAAAAATTATGCAAGCACCCATCTTGGACCTCAGGGCTGCCAAAAGAACCTAAACCCTTGTCTTCGCAGGAGCTGAGTAACTATTTGATACCGCTCCAGCCTGAAACGCCGACAAGCTCCAATATGGCGCCTGATCATGGAGTGAAGACCACTACTACACCACGCTCCTAGGAGGGGGAATTGGAAGAGGAGGAGGTAGCTGCAGGTGATTGTCCAGTATCCAGGGGACAAGAGATACTGACTAAGTCTGATTTTATGACCTTCACCATGCAGCTGAAAAACAGATTTTGCATCGGTTGTGGACCAAGTTAGGTCGACGATTAGAGACGAACCATTTGAAATCCGAGATGTCTGGGGCAACATGGCTCCCGGATTCAGGTTTTGGAACAGGATCAAGCTACCCTGCAGGCCTCCATTCAAGCTCTGGATCACAAGGTGACCTCCCAATGTCAGATGGCCTCATAACTTGTCCAACATGTGATTGAGTTGGATAATAGAGGCCGGAGGAATAACCTCAGGATACGAGGCCTGCCTGAGATGGAAGGTGCGGAGGACACTCGTCAGCTGGCGACTGAGGTTTTTAATCATATCTTGGGCAGGGACCCGTCCTCAGCTGTGGTACTTGACCGGGCGCACAGGGCACTCTGCCCCAAGGATCTGGCTAATCCCATGCCACGAGATGTCATCTGCTGTGTCCATTCCTTCACTCTCAAGGAATAAATTCTTATGGAGGCAAGGAAGAAGAGAGACCTTGACTTTCGGGGAGCCTCCATTCATGTTTTACCAGATGTCGCCTGGGCGACTTTACAGATGTGAAAAATGCTGAAACCCCTCACCAATGTGTTATGATAGGCAGGCGTTCCATATCACTGGGAGTTCCCATTGTGCCTTAATGTGAGGAAAGACTCTACCACATACACTGTACGGGCTCCAGAAGATGCCAAATCCCTATGTATGCCTTTGCCTTGGAAGCCCCTGATCTACCTGCCTATCTGAGGATTCTCCTTTGCAGTTTTTGGCTCTCCATAACTCTCCTTGGTAGGGGAGGCCTCAACGTTGGAGACAAAAACGCGTGCCCAGGGAGGTGGCAGTGCACGGTGCTGCTGTTGGAGTGGATGACGCCCCGTGAGAACTCCTCCTCATACTTACCGAGTTTCCCATGGACTGGTTGTGTACGTGTGTGACACTATCCTTGGGCTGTGAAATTGCCCCTGTGCCATATGTAGTCCCAAGGTTCCTAGTAGCCTCTTGTAGGCTGCACTGGGTCATTGTACGACCTGGATTCACCAGCCATTCCTGTAGGCAGTCCTTCACAACTTGCTGTTCTGTTCGGAGCAATGACTCCCCTTGAGCTCCGCTGGATTTACCGGGGATATTTTATCTATGCATAACGAATCTCCCCTTAACTCACAAATTTCCTTGGCCCCGTGCCCTCTGCTGCTCCAAGGTCACTGAAGATTTTCTTGTACTTCATGAAGGGGATTTCTTTCTGTTTTTTCTTTCGGTTTTCCCTGTCACCGATTAGTCCTACTTAGTACACTCCTTTTCCTAACCTAACCTGTACCTATGGGTCTTGAGCCTTGTCCTCCCACGCCAGGGGGGTTGGCTAGTCCTTCCACTGCAGCAGAGAGGTCAACGCCTGCTTCCCTGACCCTTCCACTTTATTGTTCCCTTATGGCCAGGGGTTTCTCTATGGTTCTCGGGTGGGTTCCTTACTGTTGTGTCTGCTCACTGCTCTCCCTTCTGATTAATCCCCCTCCCCTAGACTAAGTTTCCCCTTAGGTCCACAGGCTATGACTTCCCTTGCTGGGGATTGGTTTCACCTTTCTTTAGGATAGGTTTGTTAATGTCTGCGATCCTTCCTTATTAGTCCCCCATCCCTTCTTCCCATTTGGCAGATATCCCCCTAGGGCTTAACCCTGGTGCTATATCCTTCGTTTCCAGCCACTGCTCAGATATTATTGTGCGATATCCCTTGTTTCCAGCCACTGCTCAGATACTATTGTCACCCGTCTCCTCCCTTCTATACGGGATTCACCATTCCACCTTTCCTTCAACCCATGGGTTATATGACTTGAATCTATTATGCAAGGTGTCCTTTTGATTCATAGGTTCGTGTTAAATAAGTTTTGTATAACACTGTACTTGGATGCATATATTTTTGTATTGTTGTGGGGTGGACTCGTGGGGAGGGAGGTGAATTGACGCCGGGAATGCATGTACGTTCCAGAGCGCCTCTGTGTCTCCTCTGACATGACTCTGCTTCATCTCCACTGTGCCATGCACCAAGGGGGAGAACTCATGATGCTTTTTATCGAGGCCTCGTCCCCTGGTTGGACCCGCACCGGGAGAACTCATTTGGGTGTTGAACTGATGCCTTTTATGTTCTTAGATATTATGTTTCAACTTTCGGATATGTTGTGCTGGGCATTGATAACACCTGGGGCCCCTTTACTGCTCCCCCTTGGGATCACCCCTGTTAATTTATGCCCCCCTTTCTATTTTCTCCTCTTCTGGAGATGAATTGAGGTTTAATGTCTGATGTCACTGGTTGCTTATTTTTACTTCCCCTTTTGCCCCATCACTGCCCCTTCTCTCTCTTTCTCCCTGGGATTTTGATCATGTTCAATATTAAGGTTTGCTCTCCTTATTGGTCTCAATACCTTATATAACTGTTTTACATGTTTATGTTGCCTTATTGTTAAGCAATACTTGAGGCTCTGTGCGCCTGCGGTGCAGGGGCACAGTGCTTATTGCGATATCTTGCTATCAGGAATGTTCCTCTGTGCCTTCTGAGCTGCAACTCCACACTTGCACTGGGTCTCTGTATTTAGGAGGACGCAGCCGTGGTGAACTATTTCCCCGGCTTCCTCCCTCTGGCCGTGTGTGTTGTCAGGGGATTTTCCCCGGTGATTTTTGTGTTTGTTCTAGGTGTTCAATCTGTTGATATTTCTCTTTGTTTTTCGTGTCTTGGCTCTCTTTCTCTGTTCTTTCTTTTGTTTTTCCTTCTGCCTCTGGTCTCGTCTGGATGTGATATTTTGGCCATTTTCTTGCTCGCCTCTGCGGGTTTTTTTTGTAGAGCCAGGCGCGCTCTTCCTGACTTACGATTGGTACCACCTCTGGTGATTTCTCCTTGCAAGTTGTCTCCATCAATGCTAAAGGGCTTAATAGCCCTGCTAAACGATCTTGACTCTTTAGAGACTAGAGCGCAGAAAAGGCTGATATAGGGCTAGTACAGGAAACCCATTTTCATAGGGACCGTGTACCCACTTATCAGCACTCCTTTCCTTAAGTGTATTATTCTTACCCTCCTTTTAAGAAGACCAAGGGTATTGCTATTTATGTTTCTAAGCCGCTCCTGCTTGTGGTTCAGGATACATGGTCGAACCATGATGGTAGGGCAATCTTTGTGAAGGGTACTCTGGGTCGTGAAAAAGGGACTATTGCTAATATATATGTTCCCAATACTAAACAACATCTGTTTCTTTGCTCTATTTTACAGGATCTGGAATCTTTCACAGAGGGTGGATTTCCAAGAACTATCCAAACTATGTGCTGAACTAGCAGACATCTGCAATAGTCAGATGCAACACACCTTTCAACTTGTAAGGAGTTTGTATTACGCACATGGTAACAAACCAGGAAGACTCTTGGACAATTCTCTTAAGTCTAAACAAGCTAGCTCTTTTATACCTAAGATTCGTTCTAGTTCCAGGGATCTTCATCATCTCACTGAAGAGATTGCTGACTCTTTCCACTGCTATTATCATACACTATATAATATCCAATCCTTCTCCTCATCCCGTACCCCTCAAGGAAACTTACCTGCTATATCCGATTATTTACAATATTTCATGCCACGTCGACTATCCAAGATGGTCGCTGATTCTTTAGAGGTTCCACTCACGTTAGACGAGGTTGCATTGGCTTTGAAGTCCTCCCCGACTGGAAAAAGTCCAGGGCCTGATGGTCTGACAACCATGTACTATAAGACCTTCTGGAATTTGTGCAGAGTTTTAATTCTCTGGATCATGACTGTCATCTAGCCCCACACACTCACTGCTCACATTACAGTTCTCCCCAAACCAGGGAAGTACCCTGAACTGTGCTCGAGCTACCGACCAATATCTCTTTTCAACATAGATGTTAAGCTCTTTGCAAAGGTCCCAAGCTTGAGGCTGAGCCTCTGTTGTCAGATTTAATTTATGGTGATCAAGTGGGCTTTGTCCCAGGACGAGAAGCCTGTGATAACACGGTTAAGGCACTCAATTTAATATATTTCGCCCATTCTCTGAAGATTCCTGCACTCTTGTTGTCGACTGACACGGAAAAAGCATTCGACAGGGTGAGCTGGCCTTTTTGACACAAGTTCTTTGGCATGTAGGTCTTGGGGATCGTATATTGGGGTGGATTCTTTTATACCTCCTTCCCAGTGCTCGCGTACGAGTAAATGGCACTCTTTCTGGACCTCTCACTCTGTCGAACGGAACGCAGCAGGGCTGTCCATGGTCGCCGCCTCTTTTTGTCCTTGCCCTGGAGCCATTTTTGAACTCTGTTCGTTCTAACCCTGGGATCCATGGCATTGCTTTGCCCACTCATGTCTTTAAGATTGCGGCTTTTGCCGTTGACCTATTTTTTACATCCCAACCACGGATCTCCCTCCCGAACCTCATTCAGGCCCTTGCGGTCTATGGACGTTTATCTAATTTTAAAATCAACATGGACAAAGCTGAGGCCCTTAATATTACCCTGACACGTCGAGACAGAGTCGCTAAAGAATTCTTTCCAATTTCGTTGGCAACCTGACAGGGTGAAATATCTAGGCATCTATCTAACAGAAGATCTAGCCCACCTGTTTGATTTCAATTTTGCTCCACTACGTCTGACTATTCAGGAGGATATTACCCGATGGACTAAGATGAAGCTTTCGTGGTTTGGAAGGGTGGCGGTCATTAAAATTAACATTTTACCTTGGATACTGTATATTCTTCAGAAACTGCCCACAGTGGTCCCAAGGTCCTATTTTAGCACTCTCAGAGGGATGCTTTTGGACTTTGTCTGGCGTTCTGCAACTAGCAGATTGGGATATAATTACTTGATCCATCCCAACGACTTGGGAGGCCTAGGTCTCCCTGATTTGGAATCTTATGACACGGTGATGGATTCCAGGGTACTGGAATGGTCTGTTTCTTCTCATAAGCTTTGGGTACTGCTGGAACAGGCTGATCTTTTGGTTCCCTCTTCTGTGGCTGCATGGGTGGGCTGCCATCAGAGTTTATTTGGATGCCACTCATCCAAAGAAATGCATTAAGTACCCCTCTGGCACTCAAAGGGATACATATATGCACACACACACACACATATAATAATATATATATATATATACACACACATACACACACACATACATATACATAGGGCTCAAAATTTCCACTCACCACTAGCCAATGGCGAGTAGAAATTCAGCCCTGGTGGGTATGTTTTGGCTTGCAGTGGTGAGTAACTTTTCAGGTCTGGCTAGTAGCAAAGGACTTAAAATTATAAGCTATATATGAGGAGCAGGGAGATTTTCTTAGGAGCGGAAGGAGGCAAAGCAGCCCCCCCTTACTCCTGTGAAAATTATTGTAGCGTTCCACCGGATGCCCAACGTGCATGGTGTGCTCCATTGCACAGGCAACAATGTGCAACATTTGTTAGTATATCATACGTGTACTTTATGGTATCTTAGCATTGTGAGGTTTTTCTTTGCCCTGCATTTATATCAACAAGAGTTTCTCACTTTAGAGGTGTCAAACACATTGATTTGATATGCAACATTCCACCAGAATACATTTGCAGATGTAACACAAACAAGTTCATGCTGCCTTCCATAAAGGAAAATGTGCATACTGCACAGTAATGGAGTTTGATATGCCTGCTTTAACCCCTTGGCTATTGATAGTCTGCAGAGCATTGCATTCCTCTGGTACTCAAAGGGTTAAGGTAAACTTCAGTACAGTGACATTATGGGTAGTAATAAATAAATATGTTTGTGAGATGTTCTTTATCCATCATTGGACATAAGTAGCCAATAGTCGCTTGTAGCCAACATGTGACTTTTTGGGAGTGGACAAAATTATAAAGAACATATGGGGAAAAAGTGTTATGGTTTACACAAAAGAAAAAAAAAAAAAAAACACATTAAAAAGGTAACATTACCACAGTACATAAAAAAATAAAAGCAACAAGACGGTACATAAAACATCTAAAAGCCAAACTTGGTTTACATATGGCATCCCCTTAGATACTCAGTGTAGAAAACAAAAATCTGCCAAAACTGTTAACTAAGTAAGGGAAAAAACAGGCACTTTACAACAATATATACATCCTTATCCAAGGACCATAGAAAACGTAAAGGCAAAAGCAAATTAATTAGTGTAAAAAAACATCTAAAAGTGAAAAACCACCCCATAAGCAAAGTGTCCCTTCTCTATTGACATATGGCTAATAGGGAGGCAGAGTAACACCCTGCAAGTATACATTTGTAAATGTGACATGCTCATTGCATAATCATAGGTGTGTTATATTTGCATATGTATAGTGGTGGAGTGTTATACGCCAGAGCAATATGATGGACACCTCTCTGGCATTCAGAGGGTTAACCCTTTGAGTGCCAGGGGGTACACAATGCATTGCAGAGCAATGCGTTGCGTACCTCTCTGGCACTCAAATGGTTAAAGAGACAGGAAAAAAAAAAAAGTATCTAATTGATCTAAATGGGCTTCGAGGAACTTAAAAACTCGCTCTCTGTTCAGGGGCATACAATGTCAGCCAGTTTGCCACATGTTTGACATGCCTCTGTTAAAGGGAATCAGTTTATTTGCTCCACAAGCAAGTTCTGGTAAATTGCAAAGCAATGTAATAAGCATATGAAATATGAGAGGCTTCTGAGGAAGAATAGCACAATGGCCTGTTCTACGGCTAGTCACCGCTCAGAAGCATCAAGTTTTAGCTCTCTAGTGCAATTACAGAGGAGAAATTTCCACATACATATAAGACTAAGCCTGTCCAAAAGGGTTGTCCAGTTCCAAAATGACAAGCAAGTCCCCCCTGCAAGGATCTCCAGCTAACCCCCAACGTAGGTTTTGGCCTTGTTGGGCCTCATTAGGAGGGTGCAGCTGGATTCCCTAGGCACTGAGAGCAAGGGGTCCACATCTGGATTACCCTTCACTCTTAGGGAGACCCCCTAAGAGTAATCAAAATATGTGTGGAAAATATGAGAGGATTCTGAGAACGATGGCCTGTTCTGTGCCACCAGCTTATAATGCCACGAAGACTGAAACATGAATATTGTGTTTTAAATGTATATTTGTGGAAATTTGAATCTACAACATGCTAGTTTCTGTCATTCAGATTGACCTACAAATACATTTATAGTTATGCATTTTTACATTCAATAAGTCTTTAACAAACAACCTATAAAATATTATGGATGCCCTGAGATTTCCAGAAGGTGTATGTTAAGGGTATTTTGAAGCGAAAAAAATAAATATAGAGTGAAAATTACTGATCTAGCAGATATTTTAATTTGTTTCAAAATTCTGTATAAAGCTACTAAAACTTTACAGTGCTGTGCTCAAATTACAGCACTTCATTATTATTATTTTTTTATAAATATTAACAGTGTTAGTGATTCTGACCGTAAGACAAGTGGAAAATCGTTGACTTCTATATGCAAGATACAGTGTTCCTGGATAATTCATTGATCTTCTTGCTATCACAGTATCCAAAGTGTCTGCACGTCACTTTCATCTCTTTGTGAGATTGAATAAACATTGTTACGTCACATAGCCATCAACAAATCTGCAACATTTACTGGGAAACTAGCTTAAGTACTTTAAGAAAACAAGCAACTCAAATTAGAAGGCAATGCCACCTAGTGTCTTACTAAATAACATATCCACAGAATCTAAATAAAAGCAAAAGTGTAAATTATAGAAAAAGACCACCTACCAAATTACTTAAATACACTATCTATACTTCTAATACTGTTTTAATTCCTTGCATGTTAGAGACATCACCAATGTGCTGTTTTACAACGTGTGAGAGACATCACTACAACTCAAAGGATTAAGCAGATAAAATGCAAGTACCAAATAATTCAGTACCTTTTTATTTTCTCATTGGGGAAATACATCTTTAATGCAAACATTTTGATCAATACTAACATTAAGAAAGGAAACATGTACACTAATTAGTTAATATACAATGATACAACATGACTTATTGTTTGCACCAATCCAATTCTTCTGGCCTTTCACTGAAGGAACAGTGATAACTTCCCATGAATGAACAATAATATCTATGAGATTACATGGATCAATTAGTGGGAACAAGTTCAGTTCAAATCGCTCCAGTTGTGAAAAATCTATATATAAAGAAACTATACATGTCTCTCCTTAACAACCTAAATGTTAAATAGGTCTCCAATGCACTGGAGATGGCTGTATCCAATGGGTTAAAAATTGAACAATTTATTTGCTTGCTCCACAAAAAAAAGGCTAGTAAATCAGTTGCTTAAATGGGCCACTTCAGTTACTAGTAGTAACAAAGTCTTACAATTTTAGCTTAGGTACACAGGATGTAATGTATGGATCTGCCAGTACTTCTGCATTAGCTTAACCCCTTTGTGTCCTGTGACGTACCCGGACCGTCACGCTGGTCCGGCACTTAAGGACCAGTGACGGTCCTGGTACGTCATGTACTTTTACTCACTGCGCTCCTGCAGGAGCGCGGTGAGTAATACCGTGGACTGAAATTGATAGCTCCAAGACCGGAGCGATCTCTTTCAGTCCTCCTTTCGATGTGCCGCCCCACGTGATCAGTCACGTGGGATGGCACGTCGAACCTGTCTATCTGGTCCTTAAAGGACCAGACACCGCGGGATCGTCAGACCCTAAGGGGTTAAAGGGATAGTAATGTTTCACAATAAAAGCAGCTCCAATTAATCTTCATAGTATTTGGGCCATGGAGAGTGTTATTTCAATACTGTCAGAGTTGTAGTTCAAGAGTATTTGAATGATAAAAGTATCCCCCTCCCACCCCTTTTACTGATGTAACACTGCTCTCCTCAGAGCAGCAAGACTGTCCAGATAGATCGCAGATAGGCACAATCTTCATTGAGCATAAGGAAAAACCTGTCGGGGGGGGGTTTCCTTATGCACACAGTAAGAAGACTGTCCATTGCTGTGAGCTCTCTGGTCAAGCAACAAGATTCCACATCTGAGGGGAGGTGGCTTACACTGGGAAAAAGAGGAGGGGGATACTTTATCATTCAATTACTCTTGAACTACAACTTTGACAGTATTGAAAGAACACTCTCTATGGCCCAAATACTATGAAGATTGGTTTTAGCTGCTATTTTTGTGAAACATTACTATGTCTTAAAAAAATCATTTGCTTATGGGTTTGCACGAGTGCATACCAAAACAACACACAGCACCATCAAATCAAACAAGTCTCAAACCCCCCCCCCACACACACACACACACACCATAAGCAGGAAAATGAAGGACATTTTTCTGTGATTTCCCCTGTGACTCATTGGTGATAAACAAGAAGCAGAACAGAAACATCCCCAAATGCCCATACCTTTCCCAAGTGCCCTCCCCTTAGTATAAATAGATTGGTAAATAGGTGTTTGGCTGGCACAGTACAATAATAATAATAATGTTGACTTGCTCTGATATCAAATTGCATACCATAAAACATCTCCAGTAACAACCTCATATGTCAAATTACAAATGGGAACACTTCCTTGGTACTACTGATTTTGAAGTGCTGGATAGTATCTTGCTATATATGCATCCATTCAACAGGAATTCTCAAAACTGATTAGGATTTTTCACATTAATGCATAAATTAAGGCAAAATGGTGAGTTGTCCAAGTTTCCACACTGAATGCTAAAGAGCACAGTTCTAATGCCAAGTCTATAATGGATAAAGACTAAATGTTGTTAGGATCCCAAAAGGCCTCGGGCTTGGGACATCCTAATGCTTCATTAAAGCACCTGCTTCCAGAAGGAGAGATTAGTATCATCGCATAACAAGATACACAGCTTTAAGCATCACACCAGGAACTCCTAAAATTTCACAGATTGATTATATATTGTTGGTGTTTTATATAAAGCTGTGTACGTGTGTATAATCACTGTTTCCTAAAAATCTTGACAGGCTGGAAAGTTGTTTATATTTTTGTCCACCGCTAAGTCGTCGAATGGCAGAAATAGGATGCATGTCTATTGTAAAATATATTAGTGGTGGGCAACAAGCAGTCATGTGGCTTTTCCTGCTGCAGGTACCAAAGGAAATAGCAGCAGACACTTGCTCAAGGTGTTGACAGAACCATTTAACTCAACGTACAATTTTGTCCCTGTGGTAATTTGCCCCCCAGATTTTCCAGTTCTTCAAATCACACCAGCCACAGTCTATTGCAATTAATTCAAAAAGACAAAATTACCAAAAGGGTAAATACACAAAAAAATGGTCAGCTCTGGTTAACCCTTTGGACACTTCAGAGATCTTCATCTCAATTATGCGCTATACACTGGAGAACAATGTAGCAACCAAGAGGCTGGAAGTCCCATTTAAAGGGATAGTAATGTTTAAAAATAAAAAACTCCAATTAATCTTCATAGTATTTGGGCCATGGAGAGTGTTATTTCAATACTGACAGAGTTGTAGTTCAATAGTAATTGAATAGTAACGTATCCCCCTCCAGCCCACTTTACCTGGTGTAAACCACCTCCCCTCAGATGTGGAATCTGGTCCACAGACCAGACAGCTCACAACAAGAGACAATCTTCTTACTGTGATCATAAGGAAAACCTTGCCCCCATTGACAGGTTTTTCCCTTATTTTAATTGAAGATTGTCCCTTTCTGCAATCCACTTGGACACCACCCTTCAATTACTCCTAAACTACAACTGTGACAGTACTGAAATAACATTCTCAATGGCCCAAATACTATGAAGATTAATTGGAGTTGTATTTACTTTGAAACATTACTACCTCTTTAAATTAATTGGCATTTTGTTTACATACTGTACAGCTGTTCTGACACAAAGATACTTCACTTTGGTCTTTCTACATATGGGAGGAAGCAGTTAATATAATGATATAGTATGAGATTGTGGTACATATATTAAACAGTTAGTGGGTAAGAATAAGACAACCATAACATAGCAAGATAGGGACGTGCAAAACTAACTACAAATCATATATAGTTGCATCTACAAAAAAAGGAGAGAGGGGCAGTTCTAGAATAAAAAGGCTGCACTATAGCTCAGAAAAGCAAGTTCTCAAAATTCCCAATGATCTAAAAGGGACTTTAAACCACTTTAATGCTACCGAGATCTCTAAATGCATTCTGGAGTGATTCTTTGGATACATCTAGCATTTAAGGTGGAACTATCCCCTTCATAATACTGCCCCCAAATCCTTTCCTAATGTAGCAATATCTAAAGTCATATTATTATGATTAAAAAGTCTGTGTTATTAAAGAAAGTAAACTTCTTCTGTAGGCATCCAGGGCACAGAGCTTACAATAGAATCTCTGCGCGCCTGTGCCTTCAGCAACTTCCATTACCTTAAGGTAACAGAAATACATCACCACCAATCCGGACAGTGCACAGGACACACAGAGCAGACTCAGAGGTACCTTACCTCTAAGATGTCTGCGCTGCTGTCTGCTTGATGCCTACAGAAGAAGATGCTTTACTTAATAACACAGACTTTTTCAGCATAGTAACAGTATGGGTTTACCTATCGTTACATTAGGAAAGGATTAGGGCAATATTAAGAAGGTGATAAGTACGCTTTAAATTAATGGTAAATAGTGTCTCATTTGGTGCAGCTGTCCTAAAACTACTCCTAAATTATTTTGTGCATAAGGACCAGTGTTGCAGGACAGGGTGCTCATATATTAAGAAGTGGACAAACATATGAAATTCTAGAGCAAACCAACTACACAAATGGGAACACAAGACAATTTCTACTGATTTAGGGCTGGATTCTATTACAGGAGATAAATGTTAACACCTGTTTTATCAAAAATGTTCCCATTGAAGTCTATGGGGGAAACCTGGAGATAAAAGCAGAGATAAAATTAGTACCTGCAATAGAATCCAGCCCTTAAAGGGATAGTAATACTTAAAAATTACTTATCCCTATTTTGTAGCCCATAAATAAAGAAGAAAAATGCCACCAGCAGCATCTCTCAAACTCTTATGGTTTGAGAGATAACCGCTTACAAATTTCTCCCCTGCCTGACGTCAGTGTTCTAGCTGACAGATTTGGAATCCGGTCCACAGACCGGCCAGCGGCTCTACAACAGAGCCGAGATTGTGTTAATGAAAAATAAATCTTTCACTTAAAAGGTCTTCTATGTGTGCTTGCAAACCAAGCACACGTAGAAGACCTTTTAAGTGAAGGATTTCTTTTTTATTAACACTCTAGATTAAGTGGTACTTACAAGTACTCAGTATGTCCACCCCCATAAACCATGGGCAGCTATAACCAACCTCCTACTCCATTAGGAGGAAAAACACAAAATGTACTACTATATATTCGTTCAGCACTCCTAGAGTGGTTTAAGAGAAAGTATTTGCCACCAATCCTTTTTTGAACATCTACCTAACTCTAAATATGTTTAAGGGACATTACAGTCCTTTTAAAGTGAAACTGTTGCTTTGTAACAAATTGATTATTTTGAAAGAGCTTTCAAAATGACCTATATTACTGTTAAAGTGATAGTTCAACTTTAAAGAATCCTTTCCTGATAAAATGGTCACAATTTGTTACTATATCCCTGCATACTCACTTTTCAACACTGGAATTGCAACACCAGGAAGGAGGAGACAGAGCTATGCAAATCCCCAAGCAAGAAGCTCTTTGAGATAAGCATTGGGTCACATGGCTAATGGGCTAAAATGGATGGGGACAAATTTACTATGGTTTTCAGCTGTGACATGACATGCCTATCCGACAAGAATGTTAAAGAGATAGATTATGCCTTTATAGTACAAGATTACTGTTTTTGCTTATACTTTTTTATAATGCTCTGTATCATTCTAAATATCCCTATCTGTGTCATTTTATTGTAATTTTATTTAAAGTTTCCCCCTCCTGCCCCTTTTCCCTACATCACTCTTGTACCCTTCAGATCTGAATGCTGGTTACCTGACTGTACAATATTGTCTGTGTCTGCATAAAGAAAACCCTGTCTCCTTTTACGCAGAGGAGCAGGATTTTCCTTACGCTGACACAATATTGCCCCTCCTTGAAGTCTGTCCGGATCGGTTTTCAGAACTGAAGGAAGAAGAGTGATCTAGGCAAAGGGGGCGGGACTTTAAAATTAAACTACACCTATATGGACATTTTAGAACAGTACAGATAATTATAAATAAGTATAAAGAATAATCAGATATGCCTTTATAGCATGACATTACTATCCCTTTAAGAATATCAGATGATAATCACAAGAAGGACAGGTCCATCTAACTGCGACAGGTCAAATTAGCTTTGCTAGGCTTTGCTACATAGGTTGGCTGTGATGATGGAGCTGTGCAGTGATTTTGATCTCATTTGGTATGAAAAAACAGTCTGACTTACCATGTTGGGCAACAGCTCATGAGGATCACCTCTGAAACATTGAGCATGCTTCAAGGTGACCTCCAGAGCCATCGGTGTAGATGAATCAACCCTAACATTCATCTTTGCATGCAAAACAGTCTCCAGGAGAGATGACGAAGTTAATGCATACCACTACTGTCATCACCCTGGACCCATCTAAAAGAATGGGTCTGAGCCGGATTCAACTGAAAGCAGGAATGTTTATCAGCGATCTTCACTGATGAATCCCAGTTCTGTTTAGGACACCAGAATAGCTGGCAATGGTCTGGAGGAATGTTAATCAGCAACACAAGGAAGTTTATACTGTCCAGTGCCTGAGGTGAGGTCCCGATATAACTGAATGGGGCACCATCATTAACATCAGATACACACCTCTACTACACATTACAGGCACTCAGACAGCATGCAGACACACAGACCTGGTTGTACAAATAATCATGAGACCATTTCCCAAAAAAACTCCTAGCACTCTACTGCAAAAGAATAATGCCCGCACAAACACTGCACTTGTTTTCACGGAAACTCAACATTCCCTAAGAAACAATGGATTATCTTATTGATGACATCTTACCCAGCCACCTATATTGTATCCAGAGATGTGCATCCTTGTTATTCAATAAAAATGTGTGCTGAATACATTTTTGTTTCAACAGTTAAACATTTGTTTCTCATGTTGGTCCTCATACATATATACAATCAAATACAAATTGCATAGCAACTTATCCATGTTGCAGTGTCAATGTAGAACAATTTATTTGTAAATAGTAATCATACTGCCACATAGATGCCTCTATTCTAGGATAAACAATTCAAATTTGGAAAGATTTTGCTTGTAATAGTTGGGTGTCACTTATAAGTTCACATTATACACTGCACTTCGTTCCTGTTTTGTTTTGGGGGTTTTCCTTCTTCAGTTTACATTAAAACCCATTATAAATCAGCTTGTAAATCCAGGTGCAATCAGTTTGTAGGCCTGGGACTCACCATTGAATTCTGGAGGGGGACTCAGGTGGTAGACTCCATAAATATCATTCTTCATGTGTAGCTTGAGCTCAGGTCTGTTGTTCAGAAGATTGGAGACTGTATCCACTTGAAATGGTGTTTTCTCCAGGATAACGATTACATCTTCAGGGCTATGATCATCATTGGATACCTGTTAACAAAGAAAAGAATTGTATTTTTTAAAGACTTTGAGCAGGGACAGACTTTTTCTGCACAAAGTCAGTACTGCTAATGAGGGTGCATTAAGGTTACATTTCATCTCTATACACTCAGTAGTGATATGGTTTTGCATAATGTAGACATTTGCCTATGCTTGTAGCCCATATCCAAGTCGAGTATCTGAGCAGAAATTGGATGACAGGTTCAACAAATGCTGCAAGACTGGGTAAGCCACAGCACACAAAGAGCACTTTTATGTCAGGCTATACTCTACAGGATATGGGAATATTTTTCCTGGTTTTATTGCCCTTTTAACAGTAACTCCGATATCTAAATGAAAAAGCAGGAGCTATGCTAATAAGAGTGCATCATACTTATCAAGTCAATATGAAGCAAACTTCTCCCAACAGCAGTGAAGGAGGATAACAGTGTATTCTCCTACATGGTTACCAGCTGCAATTTTCATGTTCCATCCCTGATTTTGGGCAACTTATGGGTCTCCAGGTGTTGCTGTACTCATAAAATATGAATTAAAACTTCCCAACATTAAAAATAAAAGGGATACTTGGCAGTTACCTTATAATGAATTAATAATAGTCCATAATAACATTCACCTGGACATCAACAGAAAATTTCATACACCAGAAAAGCTGCACTTTTTTAACAAAACAACATTAACATATGAAGATAAGCTTTGGCTCTTTTACAATGTTAATATTAAACAGCTTTATAAATACAATACATATTGCATTTCATCCCGATATCCTCTTTTAAGGTGACAGCTAACTTCCTTACAGAATGTGTAAAGGCTATACTTTATTTTACACTTTATGTCCTTAACAGGAGACAAAACCAATATCTCGCATTGGAATCTGGCACAGCTGGTATGTGTGGGACAACGTAGTCCACTTCAGCAACAAAGTAGAATACACTCGCAATTCAACTTTATCTTCCCGGTGTCTGAAAAAGGCCCTTGTGTATGTGGCTATTGCATCCCCTGAATGTTATACCTTCTTGATTGGTTGAGTCAAATCTATTGCATCTGTCACGATATGCCCCCCCTCCATATCGTCGCCATAAATCACGTAATTTTTACTTGTTTACCTTCCCATGCAAGAAAATGGTTTTGTCCCGCGCTGACTCTCTCAATACCGTCTGCAGCTGAAATCCGGAGAGTGCATGCTGCTGCTTCTCCACGGAATCTCTCTCCTCAGTCTCTCCGCTCTCTTCTCCAATCTCCCGCTTTCTCTTTTCACCGGTATGAGCCATTGTACTGTAGTCACCACCTTACGTATGTGTATCCACACCGTCCTTGTAATAGAGGAAATAAAAACTCACGCAGCAGACGAGGTGCACCAAGATGGAACCACTAACTACAGCGCCACCTGCTGAGCAGCAAGCGGTTTGGCCTGATAACTGCAAATCAGCCTGAAAACGTTAGTGTGAAGCAATTTATAGGGATGTTGCCTTTTAGTTGATGTGGAATTGGAAAGAAAGCTTGAAAAACTCGTACCTGACACACTTTAGTGGTCTTTCAATCAGTAAAAATATACAGTGAGTTTTTGTTATTTAATCATCTTTATAATGTCTCAATACTTTCTAAATGTGGCTGGTTTCCTAATTCTTCATTTAACCACAAACATACAGCAGCATGAAGGGACCAACGTATAAATAAAAGAAGGGACCCATGGGGCTGTTGAGCATCCAATTAGTGGGTTTATATGTGTTGAGGGAAAAGTAGTATTTAGTCAGGTTAGGATAGGTGTTTTAGGCTGGAGTATATTTAGCTATGGTAGTTATACATGCCTACCAAGTGTCCCTCTTTAGGAGGGACAGTCCCTCTTTTAGACCTAAATCACTCTTTCCTACCCTGATGGCCCTCTTTTTAGGAGATAAGACTGTGTGGTATGTATATAGGTGTATCACATTGCTCCACAGCAATAAAACTCACATTATTGTTTGTTTAAAGGTCAGTATGTGTGTTTATAAATTAGTCCGTGTAAATAAAATACATTGGTCTTGTTATAAGTAATTTATTAGGTTACACAAGGAGGTGTCAGTAGGTCAAGAAATAGCCTAAAAATTCTTGGTAATGCCCTGCCCACCAGCCACGCCCCCAGAAACACCCCCTAAAACACAAGTGTCCCTCTTTGGCAATTTGAAATGTTGGGAGGTATGGTTATAAAGGCAGTCTATTTTTAGATCTCTAATTTCCCGACCGGCGCTATCATTGGCTGTGAGGACTTACCTCGCGCTACGTATTGCGCTTTGGGTGGATGTATATACCACAGATATGTCCCCTCTAGTTTCACCTTGAAGGCTTCAGCTCCAATAGTTCTGCCAGCACACCCACCTGCCCGCCCAGAAATAAATATATAACTATGAAATAAAAAAAGTGGTGGGGTGATGTTGTGGGTATTATTTTTTATGTATATGTATTTGGATTTTGTAGGTGAATATGATGTTTACAATGTAAGATTCACAATTTAAAGTTGTAATTGCAATTGATGTTGATATTAGGGTTGCCACCTTTTCCTCAAAAAAATACAGGCTTCCTCTGACAAGCAGTGGCGTCACCAGGGGTGCCTTATACTGTGCCCCCCAATTTTCTTCACCTCCTTTGTCTGAATTAAATAAGTGCTCCCTCAGCCAAACTGAAGGAAAAGTATGAGAAGGATGTTGCGGACTACAAATCTAAAGGAAAAGTTGATGGTGCTAAAGGAGCTCCTAAGATGGCAGCACAGAAAAAAGTGGAGGAGGACGATGATGAGGAGGATGAAGAAGACAAGAGGAGGAAGAGGATGATGATGAATGAAGTTCTAAATTCTATCAATGTGAATACCATAGAGTAGGGGAACCGGTCTATGATTCCATCTGAAGATGGTTAACTGCCCTCATTAGGTTTAATTGAATATTGGGTTCTGATATCATAGTTTCAAAATGATGGTCTTGGCGTTGTAACAGTTTACATTGCATAGCATTGCTTGCAAAATGAGCAGTCTGAAACTGTATCAAAGCTGTATTTATTTCCAAACATTTTTAAAGAAACGGCGCTCTAGTGTTCTCCTCACTCTGTGCACTTTGCTGTTGGTGTAACAAAGCATTTAAAATGTTTTCAAGCAATTTTTTTTTCTATTTTTTATTTAAGGTGTTACTTAATGGTTATTGATTTAGAAAATCCTGGGTTAAACTGTACATATCTAATCTATAAACTAGACCAGTTCCTATGGTGCATATTTTTGGGCCTTTTTTGGTACCTCTGGGTTTAAAAACATCCCTGAATTAGAACACCTTTTTTAGGGTTTACCATTTTAGCCTCAACACATGCACATTCATATTGATCTACACTATATTGGGCGTCATTTTAGCTTAAAGTTGTCTTTCTGTATATAATGAAATAGCATTCTGTCATTAGTTGTCAAAGGGGTTCAGCTGGCATGAGAGTTATGGGTTTATTTTTTAGTTAAAGGGGAACTACCACCCCGCAATAACTTTGCATGAATTAAGACTTCATCTGGCGACTAGCTGCTTAGTAGCGCTAGTCGCCAGAAATCTTACCTGGTTTGAAAGATTTTGCAGTTTTTCAGAGGCTGACAGTAGCAGGAAGCACGGACATCTCGTCATAGTGAAGTCCGTGCGCCTGCGCTGTCAGTCCCTTTTGGAGCCAGCCGGTGACTAGCAGTACTAAGCAGCTAGTCGCCAGATGAAGTCTTAATTCATGCAAAGTTATTGCGGGGTGGTAGTTCCCCTTTAAGTGCGATAGTTTTTAAACAAATTTTGAAGTTATGTGATGATAGATCGTTTGATTTAGGCACCATTCTCCCGGGTCTGCTTTGTTTCTGCGTTAGAAATCTGCCCTTATATTCTGTATACCTGATATGTGGGAGGCTTTCATAGCCAACAGGTTCCTTTCTGCCCACTGAAGACTGGGTGCTACTTCTCTGTTGAGCGGCTGGCTTTTGGTTCCACCATGGTTTTTTATATACATGACCGTAGTGCTGTTGTCGGAGCGAATATGCATCGCTTTTCCTTTTAAATTCTTCTGGAAGTGTTTTAGGGTGTTTGATACTGCTCTGATTTCTAGCAGGTTTATGTGCATCTTCTTTTCTTGGTCTGACCATGTGCTTTGGACCATCTCTCTGTCCCAAAATCCCCCCCATCCTGATGGGCTGGCGTCTGTCATGATTATGATCCATTCTTGATCCATAAGGGATCTTCCTTTTGTCGGGTTCTCCCTTTTTGTCCACCATGTCATCTTTTTCATTACAGGATTGGGAATGGTTTTCTTCTGTAATGAGTTGTTGTAGTCCTTGTCCCAGGTTTTCAGAAATAATTTCAGTAGAGGTCTCATGAAATCTGGACCATGGGACCACTTGTATGACTGATACCAAATTTCCTAGACACTGCATTATTGTCTGGACTGAATGAACATTTCTTCAGGAACCTGGTGGCTGTTTGCTGAAGGTTTTTTATCCTCTGTTCCGACAGGACCACTTTTGAGATCCTGGTGTCTATTGTCATTCCCAGAAACTAGACTATTTGTGTTGGAATTACCCTGCTTTTTTGTACATTTATTACCCAGCCAAAGTTTGTCAGATGCTGCATGACTCCTCTGGTTTGCAATTTTGCTAGATGAGGTGATGCAGCAATCAGTAACAAGTCCTCTAGATAGGGGATTACATTGATTACTTCTTCCATTAATTGTTCTAGTGCTGCTGCTAGTAATTTTGTGACTACTCTTGGAGCCGTAGTGAGCCCGAATGGGAGCACCCTGAACAAAATCAGGTTTTTTATTACAAACCAAAGATATCTTTGATGATGTAACTTTACAGGGATCTGATAGTATGCATCCTGAAGGTCGATTTTGGTCGGAAAACTGTTGGAAAGCAGTGTTCTGATAACTGATGAAACTGTCTCCATTCTGAAGTGTTTCTTGACCATAAACCTGTTGAGCCACTTTAGGTCCATAATTATTCTGTGATTCCCTGAAGGTTTTGGAACTGTGAACAGAATATAATATATCCCCTGATATTTCTGATGTAATGGAACTGGGTCAATCACCTGTTTCTGCAACATTTGGTTGAGTTCGTGGGAAAAGAGATTTGCCTTCTTCCTGTTTGCAGGGAGTCTTGATCTCTGGAACATGTTCATCTTTGGGATTGTCAAAAATTCTAGCGGGTATCCTGTCTCCAATATCTGAAGAATCCATGCATCTGTGGTTTTTCCATGATGACTAAAAAAGTTACAGACAACCCCCTACCTGCAATGGAGACAGGATCCGCTGTGTCTCAGAACTCCTTCTTAAATTGGTTTTTCCTGGGGTAATCCTCACTGAATCCCCCTCTTGTTTGATTTGAAGCGGCCTGTCTTCTTTGTTCATGTTGCTTTCCCTGAAACCTCCTGTTCTCCCTAAAGGAATAGTTTCTTGATTTATATGAAGTATTCCTAGATGGTGATGCTCTAGTTCGTCTATCTTGTGGGAGAAAAGCACTTTTGCCACCTGTCATCTTCTTAATTAAATCTTCCAAATAGTTTTTCACCAGAGAATGAGAGGGACATAAGCTTGCTTTTTGATGAACTGTCTTCTCCCCAAGGACTCAGCCATAAGGCTCTTCTTGTTGCAATAGATAATGCTGATGATTTTGTTGCAACTCTTAAAGAATCCATGGACGCATCACAGACAAAATGATTTACCACTTTAATAATAGTTAATTCCTGAAGTAGCTTAGATCTTGACATGGAAGAGTCAACTTTTTCTTCTAGTCCATTTTTTCTTGTAGTCCAGAGAGCCAAATGCACATAGTTCTTGCAATACAGGTGAGGGAAGTTGCTACTTTCATGTTCTGACCGATGAGGGTATATTGTCTTTTTAATGCTGCTTCCAGGCATTTGTCCATGGGATCCATTAAGGCTGCTCCATCTTCCAGTGGAACAGTAGTATATTTTGCTAATCTTGACACCGCTGCATCTACTCTAGGTGGTGTAACCCAGTTATTAACATAATTTTCTTCAAACGGGTACATCTTCACAATTCTTTTTGTAATAGAAGATCTTTTATCTGCTCTTTTCCATTCAGGGTTGGCCATGTCATTAATGGAGTGGTGAACTGTAAAACATGGGGTTGTTTTATTGTTTTCCAAGAATGCTGTATCAAGTATACTAATTCCTTCTGTTCGTCTACTAATCCCAGTGTCTTCCTGAGATGCTTAAGGAATCCGTCAATCTTATCCACACTGAACGCACCTGAATCATCCAGGATTTCACCTTCCTCTGCTTCAGAAGAATACTCTGAATTTACTTCTTGTAGACTGAATGTATCTTCAGACTGTCCAGCCCTAATGGACGTCCCTTCCCCAGGATCATCCAGTCTAGGCTTCTTTTTGGGGACTATGGGCTCTTGCATTGCAGTGACGATCTCCTGCATGGAGGCCTTCATCCAGGTAATAAAGTCTTGAAATTGATTTGGTATGTTAGTGTCATAGTTCGGCAAGAAAAACTCAGGACAAGTACTAAAAGGTAACACCATCTTTATTAGGCAGCAACAGTGAAACAGAAATATCACAATATATATATATAGGAATAAAGAGAAGCGCACAATGGAGCAAGTGACAACTACCAGAAATAGAAGACTGCTTCCGTGTGATACTCTTGATATAGGTCCCAGTGATGGGACAAGGAGTAGTCTGCAATGCCACAGGTCCGCACCTGGGAGAAGCCAGACAAATAGGAAGGTAACTAGGAGTAAGTCTGCCAGAGCCGCAAGCCTGCACCAGATTGGAGATCTAACTGCACGGAAGGCCACACTAGAGGATAGTTAGAAAGAGCTACAGGTCAGCGCTAGATTGGGTTGTCAGACAAGCCAGGGGTCATGCACGGTGTGGGTAGTCAACCAGAGCCACAGGTTTGCATCAGATAGGATGTCCACTAAAGCGTTGGTATGCTGGATACGCAGTGGACAGAGACCCAGCTCAACACCAGAATGGGTAGTCAGACAAGCCAGAAGTCAAACACAGAACGGGTAGTCAGCCAGATATCACAGTGCCTGTGATTGCTGCATTTTCTTGTCTGTCACCAGTAGGGGGCTTCTATTGGCTGTCTGCATTTAGCCCGCCTCATATTGCCTATTTAAACCTGGATTGGGCACCCTTTGAGTGCCCTTTCGTGTTGTTTCTGACATTTTTCGCTATCACTATGTCCAGTGATTGTTGGGCCTCTGTTCCTGTGTTCCTGAGTTCCTGATTGCAGCTGTTCCAGTGCCTCCTGAATGCTGAGTTGTTCCAGTCCTGGTTCCGGCCTAGTCCTCTGGGGTTGCAGTTCCTGCTGACCTTCTTCTCTGCTGTTTCCTGCCCTGACTGATCGCTCCGCTGGTTCCTGCCATCTCCTCGCCTGTCTCCTGTGATCCTGGCGACCTTCTGCTTGGTCGCGTCGGCGACATTGTTTGTTAGTCCCAGCGTGCGGACGCTGGTTTGCTCCAAAGCCTTGTGGCTACACGATTCCCTGTTGGTCCAGTGTGCGGACACTGGTTTGCTCCAAAGCCTATCGGCTACACTACTCAGTGGTTGGTCCCAGCGTGCGGACACTGGTTTGCTCCAAAGCCTTGCGGCTATACGATTCACTTGTTAGTCCAGTGTGCGGACACTGGTTTGCTTCAAAGCCTATCGGCTACACTACTCAGTGGTTGGTCCCAGCATGCGGACGCTGGTTTGCTCCAAAGCCTTGCAGCTATACGATTCACTTGTTAGTCCAGTGTGAGGACGCTGGTTTGCTCCAAAGCCTATCAGCTGTACGATTCAGTAGCTGGTCCCAGCGTGCGGACGCTGGTTTGCTCCAAAGCCTTGCGGCTATCCTATTCAATTGTTAGTCCAGTGTGAGGACGCTGGTTTGCTCCAAAGCCTTGCGGCTATCCGATTCAATTGTTAGTCCAGTGTGAGGACGCTGGTTTGCTCCTAAGCCTTGCGGCTATACGATTCCTCTGTTGGTCTCAGTGTGCGGACACTGGGTTGCTTACGATCCTGTCACTCTGTCATTATCATCCGACAGCTATTGATACCTCTGGGCTGCCTTGCCCGGTATTGGTAAGGCAGGTAGAACCTTGACGCTATTCCATCTGGAGGTTGCCTTACCCGGTATTGGCAAGGCCGGTAGAGCCTATATCGAGGGTTGTTGGGCTGCCTTGCCCGGTATTGGTAAGGCTGGTAGAACCTTTTGTCACATTCCATCTGAGGTTGCCTTACCCGGTATTGACAAGGCTGGTAGAGCCTACACCGTGTACTTATTGGGGCTGCCTTGCCCGGTATTTAGGTAAGGCCGGTAGAACCTTGACGCTATTCCATCTGCAGGTTGCCTTACCCGGTATTGGTAAGGCCGGTAGAGCCTATTATTCCATCATCTCAGACTGTCCTGTCTGGTATATTGACAGGACCGGTAGAATCTGCATACTGTCTTTGCTATTTACTCTTGATATATATGTATGTGATTGCTATTCTAAGTGATCATTTTATTATTTCAATAAAATTGAGTTTTTTACCTAAAACTTGTGTCTGAGAGTCATAACAAACCGTGACAGTACGAAAGGGCCATGACCTCAGACAGCAAATGTGAACGTAACACACAGAATATCCATTGGGGGATGGATATGCACGAGCAACGTTTGGATCAGTTGGCGGTTGCAATTCAAATGATCCTCGAACGCACGGTACTCGCTGACAAATCTGGCTCTAGCCCGGTGGTCTCGCCAAGTCAGACACCGGAAAGTGATACCAGGCCCCTAGGGGGTACTGTTAAAGGGTTAACGGCTTCTGCACCCTTGCCGCTAAGATATGATGGTGACCCTAGTCTCTGCAGAGGGTTCATCAACCAACTTGAAATTTTTATGGAATTGACGGCACACGCATTCCCCAATGATCGTAGTAAAGTGGGGTTCACGATATCGCTGCTCACTGGCAGAGCATTGGCTTGGGCTAACCCCTTGTGGGAGAATGCTAAACCTTGCACTAAGAACTTTAGAGAATTTGTGCAATCATTTCGAAGAGTGTTTGAGCCTCCTGGTAGAACCACCTCTGCTGCCAAACGTCTTATGGAGATACAGCAGGGCAAGCGTACAGTGGGCGACTATGCCATCGAATTCCGCACCTTGGCAGCAGAGGTAGGTTGGAATAATGAGGCATTATTGGCAGCCTTTGCTCAAGGCCTGAGTGACCATATTAAATATGAAATAGCTGCAAAAGAACTACGTATTGACCTAGATGATTACATTGAGTATGTTATGCTAATTGACTCCAGAATACCTGAGAGATCAACTGCCAGAGATCGTAGGATACGGTCAAAAAATAATGAGTCTAGTAGCATGTTTTGCCCACCCATCCCTCCCCTGGTATTGAAGTCTAGTGAACCAGTACGGGAACCAAGTGAACCTATGCAAGTAGGTTTCACTAGACTAACCAAGGAAGAGAGACTATATCGCAAGAAACAAGGGTTGTGTTTATACTGCGGTAAAAACGGGCACTTGCTAAAATCCTGTCCGGTACGTCCGGGAAACGCACACACCTAGGGTACCTTGGGGGACAGGCCCTAGGTGGTGTACAATCGTCCCCAGTGTCGGGCATAATGAAACCCACCATACAGGTGGTATTATCATGGGCACAATGCTCTGTGGAGGTTTTGGCCCTGGTTAATTCTGGTGCAGCAGGGTATTTTATGGATAATACCTTTGCCGAATTGCACGGAGTTCCACGCATTGAAAGAGAAAACCCCTTGGCTATTGAAGCAATTGTTGGCAGACCCTTAGATCCGGCTCAGGTTACTTTTGAAACTATGCCACTGTCTATGACTATTGGGGCACTTCACAGAGAAGAGCAGCAGTTCCAACTTATTAATTCTCCTCACCATGCTGTAATATTGGGATTTCCTTGGTTACAGTTACATAACCCACAATTTGATTGGAAAAAGTGTGAAATCGCTGCTTGGTCCCCGTTTTGTATGGACAAGTGCGTCACCCAGCCTATTAAGGTCTTGTGCACCTCCTCTGCTATACCGGATGTTTACCAACAGTTTGGCGATGTTTTTAGCAAAGGAGAGGCTAGTATACTACCTCAGCACAGACCTTATGATTGTTGCATTGAATTGTCTCCTGGAGCAGTACCTCCGAGGGGACGCACTTATCCATTATCTTGTGAGGAGAATAAAGCTATGGAAGATTACATTTCTGATGCCCTTGCTAGAGGGATCATACGAAAATCTACCTCTCCAGCTGGGGCTGGGTTCTCTTTCGTAAAAAAGAAAAATGGCGAATTAAGACCATGCATTGACTACGGGGCTTGAATAAACTAATGGCAAAAAACGCATACCCAATACCACTCATCACCGAACTTTTTGATAGGCTTAAGGGCGCTTCGATTTTTACCAAATTGGACCTACGGGCCGCTTACAAACTGGTTCGCATTCGATCAGGTGATGAGTGGAAAACTGCCTTTAATACTCGATCTGGGCACTACGAATATCTAGTGATGCCATTTGGGCTGTGTAATGCACCCGCAGTTTTTCAGGAACTGATAAACGATGTTCTGAGAGATATGTTGCAGACATGTGTCGTGGTGTACCTTGACGATATACTGATTTACTCCCAAAACATGTCACAACACATCAAAGATGTATCCGCAGTATTGCTACGACTTCGTGAGAACAAATTATATTGTAAATTGGAGAAATGTGAGTTTCACAGAACCAGCGTGCCTTTCTTGGGGTTCATAATTGGCAATGATGGCATTGCTATGGACAAGGAAAAGTTGTCAGCCATCCTACAATGGCCAAAACCCAAGAGTCTTAAAGCCATACAGCGTTTCCTGGGTTTCGCTAATTATTATAGGAAGTTTATTAAGAACTTTTCTTCCATTGTCAAACCTCTGTCCGATCTTACGCACAAGGGTGCTAATCCATCTCTTTGGCCGGTATCTGCTGAGGAAGCCTTTGAGAATTTGAAGTTGGCATTTGCTGCAGCTCCTGTGTTATCCCACCCCAATCCTTTACTTCCATTTACGTTAGAGGTTGATGCCTCAGATATCTGGGTTGGGGCAGTACTTTCGCAACGACACGATAAAGGTGGAACACTCAGACCTTGTGGTTTTTTTTCCAAAAAGTTGACCGTCACTCAAAGCCACTATGAGATAGGTGACAGAGAATTATTGGCCATTATCCTCGCTCTTAAGGAATGGCGTCATTTGCTTGAAGGTACTAAGAATCCTGTCTTAATCCTAACAGATCATAAAAATCTGACTTATCTCTCGGAGGCCAAGAGATTGTCCTCTCGTCAGGCCAGATGGGCACTGTTCTTGTCCCGATTTAATTTCATTGTATCATATTTACCGGGATCAAAGAATGTTAGGGCTGATGCACTGTCAAGACAATTTGAGGCCGACAGTGACAGAGTGGAAGCACCAGCACCTATCATTCAACCCGATAGAATATTGGCTACTATACGCACAAGTATCACTTCTCCTTTAGGGGAGGAGATCCTGGACTCTCAGGGGTCCGCTCCCCATGAAACCCCAGTGGGCAAATGTTTTGTCGCTGAACCATTTCGTACTAGGTTGCTCGAAACGTACCATTCCTCTAAGGCTGCGGGACATATTGGTAGAGACCAACTGTTATGGTCCCTTTCTCAGTTATTTTGGTGGCCTTCCATGAGAAACGATTGTGCCGAGTTTACTAATGCCTGTGCCACCTGTGCCCGCTCTAAGACCTCGAGACATCTCCCAGTGGGCTTGCTTCAACCGGTGCCTAATGGCGAACTCCCCTGGTCTCATGTTTCCATTGATTTTATGGGAGAATTGCCTATGGCTAAAGGGTATTCCTTTATATTCATGGTGGTGGACAGGTTTTCTAAAATGGCTCATTTCGTGCCCCTCCGTGGCCTTCCTTCAGCTAAGGAATTGGCAATTGTGTTCGCCAGAGAAGTATTCCGGTTGCATGGAGTGCCCAGGGTACTGGTGTCCGACAGGGGGAGCCAGTTTGTGTCTAGGTTTTGGAGGGCATTTTGCCAACAGATGGGCATACAGCTGTTCTTTTCCTCTGCCTACCATCCCCAGACCAATGGAGCTGCTGAACGAGCTAATCAGGGCTTGGAACAATTTCTCCGTTGTTTCTTTACTGACCATCATGATAATTGGTTCGACTTGTTGCCTTGGGCAGAGTTCGCCAGGAACTGTGCGGTCAATTCTTCATCGGGGAGCTCCCCGTTTCTGATTAATTACGAGTTTCAGCCCTGTTTGCTTCCAGATTAATTTCAGACGCAACAGATTCCAGCTCTGGATGAGCATATCGAGCAACTCCGTTCCACATGGGCACAAGTTCAGAGGGCACTTGGTCAGTCATTTCAGCGTCATCAGCGCCATGCCAATCGCAGAAGGCTTCCAGCGGTTTCTTTTCAGGTTGGGGACAGAGTATGGCTTTCTTCCAGAAATCTCAAGCTGCAGGTTCCGTCTAATAAGTTGGCTCCCCGGTTCATTGGTCCATACAGAGTCATTCGCAAAATTAACCCTGTCTCCTACGCTCTAGACATACCTGCATCCATGCGTATCCATAATGTGTTCCATGTGTCCCTTCTCAAGCCTCTGGTTTGCAATAGCTATACTACCACACCTGTGGTGCCAGGACCTGTTGAGGTTGAGGGTCAGGAGGAGTACGAGGTTCAGAGCATTATTGATTCCCAAAGGCTTAGAGGAGGGGTACAGTACCTGGTACATTGGAAAGGATATGGTCCTGAAGATCGATCATGGGTGGATAGTAAGGACCTTCATGCACCTAGGCTAGCTAGGGTCTTTCATGCCAAATACCCACAGAAACCTAGACCCTATTCTAGGAGAGGGGGTCTTTGAAAGGGGGGTACTATCACAGTGCCTGTGATTGCTGCATTTTCTTGTCTGTCACCAGCAGGGGGCTTCTATTGGCTGTCTGCATTTAGCCCGCCTCATATTGCCTATTTAAACCTGGATTGGGCGCCCTTTGAGTGCCCTTTCGTGTTGTTTCTGACATTTTTCACTATCACTATGTCCAGTGATTGTTGGGCCTCTGTTCCTGTGTTCCTGAGTTCCTGATTGCAGCTGTTCCAGTGCCTCCTGAATGCTGAGTTGTTCCAGTCCTGGTTCCGGCCTAGTCCTCTGGGGTTGCAGTTCCTGCTGACCTTCTTCTCTGCTGTTTCCTGCCCTGACTGATCGCTCCGCTGGTTCCTGCCATCTCCTCACCTGTCTCCTGTGATCCTGGCGACCTTCTGCTTGGTCGCGTCGGCGACATTGTTTGTTAGTCCCAGTGTGCGGACGCTGGTTTGCTCCAAAGCCTTGTGGCTACACGATTCCCTGTTGGTCCAGTGTGCGGACACTTGTTTTGCTCCAAAGCCTATCGGCTACACTACTCAGCGGTTGGTCCCAGCGTGCGGACGCTGGTTTGCTCCAAAGCCTTGCGGCTATACGATTCACTTGTTAGTCCAGAGTGCGGACACTGGTTTGCTCCAAAGCCTATCGCCTATACGATTCAGTAGCTGGTCCCAGCGTGCGGACGCTGGTTTGCTCCAAAGCCTTGCGGCTATCCGATTCAATTGTTAGTCCAGTGTGAGGACGCTGGTTTGCTCCAAAGCCTTGCGGCTATCCGATTCAATTGTTAGTCCAGTGTGAGGACGCTGGTTTGCTCCTAAGCCTTGCGGCTATACGATTCCTCTGTTGGTCTCAGTGTGCGGACACTGGGTTGATTACGATCCTGTCACTCTGTCATTATCATCCGACAGCTATTGATACCTCTGGGCTGCCTTGCCCGGTATTGGTAAGGCCGGTAGAACCTTGACGCTATTCCATCTTGAGGTTGCCTTACCCGGTATTGGCAAGGCCGGTAGAGCCTATATCGAGGGTTGTTGGGCTGCCTTGCCCGGTATTGGTAAGACCGGTAGAACCTTTTGTCACATTCCATCTGAGGTTGCCTTACCCGGTATTGGCAAGGCCGGTAGAGCCTACACCATGTACTTATTGGGGCTGCCTTGCCCGGTATTTAGGTAAGGCCGGTAGAACCTTGACGCTATTCCATCTGCAGGTTGCCTTACCCGGTATTGGCAAGGCCTGTAGAGCCTATTATTCCATTATCTCAGACTGTCCTGTCTGGTATATTGACAGGACCGGTAGAGTCTGCATACTGTCTTGCTATTTACTCTTGATATATATGTATGTGATTGCCATTCTAAGTGATCATTTTATTATTTCAATAAAATTGAGTTTTTTACCTAAAACTTGTGTCTGAGAGTCATAACAAACCGTGACACCAGAGCCGCAGGTCTGCACCAGAATGGATATCTGACAAAGCCAAGGGTCATACATGGAGCGGGTAGTCAGACAGAGCCACAGGTCAGCACCAGATTGGTTAGTCAGACAAGCCAGATCATGCACAGAGAACCAACAAAATAGAACTGCACTGGACACCAACGAAAGGGCGACTGAACCCTATGTCCAGGCAGTTAAAGTAGTGTGCAAGCAGGAAGAGGAAGAGAAGCCAACAGGTGGTTGTCCCTTTAAATTGAACGCACGTCCATGCCTTTGAACGTGCGCCCATAAATGACGTCACCTGCCTGCCGGAACGCCAGCAACAGATTTAGCCAGAGCCGCTCAAGGCAGCATGAGGCGGCTGAGCCGCCAGGAAGCAGAATGCAGCCAATCTTCAAAGGAGGCAAGGCACCAGTGTCAGCAGCAGATGCGGCTGGAGCTGCTGGGGAACGATGCAGTTGGCTCGAGCAGCCACTGCACAGGTATCCTGACAGTCAACAGCTTTATTAGTTCATTCCTGATAGAGATGAGCAGAATCAGAGGTTGGCATCTTTTTGCCACAACCAGGACAATTTTTATTTTTCTGGAGCCTTCATTAGGTTTATCCTTCTCAGAGGGAGTCTTGGATGATCAGGACATAATAATTGCTATATAGTATGCTGCCTAATAGCAAAGATCTCACAGGCATGTATGTAAATATAAATATATACATTTCCTACCTGCTCTTCATGCTTCCCTAGTTTTATTCGCAGTCTGTTCCTGCTTCCAGTTCTGGCAAACATACATCAATAGAGGGCTTCAGGCCCGCATTTCCTGCTTCCTGTGTTGCGTGTGTTCCACTTTTGGAACGCACTCCGAGTTAAGGCTGTCCGATTATGCTGGCTGATCTGGGGTGGTGCCTGCATTACACCTCGTGTCCCAGTGATGTCAGTGGGATGTTGGAGCAAGTGATTTTCCCGTTGTCTCCACAGAGCTTAGCGGAGGAAGGAGAGTTCTGAGCCAGGTAGGATCAAACGTTCCACTTCTTTTAAAACAAATTTTATCAGAATAACGGAGGCTTCTGCCTCCCATCCTTTCAGCTGGTAGGACCGGAAAAAACTGTGGAGGAAGGGGTGGAGTTGCCTTAAATAGAAATTTGACCGGTCCTACCAGCTGGAGGAGGGGAGATAAGCCCAATTGTGCCGTGGAGTACACAGAGGAAAAACAATTTCTTCAGTAGGCATCAGCTGCATAGAGCTTACAAGAGAAGCTCTGTGTGCCTGCGCTATCAGTAACTTCCAGTACCTTAAGGTACCAAGGAACGCCACTCACCAATGCTGGCAGTGAATGGGACATACAGAGCAGACTCAGAGGTGTCCGCTCTGTTGTCCACTGGTTCCTGCCAAGTAATTTTTTTTCTTCAATAACACGGACTTATTCAGCCTAATGAAAGTATGGTTTGCCTATCTCTATGTTAGTAATGGATCGGGGGGGGGGGGGGGCAATGTTATTATGATGATAGTTCTGCTTTAAGCCCCTTCTAGGTTTTGAGGATGGGGGTTCAGTTGCAACTCAATCTTCTCCCACCTCCAACCCCTGGCATCCAACTAAGTGCAGCATGTCCCCCATTACTCAGACATTTGCCACCTACCTGAACAGGTACTACTCTTGATACCAGCTAAAAGACAAAGACACAATGTCCATTTCATACTTCTTGCACTTCATTAGAGAGGTGTAGCTGATCTCCCTAGGCACTGTAAGCAAGGGGTCCATGTCTGCATTCCTCTGTTACACTTAGGATGACTAAACCAAAAGGTAATTTGCATATGCAAAACTACTGGTCACACACGTTCAACTAGGAATTAACCTGCTATAGATCAACTATCAGACATGAAACTTCATCTCTTCCACCCCCATCCATAACCATCCAGCATAGCCCTGTCATCTCTCACACATACACACTTAGCTCCTTTTCACCAGTGACCAAGGATGAAGTTTCCCTTGTTGTTACATACTCAAACTTAACCACATGCCCTCTTGACCCAGTCCCATCTCAGCTCACTCAAAAATGTTCTTCTCTACTAACTCCAGTGCTTACTCACTTATTCAACCTCTCTCTGACAACTAGCACCTTCTCATCCTCTTTCAAGCATGCATTAATCACACCATCTTAAAGAAACTCTCCCTGGACCCAAACTCAAATTCAAACTACCAGCCCCTTTGTTTTCTCCCTTTCACCTCCAAGCTCCTCGAACGTCTCGTATATAACTGACTCACTAAATTCCTATGCTCCTTTTCCCTGTTAGATCCCCTGCAATCTGGATTCTGCCCACATCACTCCACAGAGACTTCCAATGCTCTCTGCTAAGTCAAAAGGTCACTGCTCCCTATTCATTCTCCTGGACCTGTCATCTGCCTTTGACAGAGTGGACCACCCACTCCTCCTCCAAGATCTCCACTCTCTAGGTCTCAGTGATACTGCTCTCTCTTAGTTCTCATCATATCTCTGCAACAGCTCCTTCAATGTGTCCTACTGTTGCTCCAATTCTTCACCCCTCCCACTGTCTGTTGGAGTACCACAAGGTTCAGTCCTGGGCCCTTTGCTCTTTTTGATCTACACCTCTTCCCTTGGCAAACTAATAAACTTCTTTGGGTTTTACCATCATCTCTGTGCTAATGTATATTAAAAGTCAGAAATCTCTATGCTTATGATACTCAAATCTATATTTCCTCCCCAGAACTCTCCCCTTCCCTCCTGTCCCAGGAATCTAATTGTCTGTCTGCTGTGCCTTCCTGAATGTCCTCCTATCATCTCAAACTTAACCTTAGCAAAACCAAACTCATAATTTTCCCACCCTCTCCAATCAGCCTTACCCCAGTTATTGCCCTCACTGTTAACAGCACCACCATCAGACCAGCCACTATATCACGCTGCCTGGGGGCCACCTTTGACTCTGCCCTATCCTTCATTCCCCACATGCAGTCAATCTCCAACTCATGCCACCTCCACCTCCGTAATATATCTAGAATCTGACCTTTTCTCACCCAAGATACTACTAAAAATCTAATTTAAACACTCATCATGTCCCATCTTGACTAATGTAACTCACTTCTAATTGGCCTTCCTCTCATCTGACTAACCCCACTACAGGCCATAAAGAACTCTGCTGCAAGACTAATCTACTTCACACATCACTTCTCTAACACCACTGCCCTTTGCCACTGTCTCCCATTAGCGCATACCATTCAATTCAAAATTCTGGTGCTGACTTACAGAGCTCTTACTAACACTGCACCCCCTATATTCCATCTTTAATTTACAAATACACTCCCACTTGCCATCTTCATCCAGCATAGGACCTTCTCCTTTCTCTACAGCTCTTATTACATCCTCCTACTCCTGCCTACAGGACTTCTTCCATGCTGCACCTGAGCTCCCATCAGACTCTCTCTCAGCCTTCAGATTTTCAGACGCTCCCTGAAATTTCCCCATTACAACCACATTATTCACAATCTTTTCTCCCAAACAGAGCCACCGCTTCCCTGGACCATTGCACTCAATTGCACTTATTTCTCCCACCCACTGACTGACAGTTTATGTGGCAGGAGGCACTTACTCCTTCTGTGTCCAATCTACCTTCCTCTAGACTGTAACCTGTCATGAGCAGGGCCCTCGATCCTTTTGTTTTCAATGTTCCATTTGTACTATTTAATATCTCAGTATGTGTATTCCCTATTGCACAGCACTGCAGAATAAGTTGCCGTTATATAAATAAAGAATAATAATAATAATTTCCACCCATACATACACTGTCTGACACCACTATTTTAAATATTTTAAATATAACCCAAAAAGTTTCTCAGAACATAGATTCTAAGCAATATGGCCCTACTTGCTCTAACCTAACGGTGTTCACTCGACCCACAAGGAAAACTTAACATACTACAACATAGATATATTACTGGACCCACACACAAGACAAGAAGAACTTCTCCATCATCCTACATGGTACAAATGGTACCAATTTAGAAACTAAATCACTAGTTACATGGTTCAGATCATGTATTGGAAACACTGAAAATCTTTCACCCTGAGACTTGGAACCTTTACCCTGAGACCCTGAGATTTGGCTCAAGCACTGATATGGCTCAGGTGCAAAACATTTTGTTGGACCCCCTAACACAAAAGTATTTTCACAGATTCATAACTACAACCTATTGAACCCTGAGGTAGATATTGCCCCCAGGGCCGGATTTCTCATAAGGCAGAGTAGGCATCTGCCTACAGGCGCACCCCACAGAGGGTCGCCTGTCATTGGGACCTGTTTTTGTTTTTTTTATTTTTTTTAATTATTCTTGCCACGGGCAGTGCAGGCAATAACCCCCCACCCGGTCAGGTCTACCGTCAGCGCCTCCGTCGGCACAAACCATTAGCTGCTGAGCTCCCTCGTGAGCTCTTTAGTAATGCAGAGCGCTGGGTGATGACATCATCTCCCAACGCTCTGCATTACTGAACAGAAGTCCGCGCAGGAGCTCCAGCAGCTACAGGTCTGTGTAGAAGGAGGCACAGACCTGTCCTGCCAAGCCACTGGACCACCAGGGAGGAGGTAGGAAACGGGGGTGGGAGCAATGTGAAGGTAATATGGAGCTGATGGGGGGCAGTGTGAGGGCAAAGTGGAGATGATGGAGGCAATGTGAGGGCAAAATGGAGGTAATGGATGCAGTATGGAGATGATGGGGGCAGTGTGAGGGCAATATAGAGCTGATGGGGGCAATATGGAGCTGATGGGGGAGATATGGAGCTGATGGCTGGCAATGTGAGAGCAATATGGAGATGATAGGGGCAATGTGAGAGCAATATGGAGATGATAGGGGCAATGTGAGAGCAATATGGAGATGGGGCAGTGTGGAGATTAGGAGAATTGTGGAGGTGTCCAGTGGAGATGGCCAATGGGGGGGGGGGGCTTCAGCTTTCTGTGCCTACAGGCTCCTGAGATGTAAATCTGGCCCTGATTGCCCCCTTGGATGTTTGTCCCAGGCACAACTGCACCCTCTGCACCCGCTGTAGTTATGGCCCTGTCTGCTTCACAAGCCACATTCCACTGCCCAATGGTAGCCACCTTGTTTCCCTGTCCGCTTGTAGACACAGAACTACACATAAACTGACTGATTTCCCTGATGTGGTCCACTGCCCACTGGTAATCAGAGAATAACACATACATTCTTTGCTTCACACACTTAATTCGCTGCCCACTGGTAACGCCTTTATTCCCAATCCACAACGCATACATACAAGATCACAGAAAAGTAAACCTTTGCACAAATCAGTGTACAAATGCCTTATGAAAGCACAGTCTTAGAATTTAGAGATATAGAATTCAATAAATATATGTTTGCTTATGCTAACTTGGAGTTCATTATATTTAAAGGTGTATAAACCTTTTTGATTTTAGCTGTCCTTGTTCATTTAGCATCCCTGCTTGATACTCAGCTCAAGACCAGTACTGCAAATAACTTATTTTAGGTTCTTCGCATCTGGTGCACCCACTCACAAATATATTTTTTCATTTTAGTGAGATAATGACACTTTAAGACTTTATGTAATGGGAAATACAAGGACTGACCCAGTAGGGAAAAGTAGGAATCTCTGCCTCTGAAGAGCCTCAGTCACAGGTAGCTGGAGTGCATTTTGTGGGTGAGTGGCTTGAATGAGCTGACAGCTGCACTGCTGCAGCCAGAACTGAAGCCTGAAAGGTTGAATGACCAGGGGGTATATTCACTAAGTGGTGATAAAGTGGAGATGAATTCTCCAGTTATATCACTTCTCCAATTCCCATGTTGTTCTGTGGAGCCTGTTGCACTAAGATTTCTTCAACTGTGGAGATCTTAGTACATATTCTGTATGTATGTATGTATGTATATCTTTATTTATATGGCGGCACACAGTGTACGCAACGCCTTACAATAGAAGTAAGTTACATTTAATATGAGGGGATAAAATAAGTGCCACGTTCATTGAAACATTAGTAGAGATGTCCCTGTCCCAAGGAGCTTACAGTCTAAATGGGTAATAGGAGACAGACAACAGGGTAAGAGGGTGTCAAGGGTGTCAAGTGCAGGGTAAGGGTAACAGGGGTAAGAGGGTGTCAAGGGTGTCAAGTGCTATAAAATAGCGTAGAAGCTGGAAAAGTGATATCACTGGAGAAGTCATCTCCACTTCATCACCACTTTATCACCGCTTAGTGAATCTCTTTCAGTGACTGGTTTAACTGGCCCTGGGACTGAATGGTAGTTATTGCAAACTTGGGAAAAGAGAGGAAAAAATGACTGTAATACAAAAAACCGCCACAAGATGTCAAGGCAGGATAGTGAAGAGCAGTCTGAGCAGCAAAAAAAAAAAAAAAAAACCACAACAAAAGACATGAATGGTTAGAAACTGTGTCAAATTTAAAAATGGAGGCAGAAGAATACTCAGACCTGAGCCAAAGGTTACTGTTAGGCAGTCATCAGACAGACAAAGCTGGGTTGAAAATGGGAGGGCAACCTAGATCAAAGCAGCACACAGGAACAAGATAAGTAGGCACTAAGACAGAAGAAAGAAGCATGCAGAGTGACAGGTTTAATAGGGGAATTAACTGGAGGAGGATTAGAGACCAGAACCGGACCCAGTGGAAGGGGTCCTAACACTTATCAATTTGTCCATGAAACATTATTTTTGTGAGAAATAATATTTCCTTTCTTTTTGGTCAATAATAAATTGTTTCTGTGTAAGATGATACAGTTTAGAATTATATTTTTGATTCATAATAATTTGTTTTTGTGTGAGAAGATACCACTTAGGACTAGCTTTGGTTTGTTAGTTTTTTCTGCAGGATTGCCATCAAGGAGTGACTGTTGTCCTTGGTCCAGTTTAGAAGTGGGCACAGGCCCTGTTTAAGTCACTGTGGCACTGGCACTCAAAGGTTTTTAGATAGGTTACAAGCTTAACCCACTGAGTACCAGAGTGTTGTCCAAAATCATTGAGTGTGTAATGGTGTAATGTCCTGGTAGTCTCATGTAATGCTGTAGTGCCCTGCTGGTGGCATATAATGGTGCATTACCCGCCTGGCGGCAAGTAATTGTGTATTGCGCTGTTGGTCTCATTTAATACCAGGTATAATGGTATCAGACCATTGACCTGGTGTGACCAGTGCAAAAAAACTGCTCCACTGGCACTCAAAGGGTTAAATATATATCCTATTATATAAACAGCCAGATGTTTGTTTGTCCGATGCAGTAATGCGCGGTAGAGACTGTCCGATGCAGTCATCCAGTAGTGACTGCCAGAACGCACAGAATGCTGGGAGGTGCAGTTCTGCTGTACTAAATCTGCCGTGTATTCTTTTCTTTGCTCACTTTGGCCCGTGTTCCACGGGCCTTTACACTAGTAAAATATATTTGTCTCAAATATTTCCTTTGTTGCATCAATCTTTTTCAATCCATCCCTTCTCTTTTTTCCCTTTTTAAAAAATATATATATTTAATCTAAGGGAGTGCCTTGTAATGCATCAGATATGGGCTTAGAAATGAACTGGGCAATGCAAAAGTTTGGGGGGGCTGCCTGTTTTTCATGTGACCCTTGATTAGGGATGAGTGAAGATTTGCTTATAAAAAGGAAATTGAAAACATAAAAAAACACTTTTTACCTTTCTTAGAAATTCCTTTGAACAGTATTTTTTTCTACAGAACACATACTGACCCCCCCAGCCTTGTCCCACTACACTGTTTGCCATAGAACCACATATACTGGCCACCAGCCTTGTCCCACAGTAGAAATAGAGCCACAATGGTAGCTATAGAACCACACATGGTAACTAGAGAGCCACACATACTGACCCCCCATTCTTGTTCCATAGTACCTATAGAACCACAAGTACTGACCCCCCCAGCATTGTTTAACTGCACTGATAGTTATAGGGATGGGCAATGTGAGGCTTTCCAGCTGCTTCCAGACTACAACTCTCATCATTCAGCTGCAGCCTTTATGATGGGAGATGTAGTCTGGTAGCAGCTGGAGGGCCTCACAGTTCCCACTACTGTCATAGAATGACACATACTGCTGCCTCCAAACCTTGTCCCTCTGCACTGTTAGTCATAGAACAAAACATACTGATCTCTGAGCCACAGCCTTGTCCCACTGCACTGGTAGTCATAGAACCTCATATACTGACCTCTGAGTCCCAGACTTGTCACACTGCATTGGTAGCCATGAGGGCCGGATTTAAATCTAAAGCTCCTCTAGGCACAGCACCCTCTGGTACCCTTAGTTCTGCCTTGGCCCCACTATGAACCACACCCCCTCATTGAACCACACCCACTTTTGTGGCCAAACCCATTTTTAGATTTATACTTCACAGTAATGTGGTAATTTTCCAAAGGTGGAAAAAAATATTATAGATTGGGACAGGGTATATACAACACTCATACAGAAACTGTAAGTGATCGTTTTTTAATTATTTTTTTCTATATTGTTTTATGCTGTCATTTTGATACCACATTCTATACTCTATGGATATATTTAATTAACCATTTCAGTGCCACATATGTTTATGATGTCTAGAAGGTAAACTGCATTTTGGATTGTCATTTAAAATAGAAGTAAAAAGTAAAGAATTTTGTACACTGAATTTTAATAAACTTCTATATGCTGTTAGTGATATATTTTACAAAGCACACTCTGTAAAGCTGTTTAGTGTGAAGAATTCCAGCAAATCTGGAAGAAACCAAATTCTACATTTGTGGAGGGGGAGCAAGTTAAATGTCTACTGATTTAATATATGCGTTAACAACACTGAATGAAAGCGATGACACTGATGTATTATGAAGCCAGACACTGATGATAATCTATGAGCTTTGAAGGCAGTGAAAGCTGAATTTAGTTCAAAACAAAGTTTAATATGTCCCCTACTTTGGTGAAAATGGTTTTCCCCAGTGTCATCCTATCAATGCACACTCAGTAAAGCTGAAGGAACTCTGGAAGAAACCAAATTCTACATATGTGGAGGGGGAGTAAATTAAATATCTATTGATTTCAAATATGCTTTAAAAACTGTGAATGCAAGATATTACTCTAATGTATTATGTAGAAAGGCAGTGATGACAATCTATGAGCTTTGAGGCAGTGAATGCTCAATTTAAATCAAAACAAAGATTCAAATGCCTCCTACTTTGGTGAAAATGGTTTGATCCAGTGTTATCCAAGCAGTGCACACTGTAAAGCTGGTTAGTGTGACAAACTCAACCAAATCTGGAAGAAACCAAATTCTATATTTGTGGAGGGGGAGCAAATTTATATCAAATGATTTAAAATATGCTTTAAAAACTGTGTATGTGAGCGATAACTCTAATGTATTACATATAAAGGCAGTGATGACAATCTATGACCTTTGAAGGCAGTGAAAGTATCACAGTGCCTGTGATTCCTGTCACTCTCAGTTGTGGCTGTCACTGATTTGCTGACTGGGTTTGACCCGCCTCCTGATGACCTTTTTATACCTGGCTATCACATCTGTCAGATGCCCTTTCGTGGTGTTCCTGAGCCAGTAGTGCTGTTGCTGTGTTCCTGTATTCTGAGTTCCTGTGTACCGATTCGGCTTGTCCTGACCATTCTCCAGTGTTCCTGCTTGTGTATGACCTGGCTCGTCTGCGTACCACCCTTGGATCCTGACCCGGCTAGACTGACGTTCCTGCTTGTGTATGACCCGGCTTGTATGACTGCCTCCTACGTGCTCCGACCCGGCCCGGCTTACTTCCTGCTCCGAAGATCGACTTCCAGCTTGTTCCAGTGACCTGCGTTCCAGTTGTCGCCCGCCGCGACATTATCAGTCTCTGTTGCCCGCTTCAGTGTGACTGCGTTGCCTGGTGTTTCCCTCGATTTAGTGCTGTGCCTCATTATCTGTGCAGAGCTGTGTGTGAATCTGTGGGCCTTCCTCTCCGTGCAGAGCCTTGCAGTAGCGCTGAAGCCTCGAGTAAACGTGCCTTTTAACTCTTGCAGTGCTGTCTCGATTTCACTCTCTCTATCTCCAGTACGAGCCTCGTTACCCGTGATACTGCTGCTGAGTTGGCCGCTCTCCGTCGGCAACTCTAGTCCACCATTGCAGAGTGTTCACATTGTTTGGGTCGTTTGGGCGCCTAAGGCTCTCCGGTATTGGTTACCGGCAATAGCAGTGACACATAGTGTTGGCAGTAAGGCTTCAGTGTTGGCTTATCCGGTACTACGCCCGAGGAGGCTAGTGGCTCTTGCATTCATATTCCAGCATTCGATTAAGCTTGAGGAGGCTGTTGGCTCTTGCATTGCCGGCCGGTTCCCGTTACGCCCGTGGGGGCTATTTGCACTTGCACAAACCAAAGCAGTTCCTGTAACTACACCCGTGGGGGCTAAGTTGATTCCTATTCTGCTTAATATCCAAACACCTTGGCAAGGCAGCTCGATCTTCAGCACTTGATGAACTTTGTCTATCCAGCACAAGCCTTTTAACATCCAGGGAGTGTCAAACCTCCACATCTGAGACGGACTGTTATCTAGACATTAACCCCTTGGGGGTCCATATCATCCTAGTGCATACTGTCTTGCATTTATGTCTATTGTGCTATTACTATTGTAATATCTCAGTTTACTTGATCTGTGTATTACCTACCGCCTCTAGAGGGCGAACTTGTGCATTATTCACTTTAAATAAAGTGTGTTTTATTTTCACTTACTGGTCTGAGAGTCCTAAAAAAACCGTTACAGTACGAAAGGGCCATGACCTCAGACTTTAAGGGTGAAAGTAATACTCAGAACATCCACTGGAGAATGGATGTCCATGAGCAGCGCCTGGACCAATTGGCACTGGCTCTACAAACGTTACTTGAACGTACAGTACATTTGGACAAGTCTGGTCCTAATCTGGTGGTCCCTCCAGCCTTGACACCGGGGAATCCGTCTGTAATTCCCACTGCTAACTCAAGAGGGTTAACGGCAGCGGCGCCGTTACCCCTAAGATATGATGGCGAACCCTCCCTATTCAGAGGTTTCATTAACCAGTTGGAGATATTTTTGGAATTGGCACCCCAGGCATTTCCTAACGACCGTAGTAAGTTCGGCTTTATGATATCTCTGTTGACGGGCAAAGCTTTGGCATGGGCAAATCCGTTATGGGAAAATGCTAGACCCTGCACACTGAACTTTAGAGATTTCGTGATGAAGTTCAGACGTGTGTTTGAGGTTCCTGGCAGGTCTGCCTCTGCTGCCAAAAGGCTGATGGAGATTCAGCAGGGCGAACGCACTCTGGGCGAGTATGCTATCGAGTTCCGGACCTTGGCAGCAGAGGTAGGCTGGAACGATGAGGCCTTACTTGCAGCCTTTACTCAGGGTCTCGCTGAACAGATTAAGGACGAGATAGCCGCTCGAGATGTACCCAGCGAGCTGGATGAGTACATTGACTATGTCATGTTAATAGACTCCCGCATCCGGGAGAGACGCTTGGCTAAAAGGACCAAAGCAAAGTGCTATGGCCAGAACCATTTCCTTAACCCACCCACACCACCCGTTCTACCTGAGCGAACAGCTGACAGCACTGAACCTATGCAAGTAGGTTTTACTAGGCTCACTAAGGAGGAGAAGCTGTATCGTAGGAGGCAAGGCTTATGCCTATATTGTGGCAAACCGGGCCATTTATTACGCAATTGTCCAGTAAGGCCGGGAAACGAACGCACCTAGGGTACCTTGGGGGACAGGCCCTAGGTGGTGTTGAACAGTCCCTAGATACTAGCACCACTAAACCCACCATCCAGGTGGCATTTGCTTGGGCAGATAAGGTCATCGAGGTCCTAGCATTGGTGGACTCCGGGGCAGCCGGCTTCTTCATGGATCAGTCCTTTGCTGATTTGCAGGGCATTCCGTTATGTAAGAAGGACTCTCCTGTGGCAATAGAGGCCATTGATGGCAGACCCCTGGATCCTGCTTTCATTACGTTCGAGACAATCCCAGTGACAATGACTGTGGGGGCTTGTCACAGGGAGCAGATACGATTCCAGATCATTCGTTCCCCGCATCATTCAGTTATTTTGGGGTTTCCATGGTTACAGGCACACAATCCCCAATTTGACTGGCAAAGGTGTGAAGTTAACTCTTGGTCTGAGTACTGTAACAAGAATTGTCTCTCTCTCTTCCTGTTAAGATTATGTGTACCTCTCCAGCTGTGCCAGCAGAATATGGGCAATTCAGTGACGTGTTTAGCAAAGGAGAGGCCAGCGCATTACCTGACCATAGGCCATACGATTGCGCCATTGATTTGCCTCCAGGTGCGGTGCCCCCCAGGGGACGCACTTACCCACTGTCTTGTGAGGAAAATAAGGCAATGGAGGAGTATATCGCAGATGCCCTGTAGTGGGGAATCATTCGTAAATCTACGTCTCCGGCTGGTGCCGGATTTTTTTTTGTTAAAAAAGAAAAATGGGGAACTCAGGCCTTGCATTGACTACCGTGGGCTGAATAAGCTGATGCCCAAGAACGTCTATCCCATTCCACTTATTACAGAATTATTCGACAGATTAAAGGGCTCTTCGATCTTTACTAAACTTGATTTGTGAGCCGCCTATAATCTAGTCAGAATTAAAGAGGGTGACGAGTGGAAAACGGCGTTTAATACCAGAACAGGGCATTATGAATATCTGGTGATGCCATTCGGCTTATGCAATGCGCCTGCAGTATTTCAGGAATTGATTAACGATATTTTACGTGACTTGCACCAGTCCTGTGTGGTAGTATATCTAGATGATATATTGATTCACTCTGCTAATCTTTCCCAACACATTAAAGATGTCTCAGAAGTCTTGCTCCGACTTCGTAAGCACAAGTTATTCTGTAAACTAGAAAAGTGCGAATTCCATACATCTCAAGTACCATTCCTGGGGTTCATAATATCCAAAAGTGGCATTGCCATGGATCAGGAAAAGTTGGCAGCGGTTCTGCAATGGCCTCGGCCTAAGGGGTTAAAGGCCATTCAACGATTCTTAGGTTTTGCGAACTATTATAGGAAGATCATCAAGAACTTTTCCACGATTGTAAAACCACTATCAGATTTGACTCATAAGGGTGCTTCTCCCTCTCAGTGGTCTGAGGCAACTGAAGACGCATTTGTTACCCTGAAATCTGCCTTTGCATCTGCTCCTATACTATCCCACCCTAATCCCTCCCTGCCGTTTACCTTGGAGGTTGACGCTTCAGAGGTTGGGGCAGTGCTCTCCCAACGTCCTGTGGGAGGTGGCACCTTAATGCCTTGTGGGTTTTTCTCTAAGAAATTGTCCAGCGCCCAGAGTCATTACGAGATTGGCGACAGGGAACTGTTGGCCATCATACTTGCACTAAAGGAGTGGCGACACCTCTTGGAGGGCACTCAGACTCCAGTACTAATTCTTACTGACCATAAGAATTTAACCTATCTCTCTGAAGCCAAAAGACTGTCTTCTCGACAAGCCAGGTGGGCGCTGTTTCTGTCCCGGTTCAATTTCCTAGTATCCTATCTTCCTGGCTCAAAGAATATCAAGGCTGATGCGTTGTCACGTCAGTTTGCTTCTGACACTGAGAGGGAGGAAGTCCCGGTACCCATCATTCAGCCAGATCAGATCCTGGCTACTATTCGTACCACCATAACCTCGCCATTGGGGGAGGAGATATTGGCATCACAATCACGGGCACCTCCTGAAACCCCAGTGGGGAAGTGTTTCGTAGATGAGTCATTCCGTGTCCGTCTGTTGGAGACTTATCACACTTCTAAAGCGGCTGGGCATATTGGTAGGGACCAACTAGTATGGTCCCTCTCGCAGCTATTTTGGTGGCCTACTTTGAGAACCGACTGCGCCGCTTTTACGGCAGCTTGTACCACTTGTGCCCGTGCCAAGACCCCTAGGCATCTCCCCGTGGGCTTATTGCAACCGGTGCCTAACGGAGACCGTCCTTGGTCTCATATATCCATTGACTTCTTGGGAGAATTACCGGCCTCTAGAGGTTACAAGTTCATTCTTATAGTGGTCGATAGATTCTCTAAGATGGCACATTTTGTGCCTCTGACTGGCCTTCCATCAGCTCAGGAATTGGCTGTAGTTTTTGCCAGAGAGGTGTTCCGTCTGCACAGAGTACCCAGAGTGATTGTCTCCGACCGTGGGAGCCAGTTTGTTTCTAGGTTCTGGAGGGCATTTTGTGGTCAGATGGGCATCCAATTGTCATTTTCCTCCGCCTACCATCCCCAGACGAATGGGGCCGCTGAGCGTGCCAATCAGGGACTGGAGCAGTTCCTGCGCTGCTTTGTCACCGATCATCATGATAATTGGGCTGACCTGTTGCCATGGGCAGAGTTTGCCAGAAACTGTGCGGTTAACTCATCGTCCGGGAGCTCCCCGTTTCTCGTTAATTATGGTTTCCAGCCTTGTCTGCTCCCGGACTCCTTTCAGGCGCAGCAGATTCCTGCTTTGGACGAGCATTTGGCACGACTTCGTTCCACTTGGGCACAGGTTCAGAGGTCCCTCGGTCAGTCTTTCAGGCGGCAGCAACGGCACGCTAATCGCAGACGCCTTCCAGCGGTCTCATTTCAAGTTGGGGACAGGGTATGGCTGTCATCCAGAAACCTCAATTTACAAGTGCCGTCCAACAAACTGGCTCCCCGGTTCATTGGTCCATTTAAGATTATCCGCAAGATTAATCCGGTTTCTTATGCTCTGGAGCTTCCACCCTCTATGCACATTCATAATGTGTTCCATATGTCACTCCTGAAACCCTTGGTGAGCAATCGTTAAACTACTACGCCAGTGATTCCTGGGCCGGTGGACGTCCAGGGCCAGGAAGAATATGAAGTCCAGAATATTATTGATTCCAGGAGATTTAGAGGAAAGCTGCAATATTTAGTTCATTGGAAGGGCTATGGCCCTGAAGAACGTTCTTGGGTTGATCAAGGGGATCTCCATGCACCTAGATTAGTACGCAGCTTTCACTCTAAATATCCTTTGAAACCCAGACCTCAGGCAGGGAGAGGGGGTCTTTGAGAGGGGGGTACTATCACAGTGCCTGGGATTCCTGTCACTCTCAGTTGTGGCTGTCACTGATTTGCTGACTGGGTTTGACCCGCCTCCTGATGACCTTTTTATACCTGGCTATCACATCTGTCAGATGCCCTTTCGTGGTGTTCCTGAGCCAGTAGTGCTGTTGCTGTGTTCCTGTATTCTGAGTTCCTGTGTACCGATTCGGCTTGTCCTGACCATTCTCCAGTGTTCCTGCTTGTGTATGACCCGGTTCGTCTGCGTACCACCCTTGGATCCTGACCCGGCTAGACTGACGTTCCTGCTTGTGTATGACCCGGCTTGTATGACTGCCTCCTACGTGCTCCGACCCGGCCCAGCTGACTTCCTGCTCCGAAGATCGACTTCCAGCTTGTTCCAGTGACCTGCGTTCCAGTTGTCGCCCGCCGCGACATTATCAGTCTCTGTTGCCCACTTCAGTGTGACTGCCTTGCCTGGTGTTTCCCTCGATTTAGTGCTGTGCCTCGTTATCTGTGCAGAGCTGTGTGTGAATCTGTGGGCCTTCCTCTCCGTGCAGAGCCTTGCAGTAGCGCTGAAGCCTCGAGTAAACGTGCCTTTTAACTCTTGCAGTGCTGCCTCGATTTCACTCTCTCTATCTCCAGTACGAGCCTCGTTACCCGTGATACTGCTGCTGAGTTGGCCGCTCTCCGTCGGCAACTCTAGTCCACCATTGCAGAGTGTTCACATTGTTTGGGTCGTTTGGGCGCATAAGGCTCTCCGGTATTGGTTACCGGCGATAGCAGTAACACAGAGTGTTGGCAGTAAGGCTTCAGTGTTGGCTTATCCAGTACTACGCCCGAGGAGGCTAGTGGCTCTTGCATTCATATTCCAGCATTCGATTAAGCTTGAGGAGGCTGTTGGCTCTTGCATTGCCGGCCGGTTCCCGTTACGCCCGTGGGGGCTACTTGCACTTGCACAAACCAAAGCAGTTCCTGTAACTACGCCCGTGGGGGCTAAGTTGATTCCTATTCTGCTTAGTATCCAAACACCTTGGCAAGGCAGCTCGATCTTCAGCACTTGATCACTGATTCCATAAGAGTGTTATTACTCTGAAATATTAGTGTGTTTGTAAAAAAGTATGAGTGCTATGTGTATTCAGGAAAAGTCTTTTAATTAGTTTTTTCTATATTGTTTTATGCTGTCATTTTGATACTACATTCTATACTCTATGGATATATTTAATTAACCATTTCAGTGCCACATATGTTTATGATGTCTAGAAGGTAAACTACATTTTGGATTGTCATTTAAAATAGAAGTGAAACGTAAAGAAGTTTGTACACTGAATTTTAATAAACTTCTATATGCTGTTAGTGATATATTTTACAAAGCACACTCTGTAAAGCTGTTTAGTGTGAAGAATTCCAGCAAATCTAGAAGAAACCAAATTCTACATTTGTGGAGGGGGAGCAAGTTAAATATCTACTGATTTAATATCTGCGTTAACAACACTGAATGAAAGCGATGACACTGATGTATTATGTAGACAGGCACTGATGATAATCTATGAGCTTTGAAGGCAGTGAAAGCTGAATTTAATTCAAAACAACGTTTAATATGTCCCCTACTTTGGTGAAAATGGTTTTCCCCAGGGTCCTCCTAGCAATGCTCACTCAGTAAAGCTGAAGGAAAACTGGAAGAAACCAAATTCTACATTTGTGGAGGGGGGTAAATTAAATATTTATTGATTTCTAATATGCTTTAAAAACTCTGAATGCAAGATATTACTCTAATGTATTATGTAGAAAGACATTGATGACAATCTATGAGTTATTAGGCAGTAAAAGCTCAATTTAAATCAAAACAAAGTTTCATATGCCTCCTACTTTGGTGAAAATGGTTTACTCCAGTGTTATCCAAGCAATGCACACTGTAAAGCTGGTTAGTGTGACAAACTCAAGCAAATGTGGAAGAAACCAAATTCTATATTTGTGGAGGTTGGGCAAATTTATATCAAATGATTTAAAATATGCTTTAAAAACTCTGAATGTGAGCGATAACTCTAATATATTACATATAAAGGCAGTGATGACAATCTATGATCATTGAAGGCAGTGAAAGCTTAATTTAAAACAAAACAAGGTTTATTTTGTCCCCTACTTTGGTGAAAATGGTTTGCCCCAATGATTTCCCATCATGCATTGCTCTGGTAAAAAAATATTTTAAACTACAAATTAGTTCAAGAAAAATTAACTTTCCTTCCCTTTTTTAAGGTGGAAGACAGTGAGAACCAGTTGTGAACTGTTATATTTTGCCATGAGACAAAAATGCTATGAAGTAATTTTCGTATCTCTAAGTTTAAAAGAAAATATTTTTTGACGCTTAAATATATATTTTTTTTATTTTATTTTATATAAATACCTTAATCACTGATTTCATAAGAGTGTTATTACTTTGAAATATTAGTGTGTTTGAAAAAAAGTATGTGTGCTATGTGTATTCAGGAAAAGTCTTTTAATTATTTTTTTCTATATTGTTTTATGCTGTCATTTTGATACCTCATTCTATACTCTATGGATATATTTAATTAACCATTTCAGTGCCACATATGTTTATGATGTCTAGAAGGTAAACTGCATTTTTGATTGTTATTTAAAATAGAAGTGAAACGTAAAGAATTTTGTACACTGAATTTTAATAAACTTCTATATGCTGTTAGTGATATATTTTACAAAGCACACTCTGTAAAGCTGTTTAGTGTGAAGAATTCCAGCAAATCTAGAAGAAACCAAATTCTACATTTGTGGAGGGGGAGCAAGTTAAATACTGATTTAATATATGCGTTAACAACACTGAATGAAAGCGATGACACTGATGTATTATGTAGCCAGGCACTGATGATAATCTATGAGCTTTGAAGGCAGTGAAAGCTGAATTTAATTCAAAACAAAGTTTAATATGTCTCCTATTTTGGTGAAAATGGTTTTCCCCACTGTAATCCTATCAATGCACACTCAGTAAAGCTGAAGGAACTCTGGAAGAATCCAAATTCTACATATGTGGAGGGGGAGTAAATTAAATATCTATTGATTTCAAATATGCTTTAAAAACTGTGAATGCAAGATATTACTCTAATGTATTATGTAGAAAGGCAGTGATGACAATCTATGAGCTTTGAGGCAGTGAATGCTCAATTTAAATCAAAACAAAGTTTCATATGCCTCCTACTTTGGTGAAAATGGTTTGCTCTAGTGTTATCCAAGCAGTGCACACTGTAAAGCTGCTTAGTGTGACAAACTCAAGCAAATCTGGAAGAAACCAAATTCTATATTTGTGGAGGGGGAGCAAATTTATATAAAATGATTTAAAATATGCTTTAAAAACTGTGTATGTGAGCGATAGCTCTAATGTATTACATATAAAGGCAGTGATGACAATCTATGACCTTTGAAGGCACTGAAAGCTCACTTTAATTCAAAACAACGTTTAATATGTCCCCTACTTTGGTGAAAATGGTTTTCCCCAGGGTCCTCCTTGCAATGCTCACTCAGTAAAGCTGAAGGAAAACTGGAAGAAACCAAATTCTACATTTGTGGAGGGGGGTAAATTAAATATTTATTGATTTCTAATATGCTTTAAAAACTCTGAATGCAAGATATTACTCTAATGTATTATGTAGAAAGGCATTGATGACAATCTATGAGTTTTAAGACAGTGAAAGCTCAATTTAAATCAAAACAAAGTTTCATATGCCTCCTACTTTGTTGAAAATGGTTTGCTCCAGTGTTATCCAAGCAATGCACACTGTAAAGCTGGTTAGCGTGACAAACTCAAGCAAATGTGGAAGAAACCAAATTCTATATTTGTGGAGGTTGGGCAAATTTATATCAAATGATTTAAAATATGCTTTAAAAACTCTGAATGTGAGCTATAACTCTAATGTATTACATATAAAGGCAGTGATGACAATATATGATCATTGAAGGCAGTGAAAGCTTAATTTAAAACAAAACAAGGTTTATTTTGTCCCCTACTTTGGTGAAAATGGTTTGCCCCAATGATTTCCCATCATGCATTGCTCTGGTAAAAAAATATTTTAAACTACAAATTAGTTCAAGAAAAATTAACTTTCCTTCCCTTTTTTAAGGTGGAAGACAGTGAGAACCAGTTGTGAACTGTTATATTTTTGCCATGAGACAAAAATCCTATGAAGTAATTTTCGTATCTCTAAGTTTAAAAGAAAATATTTTTTGACGCTTAAATATATATTTTTTTATTTTATTTTATATAAATATCTTAATCACTGATTCCATAAGAGTGTTATTACTCTGAAATATTAGTGTGTTTGTAAAAAAGTATGTGTGCTATGTGTATTCAGGAAAAGTCTTTTAATTATTTTTTTCTATATTGTTTTATGCTGTCATTTTGATACTACATTCTATACTCTATGGATATATTTAATTAACCTTTTCAGTGCCACATATGTTTATGATGTCTAGAAGGTAAACTGCATTTTGGATTGTCATTTAAAATAGAAGTAAAAAGTAAAGAATTTTGTACACTGAATTTTAATAAACTTCTATATGCTGTTAGTGATATATTTTACAAAGCACACTCTGTAAAGCTGTTTAGTGTGAAGAATTCCAGCAAATCTGGAAGAAACCAAATTCTACATTTGTGGAGGGGGAGCAAGTTAAATATCTACTGATTTAATATATGCGTTAACAACACTGAATGAAAGCGATGACACTGATGTATTATGTAGCCACGCACTGATGATAATCTATGAGCTTTCAAGGCAGTGAAAGCTGAATTTAATTCAAAACAAAGTTTAATATGTCTCCTATTTTGGTGAAAATGTTTTTCCCCACTGTAATCCTATCAATGCACACTCAGTTAAGCTGAAGGAACTCTGGAAGAATCCAAATTCTACATATGTGGAGGGGGAGTAAATTAAATATCTATTGATTTCAAATATGCTTTAAAAACTCTGAATGCAAGATATTACTCTAATGTATTATGTAGAAAGGCAGTGATGACAATCTATGAGCTTTGAAGCAGTGAATTCTCAATTTAAATCAAAACAAAGTTTCATATGCCTCCTACTTTGGTGAAAATGGTTTGCTCTAGTGTTATCCAAGCAATGCACACTGTAAAGCTGCTTAGTGTGACAAACTCAAGCAAATCTGGAAGAAACCAAATTCTATATTTGTGGAGGGGGAGCAAATTTATATAAAATGATTTAAAATATGCTTTAAAAACTGTGTATGTGAGCGATAGCTCTAATGTATTACATATAAAGGCAGTGATGACAATCTATGACCTTTGAAGGCACTGAAAGCTCACTTTAATTCAAAACAACGTTTAATATGTCCCCTACTTTGGTGAAAATGGTTTTCCCCAGTGTCTTCCTAGCAATGATCACTCAGTAAAGCTGAAGGAAAACTGGAAGAAAACAAATTCTACATTTGTGGAGGGGTGTAAATTAAATATTTATTGAATTCTAATATGCTTTAAAAACTCTGAATGCAAGATAGTACTCTAATGTATTATGTAGAAAGGCATTGATGACAATCTATGAGTTTTAAGGCAGTGAAAGCTCAATTTAATTCAAAACAAAGTTTTATATGCCTCCTACTTTGGTGAAAATGGTTTGCTCCAGTGTTATCCAAGCAATGCACACTGTAAAGCTGGTTAGTATGACAAACTCAAGCAAATTTGAAAGAAACCAAATTCTATATTTGTGGAGGGTGGGCAAATTTATATCAAGTGATTTAAAATATGCTTTAAAAACTCTGAATGTGAGCGATAACTCTATTGTATTACATATAAAGGCAGTGATGACAATCTATGATCATTGAAGGCAGTGAAAGCTTAATTTAAAACAAAACAAGGTTTATTTTGTCCCCTACTTTGGTGAAAATGGTTTGCCCCAATGATTTCCCATCATGCATTGCTCTGGTAAAAAATATTTTAAACCACAAATTAGTTCAAGAAAAATTAACTTTCCATCCCTTTTTTAAGGTGGACGACAGTGAGAACCAGTTGTGAACTGTTATATTTTTGCCATGAGATAATAATCCTATGAAGTAATTTTCATATCTCTAAGTTTAAAAGAAAATATTTTTTGACGCTTAAATATTTTTTTTTTTTTTTTTTATATAAATACCTTAATCACTGATTCCATAAGAGTGTTATTACTCTGAAATATTAGTGTGTTTGTAAAAAAGTATGTGTGCTATGTGTATTCAGGAAAAGTCTTTTAATTATTTTTTTCTATATTGTTTTATGCTGTCATTTTGATACTACATTCTATACTCTATGGATATATTTAATTAACCATTTCAGTGCCACATATGTTTATGATGTCTAGAAGGTAAACTGCATTTTGGATTGTTATTTAAAATATAAGTGAAACGTAAAGAATTTTGCACACTGAATTTTAATAAACTTCTATATGCTGTTAGTGATATATTTTACAAAGCACACTCTGTAAAGCTGTTTGGTGTGAAGAATTCCAGCAAATCTGGAAGAAACGAAATTCTACATTTGTGGAGGGGGAGCAAGTTAAATAACTACTGATTTAATATATGCATTAACAGCACTGAATGAAAGCGATGACACTGATGTATTATGTAGCCAGGCACTGATGATAATCTATGAGCTTTGAAGGCAGTGAAAGCTGAATTTAATTCAAAACAAAGTTTAATATGTCTCCTACTTTGGTGAAAATGGTTATCCCCACTGTAATCCTAGCAATGCACACTCAGTAAAGCTGAAGGAACTCTGGAAGAAACCAAATTCTACATATGTGGAGGGGGAGTAAATTAAATATCTATTGATTTTAAATATGCTTTAAAAACTCTGAATGCAAGATATTACTCTAATGTATTATGTAGAAAGGCATTGATGACAATCTATGAGCTTTGAGGCAGTGAATGCTCAATTTAAATCAAAACAAAGTTTCATATGCCTCCTACTTTGGTGAAAATGGTTTGCTCTAGTGTTATCCAAGCAATGCACACTGTAAAGCTGGTTAGTGTGACAAACTCAAGCAAATCTGGAAGAAACCAAATTCTATATTTGTGGAGGGGGAGCAAATTTATATTAAATGATTTAAAATATGCTTTAAAAACTGTATATGTGAGCGATAACTCTAATGTATTACATATAAAGGCAGTGATGACAATCTATGACCTTTGAAGGCAGTGAAAGCTTACTTTAATTCAAAACAAAGCTTAATATGTCCCCTACTTTGGTGAAAATGGTTTTCCCCAGTGTCTTCCTAGCAATGCTCACTCAGTAAAGCTGAAGGAAAACTGGAAGTAACCAAATTCTACATTTGTGGAGGGGGGTAAATTAAATATTTACTGATTTCTAATATGCTTTAAAAACTCTGAATGCGAGATATTACTCTAATGTATTATGTAGAAAGACACTGATGACAATCTATGAGTTTTATGGCAGTGAAAGCTCAATTTAAACCAAAACAAAGTTTCGTATGCCTCCTACTTTGGTGAAAATGGTTTTTTCCCAGTGTCATCGTAGTAATGCTTACTCAGTAAAGCTGATGGAAAACTGGAAGAAACCAAATTCTACATATGTGGAGGGGGAGTAAATTAAATATCTATTGATTTCAAATATGCTTTAAAAACTCTGAATGCAAGATATTACTCTAATGTATTATGTAGAAAGGCATTGATGACAATCTATGAGCTTTCAAGGCAGTGAAAGCTTAATTAAAATCTAAATAAGCTTTAATTTGTCCCCTACTGTGGTGAAAATGTTTTGCCCCAATGATTTCCTATCATACATTGCTCTGGTAAAAAAATAAACAATATTTTAAACCACAAATTAGTTCAAGAAAAATTTACTTTTCTTCCCTTTTTTAAGATGGAAGACAGTGAGAACCAGTTGTGAACTCTTATAAGTTTTGCATGAGACAATAATCCTATGAAGTAATTTTCATATCTCTAAATTTAAAAGAAAATATTTTTTGAAGCTTAAATACTTTTATTTATTTATTTATTTATTTATTGATTGATTTATTTTTTTTTAAACTTAATCACTGAATCCATAAGAGTATTATTACTCTGAAATATTAGTTTGTGTGTAAAAAAATATTTGTGCTATGTGTATTCAGGAAAAGTTTTTTTATATTTTTTTCTATTTTGTTTTATGCTGTTATTTTGATATCACATTGTATACTCTATGGACATCTTTAATTAACCATTTCTGTGCCAGAGATGTTTCTGATGTCCAGAAGGTAAACTGCAATTTGGGTTGTCATTTAAAATAGAACTAAAAAGTAATGACGTTTGTACACTGCATTGTATTAAACTTCTATATGCTGTTAGTTTTATATTTTACAATGCACATTCTGTAAAGCTGTTTAGTGTGAAGGAGTCCAGCAAATCTGGAAGAAACCTAATTCTTTATTTGTGGAGGGGGAGCAAGTTAAATATCTACTGATTTAAAATATGCTTTAACAACTCCGATTGAAAGATATGACACTGATGTATTATATAACCAGGTTTTGATGACAATATATGTGCTTTGATGGCAGTGAAAGCTGAATTTAATTCAACACAAAGTTTAATATGTCCCCTACTTTGGTGAAAATGATTTTCCCCATTGTCATCCTAGCAATGCACACTCAGTAAAGCTGAAGGAAATCTGGAAGAAACCAAATTCCTCATTTGTGGAGGGGGAGTAAATTAAATATATATTGATTTCAAATATGCTTTAAAAACTCTGAATGCAAGATATTACTCTAATGTATTATGTAGAAAGGCATTGTTGTCAATCTATGAACTTTGAGGCAGTGAAAGCTCAATTTAAATCAGAAAAAAATTTCATATGCCTCCTTGTTTGGTGAAAATGGTTTGATCCAATGTTAGCCAAGCAATGCACACTGTAAAGCTGATTAGTGTGACAAACTCAAGCAAATCTGGAAGAAACCAAATTCTATATTTGTGGAGGGGGAGCAAATTAAATATTTACTGATTTAAAATATGCTTTAACACTGATATATTAGGCAGCCAGGCATTGATGACAAACTATGAGCTTTGATGGCAGTAAAAGCTCAATTTAATTCATAACAAAGTTTAAGATGTCCCCCAATTTGGTGAAAACGGTTTTCCCCAGTGACAGTCTAGCAATGCACACTCAGTAAAGCTGAAGGAAATTTGGTACAAACCAAATTCTACATTTGTGGAGGGGGAGCAAATTAAATATCTATTGATTTCAAATATGCTTTAAAAACTCTGAATGTAAGATATGACTCTAATGTATTATGTAGAAAGGCATTGTTGAGAATCTATGAGCTTTGAGGTGGTGAAAGCCTAATTTAAATCAAAACAAAGTTTCATATGCCTCCTACTTTGATTAAAATGGTTTGCTCCATTGTTATCCAAGCAATGCACACTGTAAAGCTGAAATAAATCTGGAATAAATCAAATTCTACAGTTGTGGAGGGGGAGCAAATTAAATATCTATTGATTTCAAATATGCTTTAACATCTCTGAATACGAGAAATTACTCTAATGTTTTTTATAGAGAGGCACTGATGACAATCTATTAGCTTTGAAGGCAATATAAGGTCATTTTAAATCATAACAAAGTTTCATATGCCCCCTACTTTGGTGAAAATGGTTTTGTCCAGTGTTATCTCAGCATGTTGTATGCTGTTATTTTGATACCACGTTGTATACTCTATTGATATCTTTAATTAACTTTATCAGTGCAATAGATGTTTATGGTGTCTAGAAGTTGAACTGCTGGTGATTTCTAATTTAAAATAGAAATAGAAAGAGGTTTGTACACTGAATTGCAATAAACTTCTAAATGTGTTATGTTTTACAATGCACATGCTGCAAAGATGTTTAGTGAATAACTCAAGCAAATCTAGTACAAACCATATATTGATGTGTGCAGGGGGAGCAAATTAAATATCTAATGAGTTAAACTATGTTTTAGCAATTCTGAATGTGAGAATTGACTCTAATGTATTACATAGAAAGGCACTGATGACAATCTCTGAGCTTTGAAAGCAGTGAAAGCTCAATTTAATTCAATACAAAGTTTAATATGTTCCCTAATTTGATGCGAATGGTTTTCCCCAATATTATAACAGCATGCATTTTCTCATATAAAATATTGAAAACCCAAATGATTTAAAGAAAAATCCACTTCTGCTCCTTTTCTTCAGGTGGAAGACAGTAGGAACAAATTGCAAACTCCAATATGTTTGCCATGAGACAATAATACCATGAAGTTATTTTTAATGTCTGTAAGTTAAAAAGAAAAACATTTCTGAAGCATATATACTCGACAAAATGGAGGAGATATCCTGTATGTACACTGCTTCCAAGTCGGACCCTGTCCTAACCTCTAATCTGCCACAGAACGAAGCAGTGGAGGATCCTTCCAATTTAGATACTCCTCAACAAAGAAGGATTTACAAAGTATGCTGACTGATTTTAAAGTCTTTTTGGGAGAAGAACTGAGAGATATCAAAGCAGATATCATGAGCCTTGGTATATGAGTCTGCCATCTAGAGGAGAAGGTAGACAAATGGATGGCTTTAAAATTTGATGCCTCAAGAAAACTTGATTTCCTGCATCAACAAAATCTAGACCTGACAGTCAAATTAGATGATTTAGAAAATAGACATAGATGGTGCAATCGTCGGACTTGAGGTATAACTGAGTCAGTGACGCCTGATCTGCTAACAGGGTACACTCAATGTATGATTAATACCTTGCTACTTCCTAACCAATCTACCCACACTAAGATAAAGAGAACTCATCGGCATCCAAAGTCCAAATCTGATGCTCTTAAAGATGTGATTGTCATGTTTCATACTTTCCCTTATAAGGAAGCCATAATGGTCACAGCTCTAAATACTTAGCCTTTCCTATTTGAGGAATCACAGATTATGATATTCAGTGACTTCTCGTCCCTCACATCGAAATGGAGGAGGGATCTGTGTTCTCTCACTGTGACACTAAGAGCTGGAAGCACCCAGAACAACTGGTGATATCCGTTGAAGTTTATTACCCTCAGGGACTGCATTACTCATACCCTGAGATACATGAGAAATGTAAAGGTGTTTGCGGAGGCCTTTCATTTATAACCCACAGCTAGTCTCCTAATGAACTGAGCCCAGAGATCGAGATGGAGTGGAATACGTCTGTGCCTAATCTGCCACAGTGGCATTCCGTCCTAAGATAGTGCAGGACCCAGGCCTCTCATCCAGACACAGAGAATTCTTTTGAAATTCTCCACCTGTGACTGGGCTGAACTGCTGTTCATGATGTCCTTGGTATGCTCTTTTTAGACCCAGTCTAGGATGGCTCTTCAAATACCACCATTAGGGGAGACAGATGTCTGATCCACACTGTTGACCTTTGATGGTTGTCCTAATGTTCAACTGTTATTGCCCTGGTTTTTGTGTTGTTTTTGTTTGATGCGATGTTGGAGGGGGCTGTGGGTCCTTGCCTCAGGGCCTGTACTGCTGTGACAGGAAGCTGTCTGGCCTCGGGTGGCGGGCCCACCATTCCTATCTGGGAAACTCATGCTGTATATTGGCCCGCTGTCTATACCTAGTGTTTATTCATGGGGACATCTGTGACATTGGGAATGTAATTGGTAGAAACAGAACTTTCCGGAGTTAATTTTTTTATATAATTTGCTGATGGGAAAGGAGTGGGTCAAAAGCTTGACATAAATGGAGGAAAAAATATGACACATATGATAAAAACAAAAAAACTCCAGGAAATAAGCAAATACAAAAGTGTTATTCACTGAAGGGGGATAGTGAGAATTATTTACAATTGTTGTATATTGTGAGAAGTTGCATTGTTGTTATGTCTCTACAAATTGCTTTGAAATTCCCTTATCTTGTTCGACTATTCTTCTGTGTCACCCCAGGTACCATCTCTGACCGATTGTTACCGATTCAGATTGTTGACTACTCTCCCTTCGAATCTGAGGGGTTTCCTTTGACAGTGTGTTGTTGTTTCGACTTTGTAGACCATCCAATTCAGTTCAATGCTATCGACTATTTCCAGTTCGACCTCCTGTCTGATGGTAACCCTGTGACCCTTGGTTCTACATCTGCTGTTCCAGTGTTCGACAGAGACGACTATACTACCGTTTGGTTAAATAGGTAGCTTCCTGACTTGGTGCATAGTTGCCTGTGTCCTAGGTTGTCATCCTGCTATCACGCTTCATGGCCTGCGCCTCTAAATGGCTTAGGTAGCAGGACGACTTCCTTGGAACAGTCACCAATTGCTAGCAACACTCTCAAACCTGCGAACTCGAGTCCCTGGCTCACTGGGGCCTTCTGAGAGAGTATTGTTGTATTGTCATCTGTTCTTTGTGCTATATACATATTAAATCAGCAGTCTGATATTTCTTTGTGGGGTTTCTCCTCCTTAAGATACATCTCAGACAGCTTACATTCAGCTCTCCCGTCAGATCATCAAATTTTGATTGCGTCAATGACCAATCTCATGGATATGTCTCGGTTTGTGGCCCATCAGGGCGCCAAGCTCGACCAGCATACCGCTCAGATCACTCAGATGAACTCCAAGATGGACTCAATCCTCTTATTACTACAAAATACAAAATAACTGAAAGGAATTACCCCTTACCTTTGATCCTCAAAATACTGGATAGGCTCAGGGATCTCGGTTCTTTACTAAGCTGGATCTCAGGGGTGCTTATAACCTAGTATGGATGAAAGAGGGAGATGAATGGAAGACGGATTTTAACTCCAGGTTTGGTCACAATGAGTACATAGTTATGCCCCTTGGCCTTTGCAATGCCCCTGCCATCTTCCAGAGCTTCGTAAATGATGTATTTAGGGATCTTTTTCTATCCTATGTCATAGCCTACTTAGATGACATTTTAATATTCTCTCCCTCCTTGGAGAAATAACATGAACATGTTCGTCATGTATTATCCCACCTCCGTGATTATCTTCTGTTTTGCAAGATATCCAAATGTGAGTTTGAGACAACATCTCTACTTTTTCTGTGTTATATACACTGTGTCTTTGTTAGGAGTTTGTATATGAACAATTTCTACAAACAGATCTGAGTGGAGACAGACTTTGAATTCTCCACAAGCTTAAAGTGCTGGTTCTGGGCATATGCCTTGTAATTAGCAACTACAAATTGTGAGTATAACCTTTATGCTTTTGGTTATCACTTAAATAATCACGTTTACAGGCACTATTGGGCGCCCTCTGTCTTTGTGTGTTTTTCTGTGTTATGTCATATCTGCATTCCATGGATCCAGGCAAGTTGGCCGCTGTCACTGATTGGCCCTTACCCCTTGGCCTGAAAGCCATTCAGAGATTCATAGGCTTTGCAAACTACTACCTATGGTTCATTAAAGGTTTTTTGGCTATCATTTCACCCATCACAGCTATGACCTGGAAAGGATCAGACCTCCACTGTTGGTCTTCTGAGGCGATGTTGGCATTTGAGACCCTTAAGGGAGGCTTTTCCTCCACTCCCATCCTCAAATATCAAGACCCACTAGCATCATCCATCCTTGAAGTTGACACTTCTGAGGGAGCAGTCCTCTCCCAGCGATCCATGGAGTTGGGCATTCTTCACCCATGTTCCTACTTCTCCAGGAGTTTTCTTCTGCTGAGAGGAGTTATGATACGGGCAACAGGGAGTTGCAGGCAGTTAAACAGGCTTTGGACGAGTGGAGAGATTTGTTCGCGGTGTCTTCTCATGTGGTAACCATCCTAACAGATCACTAAAACCTCCAATATTTGGCAGCAGTCAAAAGTTTAAATGCTCACCAAGCCCATTGATCGTCGTTTTTCTCCCATTTTGAATATATTATTTTGTACATTCCTGGTAGAAAAAGCGTCAAGGCTGACACAGTGTCATGACAACACAAGCCTCCTAGTCCCTGCCTAGAGGCAAAAGAGCATATCACAACCTTTACTCGGATATATCGTCTGGCTTGCATACTGACCTTCTTACCACTCATAGGAAGGACCAGACTGCTTGCACTTCTAGTATCTGTCACGGTGCCCATGCTTTCGATGGTGACGTGTTATGTCTAGCTACTTCGTCATTCTCTCTTCTTGGCTACCGAGGATTGTCTCTGCCCAGTCCTAGCCTTTTTATACTGAGCGCTGTCACTTCAGCGCTGCCCTTTCGTGGTGTACCAGTTGCCAGTGCTTGTTCTGTTTATTCGTGTGAATCCTGTGTATGACCCGGACTGCCTGACTATTCTGCCTGATCTACTTTCCTGCTCCGTGTACTGACCCGGCTCGACTGACGTTCCTGCTCTGTGTACTGACTCGGATTGGCTGACATTCCTGCTCTGTGTACCGACTCGGCTTGGCTGACGTTCCTGCTCCGTGTACCGACCCCGGTCGACTGACGTTCCTGCTCTGGGTACCGACTCGGATTGGCTGACGTTCCTGCTCTGTGTACTGACTCGGATTGGCTGACGTTCCAGCTCTGTGTACCTCCCAGTACTATGCTACAATGCTACCTGCCATTTGGATGTCCTTCCTTCGTACCGTTGCTGTCCCTGACAGTCACTGTTGCCTCCATCCATCTCGTGTAGCACTGCTTCATGACCCTGTGATTATACCTTGCGCTGTTATCCTTTCACTACGGTGTTAGGTGTTGTTTGCACCCGGTATGCTTGACCTGCTTGTTACACTTACCGAGGTTGGGTGGCTACTGGGCGCCTCTGTTAGCCTCTGGTTCTAGGACACACGGTCATGGTCTGAGCGTCCGTTCCCTTTAGAGCTCTGCTCTGTCATCTGGGAGTTTCCTGTGACTCTCTATTGTCGGTACCGGTTGTTCTCATTACACTGCAGTCCTTCTCTGTTGCCTATATACCCTTCAGTCTGTAGCCTTCCCCAGACTGCTAGGTATTGTCCACTAGTCTCCTGTTCTGGGCCTACGTTACTCTGTTGCCTAGTCTCTACCATACAGTGACGTGGGGCCTCCTTTCAGTCACCTGCGGGCGATCTACCAATTGGGCTCACTCTCTGCGTAGGGAGCCACCGTTGCTTGTGGCACTACTAGAGCTTGTTGGCTTTCCTGGTCTGAAGTATCAGTTCCCTCTGTGTTACAGCTTCACACAACCTCTGACCTGACCTGTGCCAGTATTGTACCTTTGGTACTTGCTGGGCCCGAGTGGTTTGTTGTGCTCCTTGTAACCTGACCTGTGCCAGTATAGTACCTGAGTGGATTACTACAATCCTTGTGACCCTACCTGTGTCAGCATCTATACCTCTGTATATACTGGGCCTGTGTGTGATACTAATCATTTCTGTAGCCTGACCTGTGTCATTATTGTGTATTGTATGTACTGGGGGTCACATGATCATTGCATTATTAATAAAAATGTGTTTTACCAAACCTTCTGTGTCTGAGTGTCTGATAAACTGTAACAGTACGAAAGGGCCATGACCTCAGACGGTACAGGTGAGGGTAATGCACAAAATATCCATTGGAGGATGGATTTACATGAGCAGCGTATGGATCAGTTGGCACTGGCTGTACAAACGATATTGGAACGTACCTCTCATTTGGACAAACCAGTACAAGTCCCGGTGGTCTCCCCCACTATGACACTGGGAGCTCAATCCCTGACTCTGGGAGGCTCTAACAGAGGATTAACTGCTACCGCTCCACTACCACTAAGATATGATGGCAAACCCACCCTGTGTAGAGGGTCTATTAACCAGTTGGAGATCTTCTTGGAGTTAATTCCGCAAGCCTTTCCTAGTGACCGAAGTAAGGTGGGCTTTATGATTTTATTACTGAGGGGCAGAGCATTGGCTTGGGCTAACCCCTTGTGGAAATAAGCCAAACCATGTACCAAGAATTTCAATGAGTTCTTGCGTGCATTTCGTAGAGTGTTCGAGGTCCCAGGAAGAGCCACCTCTGCTGCCAAAAGATTGATGGAGATCCAACAGGGGTCCTGTATGGTTGCGGATTATGCCATCAAATTCCGTACATTTGCAGCAGAGGTCGGCTGGAACAATGAGGCGCTGGTTGCAGCATTTGCACAGAGACTTAATGACCGCATTAAATATGAAACGGGAGAGGGGGCGAAGCAACCGCCAAACAGTATGGACGTGTAGTTGCTCGCTCTGCCGCCGAGACCCCTTATTTTCAGCTATTAGACGTGCTAAAGGACAAGTTTTGGAATATTACTGCTCCTTGATGGCAGATACGGAGGTGGAGATGTCTTCCAAGAAACGGAGAGCAAATCGGAGCGGTAGATCTGGGAAAATCACCGAGTATATGCCGCCGCGACCATGTGACACTCCTGGGCCTCCATCTCCGCCGAGCGACTCTGATCTGAGCCAAGAGTCGTGCACGGACTCGGATTTGAGGGACCCTGGCTCTCCTACCACCCTGGACGATACTGTTGTTAAAGCTGGGGATCAAGAAGTCTCCTCGCAGTACCTTACTAGATCCGACATTGCTCATCTGTCCACTAAGCTAGATATTAAAGCCCTCGTGGCTGAAGTCAAGGGAGCAGTTCGGGACGAATTGGCGGACCTTAAAAAAGACCTTAGCTTATTAGGCCAAAGGATTTCTACACTGGAACATGACGCCGAAGATTTACATCGTCAACAGAGTACTTTGGAATCTGTTATGGCGCAGCAGGACGACGCCATTGAGTTGCTTCTGAACAGAGTGGATGACTTGGAAAATCGCAGTCGACGCTGCAGTGTGAGGTTGCGAGGCTTAGCTGAGTCAGTGCTGGCTAAAGATCTCCCTGCTACACTGGATACTATTTTTCGTGAGGTCCTGGGGATTCGTGTCGATGGCCCGGTTCAGATTGACCGTGCCCATTGGGCAGTCCGACCGAGAGGAGGTCCTAAGGATCCCCCCCGAGATGTGGTATGTTGCTTGACCCGCTACAGAGATAAAGAACACATCATGCAAAAAAGTCGAGAGAAGGGCGAGTTACATTATGCTGGAGTTACACTTCAATTATACCAAGATCTTGCCCCACGTACATTGCAGCAGAGAAGGGCACTGAAACCTCTAACAGATCATCTGCGCTCCCTACAGGTGCGCTACAAGTGGGGATTCCCCTTTGCGCTTATTGCTACGCATCAAGGTGTAACCGCTTCTCTGAGGAATGTTGAGGCTCTCCCTTCTTTCTGTGCAACGTTGGGCATTTCCACCCCTGTGGATGCAGTCTCTCAGCATAGCCGCACCGAGAAACAGTGGCATTCCTCCCCAAAGGATCGGAGAGAACGCTGGTCTCTCATCAAGCCAGCTACATTCAAACGCCAGAGACTGGTGGAGGAAGGTGAGGCAAGTGCGGCCCTGGTGCCTGCCTGAGTACCTGCTGGTTGGATTATGAACAGTTTGTCTATGTTGGAGCCCGTTGGTCAGTACTGTTCTTTCTCGGATTGACCCTTCCCTAGATCTTGTGGACCTGTTTGTATACGGACTGCTACCCGGTCTTACACCTACCCTAGAAGAGGTGCCACGTGAGATATCATGGACAACTCTCTATGTCACGTTTATGGTTTACTGATTCTATTTGGCATAATACATATATGTTTGCAATATCCACTTTTGCTCTGTTTTTTATTTCTATAAATGTTCCCTGTAGTGTACACTGATTTGCCTATGTGTTATTAGGAGGCCGCTGTGTCTTGGTCGCTGTTGGGGGCGCTGTGCCCCGCTCTGCCTTTTGGTGGGGCTGGGGGGGGTGTCTTTGATGGTGGGCGAGATGTCGGGGTCGGTTGGTTGGTTTTATGAAGTACAATATTGTAATGAGGAGGGCGGGAAGGTTTGTGCTTTGATGGGGTGACGAGGGGTTGATGGAGGGTGGGATGGAAATAGTTGAGGGTTTGTTACAGGTAGGCCTGCTGTGGGCGTGCTGGTCATGGTGGACGACTGATGTTGATGTACTTTGCCTGCTTGCATATCTGTAGACGTGCGAGGGTTAATAAAAAAAAAACAAAACAAAAAAAAAACCCGAAAACTGATTGCTGCACTCGTGGTAAATCTCGATCGGTGCTGGAGAGGTTAGATTGGTTGGTGTGGGGAGGGTTGGGGTGCTATGGAGTTAATGTGGCAGAATGGAGGGTATGTGGGTTTGTTTGGGGGTTGGTTATAGATCGCTATAGAAAGTGAATTGTTGGTTGTTTCGGGGAGACGGTTAGATGCTCATAGGCTGCATGGTGGGAGTTAGACAACATTCTGTTTAATGGAGATAATATGGGTTGGAGGATTACTCTAATTTTTTTTTGAGTGGGGAATGGATCTGATGCTGGGGGGAACCGCTGGCGGTCTCTATTATTTGGTGGGCCATCGCGGGTCTCTCCTGTGGGATGCAAACTGTCACTCGTTGCATATATGGGATCTGTCCTCCTCCCAACTTGTGTTGGATTATGCCACTTTATACTGTTTGTATGGAATGTTGGGGGATGTAGGGTGTTATAGGTTAGGTGGAGACAACGTCTCTCCGGTTCAGACTGCTTATGATCGTTGGGATGGGTGGGTTTCAATAAGCTACATGTCCTTGGAGTGACCCCAGTGTCGCAGTTTCTTTGTGGAATCTGTATGCTCTTTCTGTGAACGATCCCCCCACCATGTGCTTTGGGTGGGAGGGTTGTCACTTTTGTTGACTCCCTGTCTTACTTCTATGATATTCTCTGCCTCTTTACTACTCACTTTTTGCCTTTGCTACTCTTTTTTGTGACCTGTTATGTCCTCTTTAGCTATAGCAGGGGTTTGGGGTACACGGATTGCTAGTTATACTGGCTCTGTCTGCCTTTGAGATCCCCCTCCGGGGCCGTTTAGGCTTCCTCGAAACATTACGGAGAGGAGCTATGTGTCTTTGGGACCGTAGTCTCCTGCCTTCGATTGCTTATACTCTTTTTCTCTTTTTTCCTTCTCTGGATGTTTTCTTTTCTCCTCTCTTTCTGTTTGCGTGTTTTTCTGATTCTATTGTTCTCCTTTTCTTGATTGCCCCTGTGTCGGATCCCCTTTTTGCTTCTCATTGTGTTTCTTGGTGGTTGGCCTTCTGGCATTCCTGGTTCATGTTCTATAGCTTCAATGTAATAATTAATGATGGCTACTGATACACAGTCTATTTTAAAATTTGTGTCTGTCAATGCTAATGGCTTAAACACTGCGGAAAAGAGATGTGTAGCCCTTCATGATTTTCATAGAATGGGAGTGGACTTTGTATTTGTACAGGAGACTCACTTCCCTAGGGATCGCGGTCCCTCCTTTACTAGTAAGTACTTCCCAGCTGTCTGGTTCGCTTCAGCGGAGACGAAGAGGCGTGGTGTAGCAATACTGGCTCGCTCAAATTTACCCTGGATTGTGATGGATTGTCTGAGAGACCCTGAGGGTCGTTTTCTGTTTTTAAAAGGTACACTATATGGTTCTGAATTTACTCTGGTGAATGTGTATGCTCCGAACACTAGGCAGGTAGGTTTTTTCAGGAAAGTTATACGACGCCTTCAGGAGTTCCGTTCTGGTCAGGTGATTCTAGGAGGGGATTTCAATGTTCCTTTAGAGCCTACACTTGACAGCTCTACTGGTCTCTCTAGTGTTCCATATTCAGCATTACGTAGGATCAGGGAGGTTTTGGGGAATTCCCATTTGGTTGATACTTGGAGATTTTTGAACCCAACTGACAAGAAGTTCTCATTCTACTCCTCTTGTTATGATAAATACTCCAGACTGGACTATTTCTTTATAGACCAATATAAACTACATTCCTTGGTGGATGAGGGTCTAGAGCCTATTTCTTGGGCGGACCATGCACCAATTTGGGTTAAACTTTCTGTATCCAAACCTGATTCGGATTCTTCGGCATGGAGGCTAAACGAACACCTTCTGACTGATCCCGAAATTCGTTCTGATATCTTGGCTAATCTTAGAGAATATTTTCAGCTTAATGAGGGGACGGTCACTTCCCCCTCCGTCTTGTGGGATGCTCACAAATGCGTTATTCGGGGGTTGCTTATTAAGTGGGGTTCCAGACGCAAACGAGAGCGTCGGAGACAGTGGGATTCTCTTGTTGACGCTGTGCGCCAATGTGAACTTAAGCATCAAATTTCCTCCTCATTGGAGAACTTTAGGTTGCTCACTCAGGCGAGGAGGGCATTAGCAGATTACCACTCTGCTTTTCAGGTAAAATCTTTTCAATGGCTTAAATTCCGGCGTTACATGCATGGCAATAAATGTGGGAAACTTCTAGCTCGGATGGTAGCAGTGCGGCAGACACGTTCATACGTTCGCTCCATTAAAGACGGTTCGGGGAAATCTGTTTCGACTTTTCCTACAATGGCGGCAGCTTTTCGAGAGTTTTATACTGAGTTGTATAACATTGCACCCATGGGATCAGAGCATGACGATGCCTTGTTGCGGACGCGTATTAGAGCTTTCCTCCAAAAATCAGGCCTGGGCAGCCTTCCATCTACAACCTTGGAGGTATTGGAATCTCCCTTCACTATGGAGGAATTGGAGGCTGCTTTGAAGTCCTCCTCTACAGGTAAGAGTCCCGGCCCTGATGGTTTTCCGATCTCCTATTACAAGACTTTTCAAGATTTTCTGAGCTCGCATATGCTATCGGCCTTTAATTCTATCCGCTCTGGGCATAGTTTTCCTGCACATATGCTAATGGCTCATGTTACGATAATACCAAAACCAAACACGGATACTTCGATTTGTGGCAATTACCGTCCTATATCTTTGCTTAATAATGACTTAAAGTTGTTCGCCAAGCTTTTAGCGACTAGACTCAAATCATGTCTCTCTCGGATGATTCATCCAAATCAGGCTGGTTTTGTTCCAGGTAGGGAGACCAAAGATAATACGACGAAGGTTCTGTGTCTGATGCAGACAGTGCTGCGTCAAAAGATACCCTCTGATTTTCTCTCGGTCGACGCGGAGAAAGCGTTCGACCGCCTTGGTTGGCCTTATCTAGAGGAACTGTTGAGTTACTTGGGTTTGGGGTCGAGAGGTTTGCACAGTGTCCTGAGCTTGTATCGATCTCCTTCTGCGAGGGTGTCGGTGAATGGTTACCTGTCTCAGCCTTTTCAAATTTTGAATGGTACAAGGCAGGGATGCCCTCTGTCGCCTATCATATTTGTTCTTGCTCTGGAACCGTTGCTTGCTTTGGTACGTTCGGACTCGTTGATTGAGGGCGTTCCGATTGCAGGAGGTACAACTAAGGTTGCTAGTTTTGCTGACGATATGCTATTTACACTCACTAGGCCGTCTACTTCTTTACCTGCACTACTTGGCATTCTGGATGAATATAGTGCTATTTCTCAATTTAAGATTAATTATGCTAAATCGGAAATTCTCCCCTTTGGTCTTTCGCGTGCATTGCGGGTGCAATTGAAGCGAAGGTTCTCCTTTTCATGGACGAAGGAATCTCTCACGTATTTGGGTATTAAGATTGCTGGTGATTTTTCCCAGACAGTTCAACTTAACTCAATGGAGCTTATGAAAGCGATTGAGAAAGATATTGCTTTGTGGAGTCCGGTATTGGTTTCTTGGTTCGGCAGGATCAATCTTCTGAAAATGATAGCTATGCCAAAAATTCAGTATCTTTTCAAATGTGTCCCGCTTTGCTTTCCGAAAAACTTTTTGATAGGCCTTCAATCCAAGTTGAATAACTATATCTGGGCAAATAAACCGCCACGTGTTGCTACACAGAGACTATATAAGCCCAAATCGAAGGGTGGGTTGGGCGTTCCTGATATACAAACCCTATATACGGCATGTAATATCCAGAAACTTGTCACTTGCTCATATGACGCGAGACAGGACTGGGTAAGAGCTCTATTTTATGGAATTTCGGAGCTGGGTCCGCACAACTTGCTATATGTCTTACCACGATCTATTTCTACATTTGTTCGTTCTCATTCCGTTTTAGGTCATCTGCTTCGGGTCTGGTTTTCTTGTAAAGGACCAATTAGATGGGCCCCTTATCCTTCTCCTTTGCTTTCGATATATAGTCACCCTGATTTTCCGGCGGGGAGCGTAGGCTCTCCCTTCAAGCTCTGGTTCACTAGTGGAATTCATACCTTGGAGTCTCTCTTCCCAGCGGAAGGCTTGTCCTCCTTTGCAGTCCTATCTCAGGACTATGGTCTACCTGCTTCGGCGAATTGGCAGTATATTCAACTTCAACATTTTAGGACCTCTTTAGGCGCAATCGGTTATGCCCCAAGAGCCTTGACCTTATTTGAAACTATGCTTAAAGGGGAGAAATTTTGAACTAGGTCTATATCTCAGTTATATCGGTGCCTGGGGACGTCGGCTGGCACAGGTGAGAAGCCGTGGTACTTTGCAATGTGGGAGGGAGAGCTTGGTTTAACCTGGCCAGTGGATCAATGGCTATCCGTATATGTTAGTCTCCTTCGATCCGCTTCTGATATCGCTACACAGGAGGCAAACTTTAAATTACTTACGAGATGGTACTACACTCCGCAGAGGTTGGCAGCTATTCATACGACTTCGTCATCTTTGTGTTGGAGGTGTCAGAGCGAAGTGGGATCCATGTCCCACATTTGGTGGGATTGCTCCTACATTAGAGGCTACTGGACTCAGATTCGGAACGCTTTGCGATGCATCTTCTCTGTTGATTTGCCATCTGGTCCGACCTTCTATTTGTTCTCGGCATTAGAACAATTTGCACTGCCTGACCGCTTCGCAAGAACGCTTCTTCTTCATCTGTTGAATGCGGCACGTTTCTCGATTCCAAGGTATTGGAAGCAGGTGGCGGTCCCGACGCTCTTGGAATGGAAGAAGGGGGTTGACGACCTCTATAAATTAGAAAGTATGCATGCCAGAGGGGTCGAGACTGTGCCAGCTTGTGAGAGGGTTTGGGCGAGGTGGCTTGAGTGGACGGGTGGACATCCTGTGTGACCTTTGAGGTTTCTGCTCCTTAACGTTTTTGTATCTTGATATACTCTCTGTTCTGGAAGCCGGAAAGCATGCTTGGCTTTGACAGATTCTAATGATCAGGATGCCGATGGGTTATATCCTCATCCTTTCACAGTGATAGGGATCCAACGCGGGGCAACAGCTTCTGTTGTCCTCAATTTCTTCCTCTTGTCATCTATTTATCTTTTAATGACGTGTGTTAATGTTCTTCACTTCTTTCTCTACCTAACACTCTTTCTCTTCTATATTTGCTCTTCTATCTCTATCTATAATACTCTGCTTGATTCTGTCTGTTTGTTTCGCTTTCAAATATATTACAAATATGACCTATTTGTTGCAAAAGTGATGTGCTATAGGAGGTCATGTATGATACATTGGATTATTCAAATTTTTGTTTCTAATATTTTTTATGGTATGATATGTACATTATCTATCTTCTGGAATTTGTTTTTGGATGTTGTATTATTTCTTAAATACAATAAAGCTTTGGAAAAAAAAAAATAAAAAAAAATAAATATGAAACGGCAGCTAGAGACTTGCCAAGCGAATTGGATGAAATCATTGAGTTTTCCATTCTGATTCATTCCCGCATTTGGGAGCTTATTGTGGCCGAGGACCACAAGCAGCGTGCCAGAAATTTTATGCAGGCAAGTCAAAGTTTCCCACCCATGCCTCCTTCACCTCCCATGCCTCCTGAGCGTAAATAGGAGAATTGTGAACCGATGCAGTTAGGGTTCACCAAACGGACTAAGCAGGAACGAGCGAACCGCCGCAGACAGGGCCTTTGCTTATATTTTGGTCAAGCGGGGCATTTACTGCACACCTGTTCAATACGTCCGGGAAATGGATGCACCTAGATTACCTTAGGGGACAGGTCCTAGGTGGCGTTCAGCAGTCCCCAGAATCTGTGAATAAAAAACCCATGGTACAACTGTAATCTCTTGGGCAGAACTCTCGGTGGAGGTTCTGGCTCTGGTGGACTCCGGTGCAGCTGGGTTTTTCATGGACAATTCTTTTGCCACAGTACACAGGATTCCACTGGTTAAAAGGGAATCTCCATTGGCCATCGAAGCCATTGACGGTAGGCCGTTGGTTCCGGCACAAATTACTATGGAAACTATACCGCTGTCTCTTCATATTGGGGCTCTCCACACGGAGAAGCAATGTTTCCAGATCATCCTCCTTACCATGCTGTTATTTTGGGGTTCCCTTGGTTACAATTGCACAACCCCAGGTTTGATTGGCAGAGATGTGAAATAACGGCATGGTCTGACTTTTGCATTAAAAACTGTATTTCTCAACCCACGAGGATTATGTGTACTTCTCCCTCCGTGGACACTGATTAGCAACAATTTAGCAATGTTTTCAGTAAGGGAGAGGCTAGCGCATTGCCACAGCACCGAGCTTACGATTGCACTATTGACTTGCCCCATGGTGCCGTGCCTCCTCGGGGTCACACGTACCCGTTGTCTTGCGAGGAGAATCGGGCCATAGAGGAGTATATCTCGGATGCCCTGAAGAGGGGCATCAGGAAGTCATCCTCTCCTGCGGGGGCTGGTTTCTTCTTTGTAAAAATAGAAAAGTGGCGAGTTACGACCATGTATTGATTACAGAGGTCTTAATAAACTTATGTCCAAGAACGCCTACCCTATTCCACTCATCACAGAGCTTTTTGACCGGTTGAAAGGCTCCTCCGTTTTCACCAAGTTGGATCTTCGGGCTGCTTATAATTTGATCAGAATCAGAGCCTGTGATGAGTGGAAAACGGCGTTCAATACCCGATCTGGACATTATGAGTGGAGATTACCAAGGAAGTCGACGCTATGTATCCGAAATAAAATAATAATACCAGATAAGTTAAAAATAAAAATAATGATGATATCAAGTGAAATAATATGATAATGTTATACAGAAAACACTCTAAATCAGCCCAAAAAGCCTATTATACTCTAATAGATAAAAAATAAACACACATATACATACGTATATAATTAGGCGATTCCGTAATGTATGTGTTAGCATATACACAAATAATAATATTAAATGTCCATAAAGTTGTTTCTCTTCTTCAATCTCAATTTAAATTCTATGGGATACGTATCACTCCACAATTTGTACATGAAAAGAAGGAGGAAGAGAAGAGAAGAAAGTCTGATCATTAACTGCTACTAGGAACTGGAACAATAAAATAGCATCCACTTACTGTTAAGTTGATTTTATTCAGCTCCATGGAACATCAATCACTTCTCACTGCTTTCCGTTCTCCATTTCACATAGATCCTGATATACCTTATTATATCCACATAGTAATGTAATCATATGTTTCCACACAAAGTTTGGATATATAAATGCAGTTGCGATGATTCTTCCGTTCTCAAAATTTAAAGGGACATACGCGATATAATATTAGGAATAATCCAATCACAAAGAAATATAAATTTCAAATCTACTCACACTGTAGATTGGCCTTATCCAACGTGGTTCGGTAAATCACGTATTTCTCCTCTGATATTCCCAGACTATACTTGTGGAATATATATATATGAGATATTTGCCAAACAACTGAATAAATATAAGTTTAAGTTTATTTTTAATGATCCTGACAAAAACTCAAATCAAAATCTTTTGCAATATAAAAAACTCAATACAAACACATCACTATTTGCCGACTATTTTATACATCTGTAGTGACCCGCACCACATTGCATCCACAGAACGGCAACTAAATAGTTAAATGTGTAAATGTTTAAAATATTAAGAGGCAAATAATCACTCTTATAACCCAATAGCCCAACGCGTTTCGTACTAAACAGTACTTCCTCAGGGGCAATCATTCGGTCAATGATTCAAGACATTGTTTAAATATTAAATCCTAGCGTCAACGTTCACAGACGTTCCTCTGATTTTCAATGTATCAAGCTTTATTAGCCTGGATTCAACACCCCAATGTCTGAATCATTAACCCTATACTCATATATTCACCTCAGAATTATTCATATACGTATTAACCTTAATAATACACCAATTCACATTTGTTATATACTGCTATAATATTTAAAATCACATTTCATTTAAAAAATAAGAATAGAGGAGAGAGGAAATCAATACTCCCCTTTTTTATATCAGAGACGGGAGAGAGGATGGAAAATCCCCAATGTAAATCATCTGTGGAGGGAAAATGGGAACATAGGCCATTACAGAGATGTAGGAGGGGAAAGAGGGGAGGTAAGAAGGTTCAACTACAGAAATTAAAGTTGAAAAATGAAGAAACCCAAATTGTTAATTTAAGTAAAATGATTTTAACTAAGGATCAGGAGTCCTAAATAAAGATAATGCTATTGTGGGAAACCCAAAGGATCCCTATAAACACAGTGAATGTAGAATGAATTCAACATTTAATCCAGTGGTAAATAACCAATATATTGATACTTTTAAAAGGTTAGTTATAGATGACATGGAGTCTTTAAAATCGAAGAGAGTGCAATATAATTTAACAAAGGAAGAGAATGTTGCACTTAAAGAATTAATTAATAATAAAGAATTAATTATAAAACCTGCCGATAAAGGGGGAGCTTTAGTTTTAATGGACAAGGAGAAATATATAGGAGAACTTTTAAAACAAGTTAATGATGATGATGTGTATATGAAATTAAAAGGAGACCCCACCAAAAAGTTTAAAGAGGAGTTATTGAAATTATTACAAGATGCTAGAAATGTAGGTATTCTAAATGAACAAGAATTTCAGTTTTTGAATATTCAAAATCTGAGGATACCAGTGATTTACATACTCCCCAAGATCCATAAAGATAGAGAAAATCCCCCTGGTAGACCAATTGTGTCAGGGATTCAATCTTTAACAGCCAATCTTTCCCAGTATGTTGATATTTTCTTACAAGATATAGTCACTAGTTTACCATCATATATAAAAGACACGGGAAATACGATTGAGATTTTGAAAACTGTAAAATGGGAAGAAGATCTATATTTGGTCACCAGTGATGTAACTTCATTGTATACAGTAATTGATCATCAAATGGGAGTAGAAGCTGTACGGAAATTCTTGGTTAAACAAAATGTGTTGAGAGAAGAGCAAATAGAATTTCTGTTACAATGTATAACATTTATTCTGACCAAAAATTATTTTTGGTTGGAAGGTGATTTCTATCTCCAATTGCTTGGCACAGCGATGGGGAGCAAATTTGCCCCCAGCTTTGCTAATATTTTTATGGGAGATTGGGAGGAGGAGTTTATTGATTGTCTGAATGAGAAGAACAAAGGTATTGTATTATGGAAACGATACATAGATGATTGTCTATGTATCTGGAAGGGTACTGATGAATCTTTAAGAGATTTCTTGGATTATATTAATGGAAATAATAAGGGTCTGATTTTTACATCAGTTACTAGTAAGGAGACTATAAAAAATTTTTTTAGATTTGAAAATATATGTAGAGGGTGGTATTCTCAAAACATGTACATATAAGAAACCAACTGACAGTAACAACTATATTAATCCGACAAGTTGTCATCATCGTTCGTGGATAAGAAATATTCCTCGTGGAGAGTATACACGCATTAATAGAAATTGTACAGACAAAAATATATGTAAACAACAAATAGAAAATATGGAAAATGTCTTCTTATGTAAAGGGTATGATAAGAAAAATTTGATGGAAGCGAAAAGAACTATTTTGGAGAAGGATGAGTTAAATAATGACAGAATAGTTTCAAAAAGAAAAGACAATGATAATGATTGTCCAAGATTCATAACAACTTACAATAGTGATTATAAGAATATTGAAATGATTTTTAAAAAATATTGGCCCATTCTTTTAAAAGATTCACAATTGAAAAATATTTTATCTGAGAAACCGAAGATTATTTACAAACGACCAAAAAATTTAAAACAATATCTGGTTCCTAGTTTTATTAACCATGAAACATCTAAAACCTCTTATTTTAGGAAAAATCTTAAGGGTTTTATAAGATGCAATAGATGCATAGCATGTAGAACATATAAGAATGATACACGGAATATAAAGCAATTTTTAGGGAATCAGACTAAAAAGGTTTATGATATAAAACAGGTTGTGTTGTGTAACAGTAAAAATGTCGTCTACTTACAGGAATGTCCATGTGGACTCCAGTATGTAGGACGGACATCACGATGTCTCCACATAAGAATTGCTGAACATATCCGTAACATTAAAAAAGGTCTTCAAACACATAGTGTCTCTGAACACTTTAACAATGTACACAATAGAGATGCTACATTGTTAAAGTTTGTGGGGATAGAACAGGTTAATAAGAATTGGAGAGGTGAAGATATGGTAGTGAAGATTTCAAAGAAAGAGACACAATGGATACATTGTCTGAAAACATTAACTCCAAATGGTTTAAATATATGTATAGATCTTAATTGTTTTTTAAAAGGATGTTCATAGACATCGGATTACATATAACAAAAAAGATATTGGATTGTATAGAACAAAACTTATTTTTTAAATGAAATGTGATTTTAAATATTATAGCAGTATATAACAAATGTGAATTGGTGTATAATTAAGGTTAATACGTATATGAATAATTCAGAGGTGAATATATGAGTATAGGGTTAATGATTCAGACATTGAGGTGTTGAATCCAGGCTAATAAAGCTTGATACATTGAAAATCAGAGGAACGTCTGTGAACGTTGACGCTAGGATTTAATATTTAAACAATGTCTTGAATCATTGACCGAATGATTGCCCCTGAGGAAGTACTGTTTAGTACGAAACGCGTTGGGCTATTGGGTTATAAGAGTGATTATTTGCCTCTTAATATTTTAAACATTTACACATTTAACTATTTAGTTGCCGTTCTGTGGATGCAATGTGGTGCGGGTCACTACAGATGTATAAAATAGTCGGCAAATAGTGATGTGTTTGTATTGAGTTTTTTATATTGCAAAAGATTTTGATTTGAGTTTTTGTCAGGATCATTAAAAATAAACTTAAACTTATATTTATTCAGTTGTTTGGCAAATATCTCATATATATATATTCCACAAGTATAGTCTGGGAATATCAGAGGAGAAATACGTGATTTACCGAACCACGTTGGATAAGGCCAATCTACAGTGTGAGTAGATTTGAAATTTATATTTCTTTGTAATTGGATTATTCCTAATATTATATCGCGTATGTCCCTTTAAATTTTGAGAACGGAAGAATCATCGCAACTGCATTTATATATCCAAACGTTGTGTGGAAACATATGATTACATTACTATGTGAATATAATAAGGTATATCAGGATCTATGTGAAATGGAGAACGGAAAGCAGTGAGAAGTGATTGATGTTCCGTGGAGCTGAATAAAATCAACTTAACAGTAAGTGGATGCTATTTTATTGTTCCAGTTCCTAGTAGCAGTTAATGATCGGACTTTCTTCTCTTCTCTTCCTCCTTCTTTTCATGTACAAATTGTGGAGTGATACGTATCCCATAGAATTTAAATTGAGATTGAAGAAGAGAAACAACTTTATGGACATTTAATATTATTATTTGTGTATATCCTAACAGATACATTACGGAATCGCCTAATTATATACGTATGTATATGTGTGGACATTATGAGTATGTGGTGATGCCATTTGGGCTAAGTAATGCCCCCGCAGTGTTCCAAGAATTTATAAATGACATTCTCCATGACATGCTACAGTCTTGTGTGGTTGTTTATCTTGACAATATACTTATTCATTCGTCTAATTTGTCGCAACACATCAAGGATGTGTCCGCAGTATTGCTCAGATTGCGTGAAAGCAAATTATACTGCAAGATTGAGAAATGCGAATTCCACAAGTCTATGGTCCCATTCTTGGGCTTTGTGATATCTAAAGACGGCATTGCCATGGATAAGGATAAGCTTGCAGCCGTTCTGCAATGGCCACGCCCTTCGGGGCTCAAGTCTATCCAACGTTTTCTTGGCTTTGCCAATTATTATAGAAAATTTATTAGAGATTTTTCCACGATTGTGAAACCACTTTCCGATCTTACACACAAGCGTGCTAATCCTTCCCAATGGTCTGAGGAGGCTGAACAAGCATTTGTGACATTGAAATCCACTTTTGCGACTGTTCCTGTATTGTCCCACCATAATCCCTCTCTCCCTTTCTCCTTGGAGGTTGATGCCTCGGAAACTGGGGTAGGGGCAGTACTTTCCCAATGCTTAGATCCAGGCAGCACCCTCAGACCATATGGTTTCTTTCTCTAAAAAGTTGACTACTGCCCAGAGTCACTATGAAATTGGGGACAGAGAACTCTTGGCAATCGTACTGGCCCTTAAAGAATGGCGACACTTGGTGGAAGGTACAAGGGCTCCGGTGTTAATCCTGACTGACCATAAGAATCTGAGTACCTTTCTGAGGCCAAGAGACTGTCCTCTCGACAGGCCAGATGGGCCTTATTCCTGTCTCGTTTTAATTTATCATTTCTTACCTACCTGGATCTAAGAATGTTAGGGCTGATGCCCTTTCCAGACAATTTGGTCCCGAGATTGAGAAGGATGAGTTTCCTGCACCCATTAATCAGCCTGATCATATTTTGGCTACCCTAAGAACCAGGATCACCTCACCTCTGGGGGAGGAAATCCTGGCTACCCAAATGGCCGCGCCCACTGACACTCAAGTGGGGAAATGTTTTGTAGCAGAGCCTTATCGTGCACTCATACTAGAAACATACCATGCATCCCGGGCGGCTGGGCATGTAGGTAGGGACCAATTGATTTGGTCCCTCTCGCAGTTGTTCTGGTGGCCTTCCTTACTTGCAGACTGTACCGACTTCCCAGCAGCTTGCCCTACTTGTGCGCGTACCAAGTCACCTAGACATTTCCCAGTTGGGTTGCTTCAACGATACCTAACGGTGAGCGTCCTTGGTCCCACATATCGATTGATTTCCTGGGAGAATTGCCATTGTCTAAGGGATATTTATTTATTCTGATGGTGGTCAATAGATTTTCTAAGATGGCCCACTTTGTGCCTCTTCCTGGTCTCCCTCTGCCCAGGAGTTAGCCATTGTATTTGCAAGGGAGGTATTTCAGTTGCATGGTGTACCCAGGGTGCTGGTGTCGGACCGTGGGAGCCAATTCATATCAGTTTTGGAGGGCCTTTTGTGGTCAGATGGGCATACAATTATCCTTTTCCTCTGCCTACCATCCCCAGACCAATGGGGCCGCAGACCGTGCCAACCAGGGATTGGAACAATTCCTACGCTGTTTCGTGTCCGATCATCATGACAATTGGGCCGACCTGTTGCCGTGGGCAGAGTTTGCTAGGAACTGTGCTTTTAATTCCTCGTCCGGGAGCTCCCTATTTCTCGTTCCAACCATGGTTGCTTCCGGACTCATTTCAGACGCAGCAGATTCCGGCTCTGGATGAGCACATCAGGCAACTCTGCTCCACGTGGGCACAGGTACAGAGGACACTCAGTAATTCGTTTCAGCATTATCAGCGTCACGGTAATCTCAGAAGGTTGCCTGCGGTCTCCTTCCATGTTGGGGATAGGGTATGGCTATCATCTAGGAACCTTAACTTGCAAGTCCCATGTAATAAATTGGCTCCACAGTTTGTCTGTCCCTTTAAAGTCCTCCGTAAAGTTAACCCAGTTACCTACGCCCTGGATCTCCCAGCATCCATGCGGATCCATAATGTATTCCACGTATCCCTGTTAAAGCCTTGGTATGCAACTGTTATACAACCACTCCTGTGGTCCCCAGTCTTATTCAGGTGCAAGGCAAGAACAAGTACGAAGTTCAAAGTATCATTGATTCACGATGGATTAGAGGAAGGTTACAATATCTTGTGCATTGGAAGGGCTATGGTCCAGAGGAGCGCTCCTGTGTAAACATGAATTACCTTCAAGCTCCAGCTTTGCTGCACAGATTCCATGCTAAATACCCCCAGAAACCAGGTCCTCTCCACGACGAGGGGGTCGTTGAGGGGGAAGTACTGTCACGGTGCCCGAGCTTTAGCTGGCGACATTGTTATGTCTAACTACTTCCTCATTCTCTCTTATTGGCTACCGTGGATTGTCTCCGCCCAGTCCTATCCTTTTTATACTGACGCTGTCACTTCAGCGCTGCCCTTTCCTGGTGTACCAGTTGCCCGTGCTCTGTGTACCAACTCATATTGGCTGACGTTCCTCCTCCGTGTACCGACCCGGCTGGACTGACGTTCTTGCTCTGTGTACCAACTCGGATTGTCTGTACCGACCCAGACTGCCTGACTACTCTGCTGTATCCGTTCCTACCTGTGCACTGACCCGGACTGCCTGACTACTCTGCTGTATCAGTTCCTTCTCTGTGTACCGACCCGGCCCAGCTGACATTCCTGCTCTGTGTACCGACTAGGATTGGCTGACGTTCCTGCTCTGTATACCGACTCAGATTGGCTAACATTCCTTCCTGTGTACCGGCCCAGTAGGGCTACATCTCCTGTGTATCTCTACTGCCTGCAGTCCCATTCCGGTCCTAAGTTTGAGGTTTTCCTCCTGCCTTCAGTCGACATTGGTCTTAGCGTTCGTTAACCCCTTCAGGGAAGGTGCCATTATTCACTGGCTATTCTACCGTGCAGTCTCCATTGGGTGCCCTCCCGGGCATACTGTCTCAGTCCTCCATTACTGCTACGGCAGTCCGTAAGCTTATCCTGGGCCTCCGTTGTCTTCTGGGCATTTCTCGCTATTTAAGCACTCTCTGCAGAGTGAGAGTCTTAAGGGCCTTGCACTAATAGGGCCTGTCAGCATTCCTGGCCTAATAGTAACCCGTTCATTGCTGCCTCGGTTGAGTTTCACACGAACTTTGCCTGACCTGTGTCAGTATATTGTAATTTCTGTATTGTACATATACTGGACCCGTGTGGGTATATATTGCTGTAACCTGTCCTGTGTCAGTACTATATTGTGTATATATATACTACTGGACCTGTGAAGGTTATCATTTCTGAGTCTGTTCAATAAAACTGTGTTTTATCTCACCAACTGTGTCTGAGTGTCAAATAAAACCGTTACAGTACGAAAGGGCCATGACCTCAGATGGTACACGTGAAGGTAATGCACAAAGTATCCACTGGCAGATGGATTTACATGAGCAGTGTTTGGACCAGTTGGCACTGGCCATTCAAACCATTCTAGAATGCACTGCTCATCTAGATAAACCGGATCAAGCCTCGGTGGTCTCCCCAATTCCGACACCAGGAGCTCAATCCCTGACGCAAGTGGTCTCGAACAAAGGGCTAACCGCCACAGCTCCATTATCTCTAAGATATGATGGTGAACCTGCCCTGTGCAGAGGTTTTATCAACCAACTAGATATATACCTGGAGCTAACTCAGCAAGCTTTTCCGAATGACCGAGCTAAGATGGGCTTTATGATTTTGTTACTGACGGGCAGAGCCCTGGCATAGGCCAACACCTTGTGGGAATCTGCCAAACCATGTACACAAAACTTCAGGGAGTTTGTGCGTGCCTTCCGCAGAGTGTTTGAAGTTCCAGGTAGAGCCGCCTCTACTGCCAAAAGATTAATGGAGATACAACAAGGTACGGTGGCGGATTAAGCGATTGAATTTCGTACATTGGCAGCAGAGGTAGGCTGGAACAATGAGGCGCTGGTTGCAGCATTTGCTCAGGGACTCACTGATCGTATTAAAGACGAGACGGCAGCCAGGGATTTGCCTAACGATCTGGAAGAGTTCATTAATTTCGCTATTCTGATCGATTCTCGCATCCGTGAATGTATTGTGGCAAAAGACCACAGGCAGCGGGCCAGAAATTTTGGACAGGCAAGTCAAAATTTCCCACCCATGCCTCCCTTGCCTCCCATGCCTCCTGAATGTAATCAAGAGAATAATGAACCCATGCAGCTAGGGTTCACCAAGTTGTCTAAGGAGGAACGGGCGCATCGTCGCAGACAGGGGCTCTGCTTGTATTGTGGTCAATCTGGACACCTGTTGCGTACCTGTCCTATACGGCTGGGAAACAGACGCACCTAGGGTACCTTGGGGGACAGGCCCTAGGTGGCGTACAGCAGTCCCTAGATCCAGTAAATCAGAAACCTACTATCCAGGCTGTAATCTCTTGGGCAGAAAACTCAGTGGAGGTTCTAGCCCTGGTTGATTCTGCTGTAGCCGGATATTTTATTGACAACTCATTTGCTGCGCTACACAAGATTCCGCTGGTTGAGAGGGAATCTCCTTTAGCCATTGACCCCTGGTACCAGCTCAGATCACTATGGAAATTATACCTATGAAATGATATCTATGAGTATTGGGCCACTCCACACGGAGAAACAGCGGTTCCAGATCATACAGTCCCCTCACCATGCGGTCATCCTGGGGTTCCCGTGGTTACATCTACACAACCCTAAGTTTGACTGGCAGACGTATGAGATAATGTCTTGGTCTGAATTTTGTATGAAGCATTGTGTCTCTCATCCAACTAAAATCATGTGTACCTCTCCCTCCGTGCCAGCTGAGTATCATCAATTCAGTGACGTTTTCAGTAAGGGAGAGGCTAGTGCCTTGCCTCAGCATCGAACTTACAATTGCGCTATTGGTCTGCCTCCTGGCGCCGTCCCTCCCCGGGGTCGCATGTACCCATTGTCGTGTGAGGAGAATCGGGCCATGGAGGAATGTATCTCTGATGCCCTCGAAAGCGGTATTATTAGAAAGTCAACCTCGCCCGCGAGGGGTGGTTTCTTTTTTGTAAAAAAGAAAAATGGTGAGTTAAGACCATGCATCGATTATCGTGGTCTGAATAAGCTTATGTCAAAAAACGCCTATCCGATACCACTCATTACTGAAATGTTTGACAGGTTAAAAGGCTCCTCGATTTTCACTAAGTTAGACCTACGGGCTGCTTATAACCTGATCAGAATAAGAGCCGGGGACGAGTGGAAAACGGCGTTCAATACCAGATCTGGACACTACGAATACTTAGTGATGCCGTTTGGGCTATGTAACGCTACTGCAGTGTTCCAGGAGTTTATTAACGACATTCTCCGTGATATGCTACAGTCGTGTGTGGTGGTTTATCTTGACGATATACTCATACATTCATCTAGCGTGTCGCAACACATCAAGGATGTGTCGAACGTTCTGCTCAGATTACATAAGAACAAATTATTCTGCAAAATCGAGAAATGTGAATTCTACAAGTCCATGGTGCCTTTTCTGGGCTTTGTAATTTCTAAAGATGGCATTGCCATGTATAAGGAAAAGCTCGCAGCAGTGTTGCAATGGCCACAACCCAAGGGACTCAAGGCTATCCAGCGGTTTCTCGGTTTTGCCAATTATTATAGGAAATTTATCTGAGACTTCTCCAGGATTGTTAAGCCACTGTCTGATCTTACGCATAAGGGCGCCAATCCATCCCAATGGTCTGAGGCATCTGAACGGGCCTTTGTGACAATTAAGTCCTCTTTTGCATCCGCCCCTGTGTTATCCCACCCTAACCCCTCCCGTCCGTTCACCTTGGAAGTTGATGCTTCTGAGACTGGTGTAGGGGCAGCGTTGTCACAGCGTCTTGTCCCTGGGAGTATACTGAGACCATGTGGTTTCTTCTCCAAAAAGTTGTCTAGTGCCCAGAGTAATTATGAGATTGGGGACAGAGAACTCCTGGCAATTACCCTTGCTCTCAAAGAATGGCGCCACTTGCTGGAAGGTACTAGGACTCCAGTGTTGATCTTGACAGACCATAAAAATCTAACATACCTTTCGGAGGCTAAGAGGTTGTCCTCTCGACAGGGCAGATGGGCCTTGTTTCTGTCCTGCTTCAATTTTATTGTATCCTACTTGCCTGGTTCCAAGAATGTTAGGGCAGATGCCCTGTCCAGACAATTCGGTCCAGAAATAGATAGAAATGAGGTTCCCGTACCCATCTTTCAGCCTGATCACATTTTGGCTACCTTACATATCAGCATTACTTCGCCCCTGGGGGAGGAGATTCTTGCTACCCAGGCTGCTGCACCCCCTGACACCCCAGTGGGCAAATGTTTTGTAGCGGAGCCATTCTGTACCCGCCTACTTGAAACATATCACGCATCTCGAGCAGCTGGGCACATAGGGAGAGATCAATTGATCTGGTCTCTTTCACAATTGTTTTGGTGGCCTTCTGTACGTGCTGACTGTACCGCATTCATAGCAGCTTGTACTACATGTGCCTGTGCCAAGTCCCCTAGACACCTCCCAGTTGGGTTACTTCAACCTGTGCCTAATGGTGAGCGTCCTTGGTCCCACGTTTCTATTGATTTCCTGGGAGAGGTGCCAGTGTCTAGGGGTTACCCTTTCATCCTGATGGTAGTCGATAGATTCTCTAAGATGGCACACTTTGTGCCCCTTCCTGGCCTTCCCTCGGCCCAGGGGTTGACTACTGTTTTCGCCAGAGAAGTGTTTCGGTTGCATGGGGTACCCAGGGTACTGGTGTCAGGCCGCGGGAGCCAATTCGTTTCCAGATTTTGGAGAGCTTTCTGTGACCAGATGGGCATACAGTTGTCCTTTTTGTCTGCCTACCATCCCCAGACCAATGGAGCCGCTGAGCGTGCCAATCAGGGATTGGAACAATTCTTATGCTATTTCATGTCCGATCATCATGATAATTGGGCCGACCTGTTGCCATGGGCAGAGTTCGCCAGGAACTGTGAGGTTAATTCATGGTCTGGGAGCGTTATCAGCGCCATGCTAATCGCAGACGGTTGCCGGCGGTCTCCTTCCAGGTTGGGGATAGGGTATGGTTATACTCCAGAAACCTCAATTTGCAAGTCCCTTGTAATAAGTTGGCTCCCCGGTTCATTGGACCCTTTAAGGTTATCCGCAGAATTAACCCAGTCTCGTACGCCCTGGATCTCCCAGCATCCATGCGTATTCACAATGTGTTCCACGTATGCCTTCTGAAACCATTGATATGCAACCGTTACACTACCACTCCTGCGGTCCCCGGTCCTGTTCAAGTTCAAGGCCAGGAGGAGTACGAAGTTCAAAACATTATTGACTCATGGAGGTACAGAGGGAAATTACAGTATTTGGTCCATTGGAAGGGCTATGGCCCTTAAGAGTGTTCCTGGGTTAACCAGAATGACCTCCATGCTCCCAGGTTGCTGCGTACATTCCATTCCAAATACCCTCAGAAACCGGGTCCCACCACTAGGAGAGGGGGTCTTTGAGAGGGGGGTACTATCACGGTGCCCGTGCTATGCTAGCAACATTCTGTCAGTCTTTGTTTACTGCTGACGCTTAATGGCTGAATTGAGTTTGTCCCGCCCAGTATTTGACCTTAAATACTGTGCCTTGTCACTTCTCCGGTGCCCTTTCGTGGTGTTTCCATTACCAGCGTTTGTTCCAGTTCTTGTGTGATTCCTGAGTACCAACACGGACTGCCTGACTACTCTGCTGTATCCGTTCCTGCACTGTGTACCGACCCTGCCTGGCTGACGTTCCTGCTCTGTGTACTGACTTGGATTGGCTGCTATTCCTGCTCTGTGTACCGACCCGGCCCAGCTGACATTCCTTCTCTATGTACAGACTCGGATTGGCTGACGTTCTTGCACTGTGTACTGGCCCGGCCTGGGTGACGTTCCTGCTCTGTGTACCGACTCGGATTAGATGACGTTCCTTCCTGTGTACCGGCCCGGTAGGGCTACATCTCCTGTGTATCTCTACTGCCTGCTATCCCATTCCGGTCCTCGGTTTGGGGTTCTCCTCCGGGCTTCTGTCACTGGACTGTACTATTGTGCCTTCCTGCCACTCCTGCAGTCTAGTCTCGGTTCAGTCTGTGTCACGAGGGTGACATTCCGGTGTCTATTTCTCATCTGTGCACCACGGTACTCTTGACCCTCCTTCCTGCCAATACGCTAAGGTTGGTCTTACATTGGGCGCCTCAGGCTGTGCTTAGGATAGGGCAGTCGACATTGGTCTTAGCGTTCGTTAACCCCTTCGGGGAAGGTGCCATTATTCACTGGCTATTCTACCGTGCAGTCTCCTTTGGGTGCCCTCCCGGGCATACTGTCTCAGTCCTCCATTACTGCTGCGGCAGTCCGTAAGCTTATCCTGGGCTTCTGTTGTCTTCTGGGCATTTCTCTCTATTTAAGCACTCTCTGCAGAGTGAGAGTCTTATGGGCCTCGCACTATTAGGGCCTGTCAGCATTCCTGGCCTAATAGTAACCCGTTCATTGTTGCCTCGGTTGAGTTTCACACAAACTTTGCCTGACCTGTGTCAGTATATTGTAATTTCTGTATTGTATATATACTGGACCCCTGTGGGTATATATTGCTGTAACCTGTCCTGTGTCAGTACCATATTGTGTATATATATATATATATATACTAATAGACCCGTGAGGGTTATCATTTCTGAGTGTGTTCAATCAAACTGTGTTTTATCTCACCAACTGTGTCTGAGTGTCAAATAAAACCGTTACACCCTGACAGTCACTGTTACCTCTATCCATCTTGTGTAGCACTGCTTCATGACCCTGTGATTATACCTTGCGCTGTTACCCTTTCACTATGGTTTCAGGTGTTGTTTGCACACGGTGCGCTTGATCTGCTTGTTACACTTACCGAGGTTGGGTGGCTACTGGGCACCTCGGTTAGCCTCTGGTTCTAGGACACATGGTCCAGGTCTGAGCATCCGTTTCCTTTACGGTTTGGTGCTACAGAGTGTCAGGGTCACAGCTCTGCTCTGTCATCCGGGAGTTTCCCTTGACTCTCTATTGTCGGTACCGGTTGTTCTCATTACACTGCAGTCCGCCTCTGTTGCCTATATACCCTTCAGTCTGTAGCCTTCCCCAGACTGCTAGGTATTGTCCACTAGTCTCCTGTTCCAGGCCTGCGTCACTCTGTTGCCTAGTCTCTACCGTACGGGGGGCCTCCTTTCAGTCAGGCGTTCTACCAATTGGGCTCACTCCCTGCGTAGGTAGCCTCCGTTGTTTGTGGCACTACTAGAGCCTGTTGGCTTTCCTGGTCTGAAGTATCAGTGCCATCTGTGTTACAGCTTCACATGACCTCTGACCTGACCTGTGACAGTATTGTACCTTTGGTACTTGCTGGGCCCAAGTGGGTTGTTGCACTCCTTGTAACCTGACCTGTGCCAGTATAGTACCTTGGGTACCTGCTGGGCCTGAGTGGGTTACTATGATCCTTGTGACCCGACCTGTGTCAGCATCTATACCTCTGTATATACTGGGCCTGTGTGGGATACTATTCATTTCTGTAGCCTGACTTGTGTCAGTATTGTGTATTGTATGTACTGGACCCGAGGGGGTCACATAATCATTGCATTATTAATAAAACTGTGTTTTACCAAACCTTCTGTGTCTGAGTGTGTAATAAACCTAACAGTACGAAAGGGACATGACCTCAGACGGTACAGGTGAGGGTAATGCACAAAATATCCATATCAGTTGGCACTGGCTGTACAAACGATATTGGAACGTACCGCTCATTTGTACAAACCAGTACAAGACCCGGTGGTCTCCCACACTATGACACTGGGAGCTCAATCCCTGGCTCTGGGAGGCTCTAACAGAGGTTTAACTGCTACTGCTCCACTACCACTAAGATATGATGGCAAAACCACCCTGTGTAGAGGGTTTATTAACTAGTTGGAGATCTTCTTGGAGTTAACTCTGCAAGCCTTTCCTAGTGACCGAAGTAAGGTGGGCTTTATGATTTCATTACTGAGGGGCAGAGCATTGGCTTGGGCTAACCCCTTGTGGGAATCAGCCAAACCATGTACCAAGAATTTCAATGAATTCTTGCGTGCGTTTCATAGAGTGTTCGAGGTCGCAGGAAGAGCCGCCTCTGCTGCCAAAAGATTGATGGAGATCCAACAGGGGTCCTGTACGGTTGAGGATTATGCCATTGAATTTCGTACATTGGCAGCAGAGGTAGGCTGGAACAATGAGGAGCTGGTGGCAGCATTCGAACAGGGACTTAATGACCACTTTAAAGACGAAATGGCAGCTAGAGACTTGCCGAGCGAATTGGACAAATTCAATGAGTTTCCGTTCTGATTGATTCCCGCATTAGGCAGCGTATAGCGGCCAAGGACCGCAAGCAGCGGGCCAGAAATTTTGGGCAGGCAAGTGAAAGTTTCCCACCCATGCCTCCCTCACCTCCCATGCCTCCTGAGTGTAAACAGGAGAATTGTGAACCGATGCAGTTAAGGTTCACCAAAATGACTAACAAGCCCACCACCACCACAGTCAGGGCCTTTGCTTATATTGTGGTCAAGCTGGGCATTTACTGCGCACCTGTCCAATACGTCTGGGAAACAGACACACCTAAGTTACCTTAGTGGACAAGTCCTAGGTGGCGTTCAGCAGTCCCCAGACTCTGTGAATCAAAAACCCACGGTACAGGCTGTAATCTCTTGGGCAGAACTTTCGGTGGAGGTTCTGGCTCTGGTGGACTCCGGTGCAGCCGGGTTCTTCATGGACAATTCTTTTGCCACAGTACACAAGATTCTACTGGGTAAAAGGGAATCTCCATTGTCCATCGAAAACATTGACAGTAGGCCTTTGGTTCCAGCACAAATTGCTATGGAAACTGTACCGCTGTCTCTTCATATTGGGGCTCTCCACACAGAGAAGCAATGTTTCTAGATCATCCTCCTACTATGCTGTCATTTTGGGGTTCCCTTGGTTACAATTGCACAACCCCAGGTTCGATTGGCAGAGATGTGAAATCACGGCATGGTCTGACTTTTGCATTAAAAACTGTATTTCTCAACCCACTAGGATTATGTGTACCTCTCCCTCCGTGCCCGCTAAATATCAACAATTTAGCAATGTTTTCAGTAAGGGAGAGGCTAGTGCATTGTTACAGCACCGAGCTTACGATTGCGCTATTGACTTGACCCCTGGTGCCGTGCCTCCTCGGGGTCGCACATACCCGTTGTCTTGCGAGGAGAATCGGGCCATGGAGGTGTATATCTCGGATGCCCTGAAGAGGGCATCATCAGGAAGTCATCCTCGCCTACGGGGGCAGGTTTCTTCTTTGTAAAAAAGAAAAGTGACGAGTTACAACCATGTATTGATTACCGAGGTCTTAATAAACTTATGTCCAAGAGTGCCTAGCCTATTCCACTCATCACAGAGCTTTTTGACTGGTTGAAAGACTCCTCCATTTTCACCAAGTTGGATCTACCGGCTGATTATAATTTGATCAGAATCAGAGCTGGTGATGAGTGGAAAACAGCGTTCAATACCCGATCTGGACATTATGAATACCTGGTGATGCCATTTGGGCTAAGTAATGCCCCCACAATGTTCCAAGAGTTTATAAATGACATTCTCCATGACATGCTACAGTCTTGTGTGGCTGTTTATCATGACGATATACTCATTCATTTGTCCAATTTGTCGCAACACATCAAGGATGTGTCCTCAGTATTGCTCAGATTGCGTGAAAACAAATTATACTGCAAGACTGAGAAATGCGAATTCCACAAGTCTATGGTCCCTTTCTTGGGCTTTGTGATATCTAAAGACGGCATTGCCATGGATAAGGATAAGCTCGCAGACGTTCAGCAATGGCCACGTCCTTCGGGGCTCAAGTTTTCTTGGCTTTGCCAATTATTATAGAAAATTTATTAGAGACTTTTACATGATTGTGAAACCACTTTCCGATCTTACGCACAAGGGTGCTAATCCTTCCCAATGGTTTGAGGAAGCTGAAAAAGCATTTGTGATGTTGAAATCCGCTTTTGAGACTTCTCTTGTATTGTCCCACCCCAATCCCTCTCTCCCTTTCACCTTGGAGGTTGATGCCTCGGAAACTGGGGTAGGGGCAGTTCTCTCCCAACGCTTAGATCCAGGCAGCACCCTCAGACCATGTGGTTTTTTCTCTAAAAAGTTGACTACTGCCCAGAGTCACTATGAAATTGGGGACAGAGAACTCTTGGCAATCATTCTGGCCCTTAAAGAATGGCAACACTTGCTGGAAGGTACAAGGGCTCCGGTGTTAATCCTGACTGACCATATGATTCTGACATACCTTTCAGAGGCCAAGAGACTGTCCTCTCTACAGGCCAGATGGGCCTTATTCCTGTCTCGTTTTAATTTCATCGTTTCTTACCTACGTGGATCTCAGAATGTTAGGGCTGAAGCCTTTTCCAGACAATTTGATACCGAGATTGAGAAGAATGAGTTTCCTGCATGCATTTTTCAGCCTGATCGTATTTTGGCTACCTTAAGAACCAGCATCACCTCACCTCTGGGGGGGGAAATCCTGGCTACCCAAATGGCTGTGCCAACTGACACTCCAGTGGGGAAATGTTTTGTAGCAGAGCCTTATCTTACACGCTTACTAGAAACATACCATGCATCCCGGGCGGCTGGGCATGTAGGTAGGGACCAATTGATTTGGTCCCTCTCGCAGTTGTTCTGGTGGCCTTCCTTACGTGCAGACAGTACCGACTTCATGGAAGCTTTCCCTACTTGTGCGCATACCAAGTCCCCTAGACACCATCCAGTTGGGTTGCTTCAACCGGTACCTAACGGTGAGCGTCCTTGGTCCCACATATCGATTGATTTCCTTGGAGAATTGCCATTGTCTAAGGGATATTAATTTATTCTGATGGTGGTCAATAGATTTTCTAAGATGGCCCACTTTGTGCCTCTTCCTGGTATTCCCTCTGCCCAGGAGTTGGCCATTGTATTCGCAAGGGAGGTATTTCTGTTGCATGGTGTACCCAGGGTGCTGGTGTCGGACCATGGGAGTTAATACGCATCTCGGTTTTGGAGGGCCTTTTGTGGTCAGATGGGCATACAATTATCCTTTTCCTCTGCCTACCATCCCTAGACCAATGGGGCCGCAGAGCGTGCCAACCAGGGATTGGAACAATTCCTACGCTGTTTCATGTTCGATCATCATGACAATTGGGCCGACCTGTTGCCGTGGGCAGAGTTTGCCAGGAACTGTGCGGTTAATTCCTCATCCGGGAGCTCCCCGTTTCTCGTCAACTATGGGTTCCAACCATGTTTGCTCCCGGACTCATTTCCGATGCAGCAGATTCTGGCTCTGGATGAGCACATCAGGCAGCTCCGCTCCACATGGGCACAGGTACAGAGGATCCTCAGTAATTCGTTTCAGCGTTATCAGCGTCATGCTATTCGCAGAAGGTTGCCTGTGGTCTCCTTCCATATTGGGGATCATCCTATCATCTAGGAACCTTTACTTGCAAGTCCCATGTAATAAATTGGCTCCACGGTTTGTCGGTCCCTTTAAAGATTTCTACGTAAGGTTAACCCAGTTACCTACGCCCTGGATCTCCCAGCATCCATGTGGATCCATAATATATTCCACGTATCCGTGTTAAAGCCTTGGTATGCAACCGTTATACAACCACTCCTGTGGTCTCCGGTCCTATTCAGGTGCAAAGCCAGGATGAGTACGAAGTTCAAAGTATCATTGATTCACGAAGGATTAGAGGAAGGTTACAATATCTTGTGCATTGGAAGGGCTATGGTCCAGAGAAGCGCTCCTGGGTAAACATGAATGACCTTCACGCTCCTGCTTTGCTGTTCAGATTCCATGCTAAGTACCCCCAGAAACCAGGTCCTTCTCCGTGAGGATGGGGTCTTTGAGGAGGAGGTACTGTCACGGTGCCTGTGCTTTCGCTGGCAACAATGTTATGTCTAACTACTTCCTCATTCTCTCTTATTGCCTGCCGTGGATTGTCTCCACCCAGTACTAGCCTTTTTATACTGAGCGCTGTCACTTCAGCGCTGCCCTTTTGTGGTGTACCAGTTGCCAGTGCTCTGTGTACCAACTCGGATTGGCTGACATTCCTGCTCTGTGTACCGACTTGGCTTGGCTGAAGTTCCTGCTCCGTGTACCGACCCGGCTGAACTGACGTTCCTGCTCTGTGTACCGACTCAGATTGGCTGAGGTTCCTGCTCTGTGTACCAAAACGGCTTGGCTGATGTTCCAGCTCTGTGTACTCCCGATATTATTCTACACTGCTGCCTGCCATTCGGAGGTCCTTCCACCGTACTGTTGCTGTCCCTGACATTCACGGTTGCCTGCCATTCGGAGGTCCTTCCTCCGTACCATTTCTGTCCTAGATAGTCACTGTTGCCTCCATCTCATGTAGCCCTGCTTCATGACCCTGTGATGATACCTTGTGCTGTTATCCTTTCACTACGGTGTTAGGTGTTGTTTGCACCCGGTACGCCTGACCTGCTTGTTACACTTACCGAGGTTGGGTGGGTACCGGGCGCCTCGGTTAGCCTCTGGTTCTAGGACACACGGTCCAGGTCTGAGAATCCGTTCCCTTTACGGTTTGGTGCTACAGCACGTCAGGGTCACAGCTCTGCTCTGTCATCCGGGAGTTTCCCGTGACTCTCTATTGTCGGTACCGTTTGTTCTCATTACACCGCAGTCCGCCTCTGTTGCCTATATACCCTTCAGTCTGTAGCCTTCCCCAGACTGCTAGGTATTGTCCGCTAGTCTCCTGTTCCAGGCCTTCGTTACTCTGTTGCCTAGACTCTACCGTACGGTGACGTGGGGCCTCCTTTCATTCACCTACGGGCTATTTACCAAGTGGGCTCACTCCCTGTGTAGGGAGCTTCCGTTGTTTGTGGCACTACTAGAGCCTGTTGGTGTTCCTGGTCTGAAGTATCAGTGCCCTCTGTGTTACAGCTTCCCACGAACTCTGACCTGACCTGTGCCTGTATTGTGCCTTAGGTACTTGCTGGGCCCTAGTGGGTTGTTGCGCTCCTTGTAACCTGACCTGTGCCAGTATAGTACCTTGGGTACCTGCTGGGCCTGAGTGGGTTACTCCAATCCTTGTGACCCGACCTGTGTCAGCATCTATACCTCTGTATATATACTGGGCCTGTGTGGGATACTATTCATTTCTGTAGCCTGACCTGTGTCAGTATTGTGTATTGTATGTACTGGACCCGAGGGGGTGACATGATCTTTGCATTATTAATAAAACTGTGTTTTACCGAACCTTCTGTGTCTGAGTGTCTGATAAACCGTAACAGTATCACACCACCTCCGGGAGTCTACTTTGTACCTGAGCAGTGCTGTCTGGGCATATCCATTGGTAACTCTGTTTTGTGACAGCTGGTGACCCTGGCCTGCTCCGTACACAAGATCTTTATTGCCAGGTACTTTCACCACTGTTAAGTGTTCACCATATTTTGCGGCTTTGGGCTACAATCCTACAGCCATTTCTCTTTGTCCTCCCATGTTGGAAGTCCCCTCTGCAGAGTCATATTCTATAGTTTGGCAGCCCATTGGCACGCTCCTCTCATTTCAGAAGGGTTATAGACCAAAGGAGCGTTCTTGGGTTGTGGCCTTGGATATCAATGCACTGACGTTGGTCCGCTGGTTCCACCAGTCTTTCCCGTCCAGGTCTTTACATACTCCAGGAAGTAGTGCCTTGAGTGGGTGTAGTGTCATGTTCACCAGGTTTTGCTGCCCTTTTTACCAGATATTCTGGTTTTCCTTTTATCATGTTTCCCTGCCTTGTTGTGGTGATTCCCTTGTTCAGGCCTATATCAAGCACCAACACTCTTTTTTTCGGTGCTTGATCAACGCATTCCTGTTATTGAGTTTCAGTGTTCATATTGTTCCAGGTGTTTCCAGCATTTTGACCCAGCTTTCCTCTATTCCGTCTCTTGTCTCCTGATTTTGCTTAGATTTCCTGTATGGTTCTGACCTTGGCCTGTTTATACTACTGTAACACAAAAAAAGGGGGGGGGATAGGGAAGCGCACCTTGTGTGGATTCTTTTTAATCTCACTTGGCCACCACCATAACACACCCATTGGATTTATACTTACAAGAGTATTGGCTGAGGAGTTAAGCATACAACTCACAGAAAAAACTCTTAATGTGATGATCACACTTCGCTCATAGGGCTGCTCCTTTACAGATCACATCTCCTTCCAGGGTAAAGAAATAGATATGTAGCAAGATAAAAGAACACAGAAGGTCGTCCAGTAGTGTAATATTATCAACACAATATTCCAATGTAAATAAATCTAGTTCTCCTCACATTCACCATTGGTTAGAGTCTTACCCACAACCAAATACGTCTGTGGCGATCACAAACCTGTCTCCACTCAGGTTTAACCAGTATATTCATAAATAGATTAACAAATGAAAGAAAAATAATAAAAGTAAAAACTCAGCTGCTCCAGATGAAAAATGATATGTTTCTTTTCCATTGTAATGGTTTGTTTTACACACAGACACAGTGGTTTAGGATAAAACTCAGTTTTATTAAAATAAATAACCTTCATAGGTCCTGTAGTATAACAGCAGAATAGTACAGACACACGACAGGTTATAGATACATAGGCCTACACAGGTCCAACATAAACAATAAGTCCACAATAGTCTATACTGACACAGGTCAGGCAGAGTGATGGATTCCCAGGAGCAAGGTACTGCATTGGTTAAAGATCTTCAGAGTGTAAACAGTTCCATGTGCAGAGAGGTCAGTGATGGGACTCCCTGCATATAAACAGCTGTGGAATTCGTAATGCCAAAAGCCAGATAAGCAGAGCTAGCATGAGCTGTTTATGCAATACTGGGAACAGAGACAACACTTGCACACTGCGGAAGTCTAACGGAGGCAATCGGTGGCTCAACAGCCTGATTGGTAACGGAGGCAGACACTTGCTCTGAGCAGAGGCAATAACGGAGACTAGGCCCAAGGTAAACTGCCGTAGCAATAATAGAAACTGGCCGCTGATACTCTGCACAAGGAAAATAACCCAATTGCCAGACAGTCAGAATGTCGCCTAGGCGACACAGCACAGAAACACCAACCAAGCCAGGTAGACACACGGAGCAGGAACATCAGCCGAGACAGGTCGCATCATGGAGCAGGAACGTCAGCCAAGCCGGGTCGAATCACGGAGCAGGAACATCAGCCAAACTGGGTCAGAGTCACAGAGCAGGAACGTCAGCCAAGCCGGGTCGAATCACGGAGGAGGAACGTCAGAAGAATAGTCAGGCAATCCGGGTCAGTACACAAGGGCAGCAGACAATATGCAGAGTAGTCAGGCAGGCCAAGTCGGTACACTGGGAAACTCTGAGCAGAAATAAGCACAGGTACAGGAACACCACGAAAGGGCCCCGTAGGGGTGCCCCTAGCCCAGTATATAAAGGTCATACTGGGCAGGAATAACACACGGTAGCCAATGGGACAAGGCACAGACTAGACTGACAGAAAAAAAAATAAAAAGAGCACGGGCACCGTGATAGTACCCTCCTCTCAAAGACCCCCTCTCTTGGAAGAGGGGCCTGGTTTCTGAGGATATTTAGAGTGAAAACTGCGCAAAAGTCTTGGGGCATGAAGGTCACTCTTATCAACCCAGGAACGTTCCTCAGGGCCATAGCCCTTCCAATGGACCAAATATTTCAATTTTCCTCTAAATCTGCGAGAGTCAATTATGCTTGGGACTTCGTACTCTTCCTGGCCCTGAACCTCCACAGGACCGGGCACCACAGGAGTGGTAGTGTAGCGATTGCATACCAGAGGTTTCAGTAAGGATACATGGAACACATTGTGAATGAGCATAGATGCTGGGAGCTCCAATGCATACGACACAGGGTTAATTTTATGAATCACCCTGAAAGGACCAATGAACCGGGGAGCCAACTTATTAGACGGAACTTGAAAATTTAGATTTCTGGAGGAGAGCCATACCCTGTCCCCAACCTGAAATGAGACCGCTGGCATCCTTCTACGGTTAGCGTGGCGCTGATGATGCTGGAACGACTGACTGAGGGCCCTCTGCACGTGTGCCCATGTGCAGCAGAGCTGCTCGATGTGCTCATCCAGAGCTGGAATCTGTTGTGACTAGAATGAGTCCGGGAGCAAGCATGGTTGGAACCCGTAGTGAATGAGAAACGGGGAGCTCCCGGACGATAAATTAACAGCACAGTTCCTGGAGAACTCTGCCCACGGCAACAGGTCTGCCCAATTAACATGATGATCGATGACAAAACAGCTCAGGAACTTTTCCAACCCCTGATTGGCAAGCTCAGCGGCTCCATTGGTCTGGGGATGGTAGGCAGAAGAAAAAGACAGCTGAATGCCCACCTGGTTACAAAATGCTCTCCAAAATCTGGACAGAAATTGGCTCCCACGGTCAGACACCAGGACTCTGTGTACCCCATGCAACCGGAACACTTCCTTAGAGAAGACAACAGCCATATCCTGGGCAGTGAGAAGACCAGGAAGAGGCACAAAATGAGCCATCTTAGAGAATCTAACGACCACCATAAGAATGAATGAGTAACCCCTAGACACTGGCAGCTCTCCCGGGAAATCGATGGACACGTGGGACCAAGGACGGTTACCATTAGGCACTGGTTGAAGCAGTCCCACCGGGACGTGTCTAGGGGTCTTGGCACGGGCACAGGTGGTACAGGCTGCGGTAAAAGCGGAGCAGTCGGCCCGTAGGGAAGGCTACCAGAAAACTTGTGAGAGAGACCATATTAATTCATCCCTTCCAATATGTCCAGCATCCTTAATAGAGTGGTATGTCTCGAGCAACCGTGTACGAAAAGGCTAATCCACAAAACACTTACCCACTGGGGTTTCTGGGGGTGCTGTTGCCTGGGTAGCCAGAATCTCTTCCCTCAGTGGTGAAGTGATACTAGTGCGTAGGGTGGCCAGGATGCGATCAGGCTAAATGATAGGTACGAGAACCTCATCCTTCTCCATCTCTGGCACAAATTGTCTAGACAGGGCATCAGCCTTAACATTCTTGAAACCCAGCAAATAGGATACTATAATATTAAAACAAGATAGGAACATGGCCCACCTGGCCTGACGAGATGACAATCTTTTAGCCTCTGAGAGATAAGTTAGGTTTTTGTGGTCAGTAAGAATTAGTACAGGAGTTCTGGTACCCTCCAGCAGGTGGCACCATTCTTTCAGAGCCAGAATGATAGCCAGGAGTTCTCTGTCACCAATTTCAAAGTGACTCTGGGCACTGGACAGCTTTTTAGAGAAGAACCCACATGGTCTCAGAGCACACCCCGCCACTTGACGTTGTGATAGTACTGCCCCAACCCCTATCTCAGAAGCATCAACCTCCAACGTGAATGGAAGGGATGGGTTAGGGTGGGACAGTACTGGGGCAGATGCAAAAGTGGATTTTAGTGTCTGGAAAGCTAGCTCAGCAGCATCAGACCATTGGGAGAGATTAGCAACCCTTGTGCGTAAGGTCAGACAGAGGTTTAACAATGGTAGAGAAGTTATGGATAAACTTCCTGTAATAATTAGCGAACCCAAGAAAACGCTGAATTACTTTTAACCCTTTGGGTAGTGGCCACTGCAAGACTGCTGCGAGTTTCTCCTGGTCCATGGCAATACCATCCTTAGATATCACAAAACCCAAAAAAGGCACTTGGGACCTGTGAAACTAGCACTTCTCCATTTTACAATACAACTTATTTTTGCGGAAACTAATCAAGACCTCAGACACATCCTTGATGTGTTGGGACAGAGTGGCAGAGTGTATGAGTATGTCATCAAGGTATACCACTACACAGGACTGTAGAAAATCACGGAGGATGTCATTAATGAACTCTTGAAATATAGCTGGTGCGTTACAAAGACCAAATGGCATAACTAGGTATTCATAATGCCCAGATCTAGTATTAAATGCCGTTTTCCACTCATTCACCGCTCTTATTCTGATCAGGTTATAGGCAGCACGTAGGTCTAATTTTGTAAAAATGGAAGAACCTTTTAACCTGTCAAATAGCTCAGTAATGAGTGGTATGGGGTATGTGTTCTTGGACATAAGTTTCTTTAATCCCCTGTAATCAATGCACGGTCTCAACTCACCACTCTTGTTTTTTACGATAAAGAACCCAGCACCAGCAGGTGAGGTAGACTTCCAAATAATCCCTCTATTAAGGGCGTCCTCAATGTACTCCTCCATAGCCCAGTTCTCCTCACACGACAATGGATATGTGCGACCCCTAGGGGGCACAACCCCAGGGGGCAAATCAATGGCACAATCGTAAGCCCTATACTGGGGCAATATGCTAGCCTTTCCCTTACCGAAAATGTCATTGAATTGATGGTATTCGGCTGGCACAGAGGAAGAGGCACACAAAATCTTAACCGGCTGAGTCACACAATGCTTCATACAGTACTCAGACCAAGATGTGATCTCGCAACTCTGCCAGTCAAATTGGGGATTGTGCAAATTAACTAGGGAAACCCCAGAATGATCGCATGATGAGGAGAATGGATAATCTGAAATTGTTGTTCCTCTGTGTGGAGGGCCCCACTAGACATAGAAATCGGAATAGTCTTCATAGTTATCTGAGCTGGTTCTAGTGGTCTGCCATCAATGGCCTCAATGGCTAAGGGAGATCCCTACTGACCAACTGAATCTTATGTAACGCAGCACAGGAATTATCCATGAAATAACCTGCCGCGCCGGAATCAACCAGAACCAGAACCTCCACAAAGTGTTCTGCCCATGAAAACACCTCCTGGATCGTGGGTTTCTGCATGATCGGGTCTATGGACTGATGAACACCACCTAGGGTCTGTCCCCCAAGGTACCCTAGGTGCGTTTGTTTCCCGGACACACAGGAGAAGTACGAAATAAATGGCCAGCCTTGCCACAGTATAGACATAACCCCTGCCTTCTGCGGTGTGCCCATTTCTCCTTTGTTAATTTGGTGAACCCTAGTTGCATCGGTTCACAGGGTTCTAGTTTACTCTCAGGAGGAATGGGAGGCGAGGGTGGGTTCAAAAAACTGCCATGCCCACAGTTTTTAGGCAGTAACCTACGGTCTTTGGCCATAAATCTCTCACGAATACGAGATTCAATTAAAATGGCATAGTCAATATACTTGTCCAGATCACTGGGTAGTTCTCTAGCTGCCGTTTCATCCTTAATATGGTCAGCCAGTCCTTGAGCAAAGGCTGCCACCAGCGCCTCATTATTCCAACCCACCTCTGCTGCCAATGTACGGAATTCTATGGCATACTCGCCCACAGTACGTTTGCCCTGTTGTATTTTCATCAATCGTTTGGCAGCAGAGGCGACTCTCCCAGGAACTTCAAATACTCTCCGGAAGGTTCGTACAAACTCACTGAGGTTCCTGGTGCAAGGTTTAGCATTCTCCCACAAGGGATTAGCCCATGCCAAGGCTCTGCCCGTTAATAGTGAAATCATGAACCCGACCTTACTGCGGTCATTCGGAAAGGCATGAGGGGTTAATTCCAGAAATATCTGCAATTGATTAATAAACCCTCTGCACAGGGTGGGTTCACCATCATATCTAAGTGGTAATGGGGCAGAAGCCGTTAACCCCTTAACTGAGGCCACCTTGGCCACTGATTGACTCTCCGGTGTCAAAACTGGGGGGACCACCGGATTCTGAACTGGTTTATCGAGATGCACCATGCGCTCGAGAATAGTTTGTATAGCTAGTGTCAACTGGTCCAAACGCTGCTCATGTACATTCATCCTCCAGTGGATGTTCTGTGAATTTCCCTCACCTTTACTGTCTGAGATCATGGCCCTTTTGTACTGTAACAGTTTGTTTGACACACAGACACAGTGGTTTAGGATAAAACCCAGTTTTATTAAAATAAATAACCTTCACTGGTCCTGTAGTATAACAGCAGAATAGTACAGACACACGACAGGTTATAGATACATAGGCCTACACAGGTCCAGCATAAACAATAAGTCCACAATAGTCTATACTGACACAGGTCAGGCAGAGTGATGGATTCCCAGGAGCAAGGTACTGCATGGGTTAAAGATCTTCAGAGTGTAAACAGTTCCATTTGCAGAGAGGTCAGTGATGGGACTCCCTGCATATAAACAGCTGTGGAATTCTTAATGCCAAAAGCCAGATAAGCAGAACTAGCATGAGCTGTTTAGGCAATATCGGGAACAGAGACACGTGAGGTCCTGCCGTAGCAGTAACGGAGACAACACTTGCACACTGCTGAAGTCTAATGCTATTGGAGGCAACCGGTGGCTCAACAGCCTGAGTGATAATGGAGGCAGACACTTGCTCTGAGCAGAGGCAGTAATGGAGACTAGGCCCAAGGTAAACTGCCATAGCAGTAACGGAGACAACACTGGCAGTCTGCACGAGTATAACGGGAGGCAACCGGTGGCTCAACAGCCGGAGTGGTAATGGAGGCAGACTCTTGCTCTGAGCAGAGGCAGTAATGGAGACTAGACCCAAGGTAGACTGCTGTAGCAGTAGCGGAGACAACACTTGCACTCTGCACCAGTATAACCGGAGTCAACCGGTGTCTCAACAGCCAGAGTGGTAACGGAGGTAGACACTTGCTCTGAGTAGTGGCAATAACGGAGACTAGACCCAAGGTAAACTGCAGTAGCAGTAATGGAGACAACACTTGCACTCTGCACAGGTATAACCGGAGGCAACCGGTGACTCAACAGCCGGAGTGGTAACGAAGGCAGACACTTGCTCTGAGCAGAGGCAATAACGGAGACTAGGCCCAAGGTAAACTGCCGTAGCAGTAACGGAGACAACACTTGCACTTTGCACAAGTATAACCGGAGGCAACCGGTGACTCAACTGCCAGAGCAGTTATAGAGACTGGCCGCTGATACTCTGCACAAGGAAAATAACCCAATTGCCAGACAGTCAGAATGTCGCCTAGGCGACACAGCACAGGAACGCCAACCAAGCCGTGTAAATACACGGAGCAGGAACGTCAGCCAAGCCGGGTCGAATCACGGAGCAGGAACGTGAACCAAACTGGGTCAGAGTCACGGAGCAGGAACGTCAGCTAAGCCGGGTCGAATCACGGAGCAGGAACGTTAGAAGAATAGTCAGGCAATCTGGGTCGGTACACAAGGGCAGCAGACAATATGCAGAGTAGTCAGGCAGGCCAAGTCGGTACACTGGGAAACTCTGAGCAGAAATAAGCACTGGCACAGGAACACCACGAAAGGGCCCCGTAGGGGTGCCCCTAGCCCAGTATATAAAGGTCATACTGGGCGGGATTAACACACGGTAGCCAATGAAAGCAAGGCACAGACTTGGAACGGTTTATAGGACACTCAGACCAGTAGGTAAAATAAAACACAATTTTATTAGAATATCAATAATGCAAACGATCGCCCTCTAGTGGCGGTAGAAATAGACACACAGTGAAGACTGATATAGTACAAAGAGATAATGCACAATATAATTGACATACAAGATCTCTATGCAGAGAATGGTGTTCTATGCCCCAAAGGGTCAAGAGCATAAATCAGTCAGTCTCAGATGTGGTGGTTTGGCACGCCCTGGGTGTTAAAAGGAGGTGCTGATAGAGACAGTCCACAGTGTACTGGAAACGTAAATGCCTAGCCAAAGTGACCAAGTTGTAAAGCAGAACAGAGATCCAAATAGCCCCAGCTGGCGTACCTAAAGGAAGACTGCTTCTGCGAGTGCAAGTGTGTGTAGCCCCCACGGGCGTAACGGAAACCGGCCTGCAATGCAACAGCTGATAATAGCCTCCTCAGACGTAACCGTATACCAGCAGTAATAGTGCTAGAGCCTATAGCCCCCACGGGCGTATACAACGGGAACTTGCCGGAGCTTGAGCCTTCTCTCTGCTGCCACACTTCCACAGTAGGTATCGCCCAGTAAATAATGAGAAGTGAGAGCCGGCCCACATAAAGTGACTACTCTGCAGTAGGATAGATAGAGTCGCCAACGATGAGCGGCCAACTCAGCAGACGTAGCACAACGAAAGAGGCTCTATACTGGGAATCGAGGTAGCGAGAGTAAAGCGGCACTGCAAGGGTTAATATGCACATTTGCACAAGGCTCAGTAAGGTAACGAGGCTCTGCAAGTATAGTGAGGCACGCACAGCTCAGCAAGACAACGGTACACTGCACTGATCGAAGGCAACACAAGGCAGGATGGTCACACTGTGGCTGGCAACAGCGGGTGCAAAATGTTGCAGCGGCTACAACGGGAATGGAGGTCAGAGGAACAGGCTGGAATTTGATCACGGAGCAGGAAGTCAGCCGGGCCGGGTTGGAGCACGCAGGAGGTAGTCATACAAGCCGGGTCATACATGAACAGGAACGTCAGCCAGGCCGGGTCAAGACACAGAGGTGGTTCGCAGACGAGCACGGGTCAAACACGATCAGGAACACTGGAGCGTAGTCAGGACAAGCCAAGTCGGTACACGAGAATCCGGAACACAGGAACACAGCGACAGCACTACTGGCTCGGGAACACCACGAAAGGGCATCTGACAGATGTCTGGGCCAGGCATGAGAAGGTCACCAGGGGCGGGCCAAACTGGCTCAGTGAATCAGAGCGAACCACAAGTAAGAGTGACAGAGAATCACAGGTACTGTGATAAGACTAGACTGACAGAAAAAAAATAAAAAGAGCACGGGCACCGTGATAGTACCCTCCTCTCAAAGACCCCCTCTCCTGGAAGAGGGGCCTGGTTTCTGAGGATATTTAGAGTGAAAACTGTGCAAAAGTCTTGGTACATGAAGGTCGCTCTGATCAACCCAGGAACGTTCCTCAGAGGCATAGCCCTTCCAATGAACCAAATATTGCAATTTTCCTCTAAATCTGCGAGAGTCAATTATGCTTTGAACTTTGTACTCTTCCTGGCCCTGAACCTCCACAGGACTGGGCACCACAGGAGTGGTAGTGTAGCGATTGCATACCAGAGGTTTCAGTAAGGATACATGAAACACATTGTGAATGCGCATAGATGCAGGGAGCTCCAATGCATACGACACAGGGTAAATTTTATGAATCACTCTGAAAGGACTAATGAACCGGGGAGCCAACTTATTAGACGGGACTTGCAAATTAAGATTTCTGGAGGAGAGCCATACCCTGTCCCCAACCTGAATTAAGACCGCTGGCTTCCTTCTACGGTTAGTGTGGCGCTGATGACGCTGGAACGACTGACTGAGGGCCCTCTGAACATGTGCCCATGTGGAGCAGAGCTGCTCGATGTGCTCATCCAGAGCTGGAATCTGTTGCGACTGGAATGAGTCCGGGAGCAAGCATGGCTGGAACCCGTAGTTAATGAGAAACGGGGAGCTCCAGGACGATGAATTAACTGCACAGTTCCTGGCGAACTCTGCCCACGGCAACAGGTCTGCCCAATTATCATGACGATCGGTGACAAAACAGCTCAGGAACTGTTCCAACCCCTGATTCGCAGGCTCAGCAGCTCCATTGGTCTGGGGATGGTAGGCAGAAAGAAAAGACAGCTGAATGCCCATCTGGTTACAAAATGCTCTCCAAAATCTGGACACAAATTGGCTCCCACGGTCAGACACCAAGACTCTGGGTACCCCATGCAACCGGAACACTTCCTTAGTGAAGATAACAGCCAACTCCTGGGCAGAGGGAAGACCAGGAAGAGGCACGAAATGAGCCATCTTAGAGAATCTATCGACCACCATAAGAATGAATAAGTAACCCCTAGACACTGGCAGCTCTCCCAGGAAATCAATGGACACATGGGACCAAGGACGTTCACCATTAGGCACTGGTTGAAGCAGGCCCACCGGGAGGTGTCTAGGGGTCTTGGCACTGGCACAGGTGGTACAGGCTGCAGTAAAAGAAGAGCAGTCGGCCCGTAGGGAAGGCTACCAGAAAACTTGTGAGAGAGACCATATTAATTTATCCCTCCCAATATGTCCAGCAGCCTTAGAAGAGTGGTATGTCTCAAGCAACCGTGTACGAAAAGGCTCATCCACAAAAAACACTTACCCACTGGGGTTTCTGGGGGTGCCGTTGCCTGGGTAGCCAGAATCTCTTCCCTCAGTGGTGAAGTGATACTAGTGCGTTCGGTGGCCAGGATGCGATCAGGCTGAATTATAGGTACGGGAACCTCATCCTTCTCCATCTCTGGCCCAAATTGTCTAGACAAGACATCGGCCCTAACATTCTTGGAGCCCGGCAAATAGGATACTATAAAATTAAAACAAGATAGGAACAGGGCCCACCTGGCCTGAGGAGATGACAATCTTTTAGCCTCCGAGAGATAAGTTAGGTTTTTGTGGTCAGTAAGAATTAGTACAGGAGTTCTGGTACCCTCCAGCAGGTGGTGCCATTCTTTCAGAGCCAGAATGATAGCCAGGAGTTCTCTGTCGCAAATTTCATAATGACTCTGGGCACTGGACAGCTTTTTAGAGAAGAACCCACATGGTCTCAGACCACCCCCCTCCACTGGACGTTGTGATAGTACTGCCCCAACCCCTATCTCAGAAGCATCAACCACCAACGTAAATGGAAGGGAGGGGTTAGGGTGGGACAGTACCGGGGCAGATGCAAAAGCTGATTTTAGTGTCTCTAAAGCAAGCTCAGCAGCATCAGACCATTGGGAGAGATTAGCGCCCCTTGTGCGTAAGGTCAGACAGAGGTTTAACAATGGTCGAGAAGTTATGGATAAACTTCCTGTAATAATTAGCGAACCCAAGAAAATGCTGAATTACTTTTAACCCTTTGGGTAGTGGCCACTGCAAGACTGCTGCGAGTTTCTCCTGGTCCATGGCAATACCATCCTTAGACATCACAAAACCCAAAAAAGGCAGTTGGGACCTGTGAAACTCGCACTTCTCCATTTTACAATACAACTTATTTTGGCGGAAACTAATCAAGACCTCAGACACATCCTTGATGTGTTGGGACAGAGTGGCAGAGTGTATGAGTATGTCATCAAGGTATACCACTACACAGGACTGTAGAAAATCACGGAGGATGTCATTAATGAACTCTTGAAATATAGCTGGTGCGTTACAAAGACCAAATGGCATAACTAGGTATTCATAATGCCCAGATCTAGTATTAAATGCCGTTTTCCACTCATTCCCCGCTCTTATTCTGATCAGGTTATAGGCAGCACGTAGGTCTAATTTTGTAAAAATGGAAGAACCTTTTAACCTGTCAAATAGCTCAGTAATGAGTGTTATGGGGTATGTGTTCTTGGACATAAGTTTATTTTATCCCCTGTAATCAATGCACGGTCTCAACTCACCACTCTTCTTTTTTACGATAAAGAACCCAGCACCAGCAGGTGAGGTAGACTTCCAAATAATCCCTCTATTAAGGGCGTCCTCAATGTACTCCTCCATAGACCGGTTCTGCTCACACGACAATGGATACGTGCGACCCATAGGGGGCACAACCCCAGGGGGCAAATCAATGGCACAATCGTATGCCTTATGCTGGGGCAATGTGCTAGCCTCAACCTTACTGAAAACGTCATTGAATTGATGGTATTCGGCTGGCACAGAGGGTGAGGCACACAAAATCTTAACCGGCTGAGTCACACAATGCTTCATACAATACTCGGACCAAAATGTGATCTCGCAACTCTGCCAGTCAAACTGGGGATTGTGCAAATGTAACTAGGGAAACCCCAGAATGACCGCATGATGAGGAGAATGGATAATCTGAAATCGTTGTTCCTCTGTGTGGAGGGCCCCAATAGACATAGAAATCGGAATAGTCTCCATAGTTATCTGAGCTGGTTCTAGTGGTCTGCCATCAATGGCCTCAATGGCTAAGGGAGATTCCCTTCTGACCAACTGAATCTTATGTAACACAGCACAGGAATTATCCATGAAATAACCTGCCGCGCCGGAATCAACCAGAACCAGAACCTCCACAGAGTGCTCTGCCCATGAAAACACCACCTGGATCGTGGATTTCTGCATGATCGGGTCTATGAACTAATGAACACCACCTAGGGCCTGTCCCCCAAGGTACCCTAGGTGTGTTCGTTTCCTGGAAACACAGGACAAGTACGTAATAAATGGCCAGCCTTGCCACAGTATAGACATAACCCCTGCCTCCTGCGGTGTGCCCGTTCCTCCTTTGTTAATTTGGTGAACCCTAGTTGCATCGGTTCACAGGGTTCTAGTTTACTCTCAGGAGGAATGGGAGGCGAGGGTGGGTTCAAAGAACTGCCATGTCCACAGTTTTTAGGCAGTAACCTACGGCCTTTGGCCATAAATCTCTCAGGAATATGAGAATCAATTAAAATGGCATAGTCAATATACTCGTCCAGATCACTGGGTAGTTCTCTAGCTGCCGTTTCATCCTTAATATGGTCAGCCAGTCCTTGAGCAAAGGCTGCCACCAGCGCCTCATTATTCCAACCCACCTCTGCTGCCAATGTACGGAATTCTATGGCATACTCGCCCACAGTACGATTGCCCTGTTGTATTTTCATCAATTGTTTGGCAGCAGAGGCGACTCTCCCAGGAACTTCAAATACTCTCCGGAAGGTTCGTCAAACTCACTGAAGTTTCTGGTGCAAGGTTTAGCATTCTCCCACAAGGGATTAGCCCACGCCAAGGCTCTGCCTGTTAATAGTGAAATCATGAACGGAAAGGCATGAGGGGTTAATTCCAGAAATATCTCCAATTGATTAATAAACCCTCTGCACAGGGTGGGTTCACCATCATATCTAAGTGGTAACGGGGCAGAAGCCATTAACCCCTTAACTGAGGCCCCCGCGGCCATTATCAGGTGTCAAAACTGGGGGGACCACCGGATTCTGAACTGGTTTATCGAGATGCACCATGCACTCAGGAATAGTTTGTATAGCTAGTGTCAACTGGTCCAAACGCTGCTCATGTACATCCATCCTCCAGTGGATGTTCTGTGAATTTCCCTCACCTTTACTGTCTGAGATCATGGCCCTTTTGTACTGTAACAGTTTGTTTGACACAGAGACACAGTGGTTTAGGATAAAACCCAGTTTTATTAAAATAAATAACCTTCACAGGTCCTGTAATATAACAGCAGAATAGTACAGACACACGACAGGTTATAGATACATAGGCCTACACAGGTCCAGCATAAACAATAAGTCCACAATAGTCTATACTGACACAGGTCAGGCAGAGTGATGGATTCCCAGGAGCAAGGTACTGCATGGGTTAAAGATCTTCAGAGTGTAAACAGTTCCATGTGCAGAGAGGTCAGTGATGGGACTCCCTGCATATAAACAGCTGTGGAATTCGTAATGCCAAAAGCCAGATAAGCAGAACTAGCATGAGCTGTTTAGGCAATACTGGGAACAGAGACACGTGAGGTACTGCCATAGCAGTAACAGAGACAACACTTGCACACTGCTGAAGTCTAATGCTAATGGAGGCAACCGGTGGCTCAACAGCCTGAGTGGTAACGGAGGCAGACACTTGCTCTGAGCAGAGGCAGTAACGGAGACTAGGCCCAAGGTAAACTGCCATAGCAGTAACAGAGACAACACTTGCACTCTGCACAAGTATAACCGGAGGGAACCGGTGGCTCAGCAGCCAGAGTGTTAACGGAGGCATACACTTGCTCTGAGCAGAGGCAGTAATGGAGACTAGACGCAAGGTAGACTGCTGTAGCAGTAGCGGAGACAACACTTGCACTCTGCACCAGTATAACCGGAGGCAACCGGTGTCTCAACAGCCAGAGTGGTAACGGAGGCAGACACCTGCCCTGAGCAGAGGCAACAACGGAGACTAGGCCCAAGGTAAGCTGCAGCAGCAGTAATGGAGACAACACTTGCACTCTGCACGATTATAACCAGAGCAGGGACATCAGCCAAACCGGGTCAGAGTCACGGAGCAGGAACGTCAGCCAAGCCGGGTCAAATCACGGAGCAGGAACATCAGAAGAATAGTCAGGCAATCCGGGTCAGTACACAAGGGCAGCAGACAATATGCAGAGTAGTCAGGCAGCCCAAGTCGGTACACTGGGAAACACTGAGCAGAAATAAGCACTGACACAGGAACACCACGAAAGGGCCCCAGAGAGGTGACCCGTGCCCATTATATAAAGGTCATACTGGGCAGGACTAACACACGGTAGCCAATTGGAGCAAGGCACAGACTAGACTGACAGAAAAAAAATAAAAAGAGCACGGGCACCGTGATACAAATGCAGTCAGCAACAGAGCAGGAACTCAGATACAGTCAGCAACGGAGCGGGTTCTTTAGTCAGGAGCAATCAGCAACGGAGTGGGTTCACAGCCAGATACAGTCAGCAACGGAGCGGGTTCTTCAGCCAGATACAGTCAGCAACGGAGCGGGTTCTCAGCCAGATACGATCATCAACGGAGCGGGTTTTCAGCCAGATACGGTCAGCAACGGAGTGGGTTCTCAGCCAGGATACTATCAGCAATGGAGCTTAGCAACAGGAACTCAGGAACAAACTCATAGTCAGGCAGGCCAGTTCATACACGAATCAAACATAAGCGCAGAATAGACTCAGGAACTCGTACACTACGAAAGGGTGTCTAAGGGAGGACATCCCAGGGTATATAAAGGCAAGCCCTAGTGATAGCAATCAAGGCCAGCCAATCAGAACACAGCAGAGAATCATAATGTCACTGCTCAGCACCGGAAGCACTGGCACCGTGATAGTACCCCCCTCTCAACGACCCCTTCCCCTTGGAGGAGGACCAGGCTTAGAGGGAAATTTGGCATGGAACTGACGTAACAAGACTGTATCACGGTGCTGTGATTCTATCTGAGCGACATTGTGACTTCCGGGTTGTCTCCGCTACTCTTATTGGCTCTGTGATTCAGACCCGCCCAGGGCTGACCTTTCTATACTTCCTCCTGTCGTTAGGTCTTAGCCCTTTCGTGGTATTTCCGACAAGATGTCTGTGACTACGCTCCAGTATCCTATCTATTCCTGATCACTGTGTACCGACCCGGTTTGCCTGACTACGCTCCAGTATCCTGCTTGTTCCTGATCGCTGTGTACCGACTCGGATCGTCTGACTATGCTCCAGTATCCTGCTGTTCCTGATCGCTGTGTACCAACTCGGCTCATCTGACTACGCTCCAGTATCCTGCTTGCTCCTGATCTCTGTGTACGGACCCTGGCTCTGGCTGACAACCGCTCTCTGTGTACCGACCCAGGCTTTGGCTGACGACCTCTCTCTGTGTACCAATCCAGGCTTTGGCTGTCTCCCGCTCTCTGTATACTGATCCAGGCTTTGGCTGTCTCCCGCTCTCTGTGTACCGATCCAGGCTTTGGCTGTCTCCCGCTCTCTGTGTACCGATCCAGGCTTTGGCTGTCTCCTGCTCTCTGTGTACCGATCCAGGTTTGGGCTGAATTCACTCTCTGTGAGTCTGAGCTGGGTAGTGCTGCTCACTGCCACTGTTGCCTCCGGTTTCAGCAGAAGCCTAACCACTGTTGCCTCCAGTTACACTATAAGCCTAACCACTGTTGCCTCTGGTTACACTATAAGCCTAATCACTGTTGCCTACGGTTATACTTAAGTTGGTCCATGGTTGCCTCCGCCTATGCTATCAGCCTAGCCATTGTTGCCTCCGGGCCACTAGAGGCTTGCCACTGTTGTCTCATGTTGCGCTACCAGTGACTGTCGGTTGCCTTTCGGCATAACCTTCGATCACTGCTCCAGCTGTCTATGTATTAAGGAGTTATCAGGCAAGGCCGGTTGACAGTACTGCTCCACTGTCCAGTCCCTGCGCTACAATCTGTTGCCAATTGTATCTATATTTCTCCAGTGTCTGTATTGTTATTACCTGTCTACAGTGCCTGTTCTTATGTTCTGCTTAGACCTGTGTTAGGGTCTTTCTATTTCATTATTAATAAATTACTTTTTACCTTATCCAATTGTCTGAGTGTACTGAAACCGTGACAGTATGAAAGGGCCATGACCTCAGACAATACTGGTGAAGGTACCTCCCAGAGTCTCCTTTGGAGAATGGACGCTCAGGAATAACAGTTAAATCAACTATCTATGGCAATCCAGACTATTTTTGAGTGCACTGCCTGTCTCGAGAAACCCATACAGCCTTTGGTGGCCACCCCAGTCCAGGCACCATTGGCACAGACCAGTACCTCTAGCCTCCTCTCTAAAGGGCTATCTGCTACCGCTCCCCTCCCTCTCAGATATGATGGGGATCCTACACTTTGCTGAGGGTTCCTGAACCAGCTTGAGATATTTCTGGAACTAGTACCTCAGGCTTTTCCCTGTGAGAGGAGTAAGGTGGGGTTCATGATCTCGCTACTGACAGGCAAAGCACTAGCTTTGGATTTGGGAGAATGGTAAACCCATCACAAATAACTTTTCTGATTTTGTAAGGGCATTCCGCAATGTATTCGAGATCCCAGGGCGTGCCACCTCTGCTGCCAAATGCCTTATGAGAGTCCAACAGGGCACACGTACTGTTGCGGATTATGCCATTGAATTCCGTACACTAGCAGCAGAGGTAGGCTGGAACTATGAGGCGCTTGTGGCTGCCTTTGCACAAGGCCTCGAGGACAGGAGATTGTGGCTAAAGATTTACCATAGGGCCTAGACGATTTCATCGGTTATACCATTTGATTGACTCTCGTATAAGGGAGAGGAGCATTTACAAGGATTGGAAAGCAAGATCCTTAGCGAGCCTACTATTAGGGCAAATTTCCCACCCTTGCCTCCCTCTCCTCCCATACCTCCGGGTCCTATGAATAGTGAGAGTGCTGAGCCTATGCAGGTGGGGTTCACATGACTATCTAAGGAGGAACGCTCCTTTCGCCGCAAACAGGGCCTATGCATGTATTGTGGTAAGGCAGGCCACTTATTACGGACTTGTCCCGTGTGGCCAGGAACGCACGCACCTAGGATCAGGCAGGGGACAGATCCTAGGTGGCGTAAATCAGTCCATGGTGGGCGCATTTAACAAACCAGTAATTAATATTGTTGTCTCTTGGGCCTCCGATTCTGTAAGCATTCCTGCTCTTATTGACTCCGGCGCTGCCGGATACTTTATGGATACAGATTTTGCTAAATTGCATAATATTCCATTGCTTGACAAGGACTCTCATCTTGATATTGAGGCCATTGATGGGAGATCTCTGGTACCGCCACAAGTGACCAAGGAGACGGTTCCATTAACTGTTAATATTGGGGCTCTATACAAGGAGACTTTACAGTTTCAAATCATACAGTCTCCTCATTTTGAAGTCATTTTGGGTTTTCCATGGTTACACACACATAACCCCAAAGTGGATTGGAAGACATGCGAGGTCTTGTCCTGGTCTGAACACTGTGAGACGCATTGCCTAATGCACCCTATTAAGATTTTGTGTACCTCTCCCTCTCTACCACAGGAATACCAATCATTCAGCGATGTATTCAGTAAGGGAGAGGCTAGCACTTTGATGCAGCATCGTCATTGTGATTGTGCTATCAATATTGTGCCTGGCGCCATGTCATCAAAGGGTAGATCTTACTCACTGTCATGTGATGAAAACAGGGGCATGGAGGACAACATTAGTGACGCCTTGGCTTGTGGGATCATACGAAAATCTTCCTCGCCCGCGGGACCTGGAGTTTTTTTTGTTAAGAAAAAAGACGGGGAACTTCGTCCATGCATAGACTACAGGGGCCTCAACAAGATTATGATAAAGAATGCCTACCGCATTCCACTCATCACCGAACTGTTTGACCGATTAAAGGGGGCATCCGTTTTTTCCCAGCTTGATCTCAGGGCAGCTTACAATTTTGTCCTGATTCAGGAAGGTGATGAGTGGAAAACGGCATTTAATACCCGCACGGGGCACTATGAATATTTGGTAATGCCATTTGGTTTGTGCAATGCCCTACGGTATTTCAGGAATTTATAAATGACGTCCTGAGAGACTTTTTGCAATCCTGTGTGGTGGTACACCTCGATGACATTTTGGTATATTCGCCTGATCTGGAGACCCATCGCAGACAAGTCTCGGCTGTCCTACAGAGGCTGAGAGAACACAAGCTATATTGCAAACTTGAGAAGTGCGATTTTCATAGGTCCAGTGTGTCCTTTCTGGGCTATGTGATCTCCAAAGAGGGCTTCGCTATGGACAAAGACAAGCTTGCTGCAGTATTAAACTGGCCACGTCCCACTGGTCTCAAGTCCTTGCAACGATTCTTGGGTTTCGCTAATTATTATTGGAAATTTATTCAAAACTATTCTGGAATCGTTAAACCTGTCACTGATATGAAGCATAGAGGGGCTAACACCTCCGAATGCTCCATGGAAGCGATTGAGGCATTTGAACAGTTGAAAATTGCTTCTCCACTGCTCCAGTTCTGTCGCACCCCGTCCCTGGGCTACCATTTACATTAGAGGTGGACGCCTCAGAGATTGGAGTTGGGTCCATTTTAGGCCAGAAACCAGGTCCTGATAAAACATTGAGACCATGCGGGTTCTTTTTGAAGAAAATGACTAAAGCCCAGAGTTTGTATGCTATCGGTGATTGGGAACTCTTGGCAATCATCTTGGCCCTTAAAGAATGGCGCCATTTGTTGGAGGGCACTAGGGCACCCATACTGATTCTTACCGACCATAAAAACCTGATGTACATTTCTGAGGCCAAGAGACTATCTCCTAGACAGGCCAGGTGGGTGCTGTTTTTGTCCCGCTTTAACTTTATAGTTTCCTACTTACCAGACACCAAGAATGTGCAGGCAGATGCACTATCCAGACTAGTCCGACTCTGTACCTGTGTCTGTCATTTCTCCGGACCGTATACTTGCCACATTACGTTGGGGGAGGAGATCCTAGCTTCTCAGGCCAGTGCTCCCCCAGAAAAACCTGTGGGCAAGTGCTTTGTGGATGAACCCTTTTGGACTAAGTTGATGGAGTCCTACCACTGGTCCCAGGCGGCTGGCCATGTGGTCAAGAATCAACTAATTTGGGCTCTGTCCCGTATATTCTGGTGGCCTGGTATGAGAGAAGACTGTGCATCACCGCAGCTGACAACCGCTCTCTGTGTACCTGTAACGGATCCTACCCATTACTGGGAGCTCTTGTCAGGGCATGGAACATATTCACCCCTGGGCTCAGGGGTTATGGACAAGGAATAGACATTTTTCCTGGCTGGACAGCCTTATGGAACTATGCATAAGACTATTCGAACCATAGTCATATGCTAAAAGAGACTAGAGACTGGGTACCCAAACCATCCTCCAAACTAGGGACATTTTGCCCTATTGGGACCCTATTCTGAGACTGATTGTATGACTCTTCAAACCAGAGTCATACACTAAAATAGACACTGGGTGAAAGGGAAGCTTGATACATAGAGCTGTCCTGGGTTACATTCATGTACAAGTGTATTAAGTTTGGTTTTATGTATTGTCAAATATTGTATGTGTTTAATTGTACTTGTCCCTAGGATGTGTATTGTAGCCACTCCAGCCATTTGACTCAAGACCTCCTGCTGGGTGTTAATCAAGTCATTGTATTGAGAACTGTCCTGAGACCCCCTGCTATGTGTTAATCCATTCATGCCCCTCAAGTCTTTCTTCAATCAAATCCTTTTGTATCTGTTAAAACCATCTGCTGTTGGCCTTTTGTCTCATGTAACATGATTGGATTAAGGCTTTTGTATCTGGTTTCACCAATCAAGTTCAATGTAAAGATTTGTGTATAAATATCTGTAGTTTGTGTCAATAAAGTGAGTTATGTTTGGAGTGAACAAGGAGTCCTGGAGTCTTGTATTGCTTATGGTCTAAAGTATCCACTCTGATACCCAACTGCGCCAAGTATCCTGAATCGTCGACCGCCTGCTGCCAGTTTCCTGCGACCTGACTTTGTGGACTGTGAGTCGGCGACGTGGACTCTTCCCTTCTTCCAGTGATCCTGTGACTGTTTCCAGTGACCGTCCATACTTCAACCGGTGCATCTGACGGCGCTTATCTTGCGTCAAGAAGGAGAGACCCGGGAACGACGGCAGAAGGCGACGCGGTCCCTTCTCAGCTTCCGTTACAGTACCGACCCAGGCTTTGGCTGACAACTGCTCTCTGTGTACCGACCCAGGCTTTGGCTGACGACCGCTCTCTGTGTACCGATCCAGGCTTTGGCTGTCTCCCGCTCTCTGTATACCGATCCAGGCTTTGGCTGTCTCCCGCTCAATGTGTACCAATCCAGGCTTTGGCTGTCTCCCGCTCTCTGTGTACCGATCCAGGTTTTGGCTGAATTCACTTTCAGTTAGTCTGAGCTGGGTAGTGCTGCTCACTGCCACTGTTGCCTCCGGTTTCAGCATAAGCCTACCCACTGTTGCCTCCGGTTACACTATAAGCCTAACCACAGTTGCCTCCAGTTACATTATAAGCCTAACCACTGTTGCCTCCGGTTACACTATAAGCCTAACCACTGTTGCCTCCGCCTACGCTATCAGCCTAGCCATTGTTGCCTCCAGGCCACTAGAGACTTGCCACTGTTGTCTCAGGTTGCGCTACCCATGGCTGTCGGTTGCCTTTCAGCATAACCTTCGATCACTGCTCCAGCTGTCTATGTATTAAGGAGTTATCCAGCATGGCCGGTTGACAGTACTACTCCACTGTCCAGTCCCTGCGCTACAGTCTGTTGCCAATTGTATCTATATTTCTCCAGTGTCTGAATTGTTATTACCTGTCCACATTGCCTGTTCTTATGTCCTGTTTAGACCTGTGTTAGGGTCTTTCTATTTCATTATTAATAAATTACTTTTTACCTTATCCAATTGGCTGAGTGTACTGAAACCGTGCATGAATGTCAGCATGCTTGACCCATGAACATTCCTCTGGGCCGTACCCCTTCCAATGAACCAGGTACTGGAGTTGCCCACGCACCCTTCTTGAGTCCACAATACTTTGAACCTCATATTCATCGTGGTCTTGGATGCGAACCGGAGCCGGCACCACCGGAGCAGAGGTATAGCGGTTACAGACAAGAGGTTTAAGTAAGGATACATGAAAGACATTGTGAATACACATATTAGCGGGGAGGTCCAAAGCATAGGAAACTGGATTGATTCTCCAGAGAACTTTGAATGGACTAATAAACCGTGGGGCAAACTTGTAACAAGGAGTTTGTAAGTTCAAGTTCTTTGATGAGAGCCACACACGGTCCCCAACCTGAAACACCGGAGCTGGCAACCTCCTGCTGTTGGCATGGAGCCTGTAACATTGAAAGGACTCGCGTAGCAAATTCGGCACTTGTGCCCAGGTGGACTGAAGCTGTCTGAGGTGTTCATCAAGGGCTGGCATCTGCTGTGCCTAAAAGGCGTCCGGAAGCAAGGATGGTTGGTACCCATAATTGACAAGGAATGGGGAGCTACCGGATGAATTATTAATCACACAGTTTCTCCCAAATTCTGCCCAAGTTAGCAACTCATGATGATTGGATACAAAGCAGCGGATAAATTGTTCGAGCCCCTGGTTAGAGCGTTCAGCAGCTCCTTTGATCTGTGGATGGTATGCAAACGAATAAGACATCTGGATACCCATTTGGCCACAGAATGCTTTCCAAAACCTGGAAATAAATTGGCTGCCACTGTCAGATACCAACACCTGAGGCACTCCGTGGAGTCTGAATACCTCACGAGCGAACACAATTGCCAATTCCTTAGCTGAAGGGAAACCGGGCAAGGTCATTGGGCCATTTTATAAACTCTGTCTACCACTATCAATATATATGTGTAGCCCTTCGAGGCAGGTAATTCACCCAGAAAATCGATAGACACATGTGACCCTGGACGATCACCATTAGGAACAGGTTGCAATAGACTCACTGGCAGGTGTCTGGGTATTTTGAAATGGGCACAAACAGCACAAGCAGCCGTAAAATCAGCGCCATCTGCCCTTAGTGTAGGCCACCAGAAAATACGAGATAATGACCAAATTCATTGATCTCTGCCCACATGGCCAGCTGCTCTTGAAGCATGATATGTTTCAAGGAGTCTTGCCCGAAAAGGTTCAGCTACAAAACATTTGCCCATGGGTTTTTCAGGGGGAGATTCAGTTTGCGTAGCCAAGATCTCTTGTCCCAAAGGAGAGGTGATGCTAGTCCGCAGGGTGGCCAGGATGCGATCTTGAGGAATAATGGGTACTGGCTGTTCCTCAGACTCCAGTTCAGCACCATGCTGCCCGGACAGCACAGCACATCAGCTCTTACATTCTTTGAGCTGGGTAAATAGGAAACAATGAAGTTAAAACAAGAGAGAAAAAGGGCCCACCTGGCCTGTCTAGGGGACAATCTTTTAGCTTCTGAAAGGTACAACAAATTCTTGTGGTCGGTTAGGATGAGAATCGGTACCCTGGTGCCTTCCAACAAGTGACGCCATTCACGTAAGGCCAGGATAATTCCCAATAATTCACGGTCACCGATCTCATACACTGATTGAGCCTTAGTTAATTTTTTAGAAAAGAAACCACATGGCTTAAGTGGTTGACCCGGACCTCTGAGAAAGGACTACCCCTACACCAGTATCTGACGCATCTACTTCAAGTATAAATGGTAGGTCCACCTTGGGGTGCGACAGGACTGATGCATAGGCAAATGCTGCTTTGAGTGCCTCTAATGCCTCCTCAGCCTCCTTAGACCATTCAGATGCCTTAGTACCCTTATGTGTCAGGTCTGTGAGGGGTTTAACAATTCTGGAAAAGTCACGGATAAATTTATGATAATAGTTGTCAAAGCCAATAAACCTTTGAGTAGCCTTGAGGCCCTTAGGACGTGGCCAATGAAGTACCGCTGACAATTTCTCTTTATCCATGGAAATGCCTTGACTCGAAATAACATAACCCAGGAATGGTATCATGGATCTATGAAACTCACATTTGTCAAGTTTACAAAATAATTTATTCTCCCTTAATCTCTTGTCACGGTTTATTACGACTCTCAGACACAAGTTTTAGGTAAAAATCAATTTTATTGAAATAATAAATTGATAACGTAGGATAGCAATCACATACATACAGATATATTCAGAATATAACAAGACAGAAGGCAGACTCTACCGGTCCTGTCAATATACCGGACAGGACAGTCTGAAGTAATAGAATGTTAGGCTCTACCGGCCTTGCCAATACCGGGTAAGGCAACCTGCAGATGAAATCGCATAACGGTTCTACTGGCCTTACAAAATTACCGGGCAAGGCAGCCTCAATAGATTCATAATGTAGGCTCTACCGGCCCTGCCAATACCGGGTAAGGCAACCTCAGATGGAATGTGGCAAAAGGTTCTACCGGCCTTACCAATACCGGGCAGGGCAGCCCAGAGATAGTAGCATCAGTCAGATGGTAATGGGAAATTGACAGGATCGTAAGCAACCCAGTGTACACACACTGAGGCTAACAGGGGAATCGTAAAGCCGCAAGGCTTTGGAGCAAACCAGCGTCCGCACGCTGGGACCAACACTGAATTGTATAGCCGATAGGCTTAGGAGCAAACCAGTGACCGCACACTGGTGTAATAAGCGAGTTAGTATAGCCACAAGGCTTAGGAGCAAACCAGCGTCCGCACGCTGGGACCAACACAGGATAGTACAGCCGATAGGCTTTGGAGCAAACCAGTGACCGCACACTGGTGTAATAAGCGAGTATGTCTAGCCTGAAGGCTTTGGAGCAAACCAACGTCCGCACGCTGGGACCAACACAGAATTGTATAGCTGATAGGCTTTGGAGCAAACCAGTGACCGCACACTGGTGTAACAAGCGAGTTTGTATAGCCGCAAGGCTTTGGAGCAAACCAGCGTCCGCATGCTGGGACTAACACAGGATTGTATAGCCGATAGGCTTTGGAGCAAACCAGTGACCGCACACTGGTGTAACAAGCGAGTTTGTCTAGCCACAAGGCTTTGGAGCAAACCAGCGTCCGCACGCTGGGACCAACACAGGATTGTATAGCCGATAGGCTTTGGAGCAAACAAGTGACCGCACACTGGTGTAACAAGCGAGTTTGTATAGCCGCAAGGCTTTGGAGCAAACCAGCGTCCGCACGCTGGGACCAACACAGGATAGTACAGCCGATAGGCTGTGGAGCAAACCAGTGACCGCACACTGGAGTAACAAGCAAAGTCGCCGACGCGACCAGGCAGGAGGTCGCCAGGATACAGGAGACAGGCGATGCGATGACAGGAACCAGCAACGATCAGTCAGGTCAGGAAACAGCAGAGAAGAAGTTCAGCAGGAACTGCAACACCAGAGACTAGGCCGGAACCAGGACTGGAAGTACTTCAGCATGCAGGAAACACTGGAACAGTAGAGATCAGGAACTCAGGAACACATGAGATCAGGAACTCAGGAACACTGGAACAGAGGCCCAGCTATCACTGGCATAGTGATAGCAAGAAGGTCAGAAACAACACGAAAGGGCAACCAAAGGGTGCCCAATCCAGGTTTAAATAGACAATGAAAGGCGGGCTATCTGCAGACAGCCAATAGCAGCCCCCTACTGGTGACAGACAAGGAACTGCAGCAATCACGGGCACCGTGATATCTCTGAAGTACGGTACCTACATGCAAGCGATGAGTCTCTAAATCGGGAGAAAAAACTAAAATGTCATCTAGATAGACGACTACACAGGACTGCAACAAGTCGCGGAGAACATCATTAATTAGTTCCTGAAATACTGCTGGGGCATTACACAACCTGAATGGCATTACCAAGTACTCGTAGTGCCCACTGCGAGTATTAAAAGCGGTCTTCCACTCATTACCTTCCTTGATGCGGATGAAGTTATAGGCAGCTCTCGGATCCAATTTAGTGAATATTGTCGTCCCCTTGAGGCGATCAAACAGTTCGGTCATGAGTGGAATTGGGTAGGCACTTTTAACCATCAATTTATTAAGGCCTCTATAATCAATACATGGCCTTAATTCTCCGGACTTCTTTTTTACGAAGAAAAATCCATCCCCCGTGGACGAGGATGATCTGCGAATGATGCCCCTCTCTAGGGCATCCGAGATATACTCCTCCATGGCCAAATTCTCATCACATGAGAGAGGATACGTTCTGCCCCTAGGAGGGACAGCACCAGGCGCAATATCAATGGCACAGTCATACGCCCTGTGCGGTGGCAAGGTGCTAGCCTCTCCCTTACTGAAAACATCGCTGAAGAATTGGTATTCAGGCAGTAGGGAGGGAGAGGTACACAATATTCTCTTAGGTTGGTGCAGACAGTGATTCGTACAATGCTCAGACCAGGCCACACTCTCACAGGGGTCCCAATTAATACTGGGATTATGTGTTCTTAACCATGGAAACCTAGAATGACCGCATAATGGGGTGACTGGATAATTTGAAAGGACAGGGTTTCAAAATATAATGCCCCGGTCTGCATGGAGAGGGGACAAATCGCATGGGTGACCTGAGGAGGCAACAAAGGTCGCCCATCAATGGCCTCAATTTGAATCGGATTGTCTAGTAACAACAATGGGATGTTATGTAATGCAGCAAACTCCTGGTCCATAAAATATCCAGCTGCACCAGAATCTATCAGTGCAGATACTGTAACAGATAAGTTGGAGGATGAAATAATCACCTCAACCACCGGTTTGGAAGGCACAACCTGTGGGGACTGCTGAATACCACCTAGGACCTGTCCCCTAAGGAAACCTAGGTGCGTGCGTTTCCCGGCCGCGTTGGACAATTACGCAACAAATGGCCTCCCTTCCCACAGTAAAGGCAAAGGCCATTCTTACGGCGGAATGACCGTTCCTCTGTTGTGAGTCTAGTAAAGCCCACTTGCATAGGTTTGGTAGCTTCAACATGACCAGGAGGCATGGGAGGAGAGGGAGGCATGGGTGGGAGAATATTTCTGTGCCACTGCCATGTAGGAGACCTTGGTTTGCGGTCCCTATTCTGTGTTCGTTCCCTGATCCGAGTGTCAATCAGATTGACAAATTCAATGTACTTGTCCAGAGATTCAGGTACTTCCCGGGCCTCAATCTCATCTTTAATACGGTCATTTAAACCTTGAGCAAATGCCGCCACCAACGCCTCATCATTCCATCCCAACTCAGCTGCCAGGGTACGAAATTCAATGGAATAGTCTGCAACTGTACGGTTGCCCTGTCAGATATTCATAATTTGCTTAGCAGCCAAGATATTGCGCCCAGGGATCTCAAAGACGCTTCGAAAGGCCCTCACGAACTCACCAAAATTGGTGGTAATGGGCTTAGCCGTTTCCCAAATTGGATTCGCGCAGGCTAGAGCCCTGCCAGTCAACAATGATATCATAAAGCCAATCTTGCTTCTCTCCGTAGGGTAAGCTTGAGGAGCCAAATCAAGAAAAATTTCCAGCTGGTTGAAGAACTGTCACGGTTACCCAGAAAAGTTCAGGAGTCAGTACGGTATAGTAATGCAATTTATTAACAATTAGATAGAAGGAACAAAACATCTACAGGAATAAGCAGAGGGTTACCAGCCAGCAAGCACTATTATCAGGAATAGTAGGCTGCAATGCTAAACCACACTGCTGGAGACTTAGCCACTGGTAGTCTCAACAGGAACCAGGAGCAGTAGCAGGAACCGGAACTCAGAATCTTGATCCGCAGGTAGTCTCAACAGGAACCAGGAGCAGGAGCAGGAACCGGAACTCAGGATCTTGATCTGACGTAAGGAGCGAACTGACTCTCCCTGCAGTCAGTTGGGAGCGAACTGTCTCACGTCTGCAGTCAGTATGCAAGTGTACCAAAGCCCCAGGCCCGTACTATATTGGGTGTCTAATCACCAGGGGAAAAAGACAAAAGAATAGTCAGACAGAGCCACTAGTCAGCACCAGAGGGGTAGTCAGACAAGCTGGGTCATAGACAGTTCAGGTAGCCAGTCAGAGCCAATAGTCTGCACCAGATTGGATGTCCACTATTAGGGGTTAGGCAAAAGAATAGTCAGACAGGCCACAGGTCAGCACTAGAATGGATGGAAGACTAGCCAGGTCTTACACGGAGCCCAATGCAACAGAGCTGCTTGAACAACAACGCAAGGGCATCTGAGTCAGGTCTCAGTCTGCCTTTTAAACCCCTCCACAGGAAGTAGGAGGAGCATCTCAGAGGGAGGAAGTAGGAAGTTGGTAGGAGGAGACTACAGTAAGAAAAGAGATAAAACAGAGGCCTGCAGCATGCTTGAAGCCTCGCGCATGAAATGATGCTGAAGTCAAGGTAAGCTGTAACAAGAACTCCCTACAGAGGGAAGGTTCCCCATCATACCTTAACTGTAATGGTGCCGTAGCAGATAGCACTTTATACTGTGTGCTGACATTCGAGTTCTAAACTGTCGCTGCCTGGACTGGGGTGGCCACCGAGGATAGAGCGGGTCTGTCCAAGTGTACGGTCCGCTCCAGCATAGTTTGCACTGCCACTGACAGTCCATCCAGACGTTGCTCATAAATATCCATTCTCCAATGCATATTGACCGAACTACCTTCACCGGACTTGTCTGAGGTCATTGGCCCTTTTGTACTGTCACGGTTTTTGATGAACACTCAGACAGGGTGGTAAGGCCAGGTCATACACGAATCAAACATAAGCGCAGAATAGAGTCAGGAACTCGTACACCACGAAAGGGCGCCTAAGGGAGGGCATCCCAGGGTATGTAAAGGCAAACCCTAGTGGTAGCAATCAAGGCCAGCCAATCAGAACACAGCAAAGAATCATAATGTCACTACTCAGCACCGGAAGCACGGCCACCGTGATACTGCCCGAGACTTGGACGAGTTTATTGACTATGCAATACTAATCGATTCCCGCATTAAGGAGATAATAGCGACAACTACTTGAGGGTACTAGAAATCCGGTATTGATTTTGACTGACCATAAAAACTTAACATACCTTTCTGAGGCTAAGAGATTGTCCTCTAGGCAGGCCAGATGGGCCTTGTTTCTGTCCCTTTTTAATTTCATTGTATCCTACTTGCCCGGTTCCAAGAATATTAGGGCAGATGCTCTGTCAAGGCAATTTGGTCCTGAAACCGAGATTGATGAAGCTCCAGTACCCATTATTCAGCCAGATCGCAGTTTAGCCACCTTACGAACCAGCATCACTTCACCACTGGGGGAGGAGATTCTTGCTTCTCAGGCTACCGCACCCCCTGATACCCCGGTGGGCAAGTGTTTTGTGGCTGAACCTTTCCGAACCCTCCGCCTTCAAACCTACCATGCATCTCGGGCAGCTGGGCATGTAGGCAGGGACCAATTAATCTGGTTTCTTTCACAGTTATTCTGGTGGCCTTCCTTACGTGCTGATTGCACTGCCTACACAGCAGCATGCACTATTTGTGCCTGTGCCAAGTCTCCTAGGCACCTCCCTGTTGGCTTACTTCAACCTGTGCCTAATGACGAGCGCCCCTGGTCCCATGTCTCGATTGATTTCCTGGGAGAGTTGCCAGTGTCTAAAGAACATTCATTTATTCTGATGGTGGTCGACAGATTCTCTAAGATGGTGCATTTTGTGCCTCTTCCTGGCCTTCCCTCTGCCCAGGAATTGGCTGTTGTTTTTGCCAGAGAAGTGTTTTGGATGCATGGTGTACCCAGGGTGCTGGTATCTGACCGAGGGAGCCAATTTGTCTCCAGGTTTTGGAGGGCATTCTGTGATCAGATGGGCATACAATTATCCTTTTCGTCTGTCTACCACCCCCAGACAAATGGGGCCGCCGAGCGTGCCAATCAAGGATTGGAGCAATTTCTACGTTGTTTTGTGTCCAATCATCATGACAATTGGGCCGACCTGTTGCCGTGAGCAGAGTTTGCCAGGAATTGTGCAGTTAATTCATCATCTGGGAGCTCCCCGTTTCTCATTAATTCCTGTTTCAACCATGCTTGCTCCTGGACTCATTTCAGACGCAGCAAATTCCAGCTCTGGATGAGCATATCGAGCAACTCCGCTCCACTTGAGCATAGGTACAGAGGACCCTTAGTGCTTTGTTCCAGCGTTACCTAATCGCACACAGCTGCCGACAGTCTCCTTCCAGGTTGGGGACAGGGTATGGCTTTCCTCCAGAAACCTTAATCTACAGGTTCCATGTAATAAGTTTGCTCCCCGGTTTGTCGGTCCCTTTAAAGTTATCCTCAAGATCAACCCAGTTTCTTATGCTTTGGATCTCCCAGCATCCATGCGGATTCATAATGTATTCCACGTATCCCTGCTTAAGCCTCTAGTTTGCAATCGTTAAACTACTACTCCTGTGGTTCCTGGGCCTGTGCAGGTGCAAGGTCAGGAAGAGTACGAAGTACAAAACATAATTGACTCCAGGAGATTTAGAGGAAAATTGCAATATTTAGTTCTTTGGAAGGGCTATGGCCCTGAGGAACATTCCTGGGTTGACCAGAGTGACCTCCATGCCTCCAGACTGCTGCACAGATTCCATACTAAATACCCTCAGAAGCTGGCTCCCTCCTCTCGGGGTGGGGGGGTATTTGAGAGGGGGGTACAATCACGGTGCTGTGTATTGCTGTGTATTGCTGGCGACATTTTGCAGCATTGTGCTTGAGTCCTTATTATTGGCTGCGTGATATTGCTCCACCCAGTGGTAGCCTTAAGTACTGAGCCCTGTCATTTCTACAGGGCCCTATCGTGGTGTTCCTGCTGCTAAGAGCTTGCTGTCGTTATCGTGTGACATCTTGTGTATGACCCGGACTGGCTGACTACTCTCTCCGATTATGATCCTGCTCTGTGTACCGACTCGGCCTGGTTGACTTTCCTGCTCCGCGTACCGACTTGGGTTGGCTGACGTTCCTGCTCCGTGTACCGACCCGGCCTGGCTGACGTTCCTACTCCGTGTACCAACTTGGATTGGCTGACGTTCCTGCTCTGTGTATCGACCCGGCCTGGCTGACGTTCCAGATCTGTGTATCTACCCGGATTGGCTTCCGTTCCTGCTCTCATGCCTGCAGCCCGGTGCACTACCGCGTCCAGTAGTGAGAGTCTCCTGAGCACTGTCTTGGGCGCGCTGGCCCAGTTGGTTGCCTCGTGTGCTGCATTACCGTTCCGTGACTGCGACCCATTTGTGCCTTGCTGCCTCCTTCCTCCTTACCCAGGGTTGACGTATATCTCGTTTGCTCACTATACGCTTGGCTTGTCACTGAGGTTGGTCTCCTGGGTGCCTCAGTTAGTCTCCGCTCGTGTCAGTCGCCAACAAGCCTGAGCATCCGTCACCAGGGCTGTCCGTTACTCACCCGGGTAGGAGTTATTCTATTGACACACTGTACGCAGGCTTGCCGCTACTCCTTAATTGAGGTTGGTTTCCTGGAAGCCTCAGTCGACTCTGTCACCCGGCAGCTGCCATCGAGCCTAGCGTTGTTTCCTCTGTTATCCGTTACCGTTACCTTGGGTCGCAGTCTGTGTTGATTCCTGGGCGTTCCGTTGTTCCCCCGGTTGCAGTACTACAGGTAGTCCGTGATCCATCCAGGGCCTCGCTCACCCTTCCTGGGCCTACTCACTATTTTGACACTCTTCCACAGAGAGTGCTTCTAGGTCCTCACTATTAGGACCTCCTAGCCTCCTGGCCTAATAGCCTCTACCATAGTGTCACACTGTTTATCACGAACTGCTCCCGACCTGTGTCAGTGTATATACTGCTCCCTGATATATATATATGTACTGGACCCGTGTGGGTTAAGGTTATTTTGTAACCTGTCCTGTGTCAGTGCTGTTTGTTAACTATTGCTGGACCCGCGAGGATTACTATATTATGTCTGGTTTCAATTAAACTGTGTTTTACCAAACTGCCTGCCTCTGAGTGTACTGAAAACCGCTACACCTATGGAGGAAGGCCGGGTTCTCCGTCTCTCTCCGACCAGGATAAAACTAGAAGACGTTCATCAGGACTGTGCCTCTATTGCGCACAACCTGAGCATTTTGTTGGTTCATGCCCGAACAAGTCGGGAAACGCTCTGACTTGGTGTGTCTCCTTTCTTAGGGCTTGGTGAGTCTCCTTTCTGATCCTTCAAAGGAAAACAACAAGCTAGTCATTCCTGTCTTCATAAGACATGCTCATAAGACCTTCCAGGCTTCGGCCTTTTTAGACTCTGGAGCTGGCAGCCTTTTCATGGATGCCATCTCAACCATAATTCATGGCATTCAATTTTTGTCCAAGAAAGTAACCATTCGTATGGTTATGTTCAATGGTTTTCCTTTGGGAGCTGGTCTCATTACTCTTACTACTGCCTCTCTTGTCCTGCAAATGGGCTTCTCCAAAAACCAAGACTCTTTCTTTAGACATTATCTCTTGTCCTGCTAATATGGTAATCCTGGGGTATCCTTGGCTTCAAATGAACAACCCCACTATCAATAGGGCTTCTGACACTTTATCTTTCCTGCTTGTTCCTTTGGAATCACTAGGGGTATCTTTCTGACCTGAACACCTTGGAACGTTTTCATCCCACTTTACCAACTTCATATCATGACTTTGCAGATGTGTTCTGTAAAACCAAAGCCGAGACCCTACCACCACACAGACCCCTGCCCCATCGAGTTCGTGGCCTGTGAAATCCCACCTCATGGCAGGGCATATCCACTGTCCTTCCTGGAGACCAAACTGTTCAAAGAATACATTCAGGATAGTCTATCAAGGGGATTTGTATGCACTTCTACCTCTCCTGCTGGGGCATATTTATTTTTCATAAAAAAGATGGACAGCAGTGTCACAATGTGTGCCTAGCAGCTGGCATCAGACCAGCCGACTGCTTCCATAGTTCTGTGACTTACTTATGCGCCCGGTCGCTTCTTGGGCCTCGTGGCTGTCATGCCGTGTCTGCATTGCGGATCGCTTCTGCATCTTCCTTGGCATGTCAAACGGGCTCGCATCATTGAGAAAATTCCCTGGTGATGTACGTGCTGCTTTTAAAGGCATTAGGGAATTGTTATGTGCTCCACCTCTCCTGCCTTACACGAAATAAGCTGCATGGACACCTTGCTCATTCGCTCTTACATTGGTGTCCAGTGTCCTGTATCTGATCCTGGTTTGACCCTTTGCTTGGCTTAATTTTGCTCTAGTGTCCTGACCCCTGGCTATAGTCTGACTACCCACTCTGGTGCTGACCTGTGGCACTGGCTGACTACCTGCTCCTGTGTGACCTTAGGTTAGTCTGAACACTGATTGGGGTTCTGTTTGTGTCTGGGTTACTCAGGGTCCGCTCTTGAGTAGCCCTGACGCCTGTATCTCTAGGGGATCTCATTGGGGGTTTGATTACTCTCCTACCTGTACTACTGTTAAATAAAGGTGGTGTTCATTATACTGTACCTATTTATTGTCTCATTTGTACCGCTACCGTGAAAGCTGAGTTTGCAGCCAGACACTTATCACAATCTCCCTTTAGCTATCCTGTGCTTCCTTCCTCTGTGGTGTGTCAGCCAGCATGATTGCGGATACTTCCTAATTGCTGACGTCATGAAACAGGCACTGGCTGGATGCCTGTTTATGGACTTATTAAGTGCTGCCTAATTGGGTCCTGCCTTTTCCTGTTCCTTTATAAACCTCCATGGGCCTGGGAGTCATTGCCCTTATGCTGTGTTTCTGACACCAGCTTGTCTAACCTGTGGCTCAGGCTGACTAACTCGCTCCGTGTAGGTTCCGGTTTGTCTGATCACTGGCTCCTGTCTGACTACCCACTCCATATAGTCCCTGGTTTGTCTGACCTGTGGCTCTGGCTGACTACATGCTCAGTACACGCCTAGCATACCTAACCACTAATCTGAGTTATCCGTGACTCAGGCCTGCTGTCACTCCCTGTTTCCTCCGGTCGCGTGACCCAAGGTGTAGTCTGGTGCATCCTCATCTGTACTCACTGGTGCTCCACTTGTACCTCTGTCTTAGTCTCTGGTATCTCACAGTAGTGCAGTGCACAGCACAGTGTGCAGCTCCGGTTAGGAGCTTGGGGCCGATTATCCTTTGGTCTGGGGTTGTGTGGGCAAATATCATTATTACTGTACTTATTAAATAAAGGTGGATTTATTTTTTATATTCGTGTCTATCCTTCTTTGACGGAAAACTGTGACAGTATGTAAGGGCCATGTCTACTGAAGGATCAGACAGTCCACCTAGTCAGAGCATCCTGTCCAGGATGGATTCTCAGGACCAGACCAGTTGTCTTTTGCTATGCAGACACTATTGAATTGCACTGCTCACCTTGATCGCTTCGCTCACCAACCGGTGGCTTCCCCAGCACCTGCACCAGTTGAGGCAACTTCCTTTGAGGCTGACATAAGTAGAGGGTTGTGTGGCTCTGCTCCTTTACCCCAAAGATATGATGGGTAACCTACACTGTGCCAGGGGTTCCTCAGTCAGCTGGGAATTTTTTGGGAAATGGTACCACATGCTTTCCCTACTAAGCGACGTAAGGTGGGATTCCTGATCTCCCTCCTGTCCAGCAAGGCATTGGCCTGGGCCAACCCAATCTGGGAGACGGAGAAACCCATAATTCATACGTTCCTGGACGCGCAACTTCCGCTGCCAAAAGACTTATGACAACACAGCAGGGCTCACGTACAGTAGAGGACTACCCTGGGTGGCAGCGGAGGTAGGATGGAACAAGGAATCCCTAGTTGCCACTTTCTCTCTGACACGATGAAAGATGAGACAGCAGACCGAGACCTGCCTGGTGATCTAGTTCTGACCCCGCTGGGGGGGAACCGATGCAGCTAGGCTTCACACGCCTGTCAGTGGAGGAGAGGGTTCGGCACAGGATGGGGGGTCTTTACTTATACTGAGGGGTGCCAGGCCATATGTTGCGTGATTGCCCTATCTGGCTGGTAAATGCTCGCACCTAGGGTCAGGTAGGGGACATTCCCTGGGTGGAATTTCACAGTACCCGGAAAGACTTAAAGACAAGCCTATTCTTGAAGTAGTATTATCTTGGGCAGTGTAATGAGTAGTGGCTCAAGCACAACTGGACTCTGGGGCAGCAGGCTTTTTCATTGATGCAGACTTTTTGGCCAAACATACTATCCCTTTGCTGTCTCACTCAGCTCCTTTGGCAATTGAAGCCATTGACGGCTGACCCCTACAGCCGGCACACATTATGCATGAGACTCATCCTTTGTCTCTATGGGTAGGGACACTCCATGTAGAGACACAACAGTTCCAGGTCATACAATCTCCTCATCATGCCATCATTCTGGGTTTTCCCTGGTTGCAGACGCACAACCCAAGAATCGATTGGCAGACTTGTGATATTCTGTTGTGGTTTTCTCAATGTACGAGATGTTGCCTCCAGCAGTCTGCCAGGATGTTATGTACCTCTACCTCGCTACCTTCTGAGTACCAATCCTACAAAGAGGTATTTAATAAGGTAGAGTCCAGTATGTTACCGCCACACAGGCCTAATGATTGTACTGTTGATCTGGTACCAGGGTCTAGACCTCCTAAAGGCAAAGTGTACCCCTTGTCGGTGGAGGAGAACAGGGCTATGGAGGAGTATGTCGTTGACGATTTATCTAGGGGCATTATCCAGAAGTCATCCTCAACTGCAGGTACAGGTTTCTTCTTTGTTATGAAGAAAGATGGGGAACTCAGACCATGCATCAATTTCAGGGGTCTGAATAAACTGATGGTAAAGAATGCCTATCCGATTCCGTTGATCACAGAGCTTTTGATCATAGAAAGTTCTAATCAGGTGTTGGAACAGTTCCTCTGTTGTTTTATCTCAGACCATCATGACAATTGGGTGAACCTGTTACCGTGGGCTGAGCTGGCCAGAAGTAGTGCAGTCAGTTCCTCCTCTCAGAATTCACCCTTTCTGATTAACTACGGGATCCACCCTTCGCTGCTGCCGGTGTCTTTCAAGGCTCAACATATTCCTACTTTGGAGGAGCACTTGAGTACGCTCTGCTCCACATGGGTACAGGTTCAGAGATCCCTGCAGAGTTCCACAGTGCGCTATAAAAGACAAGCAGACAGTAGGTGTCTACCTGCTCTAGTTTTCCAGGTCGGAGAGAGAGTATGGTTGTCCTCACGCAATCTACATCTCCCGTGACTTGTAAAAAGCTGGCTCCCCGATTTGTGGGTCCCTTTCGGGTTCTCCGCAAGATCAACCCCATAACCTATGCTCTCGTACTCCCTGCTAATATGCGCATTTCTAATGTATTTAATGAGTTACTGCTGAAACCATTGGTCTGTAACAGATATACTACTGCCCCTGTCCGTTCCTAGACCTGTCAATGTAGGAGACCATATTCTGTGCTGCCTAATTGAGTCCCGCCTTCTCCTGCTGCTTTATAAACCTCCCTGTGCCTGGGAGCCATTGCCCTTATGTGGTGTTTCTGACATTGTCTCCTGTGCTCCGTTGTGATCTGTGCTTTCCTGAGAATCCGCTCTGTGTATGACCCCGGCTTGTCTGACTACCCACATCGGTTCTGACCTGTGGATCTGGCTGACTAACTCGCTCCGTGTATGACCCCGGCTTGTCTGACTAGCCATATCGGTTCTGACGTGTGGCTCTGGTTGGCTCACTCGCACCGTGTAGGTTCCGGTTTGTCTGACTGCTGGCTCCTGTCTGTCTACCCAGTCCATATAGTCCCAGGCTTGTCTAACCTGTGGCTCAGGCTGACTAACCCGCTCTGTGTAGGTTCCGGTTTGTCTGATCACTGGCTCCTGTCTGACTAACCACTCCATATAGTCTCCGGCTTGTCTGACCTGTGGCTCTGGCTGACTACTTGCTCAGTATACTCCTAGCGTGCCTAACCACTAGTCTCGGTTATCCGTGGCTCAGACTTGCTCTTGCTCCCTATTGCCTCCGGTCGCGTGACCCGAGGTGCAGTCTGGTGCATCCTCATGTGTACTCACTGGTGCTCCACTCATACCTCTGTCTTAGTCTCTGGTATCTCGCAGTAGTGCAGTGCACAGCACAGTGTGCAGCTCTGGGTAGGAGCCTGTGGTCTGGGGTTGTGTGGGCAAATACCATTATTGCTGTACTTATTAAATAAAGGTGGACTTATATTTTATATTTGTGTCTGTGTATATTTTATATTCGTGTTTATAACCGTGATAACACTTCATTCCTTTGCAGCTCCACTCCACTCCGTTGGCTATTGAGGCCATAGATGGAATGCCCCTTCAATCCTCTCACATTATGCATGAGACCTTTCCCTTGTCTCTTATGGTAGGGGCACTTCACAGGGAGACTCTGCAGTTTCAGGTGATCAGTTCTCCACATTATGCTATTGTCCTTGGGTTTCCTTGGTTGCAGATGCATAACCCTAAGATTGACTGGCGCACTTGTGACATTTTATCCTTGTCTTCCTAGTGTACTGATTCCTGCCTCCAGCATCCCACAAGATTACTGTGTAAATCTTCCTCTACCTTGCATGAGGAGTACCTGCCTTACAGCGATGTATTTAAGAAGGTACAGGCCAGTACGTTACCTCCTCACAGGCCGCACAACTGCACTATTGATATGATTCCTTTTAATATTCCTCCCAGGGACCGCATATACCTGCTGTCTATAGATGAGAATAAGGCCATGTTAGAGTACGTGTCTGATGCCTTGTCCAGAGGTGTGATCCACAAATATACATCACCAGCTGATGCAGGCTTCATTTTTGTCAAAAAGAAGAATAGGGAGGGGCGTGTCCCACCACTCATGGCGGTAGCAGCATAATCTCTGAGCTCCGGGCCTTTCATGAGTTTATTTTAGCTATTATTTTAGGTTTTTTTTCATTATATTGCTGCTGGAGGGGTATCAAAGGGACTGGAGACTGATGAAGCCCAAGAAAAAAGGCTCTTCAGCTAACAAAGGCTCCCTTAAGGACTATTTCTCTCAAGGCGGGACCTATATGCCATCGCCACCTACACCTTCCCGTCCGTGCAGAGCGCGGATACGAGATGCCTTTTCCTCACTGAGCAGCACTTCATCCGAAGACGTTGCATCTGGTAAAGTCTCACAATTCCTCCCCGGCTACCGGAGAGTTGGATTCTCCGTTTAAAGCGGAACTACGCAGTCTGGCTGACTCACTCCGGGAAGACTTCCGCGGTTTCACGGAGGACATGAAAGCAGCCTTTCATACCGAAATAGCCAACGTCAGATCTGATCTGACTCACATCTAGACCAAGGTCACCTCTCTAGAATCATCCTTGTCGCAAATTATTGACCGAACAACGGCCTTGCAGCAAAAAACTGCAGCACAAACCGACCATATTCGGCACTTGATGACCCATCTTATGGACCTGGATAATAGAGGTCGACGATGTAACCTAAGGGAAACAATATCCCGGAAACGGTCTAACCACCAGTCCTCAAAGCAGTTCTAACCGCTTTCTCCAAGGATCTGCTGGGTGAGTCGTTCTCCGACCAACTACACATTGAGAGCATTCATTGTGCTCTCAGGCCCAAAGACAACAACTCACCCAGAGATGTGATAATGTGTCTTCATCGCTACGAAATTAAAGAGTTAGTTCTAAAGGGGAGTAGAAAGATGTCTTCTCTAAGATGCGCAGGAGCTGAGATACAGCTCTTTAATGACCTCTCTACTTATACTTTCCAGCTTCGTCGAGAGATACGCCCACTGACCGAACATCTTCGTAATCTACAGATACGCTACCGCTGGGGATATCCGTTTGCCTTAACAGCGACATTCAACGGTACACCTGCGACATTATTCTCGGCTGATGACATTACCTCCTTTTGCACCACTCTGGGCATCTCATTACCCCAGCACCCGGACCCTCCTTCCACCCCGCACTCAATGGGATCTCAGAAGCATTTGGAGTGGTCACCTGGTTCTCCTGTTAAGCGGTCTAAACAGCGTCTCCTGGATCTGCTGACTCCTGCACCAGACTCAAGACCGGCGGTTGCGGTCTGGACATGAGACATTTCCATCTCCTACTTTTTCATCCCTGTGACCAGATACTCTCGAGTTGTTACCCGTGGACTTCACACGGTTGCTATGTCAGGCGCTCATAGCTCCTCATGGACTACCCAAATACCGACAGACATCAGCCCGAGACTCGTGGTATGACCTTCATGACCTGTTGCCCCTGTTGGTACTTTGTTATGTTGTAGCGGCCTCTGAATTACCTTTAGAGATGCCCACTTGCTTTTCAATTATCACTATTGTTCACTTTTGAACTGTTCCACAGAGTCACTATTAGAGGTGGAGGTGCATCTATTATTTCCCTCTCATAAATTGTTTGCCCTATGTGTGTTTTATTTTATTTTACCGACATGAGTCGCACACCCCTGTGCTCTTGTGAGTGTGGGGGTGGGCTGGTCGAGACTCGGGTCCGGGGAGCTATTGCCTCCTCCGGTTTCGGGCCTCGGTCAGGTGCTACCGCGCTCACTTAGCAGAGTTATTGTATGTATGAAAATGTGCTAATGCTCATAACTCTTGTGTGCACTTTGCAATAGTTGTTTGTGATGAGGGTGTTTATTTATTTATTTTTTTTTGGTGTAGTGCTACTACACTTTATCGTGTCCCCTCACTCCACCTCCTGCTGGTCCAAAGCCATATGTCTTACTCCTACTTTGCCCTATGGGCATCTCTAAAGGGAGTGGCGGGATATTGGGGTGTGGAGACCCGATGAGTGTGTCCTAATTTTATGTCCCAAATGGATCTCCTAACGGAGGGCTGTTCTGTTTTTTTCAGAAATGCGTATACTTCTTTAGAAATTGTTTATCTATTTGATTATTCATGATTATTCTAGTCAGGGGTAAGGAGTACATTGAGACTGTGAGGTCGAGTGCCTCCCTTACTCTTTCCAATCTGTATTTGTTGGATACTCTCCTCACGCTATGTCATGCACAGATTTCTTCATGTTTTAATTTTTCTTGATGCTTTGAGTAGAGATGTGTCCTTGGTCAGGGTTGGGTGGGTCTACCCCCTTACTGGGGGTGGGCTCTCTCCCCCCTGTTCACCACGGAGCATATTCTGGTCTAGACAAGCAGTTGTACTCCTTGCCCCTCTCTTCATGCCCAATGGCATGTTTGTTACCCTTCTTCAGGTTCGCTTTCCCCATAGAGGGCCTTGGTTGCAGCATACTAGATTTTTTCACCTTCATAAAGGGCCTTATGTGCATTTTCCTTCTGTTAGTTTCCCCTGTTGTATTTATAAGAAACCTCTCAGAGAACTTCTCTTAGCTATAGCAGGCTTTCCATAATGCTGTCCACCCCATGCACGGCTGATCATCCTTTGTCCTAGACGCCAAAACATTTCTTGTAGGGCCCGACCCCTTTGCAACGCTACCCTCCCTCATTCCTTATGGCCTCCATGCTCACGGTAACGCCCGGTTGCTCTTATGCAACCTTCATACTTTGCTTTTCACCATGAGTGCATACACTCCCTATGACTTACTGTCACGCTTGTCCTAATTACAGTTAGTAGTATTCTTTTCTGTGTATCTCATTGGATACATATTCGCTCCAGATCGATCGGGATTCTCCCTCCCTCCCTGCTCCTTTTTCCCCTATTTCCCTTTCCCTACTCGATCTACTTGCTATATGTCAACTTCTTACTGGATGACGCTCTCGGCGGATCAGGGGACCTCCTGGTTGATCCTAGGCATTATACATAATGTTGTGCATTAAGGTCACGACACTCAATGTCAGAGGGTTGAACATCCCTGAAAAACGTTCCCACATTTTGAGAGAATGTCGGAAACTTCAATCTGACATGGTTTACATTCAAGAGACTCACTTCAAAGATCAGACACACTCACTGCTTAGTAGCCGCTTCTACCCAAACACTTACTTCACCTCTGCACCTGAGAAAAGAGGGGTGTGGGAATCCTGATTAGCTCCAGGGTACCATGGACGTTCCTGGATTCTCTGATTGATAAGGAATGGAGATACTTATTTCTTAAAGGCAAAATTGACAATCAAGAATGCACCCTAGCGAACATATACTATCCTAATACCTCCCATTTCTCCTTTTTTAAGACAATACTGGCTCGGTTAGAATATTGGGCTGATGGTACATTGATCTTGGGGGGGGGATCTTAATCTCTCTATAGACCCTCTGCTGGATACATCCTCAGGCCGTTCCTCTATTAGGCTATCACACCTCAATCAACTATGTAGAATTCTAAACGATATGAACTTGTTGGATATTTGGAGAATAATCCACCCATCAGACCAAGACTTCACATTCTTTTCAAAACCTCATTCCTCCTATAGCTGTATTGATTACCTTTTCCTTCCGCAATTCCTGTTACATCATGTTACATCTGCAGAGATCGATCCTATTTCTTGGTTGGATCACTCAGTGGTTTTGGTGTCCTTTTCGCTTCCCGGCATTAAATCAACGCCCAAGAATTGTTTGATCACTGACAATCTTTTGAAAGTTGACAAGGCTATGCATTCTATCTCCTCATCTATTGAGGAGTATTTTGCAACTAACTATACCCAGAAGTGATGGCGCCAACCACATGGGAGGCTCACAAAAGTGTGGTTCGGGGTCTTCTCATCCAATTGGGTTGCTGTAAAAAAAAGGAATCGGCTAAATCATTTGACAGGCTTCTAGACGTGGTAAGATCCTTAGAGGCCGCACATAAAAAGTCTCTGTCTCCCATTGATCTTGAAACGCTCAAGACAGCGAGGGCCTCTCTCACCTCTAGACTTCGTGCCTCCTTCCAGAAATCTCAAAATGTGGTTCAAATACCAGAAGTAAATTCACGATAACAAATGCGGCAAAGCCCTTTGCGAGATTTGTTAAGATGTGCAGAAGAGCTACCCATGTCACTCATATACAGAACCCACAGGGCCAGCCTTATAAAACGTATCCGCAAATTGCATCAGCCTTTCGGGAATACTATAAAGCCTGACAACACGAGTCACCTCGTCGATATTCGGTCCTTCCTCCGCAAAGCTAAGGTCCCCTTAATCTCACCTCAGGCTCAGGTATTTCTCTCCAACCCATTTTCTGAGAAAGAAATATTGAATGTCATACACGCCCTGCCGCACGGTAAGAGTCTGGGCCCTGATGGTTTCTTTGCACAGTACTATCATACCTTCAAAACCCAACTAACTCCTCACATGGCGAAATCCTTCAACGCGATCTGGGACGCTGCCCCTTTTCCCACAGAAGCATTAGACGCCACCATAATTGTCCTTCCTAAGCCCAATAAAGATGCCACTGGGGCCGACTTATGTCCACTGTGTGATGGGCCTATACTCAAACCCTACAGCACGCATCTCAGTCAATGGAACTTATTCGGAGCATTTTTTTATCAGAAATGATACCAGACAGAGGTGCCCCCTTTCACCAATCTTGTATATATGGGTTTCGATTTCAAAATTCCACGTACAAAACAATAGCTTTCACGGACAATGTACTACTTACAATAACCAAACCCGTCTTATCACTTCCTCACATTCTAGACACCCTTACATTGTATTCTTTATTATCAGGCGCAAAAATTAACTTTGCTAAATCAGAGATCCTTAATCTAACTTCTGGATGAGAAGACTTCATTATTTCTCCAACGGAAATACCCATTTCAGTGAAGATAACGTCAATTAAGTATTTGGGGATACACCTTTCTCCCAGCTTAGATGATTTGGCACACCTCAATATGTCCCCTTTATCTAATTCCATACTAGTTGACCTTCAGAAATGGACTACACTTCCTTTATCTTGGATGGGAAGAGATAATGTCGTGAAAATGTTGATCCTTCCTAGAATATTATATGTTTTGAATGTGCTACCTATAAAAATTCCCACACACGTTTGTGACTTTACGAACTGCAATTAACACATTTGTGTGGGCTCGCAAGAAACCTAGATTACATCTCTCTATTCTCACGAGACCCCTGGCACAAGGTGGCTTGGGCCTCCCGGATATTTCTGCTTACTATAATGCCTCTGCTCTATGTAAAATTTTGATTTGGCCAAAACCGGACATAAATGTTGGACCCTAACCTTCACGGATCAACTCGGGTCAATTGACCCTTTCCAGTTGTTATGGGTGGACAAAAAGCTGATCCCTATGGGTTGCAAGACTCATTTGATTCTGGGCCATCTCCTTTCTATTTGGTCCTCATTGAACAAATCTGGAGTTCTTTCCTCTTTCCCCTCTCCCCTTAAATCCCTAATAGGGAGCCCTGATTTTCCGGCTGGCATTCCCCCCTTGACCTTCTCCGAGTGGCAATCTATTGGTGTTGACACTTTGCTTTCTTTGGCGAAACTCACACAACCAGTTTCCAGGACTACTCTCCAAACCCAATCGGCCAACTTCACTATTTCATGGTGGTCATATTTTCAGGCTCGGGATTGGTGGCTTGGTCTCACTGGCCCGCACGTTGTGACTAGGGACCTCTCCCCTTTTGAGAAGGCTCTTCTCAACCCCCCCCCTAACTTTCATCCATTGTCCTTTGCGTATTGCCTTATCACATCTCCACATCCTCAACCTAAACTATTCTTCCTCTCACAGTGGGAAAAAGACTTACAACTTTCACTTGACATGATCTCATGTTCAGGTATCCTCCGAGCACTGTTCAGACACTCAAGTTCCACACAACTGAAGGAGATGAATTATAAACTAATCTCTAGATGGTACCTCACACCTCTTAAGTTGTCTAAAACCCCTTTGCAATTATCATCTACTTGTTGGAGGTGCCAGAGGGAGACGGGCTCGTTTTTCCACATTTGGTAGACGTGTCTTGCAGTTTCGGCGTTTTGGGATGAACTGAGATTATATATCAACAATAGGCTAAATCTACGACTTCCACTTGATCCTCTTTTATTTCTATTTGCATATCAATCTCACTTACCTGACTCCTAAATGGGATCTCGCAGGGTCATCCTTGTCTTCCTATTCAATGAAGCTAAGGCGCTGATCCCCTTGTACTGGAAGCAAACTACCACCCCTACTTTGTCCATCTGGCAGCAGCGGATTGAGTCTATGATCCTCTTGGAGAATCCGAGGGTTCCTAATTATTTTATCTCTCCTGTCCTTCTTTACTTTGTGTCCCTGGATGATCACTTGATATCTGTGACCTACCCTTTCATTTACTTTCCATCCCAAATCCCATAGGTGACCTTGCTTCCAGTTGCAATTGTATCTCCTGACATTGGGTGTCCTGTATTTATGTTGAAACTCTGGTATGTTTACGACCGCTCTGTGACCAAGCTTGGGGTGCCCTGATGCACCGAGAGCACCCAGTACCTTTCACTTCTTACTCTCAGTCCTTTATCTCACTTTCCTCTTCCCACCTCCTTAACCTTTTCTTTGTTCCTACAGTTTACATGCATCCACTCACTGGTTATTTAGATTTCAGCCTTAATACAAAGCGTTCCACTACGGTTCTGCTTTTTCCAATATTTTTCGACCTACCTACTAAGTTCGTCAGTATACATTTCTAAAACCCCATTACATCATTTGTGTGTTCCCACTGTTTTGTTCAAGTAGTATATGTTTTTTGGGAGAAAGAGTCCCCCTTCCTCCTCCATTAACTGTTGTTATGTGGTCCTATTTACTTTACCTAGCAATAGGTACACTACAGCATATTTTTCTTGAATGCAGAATCGAGATTGTTCCATCTAACTGTATGTCTATTACAGGAAATTGTACTTTGTATGCTGTAACTTTCTATTCGATGTATGTCTTTTCCTTACTCAATAAAGCTTTTAAAAACTAAAAAAAAAATGTTTTTAATAAGATGATGGTTAGGAATGCCTACCCCATTCCTTTGATTAGAGTTGTTCGATCAACTGAAAGGTTCAAAGATATTCACCAAGCTTGATCTGAAGGCCGCCTACAATCTCGTTAGAATCAAAGAGGGCCATGAGTGGAAGACAGTGTTTAATATACGGAGCGAAATTATGAATATTTGGTCATGCCTTTTGGTCTATGCAACGCTCCTGCTGTCTTCCAGGAGTTCATCAATGATGTTCTGAGAGATTTACTGCAACATCGTGTGGTTTTCTACCTGGTCGTTATTCTTATCCATTCTCATACGCTTAGAGGCCCATCGTTCAGATGTGTCCATGGTGCTATAACTCTTAATGGAGAATAACTTATTTTGTAAACTGGAGAAATACGAATTTCATAAACCACAAGTGACATTCTTCAGGTATATTTTCTACTCATCCGGCTTGGCTATGGACCCTCAAAAATTATTGGCAGTTTTGCAGTGGCCCCTACCCATGGGGCTTAAGTCTATACAATGATTTTTGGGTTTTACCAAGTACTGTAGGAAGTACATACAGAACTGTTCTACTGTGGTCAAACCACTTACAGACATGACTCATAAGGGTGCGAATGCTTCTGACTGGTCCCCCAGCAGTCTTCTAGCTTTTGAGAACCTTAAGTCAGCATTTGCAGCTGCTCCATTATTGTCCCATCCAAACCCTGCCTTGCCTTTTACCCTATAAGTCAATGCGTCCGAGATGGGAGTAGGTGCCCTCCTGTCTCAGTGCTTGGCTCCGGGAGAGGCATTGCTTCCCTGTGGATTTTTTTTGTAAGAAACTATCCAAGGCTGAAAGTCTGTATGACATTGGTGACCGTGAATTACTGGCCATTATTCTAGCCCTTAGGGAATGGCTTTATCTACTCGAGGGGACTAGCGCTTTGATTCTTATTCTCACGGATCACAAGAATCTTACATATTTGTCTGAGGCCAAAAGATTATCCTCACGACAGGCCAGATGGGCCTTGTTTCTTTCAAGATTTAATGACGTGGTCTCTTACCTGCCTGGTACAAAGAATATTAGGGCTGATGCACTATCACACCAGTTTTGCTCAAATTTGAAGGAGGAGAGTACTCCCACACCTATCATTCCTTTCGACCGTATACTGGCTACTATACGTACGAGCATTTCCATTGGGAGAGGAGATCTTGGCATCTCAAGCCTCCGTGCCTGTTGATAAACCTAGAGGTAAATGCCTTGTATTGGAAATTTTATGCACCAGACTGCTCGAGACTTATCACACTTCCAAGGAAGCAGGTCATATTGGGAGAGACCAGCTGATATGGTCCATTTCTCATCACTTTTGGTGGCCTAGCTTGAGAGCTGGCTGTTCCGCATTTGTGGCAGCTTATCCTACTTGTGATCAGAGAAAAACACCACAACATCCTCCTTTGGTTCTTCTTCAACCCATTCCGAATGGGGAACGGCCCTGGTCGCACTTGTTCATTGACTTTATGGTGGAACTACTGGTATCTAAGAGCTACACAGTCATCCTAATGATTGTAGATCATTTTTCTAAAATGGCTCACTTTGTATCACTCAAAGAAGTACCTTCAGCCCAAGAATTGGCCGTGATTTATGCTAAAGAAGTCTTTCGGCTCCACAGGGTGCCAAAGGTGATAGTCTCAGATAGTGGGTATCACGGTGCCCGTGATTGCTGCAATTCAGTGTCACCTGTAGGGGGCTCTCATTGGCTGTCTGCCTTCAGCCCGCCTCACATAGCCTTTTTAAACTCAGTCTGGGCACCCTCTGGTTGCCCTTTCGTGGTGTCTTTGACAGCATCCACTTCGTCCTTACTACAGTAGCTGTTCTGCCTGTTGCTGAGTTCCTGAGTTCCTGAATCAACATGTTCCTGAGTTCCTGCCTGCTTGTCAGTTCCAGTCCGGTTCCGGTTGTTTTCATCAGTAGCTGATTTTCCTGTTGCCAGTCTGCTTGGCCGCGCTTGATCCGGTTGATCTTCTCTGCTGGTTCCTGTTGACTCCTGCTTCCAGTTCCTGCATCGGTGGCGACATTGTTCTTCATTCACTTCAACGACATTTCCTTTTGTTGGTTCCCAGCGTGCAGATGCTGGTTTACTTCACTAAGCCTTGCGGCTCACATTCAGCCTTTTGGTTCCCGCGTGCGGTCAATGGTTTGCTTCACTAAGCCTTGCGGCTCACATTCAGCCTGTTGGTTCCAGCGTGCGGACGCTGGTTTGCTTCACTAAGCCTTGCAGCTCACATTCAGCCTGTTGTTTCCGACGTGCGGACGCTGGTTTGCTTCACTAAGCCTTGCGGCTCACATTCAGCCTGTTGGTTCCAGCGCGCGGACGCTGTTTTGCTTCACTAAGCCTTGCGGCTCACATTCAACCTGTTGGTTCCGACGTGCGGACGCTGGTTTGCTTCACTAAGCCTTGCGGCTCACATTCAGCCTGTTGGTTCCAGCGTGCGGACTCTGGTTTGCTTCAGTAAGCCTTGCAGCTCACATTCAGCCTGTTGGTTCCAGCGTGCGGACACTGGTTTCCTTCACGAAGCCTTGCGGCTCACATTCAGCCTGTTGGTTCCAGCGTGCGGATGCTGGTTCGCTTCATTAGCCCTGCGGCTCTCATTACAGTCTGTTGGTCCCAGTGTGCGGACGCTGGTTTGCTCCATTAGCCTTGCGGCTCACATTACAGTCTGTTGGTCCCAGCGTGCGGATGCTGGTTCGCTTCATTAGCCCTGCGGCTCTCATTACAGTCTGTTGGTCCCAGTGTGCGGATGCTGGTTTGCTCCATTAGCCTTGCGGCTCACATTATAGTCTGTTGGTCCCAGCGTGAGGACGCTTGTTTGCTCCATTAACCTTGCGGCTCACATTACAGCCTGTTGGCCCCAGCGTGCGGACGCTGGTTTGCTCCACTAAGCCTTACGGCTCTCATTCTGCCTGTATGTTCCTAACATAGGGCGCTGGTTTACTCCCTGACTTGCAGTCAGGTACTTGATGGTTCCGAGTGCGCTGTCCAGTCCTAACAGCATTGATTCCTACAGTATATGGGTACGAGAGTTTCTGATTACAGTGAAACCACTTGACCTGGTAACCTCTATATTCCATCTTACTGTCAATATCATCTGACAGTCATTAGGTCGCGGTGGTTGTCACCATCCTTTGGGCTGCCTTGCCCGGTTTATTGGTAAGGCCGGTAGAACCTTTTACTTTGCCACCTTAAGGTTGCCTTACCCGGTATTGGCAAGGCCGGTAGAGCCTACTCATTGGTATCCCGTCAGGCTGCCTTGCCCGGTATATTGGTAAGGCCGGTAGAACCTTTTATGTTGCCACCTTACGGTTGCCTTACCCGGTATTGGCAAGGCCGGTAGAGCCTACTCATTGGTATTCCGTCAGGCTGCCCTGCCCGGTATATTGGTAAGGCCGGTAGAACCGCATACTATTCCATCTTAAGGTTGCCTTACCCGGTATTGGCAAGGCCGGTAGAGCCTACTACACTGGTATCCCATTAGGCTGCCCAGTCCGGTATATTGGCTGGGCTGGTAGAGCCTCTTGTTCCAGACTCGCCTGGGTTGCTTTGCCCTGTATATTGGCAAGGCCGGTAGAACCTATTTGCTATTGTCATTATCTTCTATGTATTGTTTGAATGTGTATGAACACCCTATGGGATTGCCTTTAACTTTTTAAAGGCAATCCCATATGTTTTTACCTGAACCTTACATCTGAGAGTCTTAACAAACCGTGACAGTGGGAGCCAGTTCATTTCCCATTTTTGATGGTGCTTCTGCTCTCAGATGGGGTTCCAACTCTTTTTCTCCTCAGACTACCAACCTCAATCTAATGGTGCACCTGAGAGGTCTAACCAAGCCTTGGAACAATTTTTCTGTTGCTATATTTCGGGCCACCACGATACTTGGGCTACCCTGTTACCTTGGGTGGAGTTTGCCCGGAATTGTGCTGTGAACTCTTCATCCAAGAGTTTCCCGCTCCTGATAAATTATGGTTTTCAACCATCCTTATTCCTGAGTCTTTTGCAACACAAAATATTCCGGATCTTGAGGAGCATTTGAGGGAACTCCGTTTCACTTGGGTATGGGTTCAGAGCACACTATGCAGCTCCATGCAATGACAAAAAAGGCAGACTATCATGGTGTCCGTGCTCTTTTTATTTTTTTACTGTCAGTCTAGTCTGCGCTTTGCTCCCATTGGCTACCGTGTGTTAGTCCTGCCCAGTATGACCTTTATATACTGGGCTAGGGGCACCCCTCAGGTGCCCTTTTGTGGTGTTCCTGTGCCAGTGCTTAGTTCTGCTCAGTGTTTCCCAGTGTACCGACTTGGTCTGCCTGACTACTCTGCATATTGTCTGCTGCCCTTGTGTACCGACCCGGATTACCTGACTATTCTTCTGACATTCCTGCTCCGTGATTCGACCCGGCTTGGCTGACGTTCCTGCTCCGTGACTCTGACCCGGTTTGGCTGACGTTCCTGCTCCGTGATTCGACCCAGCTTGGCTGACATTCCTGCTCCGTGATCCGACCCGGCTTGGCTGACGTTCCTGCTCCATGTATCTACACGGCTTGGTTGGCGTTCCTGTGCTGTGTCGCCTAGACGACATTCAGACTCTCTTGTAATTGGGTTATTTCCTTGTGCATCAGTGGCCAGTCTCCGTTACTGCTCCGGCAGTTGAGTCACCGGTTGCCTCCGGTTATACTTGTGCAGAGTGCAAGTGTTGTCTCCATTACTGCTATGGCAATTTACCTTGGGCCTAGTCTCCGTTATTGCCTCTGCTCAGAGCAAGTGTCTGTCTCCGTTACCACTCCAGCTGTTGAGCCAATGGTTGCCTCTGGTTATACTTGTGCAGAGTGCAAGTGTTGTCTCCATTTCTGCTACGGCGGTTTACCTTGGGCCAAGTCTCCGTTACTGCCTCTGCTCAGAGCAAGTGTCTGCCTCCGTTACCACTCAGGCTGTTGAGCCACTGGTTGCCTCCGTTAGACTTCAGCAGTGTGCAAGAGTTGTCTTCGTTACTGCTACGGCAGTATCTCACGTGTCTCTGTTCCCAGTATTGCCTAACAGCTCATGCTAGTTCTTCTTATCTGGCTTTTGGCATTACGAATTCCACAGCTGTTTATATGCAGGGAGTCCCATCAGTGACCTCTCTCCATATGGAACTGTTTACACTCTGAAGATCTTTAACCCATGCTAGACCTTGCTCCTGGGAATCCATCACTCTGCCTGACCTGTATCAGTATAGACTATTGTGGACTTATTGTTTATGCTGGACCTGTGTAGGCGTATGTATCTATAACCTGTCGTGTGTCTGTACTATTCTGCTTATATACTTCAGAACCTGTGAAGGTTATTTGTTTTAATAAAACTGTGTTTTATTCTCAACCACTGTGTCTGTGTGTCAAACAAACCATTACACAAACAGACCGTAGGCGATTACCAGCACCTTCCTTCCAGGTGGGACAGTGAGTTTGGTTATCCTCCCGCAAACTTAACCTCCAGGTGCCTTGCAGGAAACTGGCTCCCTGTTTTATTGGTCCCTTCCGAGTTCTTCCTAGAGTCAATCCAGTCACTTATGCCCTGGATCTTCCTGCCAATATGCAAATTCCTAAAGTGTTCCATGTATCTTCACTTAAGCCCTTAATTAGCAACCATTATATCTCCACTTCTGTCTGTCCTAGTCCTATCAGGGTTGCAGATCGTGAGCAGTATGAATTACAAAGTATACTGGATTCACGTTGAGTCCAAGGACAGTTACAATATCTAGTGCATTGGAAAGGTTATGAGTCTGAGGAAAGTTCACGGGTTCATTGTGGGGATGGGCATTCTTCTGTTCTCCTCTGGGACTTTCATTCCTGTTTTCCTCAGAAACCATGGCCTCTTCCGCAGAGGAGGGGTCGTTGAGGGGTGGGTACTGTCACAAGGTGTGCCTTGTGGCTAGCATCGGATGAGCTGGCCGCTTCCATAGTTCTGGGACTTACTTTTGCGACCAGTTCTAAGGGGCCACTTGCTTCTTGGGCCTCGTGGGTGTCATGCCGCATCTGCAGGGTGGATCACTTCCACATCTCCATCGGCATGTCGAGCAAGCATACGTCATTGAGGAAATTGCCCGGTGATGTCACACGCCGCTTTTAAAGGAATTAGGGACTTGTTGTGTGCTCCACCTCCCCAGTCTTACACTATATAAGCTGCCTGGACACCTTGCTCATTCACCCTTACATTGGTGTCCAGTGCAGCAGCTTCTTGTGTCCTGTATCTGATCCTGGTTTGACCCTTTGCTTGGCTTCCTTTTGCTCCAGTGTCCTGACCCTTGGCTGTAGTCTGACTACCCACTCTGGTGCTGGCCTGTGGCTTTGGTAGACTACCCATTGTGGTGTGAACTTAGGCAACTCTGACCACTGATTGGGTTTCTGTTTGTGTCTGTTTTACGCAGGGCCCGCTCTTGAGTAGTATTCCTGTATCTGTTCAAACTGCTGCTCTAGCCCTTACACCTGTCTCTCTTGGGGATCTCATTGGGGGTTTGATTACTCTCCTACCTGTACTACTGTTAAATAAAGGTGGTGTTCATTATACTGTAACTATTTATTGTGTCATTTGTACCGCTACCATGACTAGTGTTCTTCGCCCCTGCGTTGACTATAGGGGTGAAACAAAATTACTAAAAGGAATTTTTACCCCTTACATTTGATCCCCGAAATGCTGGATAGGCTCAGGGGAGCTCGGTTCTTTACTAAGCTTGATCTCAGGGGTGCTTATAACCTAGAACAGATGAAAGGGGGAGATGAATGCAAGATGGCTTTTAACTCCAGGTTTGGTCACTATGAGTACCTAGTTATGCCCTTTGGCTTCACAATGAGCCTGCCATCTTCCAGAGCTTTGTAAATGACATCAATAGTGATCTACTTCCATCCAATATCATTGTCTACTTAAAGGACATTTTAATATTCTCCCCCTCCTTGGAGAAATATTGCAAACATGTCTGTCATGTGTTATCCCGCCTCCCTCCATCTGTTTTGCAAGATATCCAAGTGTGAGTTTGAGAAGACATCTCTACCTTTTCTAGGTTATGTCATATCTAATCAGGGTGTAAGGCTGACACCTTGTCATGACAACACAAGCCTCCTAGTCCCTGCCTAGCAGCACCAGAGCATATCACTTACTCTATTTGGATATTGTCTGCCTTGCATACCAACCTTCTTACCATTCTTTAGACGGCCCAGACTACTTGCCTGTCTTGTATTACCTCCGAGTCTCTATTTGTACCTGAGCAGTACCATCTGGACATTCACCATACGGTACACTGTTCTGTGACGACTAGTCACCCTGGCCTACTCCATACCCAAGATCTTATTACCAGGTCCTTTTGGGGGCCCAGATTAAAGGATGATGTTTAGTCTTTGCTTCCTCTTACCCTACTTGTGCTTAGATGAAAATGCCCAGAAACCAACCTTCTCTTCCATGGACACAGATCTCCATGGACTTTGTGGTAGATCTTCCTCTGTTCTCCGACAATAAGGTAATTTAGGTCATGGTAGACCGTTTCTTTAAGCAAGAGCATTTTATTCCGCTACCTAAACTTCCCACCTCATGTGAAGTATCTGACCTGTTCGTCCAGGAGATCTACCAACACAATGGGATACCGCAGCATATTACATCTGATCGCGGTATCCAGTTCATGTCCCTTTTTTGGAGGGTGTTTTATCTACGTCAGGTATCAAATTGCAGCATTCATCTGCCTACCACTCACAAACAAATGGCCAGACAGAAAGGCTAAATTTCCTCTGATGTTATTGTTCCCATCAGCAGGACGACTGGACCCGGTTGTTGCCCCTGACAAAGTTTTCCTACAGCTCCCTTCTTCAGAATTCTCTGAAGAGTTCAATGTTTTTTGAGGCTTTGGGCTACTATCCTCCAGCCATTTCTCTTTGTCCTCCCATGTCGGATGTCCCCTCTGCAGAGTCATATTCCACGGACCTGGCACTCCTCTCATCTCAGATGCGACAGAAGGTAGCAGCGGATCGTCATCAATCCTTGGCACCCAGGGGATTTGTTTTGTCTTTCTGCCCGGAATGTCAAACTCCATCAGCCCTCAGACAAACTGGGGCCCTGATACTTGGGTCCATTCAAGATTGAGATCCGTCTCTCCCCAGTCTCCTGCCTCTTGACCCTTCCGGAGTCCCTGAAGATCCACCTGGTCTTTCATGTCTCCCTTCTTAAACCCCCCTTCTACTCCTCCATATTATGTGTCTGTGGACAAGTTTGTCTTTGATGCAGTGCTCAACTCCCACATCTCTTGTGGTGCCCTCCAGTATTTGGTGAACTGGAAGGGTTATGAACCAATGGAGCGTTCTTGGGTGGTGGCCTCGGACATCCATCCCCTTTGTTGGTCTGCTGGTTCCCCCAGTCTTTCCCATCCAATTGACTATTGGAGGTAGTCCCTTGAAGGAGGGTAGTGTTGGGTTTTGCTGCCCTTTTTACCATGTATTCTGGTTTTCCTTTTTTTCTTGTTTCGCCGCCTTGTTGTGGTGACGCCCTTGTTCAAGCCTTTATCAAGCATTGGCAATCTTGTGTTCTGTATGCAATCAAAGCATTTCTGTTATCGAGTTCTAGTGTTCATATTGTTCCAAGTGTTTCCAGTTTTTTTGACCCAACTTTCCTTGACAACGTCTCTTGTCTCCTGGTTTTGCTTCGACATCCTGTATGGTTCGGCCCTCGGCCTGTTTATTCCACTGTAACACAAAAATGGGGGGGGATATAGGGAAGTGCCCCTTGTGTGGAATCTTGTTACTCTCACTTGGCCACCACCATAACACACTCGGTGGATTTATACTCACAAGAGTATTGGCTAAGGAGTTAAGTATATAACTCATAGCAAAAGCACTTAATATGATGACCACAATTCACTCATAGTGTTGGTGCTTCAGAGATAACGTCTCCCTCCAGTGTATAGATATAGACAAGTAGCAAGAAAAAAAGAACACAGAAGGATGACTAGTAGTGTAATACCATCAACACATTATTCCAATGTCAATAAAACTAGTTCTACTCACATTCACCATTGGTTAGAGTTTTACTCCCAACCAAATATGCCTGTGGAGATCAAAAACCTGTCTCCTCTCCAGTCTAACCAGTATCTTCGTAAAGAGATGTACCAATGAAAAAAAAATAATAAAAGTAAAAAATCAGTTGTTCCGGATGAAAAATTATATAACTTTTAATTCCACTGTATTAACAAATACAGATATGATAAAATCAATATATCTATGACCCACTGACACATTTCGCGGCTGATACAGCCGCTTCTTCAAAGCCTATGGCCAATATATTCAAAATGACAAACAAAAGACTATGACTACTCTTTTAATTGCTGATTTTGTACCATGCTATTGGTTTTGACCTGGGCTTGCTTGGCTAGTCTTCTGTATCACCCCAAGTACAGTCTCTGCCCACCTGTTACTGATTTGGATTGTTGACTACTCTCCCTTCGACTCTGAGGGTTTCCTTTGCCCAGTGTATCATGCTCGACATTGTTGACCATCTAGTCGAGTTTGACACTGTCAACTATCTCTGATACGACCTCCCGTTGGTCGGTTCTATGACTGCTGTTCCAGTGTTCGACAAGATGACCAGACTACCGGTAGGCTAAATAAATTCATTCCTGACTCTGTGAGTAGTTGTATGTGTCCTAGGTGGTCATCCTGCTATCAGGCTTCACAGCCTGCAGGTATATACGGCTCAGGTCGCAAGAAAGACTTCCTTGGAACAGCCACCGATTGCTAACAATGCTCTCAAAGTAGGCCCTGACTGGGGCCTACTGAGTGACTACTATTTTATTGTTATCTGTTGTGTGTTATATACATAATAAATCAACAGTCTGCTGTTTCTTTGTGGGGTGTCTCCTCCGCAAGTTACATCTCAGCAACTTACATATGGCGCTTCATCATATCATCATAAAATTAAGTTCCCCAGACATTCTGAGACAGGTTTACTGTCATTTTTAAGTTTTCAGCAAGACTTCCTTGAAACAGTCACCGACTGCTAGCAATGCTTTCAAATCTGCAAACTCTATCCCCTGGCTCACTGGGGCCTTCTGAGTGAGTATTATTGCATTGTCATCTGTTGGTTGTGTTATACACATATTAAATCAGCAGTGTGCTATTTCTTTATGTGGTTTCTTCTCCACAAGGTACATCTCAGGCAACTTACATATGGTGCTTTGGTCAGATCATCACAAAATTAAGTTTCCCAGACACATTCTGAGACAAGTTTACTGTCATTTTAAGGGAAATGGGGCTCTCCTAGGGAGATACAGGACACTCCCAAGCTGTCTATTGATCCTAATCCATTCCATCCATCTCCCTCTTCCCCGCTCATGACTTAGAGTAATGGAAAACCCTGACCAAAGCATGGAAACATGATCCCTGAAATCTTCCCATATTGGTTCTGACCTTGGCCTGTTTATACGACTACGACAACCCTGGCTTGTTCGACTATTCTTCTCTCACCCTAGGTACTGTCTCTGCCCTCCTGTTACCAATTTGGAGTGTTGACTACTCTCCCTTCGAATCCAAGGGGTTTCCTTTGTCCAATGTGTTTTGCTCAACGTTGTAGACCATCCAATCGAGTTTGACACTATTGAAAATTTACGGTGCGACCACCTGACGGATGGCAAAAGTGTGACCCTTGGTTCTATGACTGCTGTTCCAGTGTTTGACAGAGACGACTATACTACCAGTAGGTTAAATAAGTTGATTCCTGTCTCGGTGAGTAGTTGTCTGTGTCTTAGGTGTTCATCCTGTTACCAGGCTTCATGACCTGCAGCTCTATACGGCTTAGGTTGCAGCATGACTTCCTTGGAACAGCCACCAATTGCTAGCAACGCTCTTAAACCCTGGCTCACTGGGGCCTACTGAGTGAGTATTATTTTATTTTTGTCTGTTGTTTGAGTTATATACATATTAAATCAGCAGTCTGCTATTTCTTTGTGGGGTTTCTCCTCTGCGGTATCCTTTTGAAATGTCGCGTGGTAAATGTTGTGCAGCTAGAAGCCGCAATTACCATGTTGCCACATTTAAAATAGCTACATGAGAACCTCACACTGCATAAAAGTGCAAGGTTCTCATGTCGCCTCTTTAAACGTTGTCATGCCCGCATACAGCTCCCATAATCCTTTCCTCCAAATTCAAAGAGAAAGCCAACATTTCAACGTAGCATTTCAATGGGATACTTCTATAGAAATGAAAGAGTTAAAAGGATTGGTGGAGACTGACAGGGTGGGAGGACTGCCTGAAGTTTAACTGGCATGCTCAGTTGGGTTCTGTTGAAACAGTCTTTTGCCCTTAACCAGGAAAGCTAGGGAGTATGCCAGCGCACAGAGCTACACATTGAGTGGAAAGGCATCTTGGATAAAGTGAGAGTGCAGCACCACATGGCAACTCAGTGAGCTAATGAGGCAGATAATATTGTGTGCGTACTTTTGAGGTTTGAGGTTCGCTTTTGAAACTTCTGCTTTCTCAATCAAGGTAGAGGTAAGGATGATGGGAGCTGTATGCAGACACATTGACGTTTAAAGAGGCAAAATGAGAACCTTGCGCTTTTATGCAGTGCAAGGTTCTCATGTAGCTATTTTAAAAACGTGACATGGTAAAGGCTGCTTCTATCCGCACGACATTTACCATGCAACGTTTCATAAGCGAACCCTCCTCCACAAGGTACATCTCAGGCAACTTACATATGGCACTCCGGTCAGATCATCACAAAATGAAGTTCCCCAAACACATTCTGAGACAAGTCTACTGTCATTTTAGGGGAAATGGGGTTCCCTGAGGGGGAGACAGAACTCTCCCGAGCTGTCTATTGCTACTAACCCATCCCATCCCTCTCCCTCTGCCCCTCTGCTCATGACTTATAGTAATGGAAAACTCTGACCGATGCACGAAAACATGATCGCCGAAATCCCGTTCGACCAAACACACCCTTTACCTTATTGTTTTACTTCTCTCCCTTCAATTCTAAACTGTGCTCCTTGGTTTTTCCCTTTTTGGGTCTGATTACAATCTTCTGACCGCATTCCATCTGTCATACCCCTGATTATATGTACACCTTTCCTGGAACTTCTGACATGATATGACTGCTAGGATGGGATTTCAATGCTGGGATATGACTTTCATGACATAGTTGATGAAATTACCTCCACAACAGACTCCTAGTTTCCTCGGAACCCCATGTAGGTTATTTTCTGTCTAATTATATGTACTGTTCCATTGCTCTGTGGGAAATTTTAAAACTATCAGTGCGTTCCTCCACTCACCTGTGGCAGACTTTCCTTGCATTGATTGGTCCTGTATCGATAGTTCTTCAGGATGCTCACATCACTTGATTGGTCCATCTGCCCTGAGCAGTCCACCCTTGCCCTTATCTTTTACAACCTTTTACAAGTTCATTGTTAGTCTTTGCCTGCTCCCATATACTCCACTGTGTGTGTATTCCTGTAAGGGGATGGGATAACCTCCATCTTCCCATCTAATGGGACGAGTTTCTCTATCCCCTTTTCTCCTACCCCTCTCCACCTTTCTCTTCTTGTCTCTGCTTTTTCCCTCTCTCTGTACTCCTCGCAATTATGTCTCTTTTCTTCTCTCTTCCTTTTTCTATGGCCAGTTGTTGTTGATTTCCTGGGTTCATTTGAACTCTGGAAAATGGTCCTCAATCAGGATCACCCCACAACAGGTAACTTCTAGGGAGAACTCTCTCTTTCTATGGGTCCGATGACGGCCTCAAAGTTACCATCCAAGCTACAGATTATCGCCTTAAATTTTAAAGGGTTAAATTCCCCTTATAAATGCACTATGGCACTCAGAGAATTCCAAGGAATGAAGGGGGATGCAATTTTTCTTTAGGAAAGCTAGAAAATAGGGTTCGCACCAGCAATAATGAAAACTATTCCCTCAAATAATATAGACCAATTGGTCCGGGTGCACTCCGAGTACACACTTTATCAAATTGACCTACACAACATGAAAGAGGGCACGTGTGGAAAAGCCACCACACAAAGAAACCCCCTCTCCCCAGGAGACCCATTAAATAAGAGGCACACCACCAAGGAATAGAAAAATATCACATTTATTTATTAGACAAGAAATCAAGTAGCCATCCAACAACAAAAAAAATTTAAAAACAAACAGACTGGGCAGACGGGCCGGAAGGTATCAAGATATCACAAGTGAACTAAATCTTTAACAAGTGACATGAGCATAATGCTCAATAAAGTGCAAGTGACTAGCTGAATAAACAAGGAAAATCAAGTAAACAAAAACGCTATACATTCAAGCATAATACTTATCATGAAATCGTGTCCAAGATATAGTTCCGGTCCGTCTGCCGGGTCCACAACCCAACGCGTATCGCCGCAAACAACCTCCAATGTTTTTTCCCTTTTTATTATTACGGATGCCGAAAAGGCTTTTGATAGGGTGAACTGTTTTTTTCTTTCTCACACATTGACCGCATTTGGGTTTGGTCTTGGTATAATTAATAATATACTGGCTTTATATTACAACACGATGGCTTGCATCAAAATTAGCAGCTCCTTATCTGAGCCTTTCCTGATATTTAATGGCACTAGACAGGGATGTCCCCAATCACCCCTTTTGTTTATAATGGTAATGGGATCATTAGCTCAACATATCCGTCTCAATCCCAGAATTAAAGGAATGATTAGTGCATAACATGAACATAAATTGACTGAGTTTGCAGACGATGTTCTCATCTCCATCAAACAACCATTGACCTCCTTGTCAGCCCTCATGATTGACTTTCAAGAATTCTCTGGACTTTCTGATTTACAATCAACTACTCTAAATCAGAAATACTGCTGCTTAATGTACCTCATACAGACTTCTCTTTTATTCATCTGAGATTTACATTTTAATGGGCTTCGACATCTATCAAGTATTTGGGGGTTCACATCACTGCCCACACTGTTGGTATTTATAATGCCAACTTCCCTCCCTTGCTATTGGCCATATAGATAAATCTCCTGAGAAGGAAAAATCTGCTGGTCTTGTGGACAGGTCATATAAATATTTTAAAGATGACGATCCCTCCCCGGGTTTTGTACTTTTGTACTATTTCCAAACATTTCCCATTAACCTTCCGCAAGAGTTCTTCTCTAATTTGACAAACACTGTAACCAGCTTTCTCTAGCATTTTCACTGCCTCTGTATCAAACGCTCTACTCTCCACATACATAAATCCATGGGTGGTATGGGTGTTCCTGAGTTCTCCCTCTACTATTATGATGGCCTTCTTTTCTCCATACCAGATTGGATATATAATGGGGATTCAAAATACTGGGTATCCATGGAATGACTCGCTCACAGAATATTTCCTCCCAGTGGGCTCTCGATCTCCTGCCCTTAAACTTCATCTGATTATTTATGCAGTCCTAACTGCCTGGAATCGATGGACTTCTTCCCAATTACCTTTCTTTCCATCTCACCTCATAAATCCTATTTAGCATAAAAATACTCCTTCTACACTATTTGGAGATATCTCAGAATCAAGCACTTCCTGGCATCACCGACTATTAGACTATCTGCCTCCAGACAGCTCACACTGTTAGAACTCCTCTGTCCCTCCTCCTCTGATGAGTGGTCTACAATATGGAATCTAACGTCAATCTCAACAATTTGTGCTCAACGTTTGGAAGCCAGCTATAAATTCATTTTTCAGTGGCACTTCACGCCCTTTTAGATTACGTGCCATTTCGCGGAACAATAATCTGTTCAGCTTGAAATAACTGCTTCATTGCAACGGTCTACAAAGTGTGCTTCCAAACCAGACATACTTTGTAGACGGTTCCAATTAAGTATTTATTACTAAATAGTGTGATTTCGGCTCTGCTGAAGAGGCTCTGGCTGGTCCCTGGCTAGGAATCTCCTGCTGTCAGCTAGAGAGTAGTCTTCTCTAAAACAGCCTTGAGTTGGTAATTTTAGCCAGTTATATATCTGAAACTATAAAGGTTTAAGAGATATGACTTACATCGATGTAATTCTTTTTTTATTGCCTACAATATTAAGGAAACTTAAAATTAAACATTATGATCACTTTATTTGGAGATGTTATTTTCTGGGTGGAACTGGCATGGGGTGGATCTGGCAGATGACTGAGCAGACGTTCAACTCTATATCTTACTTGCTGATACAAATGTCAATGATCCACATTCATCATTGGTCTAATGAATCCAATATCCTTGAGTATTACTTGGCTTTTCTACCTTCATTACTCCTCCTCCTCCTTTCTCTCTTCATTGCTCCATTGCTCCATCCTCTGGGATCTTCTTACCCTTTCCTTACCTCTCACTTCTACCCTCTTGCTTTTATTTTAAAAAATTTTTGAAAGCAGTACCCCCTCTTCTCCAAATATATCAGGATTGTGTGAAGATTACTTTTTGGCCTTGAATCTTTCTTTATAACTGTACACATTTTTTGTATTATTACTGCAGGCAGTTTTTAAAATCCTGAGTTATGCATTCTTACCTTTGTATTGTACTGTTTTCACTCAATAAAATTCAATTGTATAAAAAATAAATGTGCTTTTTAATATTTCCCCTACTTTGGTGCTAATTGTTGCCACAATGTTATCCCAGCATATATTACTCATAAAAAATATTAGAAATCCAAAATAACTTACCCTCTTTTTTTCTGGTGGAAGACAGTGGGTACAAATTGTGAAGTCCAAAATGTTTGCCAGGATTCAGTAATCCCATGAAGTAATTTTAATGTCTCTAAGTTTAAAAGAAAAAGATTCTGAAGCACAAATACACACACACACACACACATATATATATATATATATATATATATATATATATATATATATATATATATATAAATAATAATTAAAAAAAAAAAAAAAAAAATATATATATATATATATATATATATATATATATATATATATATATATATATATATAATCATTGATTGAACAAGTGTATGATTCCTCAGAAATATCACTTGTGCCAGGTTTATGCAGAAAATGCTTTTTTTTCCCCTATAATGTTTTCTGCTCTTTTGCTCACATATTTAATTCACCATTTCAGTGCCAGAAATGTTTATGATGTGTTCTCATTTAAAAGAGACCTGACATTTAATTAAGTGTGTACACTCAATTTTGAGAAACTTTTATAAGCTGTTAGTGTTTTATTTTACAAAGCACACTCTACAAAGCTGTTTAGTGTGAAGAGCTCAAGTAAATCTGGAACAAACCAAATAATACATTTGTGGAGGGGGGCAAATTAAATATCTATTGATTTAAAATATGCTTTAACAACTCTAAATACGATAGTCGACTCTAATGCATTATGTAGAAAAGCAGTGATGACAAAATATGAGCTTTGAAGGTAGTGAAAGCTCAATTTAAATAAAAACAAGGTTTAATATGTTCCCTTCTTTGGTGAAAATGGTTTGCCCCAATGTAATCCCAGCATTTATTGCTCTCGTAAAAACTATTGTAAACAAAATCACTTTCCTTCCCTTTTTTAAGGTGGAAGACAGTGAGAAAAAGTTGTGAACTCCATTATGTTTTGCATCAGTCAAATAATCCCATGAAGTAATTTTAATATCTAAGTTTAAAATTACTTTTTTTATTTTATTTTTTAAACATAATCACTGATTGCATAAAAGTATTATACCTCTAAAATATTACTTTATCTGTAAAAAAATATGTGTGCTTTGTGTATTGAGGAAAAGGTATTTCGATTATTGTTTTCCTTTATTGCTCTACACTTTCATTTTGATCCCACTTCCTATACTCTATTGACATCTTTAATTAACCATTTTAGTGCCAGAGATGTGTTAGATCTCCAGAAAGTGAGCTGCAATTTGGGTCCTTTATTTAAAATAGAACTGAAATTTGATGAACTTTGTACACTGAATTTAAAAAAAAACTTCTATATGCTGTTAGTCATACATTTTACAATGTGCACATTATAAAGCTGTTTTGTGTGAAGAACTCAAGCAAATCTGTAACAAACCAGATTCCACATTTGTGGAGGGGTAGCAAATTAAATATCAAATGATTTAAACTATACTTTAACAACTCTGAAAGTGTGAAATGATGTTAATGTATTATATAGAGAGGCACTGATGACAATCTATGAGCTTTGAAGGCAGTGAAAGTTAAATCAAAACAAAGTTTAATATGCTCCCCTACTTAGGTGAAAATGGTTTTCCCAAGTGTCATCCTAGCAATGCACACTCAGTAAAGCTGAAGGAAATCTGGTATAAACCAACTTCTACAATTGTGGAGGGGGAGTAAATTAAATATCTATTGATTTCAAATAAGCTGTTAAAACTATGAATGTGAGCGATGACTCTTATGTATTACATAGAAAGGCATTGATGACAATCTATGAGCATTGAAGGCAGTGAAAGCTTCATTTAAAACAAAACAAGGTTTATTTTGTCCCCTACTTTGGTGAAAATGGTTTGCCCCAATGATTTCCCATCATGCATTGCTCTGGTAAAAACTATTTTAAACCACAAATTAGTTCAAGAAAAATTAACTTTCCTTCCATTTTTTAAGGTGGAAGACAGTGAGAACCAGTTGTATACTCTTATATTTTTGCCATGAGACAATAATCCTATGAAGTAAATTTCATATCTCTAAGTTTAAAAGAAAACATTTTTTTTTTTTTTTTTTTAAACCTTAATCACTGATTCCATATGAGTATTATTAATTTGAAATATTAGTATGTTTGTAAAAAAGTATGTGTGCTATGTGTATTCATGAATAGATTTTTAATTATTTTTTTCTATATTATTTTATGCTGTCATTTTGATACCACATTCTATACTCTATGGACATCTTTAAATAACCATTTCAGTGCCACATATGTTTATGATGTCTAGAAGGTAAAGTGCAATTTCGGTTGTCATTTAAAATAGAAGTGAAAAGTAAAGAAGTTTGTACACTTGTTAAAACTGAAAGCAGACCGTAGCCTGCAGGGAAGGGAGTCAAGGATACCGTCCACGACGTACTCCTGCTGGCCGTTGATTAGTACCGGAGGGGGTGGTCTGGTTCGGGTAGAGGAAGAGGTGGCAGCAGGTAGGAAAGCTTTGAGAAGGGACACGTGGAATACCAGATGTATCCTCATACTCTGAGGCAAGGCTAATTTGTAGGTAACCGGAAACAAACGCCGAAGAACACGGAATGGCCCAATAAAACGAGGACCCAATTTTGAGGACGGTTGGGAAAGCCGTAGGTGTTTGGTAGATAACCATACACGCTGACCATTCTGAAAGAGAGGAGCCGGTGATCTGTAATGGTCCGCGGCAGCCTTCTGGCGAATCTGGGCCCCCAAAAGAGCAGTACGGATGGAACACCAATGAGAAGACAGGGATTGGATCCTTGTTTCTGAGGCAGGAACCATGGGCACTCCGGGAGCCAGGAAAAGAACTCTGGGGTTATACCCTAGGGCAGCGAAAAAGGGAGAACAGCCCAACGAAGAGTGGCGTAATGAATTATAGGAAAATTAAGCCCAGGGCAGGAGATACACCCAGTTATCATGTTGCAGATTGCTATAGGCTCTCAAGTATTGTTCCAGACCCTGATTGAACCGCTCGGTCTGCCCATTAGTCTGTGGATGGTAGGCAGTGGAGAAGTGCAAAGAAGCACCCAGGCGTGCACAAAAAGCCCTCCAGAAACGTGAGACGAATTGGGTGCCCTGATCCGAATTTATATGGAGAGGAAAGCCATGTAGGCGTACAATGTCCGAGATGAAGATCTCCGCGAGCCGTTCCACTGTGGGAAGACCCGGCAGAGGGGTAAAGTGTGCCTGTTTGGAGAAGCGGTCTATAACCACAAGTATGGTGTCCATTCCCGGCTGACTTGGGCAAATCCACGATAAAATCCATGGATAAGTGGGTCCATGGTAGTTCGGGTACCGGCAGGGGTACAAGTAACCCCAGGGGTTTAACCCGCGGGGTCTTGACACGAGCACAGACCAAACAGGAAGCCACCCAATCGGACAAGTCCTGTCAACAGGTTGGCCACCAGAAATACCGGTTGAGGAGAGCAAGAGTATGGTCTACTCCGGGATAACCCGCCACTGGAGACTGGTGGGCCCAGGCCAATACCTTCCTTCGACAAGGCTCTGGAACTAAAAGGCAAGAGGAAGGGCAAGAAGCAGGTGAAATCACCGGTTGAGATTTCTGGATGTACTTTAGGGTAGAGGTGGACAGGAAACCCAGAAACACGAGGCAGCGGACTCCTCATAGCGCCTAGACAAGGCGTCAGCCTTGATGTTCTTGGTACCAGGGATATACGAGATGGTGAAGTCGAACCGGGAGAAAAAGAGCGACCACCTAGACTGACAGGGAGTCAAACGTTTGGCCGAGGCAAGGTAGGAGAGATTCCGGTGGTCGGTGAGGATATTGATGGAATGAGCAGCTCCTTCAAGGAGATAGCGCCACTCCTCAAGAGCCAGTTTTATGGCAAGCATGCGAAAGTAGATGGCATACTGGGAAAAGGGCTGAGAACCTTGCTGGAGGTCCAGTAGTGCAGCTTCAGCCTTAGCCTGACGACCGGGGATGTCGAACACTGCTCGAAAAGCCTGGAGAAAGGAGTCACAGTCGTCCAAAAGAGGAGACTGTCTGTCCAGCAGGGGAGAAACCAAGGACAAGGCCTGGCCATGAAGCAGAGAGATTATGAAGGTAACTCTGGATTGGTGTGAGGAAAAGACATCGGGTTGATTGCGGAAATGCAAAAAACAGGAACCCTCGAATGAGTTTGGGATCCCCCTCATAACGATCCGGTAGCTGAAGACGTGGTGTTGCGGCGTTCTGCCCACTCCCGCATGCATCAGGAGGGAATACATGATTCTCGGGCAAGGCCGGGGTGGGGTGTCGTGCCTCCAACTGTTGCTCCATGTGTTGTAAGATCGAGGTAATCAAGTCCAATTTCTGGTCAAGACTAGAAATGTGGGAGGTGTGTTGTTCAAACATGGCCGCTTGTTGAACAACCACTTTGGACAATTCCTTGGGATCCAAGGACATTGTTGCGGTATGGCACTTTCACTTGTGTTAAAACTGAAAGCAGACCGTAGCCTGCAGGGAAGGGAGTGCTGGCGAGCGGCGCTGGAGAGCGGTGCTAGGGTCTCGTTGGCTGTCGATAGAAGGCTGATGAAATGCAGACCGGGACCCCCTAACAACAGCGTAAGCTCCCCTGCAGGGGGGAGTGAAGGCTTGGGTGCGAGGGATAGCGTACGAAGCTAGGGTACGCGGGCCAATCTGGGCGTAACTCCCCAGATGAAGGGATGGAGGGAGACTTGGGACAGGAATAGCCCCGTAGGGGCGAGGAACAGAGAGATAAATGGTTGGTCTAAAACAAAGCCAGGGTCATACACGGATGGACTAATCAGCAGACTAGAGAATAGTAAGTTCCGAAGCCAAAGGTCATTCACAGGTGGTCCAGCAGGGCAGAATCGGCAGGCAAAAGAGTAGTGAGTTCCGGAGCCAATGGTCATTCACAGGTGGTCCAGCTGGGCAGAATCGGCAGGCAAAAGAGTAGTGAGTTCCAGAGCCAAGGGTCATTCACAGGAAGTCTAGGCAGAAAGGAACACAAGGGTTAACTGGACACTGGACCCAAGGACTGAAGTACTGGGCAGGTAGGAACAGCGGCAAGGAACAGGATAGGAGCAACAGCAAAGCCTGGGACCAGGTCAACGCTCCCTGGGAACACTGTGAAAGTGCACCGATAGCAGGGAGACACTGCTAGATATAGAGAATGACGCTGTAACGTCATCAGGGAAGGAAGCGGCGAACCCGGAAGCAAGCACGAACTCGAGGGGAGGAGAACAGACTACCGACCCGGACGCCGCAGCAGAACAGAAACAAGGCGTCCGGGAGGCAGAAAGGTGACAACACTGAATTTTAATAAACTTCTATATGCTGTTAGTGATATATTTTACAAAGCACACTCTGTAAAGCTGTTTAGTGTGAAGAATTCCAGCAAATCTGGAAGAAATCAAATTCTACATTTGTGGAGGGGGAGCAAATTAAATATATACTGATTTAATATATGCTTTAACAACACTGAATGAAAGCGATGACATTGATGTATTATGTAGCAAGGCACTGATGATAATCTATGAGCTTTGAAGGCAGTGAAAGCTGAATTTAATACAAAACAAAGTTTAAAATTTCTCCTACTTTGGTGAAAATGGTTTTCCCCACAGTAATCCTAGCATTGCACACTCAGTAAAGCTGAAGGATCTCTGGAAGACACCAAATTCTACATATGTGGAGGGGGAGTAAATTAAATATCTATTGATTTCAAATATGCTTTAAAAACTCTGAATGCAAGATATTACTCTAATGTATTATGTAGAAAGGCATTGATGACAATCTATGAGCTTTGAGGCAGTGAATACTCAATTTAAATCAAAACAAAGTTTCATATGCCTCCTACTTTAGTGAAGATGGTTTGCTCTAGTGTTATCCAAGCAATGCACACTGTAAAGCTGGTTAGTGTGACAAACTCAAGCAAAACTGGAAGAAACCAAATTCTATATTTGTGGAGGGGGAGCAAATTTATATAAAATGATTTAAAATATGCTTTAAAAACTGTGTATGTGAGCGATAGCTCTAATGTATTACATATAAAGGCAGTGATGACAATCTATGACCTTTGAAGGCATTGAAAGCTCACTTTAATTCAAAACAATGTTTAATATGTCCCCTACTTTGGTGACAATGGTTTTCCCCAGGGTCCTCCTAGCAATGCTCACTCAGTAAAGCTGAAGGAAAACTGGAAGAAACCAAATTCTACATTTGTGGAGGGGGGAAAATTAAATATTTATTGATTTCTAATATGCTTTAAAAACTCTGAATGCAAGATATTACTCTAATGTATTATGAAGAAATGCATTGATGACAATCTATGAGTTTTAAGGCAGTGAAAGCTCAATTTAAATCAAAACAAAGTTTCATATGCCTCCTACTGTGGTGAAAATGGTTTGCTCCAGTGTTATCCAAGCAATGCACACTGTAAAGCTGGTTAGTATGACAAACTCAAGCAAATGTGGAAGAAACCAAATTCTATATTTGTGGAGGGGGGCAAATTTGTATGAAATGATTTAAAATATGCTTTAAAAACTCTGAATGTGAGCGATAACTCTAATGTATTACATATAAAGGCAGTGATGACAATCTATGATCATTGAAGGCAGTGAAAGCTTAATTTAAAACAAAACAAGGTTTATTTTGTCCCCTACTTTGGTGAAAATGGTTTGCCCCAATGATTTCCCATCATGCATTGCTCTGGTAAAAAATATTTTAAACCACAAATTAGTTCAAGAAAAATTAACTTTCCTTCCCTTTTTTAAGGTGGAAGACAGTGAGAACCAGTTGTGAACTGTTATATTTTTGCCATGAGACAAAAATCCTATGAAGTAATTTTCGTATCTCTAAGTTTAAAAGAAAATATTTTTTGACGCTTAAATATTTTTTTTATTTTTTTTTTTAAATATAAATACCTTAATCACTGATTCCATAAGAGTGTTATTACTCTGAAATATTAGTGTGTTTGTAAAAAAGTATGTGTGCTATGTGTATTCAGGAAAAGTCTTTTAATTACTTTTTTCTATATTGTTTTATGCTGTCATTTTGATACTACATTGTATACTCTATGGATATATTTAATTAACCATTTCAGTGCCACATATGTTTATGATGTCTAGAAGGTAAACTGCATTTTGGATTGTTATTTAAAATAGAAGTGAAACGTAAAGAATTTTGCACACTGAATTTTAATAAACTTCTATATGCTGTTAGTGAAATATTTTACAAAGCACACTCTGCAAAGCTGTTTAGTGTGAAGAATTTCAGCAAATCTGGAAGAAACCAAATTCTACATTTGTGGAGGGGGAGCAAGTTAAATATCTACTGATTTAATATATGCGTTAACATCAATGAATGAAAGCGATGACACTGATATATTATGTAGCCAGGCACTGATGATAATCTATGAGCTTTGAAGGCAGTGAAAGCTGAATTTAATTCAAAACAAAGTTTAATATGTCTCCTACTTTGGTGAAAATGGTTTTCCCCACTGTAATCCTATCAATGCACACTCAGTAAAGCTGAAGGAACTCTGGAAGAATCCAAATTCTACATATGTGGAGGGGGAGTAAATTAAATATCTATTGATTTCAAATATGCTTTAAAAACTCTGAATGCAAGATATTACTCTAATGTATTATGTAGAAAGGCATTGATGACAATCTATGAGCTTTGAGGCAGTGAATGCTCAATTTAAATCAAAACAAAGTTTCATATGCCTCCTACTTTAGTAAAAATGGTTTGCTCTAGTGTTATCCAAGCAATGCACACTGTAAAGCTGGTTAGTGTGACAAACTCAAGCAAACCTGGAAGAAACCAAATTCTATATTTGTGGAGGGGAGCAAATTTATATAAAATGATTTAAAATATGCTTTAAAAACTGTGTATGTGAGCGATAGCTCTAATGTATTACATATAAAGGCAGTGATGACAATCTATGACCTTTGAAGGCATTGAAAGCTCACTTTAATTCAAAACAATGTTTAATATGTCCCCTACTTTGGTGAAAATGGTTTTCCCCAGGGTCCTCCTAGCAATGCTCACTCAGTAAAGCTGAAGGAAAACTGGAAGAAACCAAATTCTACATTTGTGGAGGGGGGTAAATTAAATATTTATTGATTTCTAATATGCTTTAAAAACTCTGAATGCAAGATATTACTCTAATGTATTATAAAGAAATGCATTGATGACAATCTATGAGTTTTAAGGCAGTGAAAGCTCAATTTAAATCAAAACAAAGTTTCATATACCTCCTACTGTGGTGAAAATGGTTTGCTCCAGTGTTATCCAAGCAATGCACACTGTAAAGCTGGTTAGTGTGACAAAGTCAAGCAAATGTGGAAGAAAACAAATTCTATATTTGTGGAGGGGGGCAAATTTATATGAAATGATTTAAAATATGCTTTAAAAACTCTGAATGTGAGCGATAACTCTAATGTATTACATATAAAGGCAGTGATGACAATCTATGATCATTGAAGGCAGTGAAAGCTTAATTTAAAACAAAACAAGGTTTATTTTGTCCCCTACTTTGGTGAAAATGGTTTGCCCCAATGATTTCCCATCATGCATTGCTCTGGTAAAAAATATTTTAAACCACAAATTAGTTCAAGAAAAATTAACTTTCCTTCCCTTTTTTAAGGTGGAAGACAGTGAGAACCAGTTGTGAACTGTTATATTTTTGCCATGAGACAAAAATCCTATGAAGTAATTTTCGTATCTCTAAGTTTAAAAGAAAATATTTTTTGACGCTTAAATATATATTTTTTTTGTAATTTTATATAAATACCTTAATCACTGATTCCATAAGAGTGTTATTACTCTGAAATATTAGTGTGTTTTTAAAAAAGTATGTGTGTTATGTGTATTCAGGAAAAGTCTTTTAATTATTTTTTTCTATATTGTTTTATGCTGTCATTTTGATACTACATTCTATACTCTATGGATATATTTAATTAACCATTTCAGTGCCACATATGTTTATGAAGTCTAGAAGGTAAACTGCATTTTGGATTGTTATTTAAAATAGAAGTGAAACGTAAAGAATTTTGTACACTGAATTTTAATAAACTTCTATATGCTGTTAGTGAAATATTTTACAAAGCACACTCTGCAAAGCTGTTTAGTGTGAAGAATTTCAGCAAATCTGGAAGAAACCAAATTCTACATTTGTGGAGGGGGAGCAAGTTAAATATCTACTGATTTAATATATGCGTTAACAACAATGAATGAAAGCGATGACACTGATATATTTTGTAGCCAGGCACTGATGATAATCTATGAGCTTTGAAGGCAGTGAAAGCTGAATTTAATTCAAAACAAAGTTTAATATGTCTCCTACTTTGGTGAAAATTGTTTTTCACACTGTAATCCTATCAATGCACACTCAGTAAAGCTGAAGAAACTCTGGAAGAATCCAAATTCTACATATGTGGAGGGGGAGTAAGTTAAATATCTATTGATTTCAAATATGCTTTAAAAACTCTGAATGCAAGATATTACTCTAATGTATTATGTAGAAAGGCATTGATGACAATCTATGAGCTTTGAGGCAGTGAATGCTCAATTTAAATCAAAACAAAGTTTCATATGCCTCCTACTTTAGTAAAAATGGTTTGCTCTAGTGTTATCCAAGCAATGCACACTGTAAAGCTGGTTAGTGTGACAAACTCAAGCAAACCTGGAAGACACCAAATTCTATATTTGTGGAGGGGAGCAAATTTATATAAAATGATTTAAAATATGCTTTAAAAACTGTGTATGTGAGCGATAGCTCTAATGTATTACATATAAAGGCAGTGATGACAATCTATGACCTTTGAAGGCATTGAAAGCTCACTTTAATTCAAAACAATGTTTAATATGTCCCCTACTTTGGTGAAAATGGTTTTCCCCAGGGTCCTCCTAGCAATGCTCACTCAGTAAAGCTGAAGGAAAACTGGAAGAAACCAAATTCTACATTTGTGGAGGGGGGTAAATTAAATATTTATTGATTTCTAATATGCTTTAAAAACTCTGAATGCAAGATATTACTCTAATGTATTATAAAGAAATGCATTGATGACAATCTATGAGTTTTAAGGCAGTGAAAGCTCAATTTAAATCAAAACAAAGTTTCATATACCTCCTACTGTGGTGAAAATGGTTTGCTCCAGTGTTATCCAAGCAATGCACACTGTAAAGCTGGTTAGTGTGACAAACTCAAGCAAATGTGGAAGAAAACAAATTCTATATTTGTGGAGGGGGGCAAATTTATATGAAATGATTTAAAATATGCTTTAAAAACTCTGAATGTGAGCGATAACTCTAATGTATTACATATAAAGGCAGTGATGACAATCTATGATCATTGAAGGCAGTGAAAGCTTAATTTAAAACAAAACAAGGTTTATTTTGTCCCCTACTTTGGTGAAAATGGTTTGCCCCAATGATTTCCCATCATGCATTGCTCTGGTAAAAAATATTTTAAACCACAAATTAGTTCAAGAAAAATTAACTTTCCTTCCCTTTTTTAAGGTGGAAGACAGTGAGAACCAGTTGTGAAGTGTTATATTTTTGCCATGAGACAAAAATCCTATGAAGTAATTTTCGTATCTCTAAGTTTAAAAGAAAATATTTTTTGACGCTTAAATATTTTTTTTTTTTTTTTTTTAATTTTATATAAATACCTTAATCACTGATTCCATAAGAGTGTTATTACTCTGAAATATTAGTGTGTTTGTAAAAAAGTATGTGTGCTATGTGTATTCAGGAAAAGTCTTTTAATTATTTTTTTCTATATTGTTTTATGCTGTCATTTTGATACTACATTCTATACTCTATGGATATATTTAATTAACCATTTCAGTGCCACATATGTTTATGATGTCTAGAAGGTAAACTGCATTTTGGATTGTTATTTAAAATAGAAGTGAAACGTAAAGAATTTTGTACACTGAATTTTAATAAACTTCTATATGCTGTTAGTGAAATATTTTACAAAGCACACTCTGCAAAGCTGTTTAGTGTGAAGAATTTCAGCAAATCTGGAAGAAACCAAATTCTACATTTGTGGAGGGGGAGCAAGTTAAATATCTACTGATTTAATATATGCGTTAACAACACTGAATGAAAGCGATGACACTGATATATTATGTAGCCAGGCACTGATGATAATCTATGAGCTTTGAAGGCAGTGAAAGCTGAATTTAATTCAAAACAAAGTTTAATATGTCTCCTACTTTGGTGAAAATGGTTTTCCCCACTGTAATCCTATCAATGCACACTCAGTAAAGCTGAAGGAACTCTGGAAGAATCCAAATTCTACATCTGTGGAGGGGTAGTAAATTAAATATCTATTGATTTCAAATATGCTTTAAAAACTCTGAATGCAAGATATTACTCTAATGTATTATGTAGAAAGGCATTGATGACAATCTATGAGCTTTGAGGCAGTGAATGCTCAATTTAAATCAAAACAAAGTTTCATATGCCTCCTACTTTAGTGAAAATGGTTTGCTCTAGTGTTATCCAAGCAATGCACACTGTAAAGCTGGTTAGTGTGACAAACTCAAGCAAACCTGGAAGAAACCAAATTCTATATTTGTGGAGGGGGAGCAAATTTATATGAAATGATTTAAAATATGCTTTAAAAACTGTGTATGTGAGCGATAGCTCTAATGTATTAAATATAAAGGCAGTGATGACAATCTATGACCTTTGAAGGCATTGAAAGCTCACTTTAATTCAAAACAATGTTTAATATGTCCCCTACTTTGGTGAAAATGGTTTTCCCCAGGGTCCTCCTAGCAATGCTCACTCAGTAAAGCTGAAGGAAAACTGGAAGAATCCAAATTCTACATTTGTGGAGGGGGGTAAATTAAATATTTATTGATTTCTAATATGCTTTAAAAACTCTGAATGCAAGATATTACTCTAATGTATTATAAAGAAATGCATTGATGACAATCTATGAGTTTTAAGGCAGTGAAAGCTCAATTTAAATCAAAACAAAGTTTCATATACCTCCTACTGTGATGAAAATGGTTTGCTCCAGTGTTATCCAAGCAATGCACACTGTAAAGCTGGTTAGTGTGACAAACTCAAGCAAATGTGGAAGAAAACAAATTCTATATTTGTGGAGGGGGGCAAATTTATATGAAATGATTTAAAATATGCTTTAAAAACTCTGAATGTGAGCGATAACTCTAATGTATTACATATAAAGGCAGTGATGACAATCTATGATCATTGAAGGCAGTGAAAGCTTAATTTAAAACAAAACAAGGTTTATTTTGTCCCCTACTTTGGTGAAAATGGTTTGCCCCAATGATTTCCCATCATGCATTGCTCTGGTAAAAAATATTTTAAACCACAAATTACTTCAAGAAAAATTAACTTTCCTTCCCTTTTTTAAGGTGGAAGACAGTGAGAACCAGTTGTGAAGTGTTATATTTTTGCCATGAGACAAAAATCCTATGAAGTAATTTTCGTATCTCTAAGTTTAAAAGAAAATATTTTTTGACGCTTAAATATTTTTTTTTTTTTTTTTTTTATATATAAATACCTTAATCACTGATTCCATAAGAGTGTTATTACTCTGAAATATTAGTGTGTTTGTAAAAAAGTATGTGTGCTATGTGTATTCAGGAAAAGTCTTTTAATTACTTTTTTCTATATTGTTTTATGCTGTCATTTTGATACTACATTCTATACTCTATGGATATATTTAATTAACCATTTCAGTGCCACATATGTTTATGATGTCTAGAAGGTAAACTGCATTTTTGATTGTTATTTAAAATAGAAGTGAAACGTAAAGAATTTTGTACACTGAATTTTAATAAACTTCTATATGCTGTTAGTGAAATATTTTACAAAGCACACTCTGCAAAGCTGTTTAGTGTGAAGAATTTCAGCAAATCTGGAAGAAACCAAATTCTACATTTGTGGAGGGGGAGCAAGTTAAATATCTACTGATTTAATATATGCGTTAACAACAATGAATGAAAGCGATGACACTGATATATTTTGTAGCCAGGCACTGATGATAATCTATGAGCTTTGAAGGCAGTGAAAGCTGAATTTAATTCAAAACAAAGTTTAATATGTCTCCTACTTTGGTGAAAATTGTTTTTCACACTGTAATCCTATCAATGCACACTCAGTAAAGCTGAAGAAACTCTGGAAGAATCCAAATTCTACATATGTGGAGGGGGAGTATGTTAAATATCTATTGATTTCAAATATGCTTTAAAAACTCTGAATGCAAGATATTACTCTAATGTATTATGTAGAAAGGCATTGATGACAATCTATGAGCTTTGAGGCAGTGAATGCTCAATTTAAATCAAAACAAAGTTTCATATGCCTCCTACTTTAGTAAAAATGGTTTGCTCTAGTGTTATCCAAGCAATGCACACTGTAAAGCTGGTTAGTGTGACAAACTCAAGCAAACCTGGAAGACACCAAATTCTATATTTGTGGAGGGGAGCAAATTTATATAAAATGATTTAAAATATGCTTTAAAAACTGTGTATGTGAGCGATAGCTCTAATGTATTACATATAAAGGCAGTGATGACAATCTATGACCTTTGAAGGCATTGAAAGCTCACTTTAATTCAAAACAATGTTTAATATGTCCCCTACTTTGGTGAAAATGGTTTTCCCCAGGGTCCTCCTAGCAATGCTCACTCAGTAAAGCTGAAGGAAAACTGGAAGAAACCAAATTCTACATTTGTGGAGGGGGGTAAATTAAATATTTATTGATTTCTAATATGCTTTAAAAACTCTGAATGCAAGATATTACTCTAATGTATTATAAAGAAATGCATTGATGACAATCTATGAGTTTTAAGGCAGTGAAAGCTCAATTTAAATCAAAACAAAGTTTCATATACCTCCTACTGTGGTGAAAATGGTTTGCTCCAGTGTTATCCAAGCAATGCACACTGTAAAGCTGGTTAGTGTGACAAACTCAAGCAAATGTGGAAGAAAACAAATTCTATATTTGTGGAGGGGGGCAAATTTATATGAAATGATTTAAAATATGCTTTAAAAACTCTGAATGTGAGCGATAACTCTAATGTATTACATATAAAGGCAGTGATGACAATCTATGATCATTGAAGGCAGTGAAAGCTTAATTTAAAACAAAACAAGGTTTATTTTGTCCCCTACTTTGGTGAAAATGGTTTGCCCCAATGATTTCCCATCATGCATTGCTCTGGTAAAAAATATTTTAAACCACAAATTAGTTCAAGAAAAATTAACTTTCCTTCCCTTTTTTAAGGTGGAAGACAGTGAGAACCAGTTGTGAAGTGTTATATTTTTGCCATGAGACAAAAATCCTATGAAGTAATTTTCGTATCTCTAAGTTTAAAAGAAAATATTTTTTGACGCTTAAATATTTTTTTTTTTTTTTTTTTTTTTTAATTTTATATAAATACCTTAATCACTGATTCCATAAGAGTGTTATTACTCTGAAATATTAGTGTGTTTGTAAAAAAGTATGTGTGCTATGTGTATTCAGGAAAAGTCTTTTAATTATTTTTTTCTATATTGTTTTATGCTGTCATTTTGATACTACATTCTATACTCTATGGATATATTTAATTAACCATTTCAGTGCCACATATGTTTATGATGTCTAGAAGGTAAACTGCATTTTGGATTGTTATTTAAAATAGAAGTGAAACGTAAAGAATTTTGTACACTGAATTTTAATAAACTTCTATATGCTGTTAGTGAAATATTTTACAAAGCACACTCTGCAAAGCTGTTTAGTGTGAAGAATTTCAGCAAATCTGGAAGAAACCAAATTCTACATTTGTGGAGGGGGAGCAAGTTAAATATCTACTGATTTAATATATGCGTTAACAACACTGAATGAAAGCGATGACACTGATATATTATGTAGCCAGGCACTGATGATAATCTATGAGCTTTGAAGGCAGTGAAAGCTGAATTTAATTCAAAACAAAGTTTAATATGTCTCCTACTTTGGTGAAAATGGTTTTCCCCACTGTAATCCTATCAATGCACACTCAGTAAAGCTGAAGGAACTCTGGAAGAATCCAAATTCTACATCTGTGGAGGGGGAGTAAATTAAATATCTATTGATTTCAAATATGCTTTAAAAACTCTGAATGCAAGATATTACTCTAATGTATTATGTAGAAAGGCATTGATGACAATCTATGAGCTTTGAGGCAGTGAATGCTCAATTTAAATCAAAACAAAGTTTCATATGCCTCCTACTTTAGTGAAAATGGTTTGCTCTAGTGTTATCCAAGCAATGCACACTGTAAAGCTGGTTAGTGTGACAAACTCAAGCAAACCTGGAAGAAACCAAATTCTATATTTGTGGAGGGGGAGCAAATTTATATAAAATGATTTAAAATATGCTTTAAAAACTGTGTATGTGAGCGATAGCTCTAATGTATTACATATAAAGGCAGTGATGACAATCTATGACCTTTGACGGCATTGAAAGCTCACTTTAATTCAAAACAATGTTTAATATGTCCCCTACTTTGGTGAAAATGGTTTTCCCCAGAGTCCTCCTAGCAATGCTCACTCAGTAAAGCTGAAGGAAAACTGGAAGAAACCAAATTCTACATTTGTGGAGGGGGGTAAATTAAATATTTATTGATTTCTAATATGCTTTAAAAACTCTGAATGCAAGATATTATTCTAATGTATTATGAAGAAATGCATTGATGACAATCTATGAGTTTTAAGGCAGTGAAAGCTCAATTTAAATCAAAACAAAGTTTCATATGCCTCCTACTGTGGTGAAAATGGTTTGCTCCAGTGTTATCCAAGCAATGCACACTGTAAAGCTGGTTAGTGTGACAAACTCAAGCAAACCTGGAAGAAACTAAATTCTATATTTGTGGAGGGGGAGCAAATTTATATAAAATGATTTAAAATATGCTTTAAAAACTGTGTATGTGAGCGATAGCTCTAATGTATTAAATATAAAGGCAGTGATGACAATCTATGACCTTTGAAGGCATTGAAAGCTCACTTTAATTCAAAACAATGTTTAATATGACCCCTACTTTGGTGAAAATGGTTTTCCCCGGGGTCCTCCTAGCAATGCTCACTCAGCAAAGCTAAAGGAAAACTGGAATAAACCAAATTCTAGATTTGTGGAGGGGGGTAAATTAAATGTTTATTGATTTCTAATATGCTTTAAAAACACTGAATGCAAGATATTACTCTAATGTATTATGAAGAAATGCATTGATGACAATCTATGAGTTTTAAGGCAGTGAAAGCTCAATTTAAATCAAAACAAAGTTTCATATGCCTCCTACTGTGGTGAAAATGGTTTGCTCCAGTGTTATCCAAGCAATGCACACTGTAAAGCTGGTTAGTGTGACAAACTCAAGCAAATGTGGAAGATACCAAATTCTATATTTGTGGAGGGGGGGAAAATTTATATGAAATGATTTAAAATATGCTTTAAAAACTCTGAATGTGAGCGATAACTCTAATGTATTACATATAAAGGCAGTGATGACAATCTATGATCATTGAAGCCAGTGAAAGCTTCATTTAAAACAAAACAAGGTTTATTTTGTCCCCTACTTTGGTGAAAATGGTTTGCCCCAATGATTTCCCATTATGCATTGCTCTGGTAAAAAATATTTTAAACCACAAATTAGTTCAAGAAAAATTAACTTTCCTTCCCTTTTTTAAGGTGGAAGACAGTGAGAACCAGTTGTGAACTGTTATATTTTTGCCATGAGACAAAAATCCTATGAAGTAATTTTCGTATCTCTAAGTTTAAAAGAAAATATTTTTTGACGCTTAAATATTTTTTTTTTTTTTTTTTTTTTTTTAATTTTATATAAATACCTTAATCACTGATTCCATAAGAGTGTTATTACTCTGAAATATTAGTGTGTTTGTAAAAAAGTATGTGTGCTATGTGTATTCAGGAAAAGTCTTTTAATTATTTTTTTCTATATTGTATTATGCTGTCATTTTGATACTACATTCTATACTCTATGGATATATTTAATTAACCATTTCAGTGCCACATATGTTTATGATGTGTAGAAGGTAAACTGCATTTTGGATTGTTATTTAAAATAGAAGTGAAACGTAAAGAATTTTGTACACTGAATTTTAATAAACTTCTATATGCTGTTAGTGAAATATTTTACAAAGCACACTCTGCAAAGCTGTTTAGTGTGAAGAATTTCAGCAAATCTGGAAGAAACCAAATTCTACATTTGTGGAGGGGGAGCAAGTTAAATATCTACTGATTTAATATATGCGTTAAGAACACTGAATGAAAGCGATGACACTGATATATTATGTAGCCAGGCACTGATGATAATCTATGAGCTTTGAAGGCAGTGAAAGCTGAATTTAATTCAAAACAAAGTTTAATATGTCTCCTACTTTGGTGAAAATGGTTTTCCCCACTGTAATCCTATCAATGCACACTCAGTAAAGCTGAAGGAACTCTGGAAGAATCCAAATTCTACATCTGTGAAGGGGGAGTAAATTAAATATCTATTAATTTCAAATATGCTTTAAAAACTCTGAATGCAAGATATTACTCTAATGTATTATGTAGAAAGGCATTGATGACAATCTATGAGCTTTGAGGCAGTGAATGCTCAATTTAAATCAAAACAAAGTTTCATATGCCTCCTACTTTAGTGAAAATGGTTTGCTCTAGTGTTATCCAAGCAATGCACACTGTAAAGCTGGTTAGTGTGACAAACTCAAGCAAACCTGGAAGAAACCAAATTCTATATTTGTGGAGGGGGAGCAAATTTATATGAAATGATTTAAAATATGCTTTAAAAACTGTGTATGTGAGCGATAGCTCTAATGTATTAAATATAAAGGCAGTGATGACAATCTATGACCTTTGAAGGCATTGAAAGCTCACTTTAATTCAAAACAATGTTTAATATGTCCCCTACTTTGGTGAAAATGGTTTTCCCCAGGGTCCTCCTAGCAATGCTCACTCAGTAAAGCTGAAGGAAAACTGGAAGAATCCAAATTCTACATTTGTGGAGGGGGGTAAATTAAATATTTATTGATTTCTAATATGCTTTAAAAACTCTGAATGCAAGATATTACTCTAATGTATTATAAAGAAATGCATTGATGACAATCTATGAGTTTTAAGGCAGTGAAAGCTCAATTTAAATCAAAACAAAGTTTCATATACCTCCTACTGTGATGAAAATGGTTTGCTCCAGTGTTATCCAAGCAATGCACACTGTAAAGCTGGTTAGTGTGACAAACTCAAGCAAATGTGGAAGAAAACAAATTCTATATTTGTGGAGGGGGGCAAATTTATATGAAATGATTTAAAATATGCTTTAAAAACTCTGAATGTGAGCGATAACTCTAATGTATTACATATAAAGGCAGTGATGACAATCTATGATCATTGAAGGCAGTGAAAGCTTAATTTAAAACAAAACAAGGTTTATTTTGTCCCCTACTTTGGTGAAAATGGTTTGCCCCAATGATTTCCCATCATGCATTGCTCTGGTAAAAAATATTTTAAACCACAAATTACTTCAAGAAAAATTAACTTTCCTTCCCTTTTTTAAGGTGGAAGACAGTGAGAACCAGTTGTGAAGTGTTATATTTTTGCCATGAGACAAAAATCCTATGAAGTAATTTTCGTATCTCTAAGTTTAAAAGAAAATATTTTTTGACGCTTAAATATTTTTTTTTTTTTTTTTTTTATATATAAATACCTTAATCACTGATTCCATAAGAGTGTTATTACTCTGAAATATTAGTGTGTTTGTAAAAAAGTATGTGTGCTATGTGTATTCAGGAAAAGTCTTTTAATTACTTTTTTCTATATTGTTTTATGCTGTCATTTTGATACTACATTCTATACTCTATGGATATATTTAATTAACCATTTCAGTGCCACATATGTTTATGATGTCTAGAAGGTAAACTGCATTTTTGATTGTTATTTAAAATAGAAGTGAAACGTAAAGAATTTTGTACACTGAATTTTAATAAACTTCTATATGCTGTTAGTGAAATATTTTACAAAGCACACTCTGCAAAGCTGTTTAGTGTGAAGAATTTCAGCAAATCTGGAAGAAACCAAATTCTACATTTGTGGAGGGGGAGCAAGTTAAATATCTACTGATTTAATATATGCGTTAACAACAATGAATGAAAGCGATGACACTGATATATTTTGTAGCCAGGCACTGATGATAATCTATGAGCTTTGAAGGCAGTGAAAGCTGAATTTAATTCAAAACAAAGTTTAATATGTCTCCTACTTTGGTGAAAATTGTTTTTCACACTGTAATCCTATCAATGCACACTCAGTAAAGCTGAAGAAACTCTGGAAGAATCCAAATTCTACATATGTGGAGGGGGAGTATGTTAAATATCTATTGATTTCAAATATGCTTTAAAAACTCTGAATGCAAGATATTACTCTAATGTATTATGTAGAAAGGCATTGATGACAATCTATGAGCTTTGAGGCAGTGAATGCTCAATTTAAATCAAAACAAAGTTTCATATGCCTCCTACTTTAGTAAAAATGGTTTGCTCTAGTGTTATCCAAGCAATGCACACTGTAAAGCTGGTTAGTGTGACAAACTCAAGCAAACCTGGAAGACACCAAATTCTATATTTGTGGAGGGGAGCAAATTTATATAAAATGATTTAAAATATGCTTTAAAAACTGTGTATGTGAGCGATAGCTCTAATGTATTACATATAAAGGCAGTGATGACAATCTATGACCTTTGAAGGCATTGAAAGCTCACTTTAATTCAAAACAATGTTTAATATGTCCCCTACTTTGGTGAAAATGGTTTTCCCCAGGGTCCTCCTAGCAATGCTCACTCAGTAAAGCTGAAGGAAAACTGGAAGAAACCAAATTCTACATTTGTGGAGGGGGGTAAATTAAATATTTATTGATTTCTAATATGCTTTAAAAACTCTGAATGCAAGATATTACTCTAATGTATTATAAAGAAATGCATTGATGACAATCTATGAGTTTTAAGGCAGTGAAAGCTCAATTTAAATCAAAACAAAGTTTCATATACCTCCTACTGTGGTGAAAATGGTTTGCTCCAGTGTTATCCAAGCAATGCACACTGTAAAGCTGGTTAGTGTGACAAACTCAAGCAAATGTGGAAGAAAACAAATTCTATATTTGTGGAGGGGGGCAAATTTATATGAAATGATTTAAAATATGCTTTAAAAACTCTGAATGTGAGCGATAACTCTAATGTATTACATATAAAGGCAGTGATGACAATCTATGATCATTGAAGGCAGTGAAAGCTTAATTTAAAACAAAACAAGGTTTATTTTGTCCCCTACTTTGGTGAAAATGGTTTGCCCCAATGATTTCCCATCATGCATTGCTCTGGTAAAAAATATTTTAAACCACAAATTAGTTCAAGAAAAATTAACTTTCCTTCCCTTTTTTAAGGTGGAAGACAGTGAGAACCAGTTGTGAAGTGTTATATTTTTGCCATGAGACAAAAATCCTATGAAGTAATTTTCGTATCTCTAAGTTTAAAAGAAAATATTTTTTGACGCTTAAATATTTTTTTTTTTTTTTTTTTTTTTTAATTTTATATAAATACCTTAATCACTGATTCCATAAGAGTGTTATTACTCTGAAATATTAGTGTGTTTGTAAAAAAGTATGTGTGCTATGTGTATTCAGGAAAAGTCTTTTAATTATTTTTTTCTATATTGTTTTATGCTGTCATTTTGATACTACATTCTATACTCTATGGATATATTTAATTAACCATTTCAGTGCCACATATGTTTATGATGTCTAGAAGGTAAACTGCATTTTGGATTGTTATTTAAAATAGAAGTGAAACGTAAAGAATTTTGTACACTGAATTTTAATAAACTTCTATATGCTGTTAGTGAAATATTTTACAAAGCACACTCTGCAAAGCTGTTTAGTGTGAAGAATTTCAGCAAATCTGGAAGAAACCAAATTCTACATTTGTGGAGGGGGAGCAAGTTAAATATCTACTGATTTAATATATGCGTTAACAACACTGAATGAAAGCGATGACACTGATATATTATGTAGCCAGGCACTGATGATAATCTATGAGCTTTGAAGGCAGTGAAAGCTGAATTTAATTCAAAACAAAGTTTAATATGTCTCCTACTTTGGTGAAAATGGTTTTCCCCACTGTAATCCTATCAATGCACACTCAGTAAAGCTGAAGGAACTCTGGAAGAATCCAAATTCTACATCTGTGGAGGGGGAGTAAATTAAATATCTATTGATTTCAAATATGCTTTAAAAACTCTGAATGCAAGATATTACTCTAATGTATTATGTAGAAAGGCATTGATGACAATCTATGAGCTTTGAGGCAGTGAATGCTCAATTTAAATCAAAACAAAGTTTCATATGCCTCCTACTTTAGTGAAAATGGTTTGCTCTAGTGTTATCCAAGCAATGCACACTGTAAAGCTGGTTAGTGTGACAAACTCAAGCAAACCTGGAAGAAACCAAATTCTATATTTGTGGAGGGGGAGCAAATTTATATAAAATGATTTAAAATATGCTTTAAAAACTGTGTATGTGAGCGATAGCTCTAATGTATTACATATAAAGGCAGTGATGACAATCTATGACCTTTGACGGCATTGAAAGCTCACTTTAATTCAAAACAATGTTTAATATGTCCCCTACTTTGGTGAAAATGGTTTTCCCCAGAGTCCTCCTAGCAATGCTCACTCAGTAAAGCTGAAGGAAAACTGGAAGAAACCAAATTCTACATTTGTGGAGGGGGGTAAATTAAATATTTATTGATTTCTAATATGCTTTAAAAACTCTGAATGCAAGATATTATTCTAATGTATTATGAAGAAATGCATTGATGACAATCTATGAGTTTTAAGGCAGTGAAAGCTCAATTTAAATCAAAACAAAGTTTCATATGCCTCCTACTGTGGTGAAAATGGTTTGCTCCAGTGTTATCCAAGCAATGCACACTGTAAAGCTGGTTAGTGTGACAAACTCAAGCAAACCTGGAAGAAACTAAATTCTATATTTGTGGAGGGGGAGCAAATTTATATAAAATGATTTAAAATATGCTTTAAAAACTGTGTATGTGAGCGATAGCTCTAATGTATTAAATATAAAGGCAGTGATGACAATCTATGACCTTTGAAGGCATTGAAAGCTCACTTTAATTCAAAACAATGTTTAATATGACCCCTACTTTGGTGAAAATGGTTTTCCCCGGGGTCCTCCTAGCAATGCTCACTCAGCAAAGCTAAAGGAAAACTGGAATAAACCAAATTCTAGATTTGTGGAGGGGGGTAAATTAAATGTTTATTGATTTCTAATATGCTTTAAAAACACTGAATGCAAGATATTACTCTAATGTATTATGAAGAAATGCATTGATGACAATCTATGAGTTTTAAGGCAGTGAAAGCTCAATTTAAATCAAAACAAAGTTTCATATGCCTCCTACTGTGGTGAAAATGGTTTGCTCCAGTGTTATCCAAGCAATGCACACTGTAAAGCTGGTTAGTGTGACAAACTCAAGCAAATGTGGAAGATACCAAATTCTATATTTGTGGAGGGGGGGAAAATTTATATGAAATGATTTAAAATATGCTTTAAAAACTCTGAATGTGAGCGATAACTCTAATGTATTACATATAAAGGCAGTGATGACAATCTATGATCATTGAAGCCAGTGAAAGCTTCATTTAAAACAAAACAAGGTTTATTTTGTCCCCTACTTTGGTGAAAATGGTTTGCCCCAATGATTTCCCATTATGCATTGCTCTGGTAAAAAATATTTTAAACCACAAATTAGTTCAAGAAAAATTAACTTTCCTTCCCTTTTTTAAGGTGGAAGACAGTGAGAACCAGTTGTGAACTGTTATATTTTTGCCATGAGACAAAAATCCTATGAAGTAATTTTCGTATCTCTAAGTTTAAAAGAAAATATTTTTTGACGCTTAAATATTTTTTTTTTTTTTTTTTTTTTTTTAATTTTATATAAATACCTTAATCACTGATTCCATAAGAGTGTTATTACTCTGAAATATTAGTGTGTTTGTAAAAAAGTATGTGTGCTATGTGTATTCAGGAAAAGTCTTTTAATTATTTTTTTCTATATTGTATTATGCTGTCATTTTGATACTACATTCTATACTCTATGGATATATTTAATTAACCATTTCAGTGCCACATATGTTTATGATGTGTAGAAGGTAAACTGCATTTTGGATTGTTATTTAAAATAGAAGTGAAACGTAAAGAATTTTGTACACTGAATTTTAATAAACTTCTATATGCTGTTAGTGAAATATTTTACAAAGCACACTCTGCAAAGCTGTTTAGTGTGAAGAATTTCAGCAAATCTGGAAGAAACCAAATTCTACATTTGTGGAGGGGGAGCAAGTTAAATATCTACTGATTTAATATATGCGTTAAGAACACTGAATGAAAGCGATGACACTGATATATTATGTAGCCAGGCACTGATGATAATCTATGAGCTTTGAAGGCAGTGAAAGCTGAATTTAATTCAAAACAAAGTTTAATATGTCTCCTACTTTGGTGAAAATGGTTTTCCCCACTGTAATCCTATCAATGCACACTCAGTAAAGCTGAAGGAACTCTGGAAGAATCCAAATTCTACATCTGTGAAGGGGGAGTAAATTAAATATCTATTAATTTCAAATATGCTTTAAAAACTCTGAATGCAAGATATTACTCTAATGTATTATGTAGAAAGGCATTGATGACAATCTATGAGCTTTGAGGCAGTGAATGCTCAATTTAAATCAAAACAAAGTTTCATATGCCTCCTACTTTAGTGAAAATGGTTTGCTCTAGTGTTATCCAAGCAATGCACACTGTAAAGCTGGTTAGTGTGACAAACTCAAGCAAACCTGGAAGAAACTAAATTCTATATTTGTGGAGGGGGAGCAAATTTATATAAAATGATTTAAAATATGCTTTAAAAACTGTGTATGTGAGCGATAGCTCTAATGTATTAAATATAAAGGCAGTGATGACAATCTATGACCTTTGAAGGCATTGAAAGCTCACTTTAATTCAAAACAATGTTTAATATGACCCCTACTTTGGTGAAAATGGTTTTCCCCAGGGTCCTCCTAGCAATGCTCACTCAGTAAAGCTGAAGGAAAACTGGAAGAAACCAAATTCTACATTTGTGGAGGGGGGTAAATTAAATATTTATTGATTTCTAATATGCTTTAAAAACACTGAATGCAAGATATTACTCTAATGTATTATGAAGAAATGCATTGATGACAATCTATGAGTTTTAAGGCAGTGAAAGCTCAATTTAAATCAAAACAAAGTTTCATATGCCTCCTACTGTGGTGAAAATGGTTTGCTCCAGTGTTATCCAAGCAATGCACACTGTAAAGCTGGTTAGTGTGACAAACTCAAGCAAATGTGGAAGAAACCAAATTCTATATTTGTGGAGGGGGGGCAAATTTATATGAAATGATTTAAAATATGCTTTAAAAACTCTGAATGTGAGCGATAACTCTAATGTATTACATATAAAGGCAGTGATGACAATCTATGATCATTGAAGGCAGTGAAAGCTTCATTTAAAACAAAACAAGGTTTATTTTGTCCCCTACTTTGGTGAAAATGGTTTGCCCCAATGATTTCCCATTATGCATTGCTCTGGTAAAAAATATTTTAAACCACAAATTAGTTCAAGAAAAATTAACTTTCCTTCCCTTTTTTAAGGTGGAAGACAGTGAGAACCAGTTGTGAACTGTTATATTTTTGCCATGAGACAAAAATCCTATGAAGTAATTTTCGTATCTCTAAGTTTAAAAGAAAATATTTTTTGACGCTTAAATATTTTTTTTTTTTTTGTTTTTTTTTTAATTTTATATAAATACCTTAATCACTGATTCCATAAGAGTGTTATTACTCTGAAATATTAGTGTGTTTGTAAAAAAGTATGTGTGCTATGTGTATTCAGGAAAAGTCTTTTAATTATTTTTTTCTATATTGTTTTATGCTGTCATTTTGATACTACATTCTATACTCTATGGATATATTTAATTAACCATTTCAGTGCCACATATGTTTATGATGTCTAGAAGGTAAACTGCATTTTGGATTGTTATTTAAAATAGAAGTGAAACGTAAAGAATTTTGTACACTGAATTTTAATAAACTTCTATATGCTGTTAGTGAAATATTTTACAAAGCACACTCTGCAAAGCTGTTTAGTGTGAAGAATTTCAGCAAATCTGGAAGAAACCAAATTCTACATTTGTGGAGGGGGAGCAAGTTAAATATCTACTGATTTAATATATGCGTTAACAACACTGAATGAAAGCGATGACACTGATATATTATGTAGCCAGGCACTGATGATAATCTATGAGCTTTGAAGGCAGTGAAAGCTGAATTTAATTCAAAACAAAGTTTAATATGTCTCCTACTTTGGTGAAAATGGTTTTCCCCACTGTAATCCTATCAATGCACACTCAGTAAAGCTGAAGGAACTCTGGAAGAATCCAAATTCTACATCTGTGAAGGCGGAGTAAATTAAATATCTATTAATTTCAAATATGCTTTAAAAACTCTGAATGCAAGATATTACTCTAATGTATTATGTAGAAAGGCATTGATGACAATCTATGAGCTTTGAGGCAGTGAATGCTCAATTTAAATCAAAACAAAGTTTCATATGCCTCCTGCTTTAGTGAAAATGGTTTGCTCTAGTGTTATCCAAGCAATGCACACTGTAAAGCTGGTTAGTGTGACAAACTCAAGCAAACCTGGAAGAAACTAAATTCTATATTTGTGGAGGGGGAGCAAATTTATATAAAATGATTTAAAATATGCTTTAAAAACTGTGTATGTGAGCGATAGCTCTAATGTATTAAATATAAAGGCAGTGATGACAATCTATGACCTTTGAAGGCATTGAAAGCTCACTTTAATTCAAAACAATGTTTAATATGACCCCTTCTTTGGTGAAAATGGTTTTCCCCAGGGTCCTCCTAGCAATGCTCACTCAGTAAAGCTGAAGGAAAACTGGAAGAAACCAAATTCTACATTTGTGGAGGGGGGTAAATTAAATATTTATTGATTTCTAATATGCTTTAAAAACTCTGAATGCAAGATATTATTCTAATGTATTATGAAGAAATGCATTGATGACAATCTATGAGTTTTAAGGCAGTGAAAGCTCAATTTAAATCAAAACAAAGTTTCATATACCTCCTACTGTGGTGAAAATGGTTTGCTCCAGTGTTATCCAAGCAATGCACACTGTAAAGCTGGTTAGTGTGACAAACTCAAGCAAATGTGGAAGAAACCAAATTCTATATTTGTGGAGGGGGCAAATTTATATGAAATGATTTAAAATTTGCTTTAAAAACTCTGAAAGTGAGCGATAACTCTAATGTATTACATATAAAGGCAGTGATGACAATCTATGATCATTGAAGGCAGTGAAAGCTTAATTTAAACAAAACAAGGTTTATTTTGTCCCCTACTTTGGTGAAAATTGTTTGCCCCAATGATTTCCCATCATGCATTGCTCTGGTAAAAAATATTTTAAACCACAAATTAGTTCAAGAAAAATTAACTTTCCTTCCCTTTTTTAAGGTGGAAGACAGTGAGAACCAGTTGTGAACTGTTATATTTTTGCCATGAGACAAAAATCCTATGAAGTAATTTTCGTATCTCTAAGTTTAAAAGAAAATATTTTTTGACGCTTAAATATTTTTTTTTTTTTTTTTTTATATAAATACCTTAATCACTGATTCCATAAGAGTGTTATTACTCTGAAATATTAGTGTGTTTGTAAAAAAGTATGTGTGCTATGTGTATTTAGGAAAAGTCTTTTAATTATTTTTTTCTATATTGTTTTATGCTGTCATTTTGATACTTCATTCTATACTCTATGGATATATTTAATTAACCATTTCAGTGCCACATATGTTTATGATGTCTAGAAGGTAAACTGCATTTTGGATTGTTATTTAAAATAGAAGTGAAACGTAAAGAATTTTGTACACTGAATTTTAATAAACTTCTATATGCTGTTAGTGAAATATTTTACAAAGCACACTCTGCAAAGCTGTTTAGTGTGAAGAATTTCAGCAAATCTGGAAGAAACCAAATTCTACATTTGTGGAGGGGGAGCAAGTTAAATATCTACTGATTTAATATATGCGTTAACAACACTGAATGAAAGCGATGACACTGATATATTATGTAGCCAGGCACTGATGATAATCTATGAGCTTTGAAGGCAGTGAAAGCTGAATTTAATTCAAAACAAAGTTTAATATGTCTCCTACTTTGGTGAAAATGGTTTTCCCCACTGTAATCCTATCAATGCACACTCAGTAAAGCTGAAGGAACTCTGGAAGAATCCAAATTCTACATCTGTGGAGGGGGAGTAAATTAAATATCTATTGATTTCAAATATGCTTTAAAAACTCTGAATGCAAGATATTACTCTAATGTATTATGTAGAAAGGCATTGATGACAATCTATGAGCTTTGAGGCAGTGAATGCTCAATTTAAATCAAAACAAAGTTTCATATGCCTCCTACTTTAGTGAAAATGGTTTGCTCTAGTGTTATCCAAGCAATGCACACTGTAAAGCTGGTTAGTATGACAAACTCAAGCAAACCTGGAAGAAACCAAATTCTATATTTGTGGAGGGGGAGCAAATTTATATAAAATGATTTAAAATATGCTTTAAAAACTGTGTATGTGAGCGATAGCTCTAATGTATTTCATATAAAGGCAGTGATGACAATCTATGACCTTTGAAGTCATTGAAAGCTCACTTTAATTCAAAACAATGTTTAATATGTCCCCTACTTTGGTGAAAATGGTTTTCCCCAGGGTCCTCCTAGCAATGCTCACTCAGTAAAGCTGAAGGAAAACTGGAAGAAACCAAATTCTACATTTGTGGAGGGGGGTAAATTAAATATTTATTGATTTCTAATATGCTTTAAAAACTCTGAATGCAAGATATTATTCTAATGTATTATGAAGAAATGCATTGATGACAATCTATGAGTTTTAAGGCAGTGAAAGCTCAATTTAAATCAAAACAAAGTTTCATATGCCTCCTACTGTGGTGAAAATGGTTTGCTCCAGTGTTATCCAAGCAATGCACACTGTAAAGCTGGTTAGTGTGACAAACTCAAGCAAATGTGGAAGAAACCAAATTCTATATTTGTGGAGGGGGGCAAATTTATATGAAATGATTTAAAATATGCTTTAAAAACTCTGAATGTGAGCGATAACTCTAATGTATTACATATAAAGGCAGTGATGACAATCTATGATCATTGAAGGCAGTGAAAGCTTCATTTAAAACAAAACAAGGTTTATTTTGTCCCCTACTTTGGTGAAAATGGTTTGCCCCAATGATTTCCCATCATGCATTGCTCTGGTAAAAAATATTTTAAACCACAAATTAGTTCAAGAAAAATTAACTTTCCTTCCCTTTTTTAAGGTGGAAGACAGTGAGAACCAGTTGTGAACTGTTATATTTTTGCCATGAGACAAAAATCCTATGAAGTAATTTTCGTATCTCTAAGTTTAAAAGAAAATATTTTTTGACGCTTAAATATTTTTTTTTTTTTTTTTTTTTTTTTTTTATATAAATACCTTAATCACTGATTCCATAAGAGTGTTATTACTCTGAAATATTAGTGTGTTTGTAAAAAAGTATGTGTGCTATGTGTATTCAGGAAAAGTCTTTTAATTACTTTTTTCTATATTGTTTTATGCTGTCATTTTGATACTACATTCTATACTCTATGGATATATTTAATTAACCATTTCAGTGCCACATATGTTTATGATGTCTAGAAGGTAAACTGCATTTTGGATTGTTATTTAAAATAGAAGTGAAACGTAAAGAATTTTGTACACTGAATTTTAATAAACTTCTATATGCTGTTAGTGAAATATTTTACAAAGCACACTCTGCAAAGCTGTTTAGTGTGAAGAATTTCAGCAAATCTGGAAGAAACCAAATTCTACATTTGTGGAGGGGGAGCAAGTTAAATATCTACTGATTTAATATATGCGTTAACAACAATGAATGAAAGCGATGACACTGATATATTATGTAGCCAGGCACTGATGATAATCTATGAGCTTTGAAGGCAGTGAAAGCTGAATTTAATTCAAAACAAAGTTTAATATGTCTCCTACTTTGGTGAAAATGGTTTTTCACACTGTAATCCTATCAATGCACACTCAGTAAAGCTGAAGGAACTCTGGAAGAATCCAAATTCTACATCTGTGGAGGGGGAGTAAATTAAATATCTATTGATTTCAAATATGCTTTAAAAACTCTGAATGCAAGATATTACTCTAATGTATTATGTAGAAAGGCATTGATGACAATCTATGAGCTTTGAGGCAGTGAATGCTCAATTTAAATCAAAACAAAGTTTCATATGCCTCCTACTTTAGTGAAAATGGTTTGCTCTAGTGTTATCCAAGCAATGCACACTGTAAAGCTGGTTAGTATGACAAACTCAAGCAAACCTGGAAGAAACCAAATTCTATATTTGTGGAGGGGGAGCAAATTTATATAAAATGATTTAAAATATGCTTTAAAAACTGTGTATGTGAGCGATAACTCTAATGTATTACATATAAAGGCAGTGATGACAATCTATGACCTTTGAAGTCATTGAAAGCTCACTTTAATTCAAAACAATGTTTAATATGTCCCCTACTTTGGTGAAAATGGTTTTCCCCAGGGTCCTCCTAGCAATGCTCACTCAGTAAAGCTGAAGGAAAACTGGAAGAAACCAAATTCTACATTTGTGGAGGGTGGTAAATTAAATATTTATTGATTTCTAATATGCTTTAAAAACTCTGAATGCAAGATATTATTCTAATGTATTATGAAGAAATGCATTGATGACAATCTATGAGTTTTAAGGCAGTGAAAGCTCAATTTAAATCAAAACAAAGTTTCATATGCCTCCTACTGTGGTGAAAATGGTTTGCTCCAGTGTTATCCAAGCAATGCACACTGTAAAGCTGGTTAGTGTGACAAACTCAAGCAAATGTGGAAGAAACCAAATTCTATATTTGTGGAGGGGGGCAAATTTATATGAAATGATTTAAAATATGCTTTAAAAACTCTGAATGTGAGCGATAACTCTAATGTATTACATATAAAGGCAGTGATGACAATCTATGATCATTGAAGGCAGTGAAAGCTTAATTTAAAACAAAACAAGGTTTATTTTGTCCCCTACTTTGGTGAAAATGGTTTGCCCCAATGATTTCCCATCATGCATTGCTCTGGTAAAAAATATTTTAAACCACAAATTAGTTCAAGAAAAATTAACTTTCCTTCCCTTTTTTAAGGTGGAAGACAGTGAGAACCAGTTGTGAACTGTTATATTTTTGCCATGAGACAAAAATCCTATGAAGTAATTTTCGTATCTCTAAGTTTAAAAGAAAATATTTTTTGACGCTTAAATATTTTTTTTTTTTTTTTTTTTTTTTTTTTTTTTTTTATATAAATACCTTAATCACTGATTCCATAAGAGTGTTATTACTCTGAAATATTAGTGTGTTTGTAAAAAAGTATGTGTGCTATGTGTATTCAGGAAAAGTCTTTTAATTACTTTTTTCTATATTGTTTTATGCTGTCATTTTGATACTACATTCTATACTCTATGGATATATTTAATTAACCATTTCAGTGCCACATATGTTTATGATGTCTAGAAGGTAAACTGCATTTTTGATTGTTATTTAAAATAGAAGTGAAACGTAAAGAATTTTGTACACTGAATTTTAATAAACTTCTATATGCTGTTAGTGAAATATTTTACAAAGCACACTCTGCAAAGCTGTTTAGTGTGAAGAATTTCAGCAAATCTGGAAGAAACCAAATTCTACATTGGTGGAGGGGGAGCAAGTTAAATATCTACTGATTTAATATATGCGTTAACAACACTGAATGAAAGCGATGACACTGATATATTATGTAGCCAGGCACTGATGATAATCTATGAGCTTTGAAGGCAGTGAAAGCTGAATTTAATTCAAAACAAAGTTTAATATGTCTCCTACTTTGGTGAAAATGGTTTTCCCCACTGTAATCCTATCAATGCACACTCAGTAAAGCTGAAGGAACTCTGGAAGAATCCAAATTCTACATATGTGGAGGGGGAGTAAATTAAATATCTATTGATTTAAAATATGCTTTAAAAACTCTGAATGCAAGATATTACTCTAATGTATTATGTAGAAAGGCATTGATAACAATCTATGAGCTTTGAGGCAATGAATGCTCAAATTAAATCAAAACAAAGTTTCATATGCCTCCTACTACAGTGAAAATGGTTTGCTCTAGTGTTATCCAAGCAATGCACACTGTAAAGCTGGTTAGTGTGACAAACTCAAGCAAACCTGGAAGAAACCAAATTCTATATTTGTGGAGGGGGAGCAAATTTATATAAAATGATTTAAAATATGCTTTAAAAACTGTGTATGTGAGCGATAGCTCTAATGTATTACATATAAAGGCAGTGATGACAATCTATGACCTTTGAAGGCATTGAAAGCTCACTTTAATTCAAAACAATGTTTAATATGTCCCCTACTTTGGTGAAAATGGTTTTCCCCAGGGTCCTCCTAGCAATGCTCACTCAGTAAAGCTGAAGGAAAACTGGGTGAAACCAAATTCTACATTTGTGGAGGGGGGTAAATTAAATATTTATTGATTTCTAATATGCTTTAAAAACTCTGAATGCAAGATATTACTCTAATGTATTATGAAGAAATGCATTGATGACAATCTATGAGTTTTAAGGCAGTGAAAGCTCAATTTAAATCAAAACAAAGTTTCATATGCCTCCTACAGTGGTGAAAATGGTTTGCTCCAGTGTAATCCAAGCAATGCACACTGTAAAGCTGGTTAGTATGACAAACTCAAGCAAATGTGGAAGAAACCAAATTCTATATTTGTGGAGGGGGGCAAATTTATATGAAATGATTTAAAATATGCTTTAAAAACTCTGAATGTCAGCGATAACTCTAATGTATTATATATAAAGGCAGTGATGACAATCTATGATCATTGAAGGCAGTGAAAGCTTAATTTAAAACAAAACAAGGTTTATTTTGTCCCCTACTTTGGTGAAAATGGTTTGTCCCAATGATTTCCCATCATGCATTGCTCTGGTAAAAAATATTTTACACCACAAATTAGTTCAAGAAAAATTAACTTTCCTTCCCTTTTTTAAGGTGGAAGACAGTGAGAACCAGTTGTGAACTGTTATATTTTTGCCATGAGACAAAAATCCTATGAAGTAATTTTCGTATCTCTAAGTTTAAAAGAAAATATTTTTTGACGCTTAAATATTTTTTTATTTTTTTTATTTTATATAAATACCTTAATCACTGATTCCATAACAGTGTTATTACTCTGAAATATTAGTGTATTTGTAAAAAAGTATGTGTGCTATGTGTATTCAGGAAAAGTCTTTTAATTATTTTTTTCTATATTGTTTTATGCTGTCATTTTGATACTACATTCTATACTCTATGGATATATTTAATTAACCATTTCAGTGCCACATATGTTTATGATGTCTAGAAGGTAAACTGCATTTTGGATTGTTATTTAAAATAGAAGTGAAACGTAAAGAATTTTGTACACTGAATTTTAATAAACTTCTATATGCTGTTAGTGAAATATTTTACAAAGCACACTCTGCAAAGCTGTTTAGTGTGAAGAATTTCAGCAAATCTGGAAGAAACCAAATTCTACATTTGTGGAGGGGGAGCAAGTTAAATATCTACTGATTTAATATATGCGTTAACAACACTGAATAAAAGCGATGACACTGATATGTTATGTAGCCAGGCACTGATGATAATCTATGAGCTTTGAAGGCAGTGAAAGCTGAATTTAATTCAAAACAAAGTTTAATATGTCTCCTACTTTGGTGAAAATGGTTTTCCCCACTGTAATCCTATCAATGCACACTCAGTAAAGCAGAGGGAACTCTGGAAGAATCCAAATTCTACATATGTGGAGGGGGAGTAAATTAAATATCTATTGATTTCAAATATGCTTTAAAAACTCTGAATGCAAGATATTACTCTAATGTATTATGTAGAAAGGCATTGATGACAATCTATGAGCTTTGAGGCAGTGAATGCTCAATTTAAATCAAAACAAAGTTTCATATGCCTCCTACTTTAGTGAAAATGGTTTGCTCTAGTGTTATCCAAGCAATGCACACTGTAAAGCTGGTTAGTGTGACAAACTCAAGCAAACCTGGAAGAAACCAAATTCTATATTTGTGGAGGGGGAGCAAATTTATATAAAATGATTTAAAATATGCTTTAAAAACTGTGTATGTGAGCGATAGCTCTAATGTATTACATATAAAGGCAGTGATGACAATCTATGACCTTTGAAGGCATTGAAAGCTCACTTTAATTCAAAACAATGTTTAATATGTCTCCTACTTTGGTGAAAATCGTTTTCCCCAGGGTCCTCCTAGCAATGCTCACTCAGTAAAGCTGAAGGAAAACTGGAAGAAACCAAATTCTACATTTGTGGAGGGGGGTAAATTAAATATTTATTGATTTCTAATATGCTTTAAAAACTCTGAATGCAAGATATTACTCTAATGTATTATGAAGAAATGCATTGATGACAATCTATGAGTTTTAAGGCAGTGAAAGCTCAATTTAAATCAAAACAAAGTTTCATATGCCTCCTTATGTGGTGAAAATGGTTTGCTCCAGTGTTATCCAAGCAATGCACACTTTAAAGCTGGTTAGTGTGACAAACTCAAGCAAATGTGGAAGAAACCAAATTCTATATTTGTGGAGGGGGGCAAATTTATATGAAATGATTTAAAATATGCTTTAAAAACTCTGAATGTGAGCGATAACTCTAATGTATTATATATAAAGGCAGTGATGACAATCTATGATCATTGAAGGCAGTGAAAGCTTAATTTAAAACAAAACAAGGTTTATTTTGTCCCCTACTTTGGTGAAAATGGTTTGCCCCAATCATTTCCCATCATGCATTGCTCTGGTAAAAAATATTTTACACCACAAATTAGTTCAAGAAAAATTAACTTTCCTTCCCTTTTTTAAGGTGGAAGACAGTGAGAACCAGTTGTGAACTGTTATATTTTTGCCATGAGAGAAAAATCCTATGAAGTAATTTTCGTATCTCTAAGTTTAAAAGAAAATATTTTTTGACGCTTAAATATTTTTTTATTTTTTTTATTTTATATAAATACCTTAATCACTGATTCCATAAGAGTGTTATTACTCTGAAATATTAGTGTGTTTGTAAAAAAGTATGTGTGCTATGTGTATTCAGGAAAAGTCTTTTAATTATTTTTTTCTATATTGTTTTATGCTGTCATTTTGATACTACATTCTATACTCTATGGATATATTTAATTAACCATTTCAGTGCCACATATGTTTATGATGTCTAGAAGGTAAACTGCATTTTGGATTGTTATTTAAAATAGAAGTGAAACGTAAAGAATTTTGTACACTGAATTTTAATAAACTTCTATATGCTGTTAGTGAAATATTTTACAAAGCACACTCTGCAAAGCTGTTTAGTCTGAAGAATTTCATCAAATCTGGAAGAAACCAAATTCTACATTTGTGGAGGGGAAGCAAGTTAAATATCTACTGATTTAATATATGCGTTAACAACACTGAATGAAAGCGATGACACTGATATATTATGTAGACAGGCACTGATGATAATCTATGAGCTATGAAGGCAGTGAAAGCTGAATTTAATTCAAAACAAAGTTTAATATGTCTCCTACTTTGGTGAAAATGGTTTTCCCCACTGTAATCCTATCAATGCACACTCAGTAAAGCTGAAGGAACTCTGGAAGAATCCAAATTCTACATATGTGGAGGGGGAGTAAATTAAATATCTATTGATTTCAAATATGCTTTAAAAACTCTGAATGCAAGATATTACTCTAATGTATTATGTAGAAAGGCATTGATGACAATCTATGAGCTTTAAGGCAGTGAATGCTCAATTTAAATCAAAACAAAGTTTCATATGCCTCCTACTTTAGTGAAAATGGTTTGCTCTAGTGTTATCCAAGCAATGCACACTGTAAAGCTGGTTAGTGTGACAAACTCAAGCAAACCTGGAAGAAACCAAATTCTATATTTGTGGAGGGGGAGCAAATTTATATAAAATGATTTAAAATATGCTTTAAAAACTGTGTATGTGAGCGATAGCTCTAATGTATTACATATAAAGGCAGTGATGACAATCTATGACCTTTGAAGGCATTGAAAGCTCACTTTAATTCAAAACAATGTTTAATATGTCCCCTACTTTGGTGAAAATGGTTTTCCCCAGGGTCCTCCTAGCAATGCTCACTCAGTAAAGCTGAAGGAAAACTGGAAGAAACCAAATTCTACAGTTGTGGAGGGGGGTAAATTAAATATTTATTGATTTCTAATATGCTTTAAAAACTCTGAATGCAAGATATTATTCTAATGAATTATGAAGAAATGCATTGATGACAATCTATGAGTTTTAAGGCAGTGAAAGCTCAATTTAAATCAAAACAAAGTTTCATATGCCTCCTACTGTGGTGAAAATGGTTTGCTCCAGTGTTATCCAAGCAATGCACACTGTAAAGCTGGTTAGTATGACAAACTCAAGCAAATGTGGAAGAAACCAAATTCTATATTTGTGGAGGGGGGCAAATTTATATGAAATGATTTAAAATATGCTTTAAAAACTCTGAATGTGAGCGATAACTCTAATGTATTATATATAAAGGCAGTGATGACAATCTATGATCATTGAAGGCAGTGAAAGCTTAATTTAAAACAAAACAAGGTTTATTTTGTCCCCTACTTTGGTGAAAATGGTTTGTCCCAATGATTTCCCATCATGCAATGCTCTGGTAAAAAATATTTTACACCACAAATTAGTTCAAGAAAAATTAACTTTCCTTCCCTTTTTTAAGGTGGAAGACAGTGAGAACCAGTTGTGAACTGTTATATTTTTGCCATGAGACAAAAATCCTATGAAGTAATTTTCGTATCTCTAAGTTTAAAAGAAAATATTTTTTGACGCTTAAATATTTTTTTATTTTTTTTATTTTATATAAATACCTTAATCACTGATTCCATAACAGTGTTATTACTTTGAAATATTAGTGTATTTGTAAAAAAGTATGTGTGCTATGTGTATTCAGGAAAAGTCTTTTAATTATTTTTTTCTATATTGTTTTATGCTGTCATTTTGATACTACATTCTATACTCTATGGATATATTTAATTAACCATTTCAGTGCCACATATGTTTATGATGTCTAGAAGGTAAACTGCATTTTGGATTGTTATTTAAAATAGAAGTGAAACGTAAAGAATTTTGTACACTGAATTTTAATAAACTTCTATATGCTGTTAGTGAAATATTTTACAAAGCACACTCTGCAAAGCTGTTTAGTGTGAAGAATTTCAGCAAATCTGGAAGAAACCAAATTCTACATTTGTGGAGGGGGACCAAGTTAAATATCTACTGATTTAATATATGCGTTAACAACACTGAATAAAAGCGATGACACTGATATGTTATGTAGCCAGGCACTGATGATAATCTATGAGCTTTGAAGGCAGTGAAAGCTGAATTTAATTCAAAACAAAGTTTAATATGTCTCCTACTTTGGTGAAAATGGTTTTCCCCACTGTAATCCTATCAATGCACACTCAGTAAAGCAGAAGGAACTCTGGAAGAATCCAAATTCTACATATGTGGAGGGGGAGTAAATTAAATATCTATTGATTTCAAATATGCTTTAAAAACTCTGAATGCAAGATATTACTCTAATGTATTATGTAGAAAGGCATTGATGACAATCTATGAGCTTTGAGGCAGTGAATGCTCAATTTAAATCAAAACAAAGTTTCATATGCCTCCTACTTTAGTGAAAATGGTTTGCTCTAGTGTTATCCAAGCAATGCACACTGTAAAGCTGGTTAGTGTGACAAACTCAAGCAAACCTGGAAGAAACCAAATTCTATATTTGTGGAGGGGGAGCAAATTTATATAAAATAATTTAAAATATGCTTTAAAAACTGTGTATGTGAGCGATAGCTCTAATGTATTACATATAAAGGCAGTGATGACAATCTATGACCTTTGAAGGCATTGAAAGCTCACTTTAATTCAAAACAATGTTTAATATGTCCCCTACTTTGGTGAAAATCGTTTTCCCCAGGGTCCTCCTAGCAATGCTCACTCAGTAAAGCTGAAGGAAAACTGGAAGAAACCAAATTCTACATTTGTGGAGGGGGGTAAATTAAATATTTATTGATTTCTAATATGCTTTAAAAACTCTGAATGCAAGATATTACTCTAATGTATTATGAAGAAATGCATTGATGACAATCTATGAGTTTTAAGGCAGTGAAAGCTCAATTTAAATCAAAACAAAGTTTCATATGCCTCCTACTGTGGTGAAAATGGTTTGCTCCAGTGTTATCCAAGCAATGCACACTGTAAAGCTGGTTAGTGTGACAAACTCAAGCAAATGTGGAAGAAACCAAATTCTATATTTGTGGAGGGGGGCAAATTTATATGAAATGATTTAAAATATGCTTTAAAAACTCTGAATGTGAGCGATAACTCTAATGTATTATATATAAAGGCAGTGATGACAATCTATGATCATTGAAGGCAGTGAAAGCTTAATTTAAAACAAAACAAGGTTTATTTTGTCCCCTACTTTGGTGAAAATGGTTTGCCCCAATGATTTCCCATCATGCATTGCTCTGGTAAAAAATATTTTAAAGCACAAATTAGTTCAAGAAAAATTACCTTTCCTTCCCTTTTTAAAGGTGGAAGACAGTGAGAAACAGTTGTGAACTGTTATATTTTTGCCATGAGACAAAAATCCTATGAAGTAATTTTCGTATCTCTAAGTTTAAAAGAAAATATTTTTGAAGCTTAAATATTTTTTTTTTTTTTTTTTTTTTTTTTTTTTTATTTATATAAATACCTTAATCACTGATTCCATAAGAATGTTATTACTCTGAAATATTAGTGTGTTTGTAAAAAAGTATGTGTGCTATGTGTATTCAGGAAAAGTCTTTTAATTATTTTTTTCTATATTGTTTTATGCTGTCATGTTGATACTACATTCTATACTCTATGGATATATTTAATTAACCATTTCAGTGCCACATATGTTTATGATGTCTAGAAGGTAAACTGCATTTTGGATTGTTATTTAAAATAGAAGTGAAACGTAAAGAATTTTGTACACTGAATTTTAATAAACTTCTATATGCTGTTAGTGAAATATTTTACAAAGCACACTCTGCAAAGCTGTTTAGTGTGAAGAATTTCAGCAAATCTGGAAGAAACCAAATTCTACATTTGTGGAGGGGGTGCAAGTTAAATATCTACTGATTTAATATATGCGTTAACAACACTGAATGAAAGCGATGACACTGATATATTATGTAGCCAGGCACTGATGATAATCTATGAGCTTTGAAGGCAGTGAAAGCTGAATTTAATTCAAAACAAAGTTTAATATGTCTCCTACTTTGGTGAAAATGGTTTTCCCCACTGTAATCCTATCAATGCACACTCAGTAAAGCTGAAGGAACTCTGGAAGAATCCAAATTCTACATATGTGGAGGGGGAGTAAATTAAATATCTATTGATTTCAAATATGCTTTAAAAACTCTGAATGCAAGATATTACTCTAATGTATTATGTAGAAAGGCATTGATTACAATCTATGAGCTTTGAGGCAGTGAATGCTCAATTTAAATCAAAACAAAGTTTCATATGCCTCCTACTTTAGTGAAAATGGTTTGCTCTAGTGTTATCCAAGCAATGCACACTGTAAAGCTGGTTAGTGTGACAAACTCAAGCAAGCCTGGAAGAAACCAAATTCTATATTTGTGGAGGGGGAGCAAATTTATATAAAATGATTTAAAATATGCTTTAAAAACGGTGTATGTGAGCGATAGCTCTAATGTATTACATATAAAGGCAGTGATGACAATCTATGACCTTTGAAGGCATTGAAAGCTCACTTTAATTCAAAACAATGTTTAATATGTCCCCTACTTTGGTGACAATGGTTTTACCCAGGGTCCTCCTAGCAATGCTCACTCAGTAAAGCTGAAGGAAAACTGGAAGAAACCAAATTCTACATTTGTGGAGGGGGGTAAATTAAATATTTATTGAATTCTAATATGCTTTAAAAACTCTGAATGCAAGATATTACTCTAATGTATTATGAAGAAATGCATTGATGACAATCTATGAGTTTTAAGGCAGTGAAAGCTCAATTTAAATCAAAACAAAGTTTCATACGCCTCCTACTGTGGTGAAAATGGTTTGCTCCAGTGTTATCCAAGCAATGCACACTGTAAAGCTGGTTAGTGTGACAAACTCAAGCAAATGTGGAAGAAACCAAATTCTATATTTGTGGAGGGGGGCAAATTTATATGAAATGATTTAAAATATGCTTTAAAAACTCTGAATGTGAGCGATAACTCTAATGTATTACATATAAAGGCAGTGATGACAATCTATGATCATTGAAGGCAGTGAAAGCTTAATTTAAAACAAAACAAGGTTTATTTTGTCCCCTACTTTGGTGAAAATGGTTTGCCCCAATGATTTCCCATCATGCATTGCTCTGGTAAAAAATATTTTAAACCACAAATTAGTTCAAGAAAAATTAACTTTCCTTCCCTTTTTTAAGGTGGAAACAGTGAGAACCAGTTGTGAACTGTTATATTTTTGCCATGAGACAAAAATCCTATGAAGTAATTTTCGTATCTCTAAGTTTAAAAGAAAATATTTTTTGACGCTTAAATATTTTTTTTTTATTTTTTTTTTTTTTTATATAAATACCTTAATCACTGATTCCATAAGAGTGTTATTACTCTGAAATATTAGTGTGTTTGTAAAAAAGTATGTGTGCTATGTGTATTCAGGAAAAGTCTTTTAATTATTTTTTTCTATATTGTTTTATGCTGTCATTTTGATACTACATTCTATACTCTATGGATATATTTAATTAACCATTTCAGTGCCACATATGTTTATGATGTCTAGAAGGTAAACTGCATTTTGGATTGTTATTTAAAATAGAAGTCAAACGTAAAGAATTTTGTACACTGAATTTTAATAAACTTCTATATGCTGTTAGTGAAATATTTTACAAAGCACACTCTGCAAAGCTGTTTAGTGTGAAGAATTTCAGCAAATCTGGAAGAAACCAAATTCTACATTTGTGGAGGGGGAGCAAGTTAAATATCTACTGATTTAATATATGCGTTAACAACACTGAATGAAAGCGATGACACTGATATATTATGTAGCCAGGCACTGATGATAATCTATGAGCTTTGAAGGCAGTGAAAGCTGAATTTAATTCAAAACAAAGTTTAATATGTCTCCTACTTTGGTGAAAATGGTTTTCCCCACTGTAATCCTATCAATGCACACTCAGTAAAGCTGAAGGAACTCTGGAAGAATCCAAATTCTACATATGTGGAGGGGGAGTAAATTAAATATCTATTGATTTCAAATATGCTTTAAAAACTCTGAATGCAAGATATTACTCTAATGTATTATGTAGAAAGGCATTGATAACAATCTATGAGCTTTGAGGCAATGAATGCTGAATTTAAATCAAAACAAAGTTTCATATGCCTCCTACTACAGTGAAAATGGTTTGCTCTAGTGTTATCCAAGCAATGCACACTGTAAAGCTGGTTAGTGTGACAAACTCAAGCAAACCTGGAAGAAACCAAATTCTATATTTGTGGAGGGGGAGCAAATTTATATAAAATGATTTAAAATATGCTTTAAAAACTGTGTATGTGAGCGATAGCTCTAATGTATTATATATAAAGGCAGTGATGACAATCTATGACCTTTGAAGGCATTGAAAGCTCACTTTAATTCAAAACAATGTTTAAAATGTCCCCTACTTTGGTGAAAATGGTTTTCCCCAGGGTCCTCCTAGCAATGCTCACTCAGTAAAGCTGAAGGAAAACTGGGTGAAACCAAATTCTACATTTGTGGAGGGGGGTAAATTAAATATTTATTGATTTCTAATATGCTTTAAAAACTCTGAATGCAAGATATTACTCTAATGTATTATGAAGAAATGCATTGATGACAATCTATGAGTTTTAAGGCAGTGAAAGCTCAATTTAAATCAAAACAAAGTTTCATATGCCTCCTACTGTGGTGAAAATGGTTTGCTCCAGTGTTATCCAAGCAATGCACACTGTAAAGCTGGTTAGTATGACAAACTCAAGCAAATGTGGAAGAAACCAAATTCTATATTTGTGGAGGGGGGCAAATTTATATGAAATGATTTAAAATATGCTTTAAAAACTCTGAATGTGAGCGATAACTCTAATGTATTATATATAAAGGCAGTGATGACAATCTATGATCATTGAAGGCAGTGAAAGCTTAATTTAAAACAAAACAAGGTTTATTTTGTCCCCTACTTTGGTGAAAATGGTTTGTCCCAATGATTTCCCATCATGCATTGCTCTGGTAAAAAATATTTTACACCACAAATTAGTTCAAGAAAAATTAACTTTCCTTCCCTTTTTTAAGGTGGAAGACAGTGAGAACCAGTTGTGAACTGTTATATTTTTGCCATGAGACAAAAATCCTATGAAGTAATTTTCGTATCTCTAAGTTTAAAAGAAAATATTTTTTGACGCTTAAATATTTTTTTATTTTTTTTATTTTATATAAATACCTTAATCACTGATTCCATAAGAGTGTTATTACTCTGAAATATTAGTGTGTTTGTAAAAAAGTATGTGTGCTATGTGTATTCAGGAAAAGTCTTTTAATTATTTTTTTCTATATTGTTTTATGCTGTCATTTTGATACTACATTCTATACTCTATGGATATATTTAATTAACCATTTCAGTGCCACATATGTTTATGATGTCTAGAAGGTAAACTGCATTTTGGATTGTTATTTAAAATAGAAGTGAAACGTAAAGAATTTTGTACACTGAATTTTAATAAACTTCTATATGCTGTTAGTGAAATATTTTACAAAGCACACTCTGCAAAGCTGTTTAGTCTGAAGAATTTCATCAAATCTGGAAGAAACCAAATTCTACATTTGTGGAGGGGAAGCAAGTTAAATATCTACTGATTTAATATATGCGTTAACAACACTGAATGAAAGCGATGACACTGATATATTATGTAGACAGGCACTGATGATAATCTATGAGCTATGAAGGCAGTGAAAGCTGAATTTAATTCAAAACAAAGTTTAATATGTCTCCTACTTTGGTGAAAATGGTTTTCCCCACTGTAATCCTATCAATGCACACTCAGTAAAGCTGAAGGAACTCTGGAAGAATCCAAATTCTACATATGTGGAGGGGGAGTAAATTAAATATCTATTGATTTCAAATATGCTTTAAAAACTCTGAATGCAAGATATTACTCTAATGTATTATGTAGAAAGGCATTGATGACAATCTATGAGCTTTAAGGCAGTGAATGCTCAATTTAAATCAAAACAAAGTTTCATATGCCTCCTACTTTAGTGAAAATGGTTTGCTCTAGTGTTATCCAAGCAATGCACACTGTAAAGCTGGTTAGTGTGACAAACTCAAGCAAACCTGGAAGAAACCAAATTCTATATTTGTGGAGGGGGAGCAAATTTATATAAAATGATTTAAAATATGCTTTAAAAACTGTGTATGTGAGCGATAGCTCTAATGTATTACATATAAAGGCAGTGATGACAATCTATGACCTTTGAAGGCATTGAAAGCTCACTTTAATTCAAAACAATGTTTAATATGTCCCCTACTTTGGTGAAAATGGTTTTCCCCAGGGTCCTCCTAGCAATGCTCACTCAGTAAAGCTGAAGGAAAACTGGAAGAAACCAAATTCTACAGTTGTGGAGGGGGGTAAATTAAATATTTATTGATTTCTAATATGCTTTAAAAACTCTGAATGCAAGATATTATTCTAATGAATTATGAAGAAATGCATTGATGACAATCTATGAGTTTTAAGGCAGTGAAAGCTCAATTTAAATCAAAACAAAGTTTCATATGCCTCCTACTGTGGTGAAAATGGTTTGCTCCAGTGTTATCCAAGCAATGCACACTGTAAAGCTGGTTAGTATGACAAACTCAAGCAAATGTGGAAGAAACCAAATTCTATATTTGTGGAGGGGGGCAAATTTATATGAAATGATTTAAAATATGCTTTAAAAACTCTGAATGTGAGCGATAACTCTAATGTATTATATATAAAGGCAGTGATGACAATCTATGATCATTGAAGGCAGTGAAAGCTTAATTTAAAACAAAACAAGGTTTATTTTGTCCCCTACTTTGGTGAAAATGGTTTGTCCCAATGATTTCCCATCATGCAATGCTCTGGTAAAAAATATTTTACACCACAAATTAGTTCAAGAAAAATTAACTTTCCTTCCCTTTTTTAAGGTGGAAGACAGTGAGAACCAGTTGTGAACTGTTATATTTTTGCCATGAGACAAAAATCCTATGAAGTAATTTTCGTATCTCTAAGTTTAAAAGAAAATATTTTTTGACGCTTAAATATTTTTTTATTTTTTTTATTTTATATAAATACCTTAATCACTGATTCCATAACAGTGTTATTACTTTGAAATATTAGTGTATTTGTAAAAAAGTATGTGTGCTATGTGTATTCAGGAAAAGTCTTTTAATTATTTTTTTCTATATTGTTTTATGCTGTCATTTTGATACTACATTCTATACTCTATGGATATATTTAATTAACCATTTCAGTGCCACATATGTTTATGATGTCTAGAAGGTAAACTGCATTTTGGATTGTTATTTAAAATAGAAGTGAAACGTAAAGAATTTGTACACTGAATTTTAATAAACTTCTATATGCTGTTAGTGAAATATTTTACAAAGCACACTCTGCAAAGCTGTTTAGTGTGAAGAATTTCAGCAAATCTGGAAGAAAACCAAATTCTACATTTGTGGAGGGGACCAAGTTAAATATCTACTGATTTAATATATGCGTTAACAACACTGAATAAAAGCGATGACACTGATATGTTATGTAGCCAGGCACTGATGATAATCTATGAGCTTTGAAGGCAGTGAAAGCTGAATTTAATACAAAACAAAGTTTAATATGTCTCCTACTTTGGTGAAAAATGGTTTTCCCCCACTGTAATCCTATCAATGCACACTCAGTAAAGCAGAAGGAACTCTGGAAGAATCCAAATTCTACATATGTGGAGGGGGAGTAAATTAAATATCTATTGATTCAAATATGCTTTAAAAACTCTGAATGCAAGATATTACTCTAATGTATTATGTAGAAAGGCATTGATGACAATCTATGAGCTTTGAGGCAGTGAATGCTCAATTTAAATCAAAACAAAGTTTCATATGCCTCCTACTTTAGTGAAAATGGTTTGCTCTAGTGTTATCCAAGCAATGCAACACTGTAAAGCTGGTTAGTGTGACAAACTCAAGCAAACCTGGAAGAAACCAAATTCTATATTTGTGGAGGGGGAGCAAATTTATATAAAATAATTTAAAATATGCTTTAAAAACTGTGTATGTGAGCGATAGCTCTAATGTATTACATATAAAGGCAGTGATGACAATCTATGACCTTTGAAGGCATTGAAAGCTCACTTTAATTCAAAACATGTTAATATGTCCCCTACTTTGGTGAAAATCGTTTTCCCCCCAGGGTCCTCCTAGCAATGCTCACTCAGTAAAGCTGAAGGAAAACTGGAAGAAACCAAATTCTACATTTGTGGAGGGGGGTAAATTAAATATTTATTGATTTCTAATATGCTTTAAAAACTCTGAATGCAAGATATTACTCTAATGTATTATGAAGAAATGCATTGATGACAATCTATGAGTTTTAAGGCAGTGAAAGCTCAATTTAAATCAAAACAAAGTTTCATATGCCTCCTACTGTGGTGAAAATGGTTTGCTCCAGTGTTATCCAAGCAATGCACACTGTAAAGCTGGTTAGTGTGACAAACTCAAGCAAATGTGGAAGAACCAAATTCTATATTTGTGGAGGGGGGCAAATTTATATGAAATGATTTAAAATATGCTTTAAAAACTCTGAATGTGAGCGATAACTCTAATGTATTATATATAAAGGCAGTGATGACAATCTATGATCATTGAAGGCAGTGAAAGCTTAATTTAAAACAAAACAAGGTTTATTTTGTCCCCTACTTTGGTGAAAATGGTTTGCCCCAATGATTTCCCATCATGCATTGCTCTGGTAAAAAATATTTTAAAGCACAAATTAGTTCAAGAAAAATTACCTTTCCTTCCCTTTTTAAAGGTGGAAGACAGTGAGAACCAGTTGTGAACTGTTATATTTTTGCCATGAGACAAAAATCCTATGAAGTAATTTTCGTATCTCTAAGTTTAAAAGAAAATATTTTTTGAAGCTTAAATATTTTTTTTTTTTTTTTTTTTTTTTTTTTTATTTATATAAATACCTTAATCACTGATTCCATAAGAATGTTATTACTCTGAAATATTAGTGTGTTTGTAAAAAAGTATGTGTGCTATGTGTATTCAGGAAAAGTCTTTTAATTATTTTTTTCTATATTGTTTTATGCTGTCATGTTGATACTACATTCTATACTCTATGGATATATATTTAATTAACCATTTCAGTGCCACATATGTTTTATGATGTCTAGAAGGTAAACTGCATTTTGGATTGTTATTTAAAATAGAAGTGAAACGTAAAGAATTTTGTACACTGAATTTTAATAAACTTCTATATGCTGTTAGTGAAATATTTTACAAAGCACACTCTGCAAAGCTGTTTAGTGTGAAGAATTTCAGCAAATCTGGAAGAAACCAAATTCTACATTTGTGGAGGGGGTGCAAGTTAAATATCTACTGATTTAATATATGCGTTAACAACACTGAATGAAAGCGATGACACTGATATATTATGTAGCCAGGCACTGATGATAATCTATGAGCTTTGAAGGCAGTGAAAGCTGAATTTAATTCAAAACAAAGTTTAATATGTCTCCTACTTTGGTGAAAATGGTTTTCCCCACTGTAATCCTATCAATGCACACTCAGTAAAGCTGAAGGAACTCTGGAAGAATCCAAATTCTACATATGTGGAGGGGGAGTAAATAAATATCTATTGATTTCAAATATGCTTTAAAAACTCTGAATGCAAGATATTACTCTAATGTATTATGTAGAAAGGCATTGATTACAATCTATGAGCTTTGAGGCAGTGAATGCTCAATTTAAATCAAAACAAAGTTTCATATGCCTCCTACTTTAGTGAAAATGGTTTGCTCTAGTGTTATCCAAGCAATGCACACTGTAAAGCTGGTTAGTGTGACAAACTCAAGCAAGCCTGGAAGAAACCAAATTCTATATTTGTGGAGGGGGAGCAAATTTATATAAAATGATTTAAAATATGCTTTAAAAACGGTGTATGTGAGCGATAGCTCTAATGTATTACATATAAAGGCAGTGATGACAATCTATGACCTTTGAAGGCATTGAAAGCTCACTTTAATTCAAAACAATGTTTAATATGTCCCCTACTTTGGTGACAATGGTTTTACCCAGGGTCCTCCTAGCAATGCTCACTCAGTAAAGCTGAAGGAAAACTGGAAGAAACCAAATTCTACATTTGTGGAGGGGGGTAAATTAAATATTTATTGAATTCTAATATGCTTTAAAAACTCTGAATGCAAGATATTACTCTAATGTATTATGAAGAAATGCATTGATGACAATCTATGAGTTTTAAGGCAGTGAAAGCTCAATTTAAATCAAAACAAAGTTTCATACGCCTCCTACTGTGGTGAAAATGGTTTGCTCCAGTGTTATCCAAGCAATGCACACTGTAAAGCTGGTTAGTGTGACAAACTCAAGCAAATGTGGAAGAAACCAAATTCTATATTTGTGGAGGGGGGCAAATTTATATGAAATGATTTAAAATATGCTTTAAAAACTCTGAATGTGAGCGATAACTCTAATGTATTACATATAAAGGCAGTGATGACAATCTATGATCATTGAAGGCAGTGAAAGCTTAATTTAAAACAAAACAAGGTTTATTTTGTCCCCTACTTTGGTGAAAATGGTTTGCCCCAATGATTTCCCATCATGCATTGCTCTGGTAAAAAATATTTTAAACCACAAATTAGTTCAAGAAAAATTAACTTTCCTTCCCTTTTTTAAGGTGGAAACAGTGAGAACCAGTTGTGAACTGTTATATTTTTGCCATGAGACAAAAATCCTATGAAGTAATTTTCGTATCTCTAAGTTTAAAAGAAAATATTTTTTGACGCTTAAATATTTTTTTTTTATTTTTTTTTTTTTTATATAAATACCTTAATCACTGATTCCATAAGAGTGTTATTACTCTGAAATATTAGTGTGTTTGTAAAAAAGTATGTGTGCTATGTGTATTCAGGAAAAGTCTTTTAATTATTTTTTTCTATATTGTTTTATGCTGTCATTTTGATACTACATTCTATACTCTATGGATATATTTAATTAACCATTTCAGTGCCACATATGTTTATGATGTCTAGAAGGTAAACTGCATTTTGGATTGTTATTTAAAATAGAAGTGAAACGTAAAGAATTTTGTACACTGAATTTTAATAAACTTCTATATGCTGTTAGTGAAATATTTTACAAAGCACACTCTGCAAAGCTGTTTAGTGTGAAGAATTTCAGCAAATCTGGAAGAAACCAAATTCTACATTTGTGGAGGGGGAGCAAGTTAAATATCTACTGATTTAATATATGCGTTAACAACACTGAATGAAAGCGATGACACTGATATATTATGTAGCCAGGCACTGATGATAATCTATGAGCTTTGAAGGCAGTGAAAGCTGAATTTAATTCAAAACAAAGTTTAATATGTCTCCTACTTTGGTGAAAATGGTTTTCCCCACTGTAATCCTATCAATGCACACTCAGTAAAGCTGAAGGAACTCTGGAAGAATCCAAATTCTACATATGTGGAGGGGGAGTAAATTAAATATCTATTGATTTCAAATATGCTTTAAAACTCTGAATAGCAAGATATTACTCTAATGTATTATGTAGAAAGGCATTGATAACAATCTATGAGCTTTGAGGCAATGAATGCTGAATTTAAATCAAAACAAAGTTTCATATGCCTCCTACTACAGTGAAAATGGTTTGCTCTAGTGTTATCCAAGCAATGCACACTGTAAAGCTGGTTAGTGTGACAAACTCAAGCAAACCTGGAAGAAACCAAATTCTATATTTGTGGAGGGGGAGCAAATTTATATAAAATGATTTAAAATATGCTTTAAAAACTGTGTATGTGAGCGATAGCTCTAATGTATTACATATAAAGGCAGTGATGACAATCTATGACCTTTGAAGGCATTGAAAGCTCACTTTAATTCAAAACAATGTTTAAAATGTCCCCTACTTTGGTGAAAATGGTTTTCCCCAGGGTCCTCCTAGCAATGCTCACTCAGTAAAGCTGAAGGAAAACTGGGTGAAACCAAATTCTACATTTGTGGAGGGGGGTAAATTAAATATTTATTGATTTCTAATATGCTTTAAAAACTCTGAATGCAAGATATTACTCTAATGTATTATGAAGAAATGCATTGATGACAATCTATGAGTTTTAAGGCAGTGAAAGCTCAATTTAAATCAAAACAAAGTTTCATATGCCTCCTACTGTGGTGAAAATGGTTTGCTCCAGTGTTATCCAAGCAATGCACACTGTAAAGCTGGTTAGTATGACAAACTCAAGCAAATGTGGAAGAAACCAAATTCTATATTTGTGGAGGGGGGCAAATTTATATGAAATGATTTAAAATATGCTTTAAAAACTCTGAATGTGAGCGATAACTCTAATGTATTATATATAAAGGCAGTGATGACAATCTATGATCATTGAAGGCAGTGAAAGCTTAATTTAAAACAAAACAAGGTTTATTTTGTCCCCTACTTTGGTGAAAATGGTTTGTCCCAATGATTTCCCATCATGCATTGCTCTGGTAAAAAATATTTTACACCACAAATTAGTTCAAGAAAAATTAACTTTCCTTCCCTTTTTTAAGGTGGAAGACAGTGAGAACCAGTTGTGAACTGTTATATTTTTGCCATGAGAGAAAAATCCTATGAAGTAATTTTCGTATCTCTAAGTTTAAAAGAAAATATTTTTTGACGCTTAAATATTTTTTTATTTTTTTTATTTTATATAAATACCTTAATCACTGATTCCATAACAGTGTTATTACTTTGAAATATTAGTGAATTTGTAAAAAAGTATGTGTGCTATGTGTATTCAGGAAAAGTCTTTTAATTATTTTTTTCTATATTGTTTTATGCTGTCATTTTGATACTACATTCTATACTCTATGGATATATTTAATTAACCATTTCAGTGCCACATATGTTTATGATGTCTAGAAGGTAAACTGCATTTTGGATTGTTATTTAAAATAGAAGTGAAACGTAAAGAATTTTGTACACTGAATTTTAATAAACTTCTATATGCTGTTAGTGAAATATTTTACAAAGCACACTCTGCAAAGCTGTTTAGTGTGAAGAATTTCAGCAAATCTGGAAGAAACCAAATTCTACATTTGTGGAGGGGGACCAAGTTAAATATCTACTGATTTAATATATGCGTTAACAACACTGAATAAAAGCGATGACACTGATATGTTATGTAGCCAGGCACTGATGATAATCTATGAGCTTTGAAGGCAGTGAAAGCTGAATTTAATTCAAAACAAAGTTTAATATGTCTCCTACTTTGGTGAAAATGGTTTTCCCCACTGTAATCCTATCAATGCACACTCAGTAAAGCAGAAGGAACTCTGGAAGAATCCAAATTCTACATATGTGGAGGGGGAGTAAATTAAATATCTATTGATTTCAAATATGCTTTAAAAACTCTGAATGCAAGATATTACTCTAATGTATTATGTAGAAAGGCATTGATGACAATCTATGAGCTTTGAGGCAGTGAATGCTCAATTTAAATCAAAACAAAGTTTCATATGCCTCCTACTACAGTGAAAATGGTTTGCTCTAGTGTTATCCAAGCAATGCACACTGTAAAGCTGGTTAGTCTGACAAACTCAAGCAAACCTGGAAGAAACCAAATTCTATATTTGTGGAGGGGGAGCAAATTTATATAAAATGATTTAAAATATGCTTTAAAAACTGTGTATGTGAGCGATAGCTCTAATGTATTACATATAAAGGCAGTGATGACAATCTATGACCTTTGAAGGCATTGAAAGCTCACTTTAATTCAAAACAATGTTTAATATGTCCCCTACTTTGGTGAAAATCGTTTTCCCCAGGGTCCTCCTAGCAATGCTCACTCAGTAAAGCTGAAGGAAAACTGGAAGAAACCAAATTCTACATTTGTGGAGGGGGGTAAATTAAATATTTATTGATTTCTAATATGCTTTAAAAACTCTGAATGCAAGATATTACTCTAATGTATTATGAAGAAATGCATTGATGACAATCTATGAGTTTTAAGGCAGTGAAAGCTCAATTTAAATCAAAACAAAGTTTCATATGCCTCCTACTGTGGTGAAAATGGTTTGCTCCAGTGTTATCCAAGCAATGCACACTGTAAAGCTGGTTAGTGTGACAAACTCAAGCAAATGTGGAAGAAACCAAATTCTATATTTGTGGAGGGGGGCAAATTTATATGAAATGATTTAAAATATGCTTTAAAAACTCTGAATGTGAGCGATAACTCTAATGTATTATATATAAAGGCAGTGATGACAATCTATGATCATTGAAGGCAGTGAAAGCTTAATTTAAAACAAAACAAGGTTTATTTTGTCCCCTACTTTGGTGAAAATGGTTTGCCCCAATGATTTCCCATCATGCATTGCTCTGGTAAAAAATATTTTAAAGCACAAATTAGTTCAAGAAAAATTACCTTTCCTTCCCTTTTTAAAGGTGGAAGACAGTGAGAACCAGTTGTGAACTGTTATATTTTTGCCATGAGACAAAAATCCTATGAAGTAATTTTCGTATCTCTAAGTTTAAAAGAAAATATTTTTGAAGCTTAAATATTTTTTTTTTTTTTTTTTTTTTTTTTTTTTATTTATATAAATACCTTAATCACTGATTCCATAAGAATGTTATTACTCTGAAATATTAGTGTGTTTGTAAAAAAGTATGTGTGCTATGTGTATTCAGGAAAAGTCTTTTAATTATTTTTTTCTATATTGTTTTATGCTGTCATGTTGATACTACATTCTATACTCTATGGATATATTTAATTAACCATTTCAGTGCCACATATGTTTATGATGTCAAGAAGGTAAACTGCATTTTGGATTGTTATTTAAAATAGAAGTGAAACGTAAAGAATTTTGTACACTGAATTTTAATAAACTTCTATATGCTGTTAGTGAAATATTTTACAAAGCACACTCTGCAAAGCTGTTTAGTGTGAAGAATTTCAGCAAATCTGGAAGAAACCAAATTCTACATTTGTGGAGGGGGAGCAAGTTAAATATCTACTGATTTAATATATGCGTTAACAACACTGAATGAAAGCGATGACACTGATATATTATGTAGCCAGGCACTGATGATAATCTATGAGCTTTGAAGGCAGTGAAAGCTGAATTTAATTCAAAACAAAGTTTAATATGTCTCCTACTTTGGTGAAAATGGTTTTCCCCACTGTAATCCTATCAATGCACACTCAGTAAAGCTGAAGGAACTCTGGAAGAATCCAAATTCTACATATGTGGAGGGGGAGTAAATTAAATATCTATTGATTTCAAATATGCTTTAAAAACTCTGAATGCAAGATATTACTCTAATGTATTATGTAGAAAGGCATTGATTACAATCTATGAGCTTTGAGGCAGTGAATGCTCAATTTAAATCAAAACAAAGTTTCATATGCCTCCTACTTTAGTGAAAATGGTTTGCTCTAGTGTTATCCAAGCAATGCACACTGTAAAGCTGGTTAGTGTGACAAACTCAAGCAAGCCTGGAAGAAACCAAATTCTATATTTGTGGAGGGGGAGCAAATTTATATAAAATGATTTAAAATATGCTTTAAAAACGGTGTATGTGAGCGATAGCTCTAATGTATTACATATAAAGGCAGTGATGACAATCTATGACCTTTGAAGGCATTGAAAGCTCACTTTAATTCAAAACAATGTTTAATATGTCCCCTACTTTGGTGACAATGGTTTTACCCAGGGTCCTCCTAGCAATGCTCACTCAGTAAAGCTGAAGGAAAACTGGAAGAAACCAAATTCTACATTTGTGGAGGGGGGGTAAATTAAATATTTATTGAATTCTAATATGCTTTAAAAACTCTGAATGCAAGATATTACTCTAATGTATTATGAAGAAATGCATTGATGACAATCTATGAGTTTTAAGGCAGTGAAAGCTCAATTTAAATCAAAACAAAGTTTCATACGCCTCCTACTGTGGTGAAAATGGTTTGCTCCAGTGTTATCCAAGCAATGCACACTGTAAAGCTGGTTAGTGTGACAAACTCAAGCAAATGTGGAAGAAACCAAATTCTATATTTGTGGAGGGGGGCAAATTTATATGAAATGATTTAAAATATGCTTTAAAAACTCTGAATGTGAGCGATAACTCTAATGTATTACATATAAAGGCAGTGATGACAATCTATGATCATTGAAGGCAGTGAAAGCTTAATTTAAAACAAAACAAGGTTTATTTTGTCCCCTACTTTGGTGAAAATGGTTTGTCCCAATGATTTCCCATCATGCATTGCTCTGGTAAAAAATATTTTACACCACAAATTAGTTCAAGAAAAATTAACTTTCCTTCCCTTTTTTAAGGTGGAAGACAGTGAGAACCAGTTGTGAACTGTTATATTTTTGCCATGAGACAAAAATCCTATGAAGTAATTTTCGTATCTCTAAGTTTAAAAGAAAATATTTTTTGACGCTTAAATATTTTTTTATTTTTTTTATTTTATATAAATACCTTAATCACTGATTCCATAACAGTGTTATTACTTTGAAATATTAGTGAATTTGTAAAAAAGTATGTGTGCTATGTATATTCAGGAAAAGTCTTTTAATTATTTTTTTCTATATTGTTTTATGCTGTCATTTTGATACTACATTCTATACTCTATGGATATATTTAATTAACCATTTCAGTGCCACATATGTTTATGATGTCTAGAAGGTAAACTGCATTTTGGATTGTTATTTAAAATAGAAGTGAAACGTAAAGAATTTTGTACACTGAATTTTAATAAACTTCTATATGCTGTTAGTGAAATATTTTACAAAGCACACTCTGCAAAGCTGTTTAGTGTGAAGAATTTCAGCAAATCTGGAAGAAACCAAATTCTACATTTGTGGAGGGGGACCAAGTTAAATATCTACTGATTTAATATATGCGTTAACAACACTGAATAAAAGCGATGACACTGATATGTTATGTAGCCAGGCACTGATGATAATCTATGAGCTTTGAAGGCAGTGAAAGCTGAATTTAATTCAAAACAAAGTTTAATATGTCTCCTACTTTGGTGAAAATGGTTTTCCCCACTGTAATCCTATCAATGCACACTCAGTAAAGCAGAAGGAACTCTGGAAGAATCCAAATTCTACATATGTGGAGGGGGAGTAAATTAAATATCTATTGATTTCAAATATGCTTTAAAAACTCTGAATGCAAGATATTACTCTAATGTATTATGTAGAAAGGCATTGATGACAATCTATGAGCTTTGAGGCAGTGAATGCTCAATTTAAATCAAAACAAAGTTTCATATGCCTCCTACTTTAGTGAAAATGGTTTGCTCTAGTGTTATCCAAGCAATGCACACTGTAAAGCTGGTTAGTGTGACAAACTCAAGCAAACCTGGAAGAAACCAAATTCTATGTTTGTGGAGGGGGAGCAAATTTATATAAAATGATTTAAAATATGCTTTAAAAACTGTGTATGTGAGCGATAGCTCTAATGTATTACATATAAAGGCAGTGATGACAATCTATGACCTTTGAAGGCATTGAAAGCTCACTTTAATTCAAAACAATGTTTAATATGTCCCCTACTTTGGTGAAAATCGTTTTCCCCAGGGTCCTCCTAGCAATGCTCACTCAGTAAAGCTGAAGGAAAACTGGAAGAAACCAAATTCTACATTTGTGGAGGGGGGTAAATTAAATATTTATTGATTTCTAATATGCTTTAAAAACTCTGAATGCAAGATATTACTCTAATGTATTATGAAGAAATGCATTGATGACAATCTATGAGTTTTAAGGCAGTGAAAGCTCAATTTAAATCAAAACAAAGTTTCATATGCCTCCTACTGTGGTGAAAATGGTTTGCTCCAGTGTTATCCAAGCAATGCACACTGTAAAGCTGGTTAGTGTGACAAACTCAAGCAAATGTGGAAGAAACCAAATTCTATATTTGTGGAGGGGGGCAAATTTATATGAAATGATTTAAAATATGCTTTAAAAACTCTGAATGTGAGCGATAACTCTAATGTATTATATATAAAGGCAGTGATGACAATCTATGATCATTGAAGGCAGTGAAAGCTTAATTTAAAACAAAACAAGGTTTATTTTGTCCCCTACTTTGGTGAAAATGGTTTGCCCCAATGATTTCCCATCATGCATTGCTCTGGTAAAAAAAATTTTAAAGCACAAATTAGTTCAAGAAAAATTACCTTTCCTTCCCTTTTTAAAGGTGGAAGACAGTGAGAACCAGTTGTGAACTGTTATATTTTTGCCATGAGACAAAAATCCTATGAAGTAATTTTCGTATCTCTAAGTTTAAAAGAAAATATTTTTTGAAGCTTAAATATTTTTTTTTTTTTTTTTTTTTTTTTTTTATTTATATAAATACCTTAATCACTGATCCATAAGAGTGTTATTCTAATTAGTGTATTTGAAAAGTCTTTTAATTATTTTTTCTATATTGTTTTATGCTGTCATTTTGATACTACATTCTATACTCTATGGATATATTTAATTAACCATTTCAGTGCCACATATGTTTATGATGTCTAGAAGGTAAACTGCATTTTGGATTGTTATTTAAAATAGAAGTGAAACGTAAAGAATTTTGTACACTGAATTTTAATAAACTTCTATATGCTGTTAGTGAAATATTTTACAAAGCACACTCTGCAAAGCTGTTTAGTGTGAAGAATTTCAGCAAATCTGGAAGAAACCAAATTCTACATTTGTGGAGGGGGAGCAAGTTAAATATCTACTGATTTAATATATGCGTTAACAACACTGAATAAAAGCGATGACACTGATATGTTATGTAGCCAGGCACTGATGATAATCTATGAGCTTTGAAGGCAGTGAAAGCTGAATTTAATTCAAAACAAAGTTTAATATGTCTCCTACTTTGGTGAAAATGGTTTTCCCCACTGTAATCCTATCAATGCACACTCAGTAAAGCTGAAGGAACTCTGGAAGAATCCAAATTCTACATATGTGGAGGGGGAGTAAATTAAATATCTATTGATTTCAAATATGCTTTAAAAACTCTGAATGCAAGATATTACTCTAATGTATTATGTAGAAAGGCATTGATGACAATCTATGAGCTTTAAGGCAGTGAATGCTCAATTTAAATCAAAACAAAGTTTCATATGCCTCCTACTTTAGTGAAAATGGTTTGCTCTAGTGTTATCCAAGCAATGCACACTGTAAAGCTGGTTAGTGTGACAAACTCAAGCAAACCTGGAAGAAACCAAATTCTATATTTGTGGAGGGGGAGCAAATTTATATAAAATGATTTAAAATATGCTTTAAAAGCTGTGTATGTGAGCGATAGCTCTAATGTATTACATATAAAGGCAGTGATGACAATCTATGACCTTTGAAGGCATTGAAAGCTCACTTTAATTCAAAACAATGTTTAATATGTCCCCTACTTTGGTGAAAATGGTTTTCCCCAGGGTGCTCCTAGCAATGCTCACTCAGTAAAGCTGAAGGAAAACTGGAAGAAACCAAATTCTACATTTGTGGAGGGGGGTAAATTAAATATTTATTGATTTCTAATATGCTTTAAAAACTCTGAATGCAAGATATTACTCTAATGTATTATGAAGAAATGCATTGATGACAATCTATGAGTTTTAAGGCAGTGAAAGCTCAATTTAAATCAAAACAAAGTTTCATATGCCTCCTACTGTGGCGAAAATGGTTTGCTCCAGTGTTATCCAAGCAATGCACACTGTAAAGCTGGTTACTGTGACAAACTCAAGCAAATGTGGAAGAAACCAAATTCTATATTTGTGGAGGGGGTCAAATTTATATGAAATGATTTAAAATATGCTTTAAAAACTCTGAATGTGAGCGATAACTCTAATGTATTACATATAAAGGCAGTGATGACAATCTATGATCATTGAAGGCAGTGAAAGCTTAATTTAAAACAAAACAAGGTTTATTTTGTCCCCTACTTTGGTGAAAATGGTTTGCCCCAATGATTTCCCTTCATGCATTGCTCTGGTAAAAAATATTTTAAACCACAAATTAGTTCAAGAAAAATTAACTTTCCTTCCCTTTTTTAAGGTGGAAGACAGTGAGAACCAGTTGTGAACTGTTATATTTTTGCCATGAAACAAAAATCCTATGAAGTAATTTTCGTATCTCTAAGTTTAAAAGAAAATATTTTTGAAGCTTAAATATTTTTTTTTTTTTTTTTTTTTTTTTATTTATATAAATACCTTAATCACTGATTCCATAAGAATGTTATTACTCTGAAATATTAGTGTGTTTGTAAAAAAGTATGTGTGCTATGTGTATTCAGGAAAAGTCTTTTAATTATTTTTTTCTATATTGTTTTATGCTGTCATGTTGATACTACATTCTATACTCTATGGATATATTTAAATAACCATTTCAGTGCCACATATGTTTATGATGTCAAGAAGGTAAACTGCATTTTGGATTGTTATTTAAAATAGAAGTGAAACGTAAAGAATTTTGTACACTGAATTTTAATAAACTTCTATATGCTGTTAGTGAAATATTTTACAAAGCACACTCTGCAAAGCTGTTTAGTGTGAAGAATTTCAGCAAATCTGGAAGAAACCAAATTCTACATTTGTGGAGGGGGAGCAAGTTAAATATCTACTGATTTAATATATGCGTTAACAACACTGAATGAAAGCGATGACACTGATATATTATGTAGCCAGGCACTGATGATAATCTATGAGCTTTGAAGGCAGTGAAAGCTGAATTTAATTCAAAACAAAGTTTAATATGTCTCCTACTTTGGTGAAAATGGTTTTCCCCACTGTAATCCTATCAATGCACACTCAGTAAAGCTGAAGGAACTCTGGAAGAATCCAAATTCTACATATGTGGAGGGGGAGTAAATTAAATATCTATTGATTTCAAATATGCTTTAAAAACTCTGAATGCAAGATATTACTCTAATGTATTATGTAGAAAGGCATTGATTACAATCTATGAGCTTTGAGGCAGTGAATGCTCAATTTAAATCAAAACAAAGTTTCATATGCCTCCTACTTTAGTGAAAATGGTTTGCTCTAGTGTTATCCAAGCAATGCACACTGTAAAGCTGGTTAGTGTGACAAACTCAAGCAAGCCTGGAAGAAACCAAATTCTATATTTGTGGAGGGGGAGCAAATTTATATAAAATGATTTAAAATATGCTTTAAAAACGGTGTATGTGAGCGATAGCTCTAATGTATTACATATAAAGGCAGTGATGACAATCTATGACCTTTGAAGGCATTGAAAGCTCACTTTAATTCAAAACAATGTTTAATATGTCCCCTACTTTGGTGACAATGGTTTTACCCAGGGTCCTCCTAGCAATGCTCACTCAGTAAAGCTGAAGGAAAACTGGAAGAAACCAAATTCTACATTTGTGGAGGGGGGGTAAATTAAATATTTATTGAATTCTAATATGCTTTAAAAACTCTGAATGCAAGATATTACTCTAATGTATTATGAAGAAATGCATTGATGACAATCTATGAGTTTTAAGGCAGTGAAAGCTCAATTTAAATCAAAACAAAGTTTCATACGCCTCCTACTGTGGTGAAAATGGTTTGCTCCAGTGTTATCCAAGCAATTGTGGTGAAAATGGTTTGCTCCAGTGTTATCCAAGCAATGCACACTGTAAAGCTGGTTAGTGTGACAAACTCAAGCAAATGTGGAAGAAACCAAATTCTATATTTGTGGAGGGGGGCAAATTTATATGAAATGATTTAAAATATGCTTTAAAAACTCTGAATGTGAGCGATAACTCTAATGTATTACATATAAAGGCAGTGATGACAATCTATGATCATTGAAGGCAGTGAAAGCTTAATTTAAAACAAAACAAGGTTTATTTTGTCCCCTACTTTGGTGAAAATGGTTTGCCCCAATGATTTCCCATCATGCATTGCTCTGGTAAAAAATATTTTAAACCACAAATTAGTTCAAGAAAAATTAACTTTCCTTCCCTTTTTTAAGGTGGAAACAGTGAGAACCAGTTGTGAACTGTTATATTTTTGCCATGAGACAAAAATCCTATGAAGTAATTTTCGTATCTCTAAGTTTAAAAGAAAATATTTTTTGACGCTTAAATATTTTTTTTTTTTTTTTTTTTTTTATATAAATACCTTAATCACTGATTCCATAAGAGTGTTATTACTCTGAAATATTAGTGTGTTTGTAAAAAAGTATGTGTGCTATGTGTATTCAGGAAAAGTCTTTTAATTATTTTTTTCTATATTGTTTTATGCTGTCATTTTGATACTACATTCTATACTCTATGGATATATTTAATTAACCATTTCAGTGCCACATATGTTTATGATGTCTAGAAGGTAAACTGCATTTTGGATTGTTATTTAAAATAGAAGTGAAACGTAAAGAATTTTGTACACTGAATTTTAATAAACTTCTATATGCTGTTAGTGAAATATTTTACAAAGCACACTCTGCAAAGCTGTTTAGTGTGAAGAATTTCAGCAAATCTGGAAGAAACCAAATTCTACATTTGTGGAGGGGGAGCAAGTTAAATATCTACTGATTTAATATATGCGTTAACAACACTGAATGAAAGCGATGACACTGATATATTATGTAGCCAGGCACTGATGATAATCTATGAGCTTTGAAGGCAGTGAAAGCTGAATTTAATTCAAAACAAAGTTTAATATGTCTCCTACTTTGGTGAAAATGGTTTTCCCCACTGTAATCCTATCAATGCACACTCAGTAAAGCTGAAGGAACTCTGGAAGAATCCAAATTCTACATATGTGGAGGGGGAGTAAATTAAATATCTATTGATTTCAAATATGCTTTAAAAACTCTGAATGCAAGATATTACTCTAATGTATTATGTAGAAAGGCATTGATAACAATCTATGAGCTTTGAGGCAATGAATGCTGAATTTAAATCAAAACAAAGTTTCATATGCCTCCTACTACAGTGAAAATGGTTTGCTCTAGTGTTATCCAAGCAATGCACACTGTAAAGCTGGTTAGTGTGACAAACTCAAGCAAACCTGGAAGAAACCAAATTCTATATTTGTGGAGGGGGAGCAAATTTATATAAAATGATTTAAAATATGCTTTAAAAACTGTGTATGTGAGCGATAGCTCTAATGTATTACATATAAAGGCAGTGATGACAATCTATGACCTTTGAAGGCATTGAAAGCTCACTTTAATTCAAAACAATGTTTAAAATGTCCCCTACTTTGGTGAAAATGGTTTTCCCCAGGGTCCTCCTAGCAATGCTCACTCAGTAAAGCTGAAGGAAAACTGGGTGAAACCAAATTCTACATTTGTGGAGGGGGGTAAATTAAATATTTATTGATTTCTAATATGCTTTAAAAACTCTGAATGCAAGATATTACTCTAATGTATTATGAAGAAATGCATTGATGACAATCTATGAGTTTTAAGGCAGTGAAAGCTCAATTTAAATCAAAACAAAGTTTCATATGCCTCCTACTGTGGTGAAAATGGTTTGCTCCAGTGTTATCCAAGCAATGCACACTGTAAAGCTGGTTAGTATGACAAACTCAAGCAAATGTGGAAGAAACCAAATTCTATATTTGTGGAGGGGGGCAAATTTATATGAAATGATTTAAAATATGCTTTAAAAACTCTGAATGTGAGCGATAACTCTAATGTATTATATATAAAGGCAGTGATGACAATCTATGATCATTGAAGGCAGTGAAAGCTTAATTTAAAACAAAACAAGGTTTATTTTGTCCCCTACTTTGGTGAAAATGGTTTGTCCCAATGATTTCCCATCATGCATTGCTCTGGTAAAAAATATTTTACACCACAAATTAGTTCAAGAAAAATTAACTTTCCTTCCCTTTTTTAAGGTGGAAGACAGTGAGAACCAGTTGTGAACTGTTATATTTTTGCCATGAGACAAAAATCCTATGAAGTAATTTTCGTATCTCTAAGTTTAAAAGAAAATATTTTTTGACGCTTAAATATTTTTTTATTTTTTTTATTTTATATAAATACCTTAATCACTGATTCCATAACAGTGTTATTACTTTGAAATATTAGTGAATTTGTAAAAAAGTATGTGTGCTATGTATATTCAGGAAAAGTCTTTTAATTATTTTTTTCTATATTGTTTTATGCTGTCATTTTGATACTACATTCTATACTCTATGGATATATTTAATTAACCATTTCAGTGCCACATATGTTTATGATGTCTAGAAGGTAAACTGCATTTTGGATTGTTATTTAAAATAGAAGTGAAACGTAAAGAATTTTGTACACTGAATTTTAATAAACTTCTATATGCTGTTAGTGAAATATTTTACAAAGCACACTCTGCAAAGCTGTTTAGTGTGAAGAATTTCAGCAAATCTGGAAGAAACCAAATTCTACATTTGTGGAGGGGGACCAAGTTAAATATCTACTGATTTAATATATGCGTTAACAACACTGAATAAAAGCGATGACACTGATATGTTATGTAGCCAGGCACTGATGATAATCTATGAGCTTTGAAGGCAGTGAAAGCTGAATTTAATTCAAAACAAAGTTTAATATGTCTCCTACTTTGGTGAAAATGGTTTTCCCCACTGTAATCCTATCAATGCACACTCAGTAAAGCAGAAGGAACTCTGGAAGAATCCAAATTCTACATATGTGGAGGGGGAGTAAATTAAATATCTATTGATTTCAAATATGCTTTAAAAACTCTGAATGCAAGATATTACTCTAATGTATTATGTAGAAAGGCATTGATGACAATCTATGAGCTTTGAGGCAGTGAATGCTCAATTTAAATCAAAACAAAGTTTCATATGCCTCCTACTTTAGTGAAAATGGTTTGCTCTAGTGTTATCCAAGCAATGCACACTGTAAAGCTGGTTAGTGTGACAAACTCAAGCAAACCTGGAAGAAACCAAATTCTATGTTTGTGGAGGGGGAGCAAATTTATATAAAATGATTTAAAATATGCTTTAAAAACTGTGTATGTGAGCGATAGCTCTAATGTATTACATATAAAGGCAGTGATGACAATCTATGACCTTTGAAGGCATTGAAAGCTCACTTTAATTCAAAACAATGTTTAATATGTCCCCTACTTTGGTGAAAATCGTTTTCCCCAGGGTCCTCCTAGCAATGCTCACTCAGTAAAGCTGAAGGAAAACTGGAAGAAACCAAATTCTACATTTGTGGAGGGGGGTAAATTAAATATTTATTGATTTCTAATATGCTTTAAAAACTCTGAATGCAAGATATTACTCTAATGTATTATGAAGAAATGCATTGATGACAATCTATGAGTTTTAAGGCAGTGAAAGCTCAATTTAAATCAAAACAAAGTTTCATATGCCTCCTACTGTGGTGAAAATGGTTTGCTCCAGTGTTATCCAAGCAATGCACACTGTAAAGCTGGTTAGTGTGACAAACTCAAGCAAATGTGGAAGAAACCAAATTCTATATTTGTGGAGGGGGGCAAATTTATATGAAATGATTTAAAATATGCTTTAAAAACTCTGAATGTGAGCGATAACTCTAATGTATTATATATAAAGGCAGTGATGACAATCTATGATCATTGAAGGCAGTGAAAGCTTAATTTAAAACAAAACAAGGTTTATTTTGTCCCCTACTTTGGTGAAAATGGTTTGCCCCAATGATTTCCCATCATGCATTGCTCTGGTAAAAAAAATTTTAAAGCACAAATTAGTTCAAGAAAAATTACCTTTCCTTCCCTTTTTAAAGGTGGAAGACAGTGAGAACCAGTTGTGAACTGTTATATTTTTGCCATGAGACAAAAATCCTATGAAGTAATTTTCGTATCTCTAAGTTTAAAAGAAAATATTTTTTGAAGCTTAAATATTTTTTTTTTTTTTTTTTTTTTTTTATTTATATAAATACCTTAATCACTGATTCCATAAGAGTGTTATTACTCTGAAATATTAGTGTATTTGTAAAAAAGTATGTGTGCTATGTGTATTCAGGAAAAGTCTTTTAATTATTTTTTTCTATATTGTTTTATGCTGTCATTTTGATACTACATTCTATACTCTATGGATATATTTAATTAACCATTTCAGTGCCACATATGTTTATGATGTCTAGAAGGTAAACTGCATTTTGGATTGTTATTTAAAATAGAAGTGAAACGTAAAGAATTTTGTACACTGAATTTTAATAAACTTCTATATGCTGTTAGTGAAATATTTTACAAAGCACACTCTGCAAAACTGTTTAGTGTGAAGAATTTCAGCAAATCTGGAAGAAACCAAATTCTACATTTGTGGAGGGGGAGCAAGTTAAATATCTACTGATTTAATATATGCGTTAACAACACTGAATAAAAGCGATGACACTGATATGTTATGTAGCCAGGCACTGATGATAATCTATGAGCTTTGAAGGCAGTGAAAGCTGAATTTAATTCAAAACAAAGTTTAATATGTCTCCTACTTTGGTGAAAATGGTTTTCCCCACTGTAATCCTATCAATGCACACTCAGTAAAGCTGAAGGAACTCTGGAAGAATCCAAATTCTACATATGTGGAGGGGGAGTAAATTAAATATCTATTGATTTCAAATATGCTTTAAAAACTCTGAATGCAAGATATTACTCTAATGTATTATGTAGAAAGGCATTGATGACAATCTATGAGCTTTAAGGCAGTGAATGCTCAATTTAAATCAAAACAAAGTTTCATATGCCTCCTACTTTAGTGAAAATGGTTTGCTCTAGTGTTATCCAAGCAATGCACACTGTAAAGCTGGTTAGTGTGACAAACTCAAGCAAACCTGGAAGAAACCAAATTCTATATTTGTGGAGGGGGAGCAAATTTATATAAAATGATTTAAAATATGCTTTAAAAGCTGTGTATGTGAGCGATAGCTCTAATGTATTACATATAAAGGCAGTGATGACAATCTATGACCTTTGAAGGCATTGAAAGCTCACTTTAATTCAAAACAATGTTTAATATGTCCCCTACTTTGGTGAAAATGGTTTTCCCCAGGGTGCTCCTAGCAATGCTCACTCAGTAAAACTGAAGGAAAACTGGAAGAAACCAAATTCTACATTTGTGGAGGGGGGTAAATTAAATATTTATTGATTTCTAATATGCTTTAAAAACTCTGAATGCAAGATATTACTCTAATGTATTATGAAGAAATGCATTGATGACAATCTATGAGTTTTAAGGCAGTGAAAGCTCAATTTAAATCAAAACAAAGTTTCATATGCCTCCTACTGTGGCGAAAATGGTTTGCTCCAGTGTTATCCAAGCAATGCACACTGTAAAGCTGGTTACTGTGACAAACTCAAGCAAATGTGGAAGAAACCAAATTCTATATTTGTGGAGGGGGTCAAATTTATATGAAATGATTTAAAATATGCTTTAAAAACTCTGAATGTGAGCGATAACTCTAATGTATTACATATAAAGGCAGTGATGACAATCTATGATCATTGAAGGCAGTGAAAGCTTAATTTAAAACAAAACAAGGTTTATTTTGTCCCCTACTTTGGTGAAAATGGTTTGCCCCAATGATTTCCCTTCATGCATTGCTCTGGTAAAAAATATTTTAAACCACAAATTAGTTCAAGAAAAATTAACTTTCCTTCCCTTTTTTAAGGTGGAAGACAGTGAGAACCAGTTGTGAACTGTTATATTTTTGCCATGAGACAAAAATCCTATGAAATAATTTTCGTATGTCTAAGTTTAAAAGAAAATATTTTTTGACGCTTAAATATTTTTTTTTTATTTTATTTTTTTTTATTTTATATAAATACCTTAATCACTGATTCCATAAGAGTGTTATTACTCTGAAATATTAGTGTGTTTGTAAAAAAGTATGTGTGCTATGTGTATTCAGGAAAAGTCTTTTAATTATTTTTTTCTATATTGTTTTATGCTGTCATTTTGATACTACATTCTATACTCTATGGATATATTTAATTAACCATTTCAGTGCCACATATGTTTATGATGTCTAGAAGGTAAACTGCATTTTGGATTGTTATTTAAAATAGAAGTGAAACGTAAAGAATTTTGTACACTGAATTTTAATAAACTTCTATATGCTGTTAGTGAAATATTTTACAAAGCACACTCTGCAAAGCTGTTTAGTGTGAAGAATTTCAGCAAATCTGGAAGAAACCAAATTCTACATTTGTGGAGGGGGAGCAAGTTAAATATCTACTGATTTAATATATGCGTTAACAACACTGAAAAAAAGCGATGACACTGATATGTTATGTAGCCAGGCACTGATGATAATCTATGAGCTTTGAAGGCAGTGAAAGCTGAATTTAATTCAAAACAAAGTTTAATATGTCTCCTACTTTGGTGAAAATGGTTTTCCCCACTGTAATCCTATCAATGCACACTCAGTAAAGCAGAAGGAACTCTGGAAGAATCCAAATTCTACATATGTGGAGGGGGAGTAAATTAAATATCTATTGATTTCAAATATGCTTTAAAAACTCTGAATGCAAGATATTACTCTAATGTATTATGTAGAAAGGCATTGATAACAATCTATGAGCTTTGAGGCAATGAATGCTCAATTTAAATCAAAACAAAGTTTCATATGCCTCCTACTACAATGAAAATGGTTTGCTCTAGTGTTATCCAAGCAATGCACACTGTAAAGCTGGTTAGTGTGACAAACTCAAGCAAACCTGGAAGAAACCAAATTCTATATTTGTGGAGGGGGAGCAAATTTATATGAAATGATTTAAAATATGCTTTAAAAACTCTGAATGTGAGCGATAACTCTAATGTATTACATATAAAGGCAGTGATGACAATCTATGATCATTGAAGGCAGTGAAAGCTTAATTTAAAACAAAACAAGGTTTATTTTGTCCCCTACTTTGGTGAAAATGGTTTGCCCCAATGATTTCCCATCATGCATTGCTGTGGTAAAAAATATTTTAAACCACAAATTAGTTCAAGAAAAATTAACTTTCCTTCCCTTTTTTAAGGTGGAAGACAGTGAGAACCAGTTGAGAACTGTTATATTTTTGCCATGAGACAAAAATCCTATGAAGTAATTTTCCTATCTCTAATTTTAAAAGAAATTATTTTTTGACGCTTAAATATTTTTTATTTTATTTTTTTTTTTTTTTAATATAAATACCTTAATCACTGATTCCATAAGAGTGTTATTACTCTGAAATATTAGTGTGTTTGTAAAAAAGTATGTGTGCTATGTGTATTCAGGAAAAGTCTTTTAATTATTATCTTCTATATTGTTTTATGCTGTCATTTTGATACTACATTCTATTCTCTATGGATATATTTAATTAACCATTTCAATGCCACATATGTTTATGATGTCTAGAAGGTAAACTGCATTTTGGATTGTTATTTAAAATAAAAGTGAAACGTAAAGAATTTTTTACACTGAATTTTAATAAACTTCTATATGCTGTTAGTGAAATATTTCACAAAGCACACTCTGCAAAGCTGTTTAGTGTGAAGAATTTCAGCAAATCTGGAAGAAACCAAATTCTACATTTGTGGAGGGGGAGCAAGTTAAATATCTACTGATTTAATATATGCGTTAACAACATTGAATAAAAGCGATGACACTGATATGTTATGTAGCCAGGCACTGATGATAATCTATGAGCTTTGAAGGCAGTGAAAGCTGAATTTAATTCAAAACAAAGTTTAATATGTCTCCTACTTTGGTGAAAATGGTTTTCCCCACTGTAATCCTATCAATGCACACTCAGTAAAGCTGAAGGAACTCTGGAAGAATCCAAATTCTACATATGTGGAGGGGGAGTAAATTAAATATCTATTGATTTCAAATATGCTTTAAGAACTCTGAATGCAAGATATTACTCTAATGTATTATGTAGAAAGGCATTGATGACAATCTATGAGCTTTAAGGCAGTGAATGCT